>CM065733.1:20422648-20445148 GCA_033310375.1 Conus canariensis | reverse complement strand
AACACGGCACAGCGACATGCAAAAAGAGATCGACATGGAGAGCAGTGTGACGTGTCAATGTTGGATTTGGGAGAGTGAAGCCAAGTGCTGATCCAGACTGCGTTGATGAGTTCTGTGATGTGATTTGTGATCAGGACAGGCCTCTCGGGTAGTGCAAGACTATTACAGAGCCCAAAACTGAAGAGGTGTGTGACAACTGGGTGTGGTCATGATTTGCAGGACAGAGATGAACCCAAAGACGTTTTTCAGTGAATGAGCAAGCAACAGAACGACCCTCCAGGGAACGTGACTGTCCGTGACATTATGGCGTATCTACAGGAAATGATGAAACATATGGACAGCGTTCATTTTTATACCAGAGAAAAAAAGTGCAACTGACTTCCAGCAGCAGTTCAGCTGTGGAGAACGGAAATCTTGATGACTGTGGATAAACTTTTTGACAGTCACAGTGACAATCTACAAAACCAAACAGTGGTCGATGTTTGTTAATTGCTTCTGTGATTTGGGTTTCCTCATCGTGATGTTGTTTTCCGACATACTTCGCGTGTGTTTATTTTTTTGACATTCATTTTCGAACAGCCCCATCCCCTCCGTATACCCTGCATGTGAATGGGCTTCGTAACCTTACACCAATAAATTATTCATTCATTAATATTCATTCATTCAATCATTGTCACTCTCTCTCTCTCTCTCGCGTGCGTTCTCCCCCCCCCCCCCCCCACTCCACTCAAACACACCTTTTATTTTACATGGTTATCCTGTAATTTGGGGGTATGGCTGGGGTGATAGTTTACTCTTTAAATTAGTACTGCTACATATTTCTTTTTCTTTCTAGATTACTGCAAAGTTTGCCATTGTTTGAACATGATGTTTATGATGGTATCAGAACACTCTATTCATTGTCTTCTTCTTAGTTTTACCTGACAGTTTCAAAGCTTCAAGATCAGGGAATAATAACACACACACACACACACACACACACACACACACACACACACACACACACACACAAACTAGGATTAACACAAATGAAGTGGATAGGGGTGGATGACTGGCGGAGGGGGGGGGGGGGGGGGGACAGCGGTACATAGCAGATCCTCCAGAATTAAAACAACGTCCAGGAATCATTCTAACCAGATGCTTTCACAGCGGAAAACCTAAACAGCAACAGCAACAACAACAACAACACAAGCAAACAGCAACAACATCGACGACGATGTCAACATCATCATCATCATCAAAACCAACACCACCACCACCACCACCAAGAACACAACAACAGCAACAACACCCAACACCCACCAGTGATGAGGAAGCTGTAGACGAAGTAGGCCACGAACTCGCAGCGTTCGGCCAGGGCCCCGGACACGATGGTGGCGGCCGTGGCGGCGAAGACGTACTGGAAGAAGAAGGTGGCGAACTGAGTCTCGGGCATCCAGGCGGAGGCGAACCACCTGTAGCCGATGAACTCGTTGCCCGGCCCGTAGGCGAAGGCGAAGCCGAACACCCAGTAGGCCACTCCTGCCACGACTACACATTCCGGACGGGGGAGGAGGGGGCGGGGTGGTGGCGGGGGTGGGGGTGGGGGATACATTAAAAACGAACTTACAGGATGTGCAGCAGAGAGGGTGTACGATGATAAAGTGTGGCAGGGTGGTGTGTGGACTGGTATGGTGCGGTGTGGTGTGGTATGGTGTGGTGTGGTGCGGCGTGGTGGTATGGTATGGTATATACCGGTACGGTTCGTTATGGTATGGTATGGAGAGGTGTGGTGTGGTGTGGTGTGGTGTGGTACGGTATGGTGTGGTGTGGTCCGGTCCGGTATGGTATGGTGTGGTGCAGTGTGATGTGGTGCGTAGTGGTGTGGTGTGGCGAGATGTGGTCCGGTGTGGTCTGATCTGGTTTGTTCTGGTCTGATCTGGTTTGTTCTGGTCTGATCTGGTTTGTTCTGTTCTGTCTGACCTGGTTTGTTCTGGTCTGGTCTGATCTGGTTTGATCAGGTTTGTTCTGGTCTGGTCTGGTCTGATCTGGTTTGTTCTTGTCTGATTTGGTCTGATCTCGTTTGTTCTTGTCTGGTCTGGTCTGACCTGGGTTTGATTTGGTCTGGTCCAGTCTGATCTGGTTTGATTTGGTCTGGTCCGATCTGATCTGGTTTGATTTGGTCTGGTCCGATCTGATCTGGACTGGTCCGGTCTGATCTGGTCTGGTCCGGTGTGATCTGGTTTGATTTGATCTGGTCCGGTCTGAAGTGATCTGGTTTGATTTGGTCTGGTCCGGTCTGATCTGGTTTGATTTGGTCTGGTCCGGTCTGATCTGGATTGGTCCGGTCTGATCTGCTTTGATTTGGTCCGGTCCGGTCTGATCTGGATTGGTCCGGTCTGATCTGCTTTGATTTGGTCCGGTCCGGTCTGATCTGGTTTGATTTGGTCTGATCTGGTTTGGTTTGATTTGGTCAGGTCCGGTTTGATTTGGATTGGTCCGGTCTGATCTGGTTTGATTTGGTCTGGTCCGATCTGATCTGGACTGGTCCGGTCTGATCTGGGTTGATTTGGTCTGGTCCAGTCTGATCTGGTTTGATTTGTTCTGGTCCGGTCTGATCTGGATTGGTCCAGTCTGATCTGGTTTGATTTGGTCTGGTCCGGTCTGATCTGGATTGGTCCGGTTTGATCTGGTTTGATTTGGTCAGGTGGATTGGTCCGGTTTGATTTGGTCTGGTCCAGTCTGATCTGGTTTGATCTGGTCTGGTCTGATCTGGTTTGATTTGGTCTGATCTGGATTGGGCTGGTCTGATTTGGTCTGGTTTGATTTGGTCTGGTCCAGTCTTGTCTGGTTTGTTCTGTGTCACAGACACAATCAGCCTATCGGCCGCTTGTATAATAACGTAAGGGACTAGGATTACCTCCCTTATAGTTTGTTCGGTAAATGAACTCTTCTCAATCTGAAACAGATCGACAGTCTGAACTGGTTTGTTCTGGTCTGGTATGGTCTGGTCTGACCTGGTTTGTTCTGGTCTGATCGGCTTTGATTTGGTCTGGTCCGGTCTGATCTGTTTGTTGGTTGGTTGTTGGTCTGGATCTGGTTGTTGGTCGTCGTGGTCCGGTGTGATCTGGTTTGATTGGTTGGGTCTGTCTGGTTTGGTCCGGTTTGATCTGGTTTGATTTGGTCTGGTCCGGTCTGATCTGGTTTTGGTCCGGTTTGACTGGTTTGATTTGGTCTGGTCCGTTGTCTGATTGGTCGTCTGATCTGGTTGTTTGTTCTGGTCCAGTCTGATCTGGTTTGATTTGGTCTGGTCCGTTGATCTGATTGGTCCGGTCTGATCTGGTTTGATTTGGTCTGGTCCGGTCTGATCTGGTTTGACCTGGTGAGCGCTGCGGGCTGTCCCTGAGCTGCCTCCCACTTCCCTGAGCAGTAGCAGCCGACAGTTTTCCCCCAGTCGCCTGACCCAGTTCGGCGGACCTCCATCTTCTTTCGAGAGCTGTGTTACCACCGGGCCAGCTTCCTTCACCTTCACTAGGCTTCTGTGAGAAGATATTGATCTACACCCCCCCCCCCCCCCCTCCCCCTTGGTGCCTAGTCGCAGGAGTGGGCTACTTGTTACTCGGTGACTTACTTTCTCCTCTGTGCACAGCACATGAGATTGGACTTGTTTGTCGTGGTGTGTTGTCTTCTGCGGTACGAACTACCGCCACGCTTCCTTCCCTCTTCACGGCAGGAATAAGGTCGGATCATATATTTCTTTCAAGCATGTGTGCACAGGTTTTTCCCTGACAGCGCCTTTCCGGAGCCGGTCAAAGATTACTTCGAAGTTGCTTTTGTGTCAGCTACTATATTTGTCCTGTATAACTATTTCATGTTTCAGGAAATCATCTTTATTTTTCAGGATGAGTCTGGAGCTCGCTTGTCCTGTATGTTGACATGCTTGAGATTACTGGTGTATTTCTGACTGTGTGAAGAATCAGGATTTTTGGTATGTGTTGTGTAAAGGCCTGTGAGAGTTGTGAAATCTACTGATGTTCTCTCGTTGAGAGAGGCCTATTAGTTTAACTAATATACCTGAAAGATTGATAATATACTTTTGTCTTTGACAGCAGAAATATACATTGTAACTGTCTTCTAGATTTTATTTATGGGACAGTTTTCTGCTGAAAAGGAAGTGTTTTATGTATTTCTGAACCAGCCGGCGGATGGAATCTGCCTAGTGCCACTTGAGGAAGACTGATTTATTTGTTTACCCATATTTGATGTGACATCCCTAGCAACTGTTATAACCTAGTAAGATAAGGAAAGTCCTTTACCCCCCTCATCCTCATTGTGCACTAAATGTGTGAACTCCTCCATGCCTGACTGGTCTGTTGTCGCAAGGATCTGGTCTGATTTGTCTGGTCTGGTTTGTTGGTCTGGTCTGGTCTGGCATGGTACGGTATAGTTTGAGTGGGTCTGGTCTGGTATGGTACGGTATGGTTTGAGTGGGTCTGGTATGATGTGGAACTGCATGGCATGCTCTTGTCTACTACCGTATGGTATGGTCTGGTTTGATTTGGTCTGGTCTGGTCTTTGATAGGTATGGTATGCGCCGGTGCGATCTGATCTGGTCTGGTCTGAGAGAGAGAGAGAGAGAGAGAGAGAGAGAGAGAGGAGAGAGAGAGAGAGAGAGAGACAGACAGACAGACAGAGACTGAGACGAGAGCGAGAGCCTCTGGTTTGGTCTGGTATGGTAAGGTACGGCGTGGTATTGTCTGGTCTGGTCTGGTCTGGTATGTACTCGTAGAGCGTGGTACACGAGAAGTGGTAAGGGAGGGAGGGGTGGGAGGTTGGAGGGGGGGAGGCGGCATGGTAAAGTTGTGTGTGTGGATTGTGGTTAAAAACTGGTTGTTAAGTAGTTGTGGGCAAGTCTGATGTCTAGCGTGATACAGTTGGGCAAGGTAGGTGTAGAAAGCTTGGGTGTTTGGTGTGAGAAAGCTGAATGGCGTTGTGCGTTAAGTTTGGTGTGCAGTGTGGTAAGGTCTTGGGGGTGGGTGGGGGAGGGGGGTGCTGTGGCATGGTTGGGAATGTGCGGTATGCTCTGGCCTGGAGCGCACGGTATGATAAGCTACTGTTTCACGTTATCAACATGCATTGGGTATCGCGCTATCAGCATGTATTGGAAATGACACCTGGTACGGCAGTACACTCTAATCTGATGGTGCTAACGCTGAGGACGAAAATTAACATATTTATGTTCTTGACGAGGACACAAGGTGATAGTAACTGCAATGACGATTCCAACGATGCAGGAAAAGACTTACAGGAGTCCAGCAGGTTCTTGATCAGGATGTTGGTGGAGTTCTTGCTTCTGACGGAACCCGCTTCCAGAAAGGCAAACCCACACTGCATTACTGAAACAGACAGACAGACACACATATATATGGTTATGATTCAGTGTAAATAAGGCAGAGACAGAGAGAGAGAGAGGGAGGGAGGAAGGGAGGGACTGGGAGGGAGGCTTGAATCTTTTCACCCAACTGGCAAAAAATGACCTTAATTTTTTACGTCCTATTTGTGTGGCATACAGACCCTAGCTGTCATGATGACTCATGCTCCATCACAAAGCACAGCCAGCTAAATTCAGGAGCGAAGGAAAAGGGAAATCACTTGTTTCTTCCTTCTTCCCGTTTTATACACCGTGGATCCGGTGTTCATTGAGAACACTGAGAAGTCATATATTTCAAAGCGATTTTGTTTTTTTAAAGTAAACACACTTGTTTATTCCTTGAGTCAAAATGGCGAAAAGAAGGAACTGAGAAGTGACAATAATACAATAATAATGATAATAATAATGATGATACTAATGATAATGATAATGATAATAATAATAATGACTGATTATGATGACAATAAAAATATTAGGAGTAGCAGTAGAAGTAGCAAGCAGGAGCAGCGATAGTGGTAGTGGTAGTTGCCGTTGTTGCTGTTGTTGTTGTTGTTGTCACAATTCACTTTTTATAGCACACCCTCTCATGCGCTCTCGCGGCGCTTTACATTGACAATTTACGTACAACAGTAGCACATACTTCACATTGATAATCTGATAACCCAACAACGCACATACAAACGAGCACGCACGCACGCACACACACACACACATACACACACACACAACACACACACACACACACACAACACACCATTACATAAAAAAACGATGCCAAATAACATTTTACTTTGTGCATTTCGGTTTTAAGATAATGAGACTCAGAACTCAAACACAGTTCACTGCGAGTGCACGGGCATGTATCCATAGAAGGAACTGTGCACGGGACAAACAAAATAACTGAATACCACCGGGCAAACCACATAAATATAACTACGCAATGAGTCAACGAATAAACTAACAATACCAGACAAAACACGAAGGAAATGACTACATAAAAGTTCATGAATGGACTGATATCACCAAACAAAAAGCCAAAGACACACACACACACACACACACACACACACACACACACACACACACACACACAGAACTACACAGGAGTCAAAGAACTAACCGAGAACCCCACTCACAGAACACCAGCATGCCGTTGACGATGAGGAAGAACTGGTCCATATTCTGCATCAGCTGTTTGACATCTTCAGCCACCTCGGCCATAGTGACACGATTTGTCCACCGCTCCCTTCACCTGTCACTGGCACACACGGGGGGGAGCTGAGTTGCCGACCAGCCTCGCTGTATCCAGGTGATCACAGCCACTTCAACGATGGTGCCAGACCTTCATTCTTTCATCTCCTGAAGGCGGCGTTGATGTCTCCAGTGTTACGTGTTTTAGTTGAATGTAATTTGCAAGCTATCCCCACAAATATTCCTGTCCTGCATCCCCCTGGACGAGACTGGGCGAGGACTTCATCTTGGTTTCTTGATGAGAAAATGGAAATCGCCGTTTTAACGATTTCTGTCCAGTCTGGCTCGAAAAGATCGTGACGCATGTACGAAGGTTGCTGAAAATGACAACACGGAAAACGAAACGAGAAGTCCCTTAGCCTCCCCACCATATAATGTGGACTGTTATGGCTGTGCTTAGGATCAGAAGGTCTCAGCTGTAATCACAAAATGACCACACACAGACAAAAAAAAACTGAAATGCTTTTCGGACCTCGAAAGTCTATATCATATTTTATGACCTCGTATCATTTCATCGGCACAACAGAATTCAGTACGCGAGATTCGGGCAGGGCTCTCCGACAAGAACGTGTTGCCATAAGACAGCGTCATTCCTCTCTCTACTCTCTCTCTCTCTCTCTCTGTTATAAGCTTGTTCATTGTTTCGTTTTCATGTATCATGTATATGTTCATTTTGATATTGTTTGTTGCTGTTGTTGTTCTTGAGGGCATGGTGTAAAAAACGTTATTAGCTTATCCATTGTATCCTTCATAAAATATTCGTGAAATTCTGTCTGTCTGTCTGTTGTCTGTCTGTCTGTCTGTCTGTCTCTCTTCTCTCTTCTCTCTCTCTCTCATTATCTGTGATATATTCCTTGCGTACATTTCTGTCAATCAATATAGCTTTTTTTTTCTTAAAAAAAAAAGAGGTCTCCGGACACAACATCCGTTTCGCCATGGGTCATTTCTCATGCTCTAAGCACATGTCACAAACAGGACCTTCATTCATCCCCCTCGACCGAAAGACTACCACCCAGACCACCATTAGGTCAGACCAGACAGTAAGAACTAACAAACCTTCACTAAAAACACACTTTCAGATAAGAACGATCGAATTTTTTAAATCTCTCTGTCTCTCTCGAAAACGTCACGATATTCCAGAACTGGATGCGGCCCAGCAGAGAGAATCAGCCGGCCTGGACCAAACCACAGAACGACTGGAACAGAGAGCCAGGAGAACCTGAACGGGGGAACCACGGGTCTGGCCTTTGTCAGCCACTGGCAAGGCACGTGACCAGCCCTATGACAGCCCTAGCGAGGGAGTGAGCGAGTGCCCTGCGTCCACGAGCGAATATATGTAAAATACGGTACACGGATATTGCCAAAGAAAGAAGAGTGGGAAAAAAGCTTCGCAAGAAACAGCTGAACCTATCAAAACAAAACACAACGAAAGAAAATCCGGGATGCGCAGGAGAAAAAAAAAAGAAGGTAAAGCGTAAAGGAGTGGTGTTGTTTTTTCTATTGAATTTTTTACTTTTGTGTTTTGTTTTTACTGGTAAACGTCAATCTGCTTCGTCACATCTGGGGTATATTACATCACTCTCTGAGATAGGCGGGCACGCGCACGCACACCCACTGCTCGGGCGCAGGCTTCCCTGCCCACTCACTCCACCTCCCCCTGTCCCGCCTCTACACACACACAAACACACACACAAACACACACATACAACGCACGCGTGCGCGCACACAAACAGTCTGAACTCTCTCTCCCCCCCCCCCCCCCCTACTACCTTTGTCATACACCAATACAAACACACACGCGCACACGCACGCATTACACACATATACACACACGCGCGCGCTCGCGCGCGCCGCACACACACACACACACACTCACATGCACGCACACACATGCGCACAGACAGACAGACACGCACACACACACACACGCACACACACACACACACGCACGCGCACGCGCTCACACACACGCACAGGCGCGCGCGCGCTCGCGCACACACATATGCGCTCGCTACCTCCCACCTAACCATCAAAGACGTGATAATGAGATGTCTGGCCCGTTCGTCCGAAAATGGATTTTCACACAACGTCTGTCAGCACATGTGCGCCCAATGTGCTACATGTGTACTTCACACTTTCCCTTAATTAGCTGATTAGAAATGGCTGTTTGTCAACCTGTCTGCTTCTCTCTGTCTCTCTCTCTCTCTGGATCTTCATCTGTCCGTCTATCTGTCTGTTTCACTCTCTGGGTCTGTCTTTGCCTCTCTTTCTCCGGGTCTGTCTTTGCCTCTCTCTCTCTTTCTCTCCGGGTCTGTCTCTGTCGCTCTCTCTCTCTCTCTCCGGGTCTGTCTTTGTCTGCCTCTGTTTGTGTGTGTGTGTGTGTGTGTGTGTGTGTGTGTGTGTGTGTGTGTGTGTGTGTGTAAGTGCATATGTGCGTGTGTGTGTGGCGTGTGTGTGTGCATATGTGCGTGTGTTGGGGGGCGGGGGGCATGCGCGTGCTTGTGTGCGTATGTGTGTGTGTGTTTGTGCTTGCCTGTGTGCGCGCGCGCTGCGTGTGCCTGCGCGCGCGCACTGGCGCGTTTATGTTTGTATAAGGATCTGAGAAAGACAGCGCACTTCGATCTTACAGATAGAAAACAAGACGATCTTCCTAGTCATGAGTGAACAAACACCGCCCCTGACACCACAAACAGCCAAGACGATCTTTCTAGTCATGGAACACACCGCCCCTGACACAAACAGCCAAGACGACCTTCCTAGTCATGGAACACACCGCCCCTGACACAAACAGCCAAGACGATCTTTCTAGTCATGGAACACACCGCCCCTGACACAAACAGCCAAGACGATCTTCCTAGTCATGGAACACACCGCCCCTGACACAAACAGCCAAGACGATCTTCCTAGTCATGGAACACACCGCCCCTGACACAAACAGCCAAGACGATCTTTCTAGTTATGGAACACACCGCCCCTGACACAAACAGCCAAGACGATCTTCCTAGTCATGGAACACACCGCCCCTGACATAAACAGCCAAGACGATCTTCCTAGTCATGGAACACACCGCCTTTGACAGAAACAGCCACGACATTCATAATTTTTTTTCAGACTCGCAGTCTGCCATGTTCTCCTCCACCAGCATGGCACTGCTCCGCCGACGAACAACCCTCCAACTCATGCAGCCGTGGGCAGCAAGGATGCTGGGACTTTCCGGCTCACGTGCGGGGGACTTTGGTTCGAGTCCACAGTTAGGCCCCCAAGCGCTATGTATATCTTCTGTGACACCCAAAGCTACATGTAACGTCTCCCAGAACATCAGACCTCATTACAACAAACTGAATGCACAGTTCTCCCCCTCCCCTTCACTCCAACCCCAACCCCCCTTAAGATACACTGTGCCTGATTTTCACACAGCTCAAATGTTGTTTTTGTGCGTATATGTTTTTTTTTCAGAGACGATAGTCAATGGAGGACACAGATCATATCTCTTTCAAAGATGATGGAATGGCATGCCAAGATTACTCTAGATTCTTTATTTTATGCTTGATAGCTAATTTGCCTTGTTAAAGTTAGTCTGTGCCTGTAAGCCGCTTGATAAAGATTTGTAATAAATCGAAAGCTTGCGCAAAGATGAGCGTTGTGCTCTTGTTCATTCTCTACAATGTTTTGTTTATGTGTGAGCATAATCGACACGACTCCCTTTTCCTGCTGTCGTCTGCTGGGCTCCACCCTCCCACAACACCCCCTCCCCTCCCCCCCAAACCCCTATGCGCCGAAAACAGCGCTTGAACACAACAGCGTGCACAAGTCATGCATACTTTCCAGTATCCTCGTTGACATCTAGCATTGAACTAACTTACAAAGTGATTGCTCGTTCTTCGTTTTCATTGTCCTGAATGGTGTTCATATCTTGCCTGGAGAAGACCTAAAAGGTCGAAACGCGTCGTGTTTTGTCTTGTCTTGTCTGTTTGTCCCTGTTGTTCGACAGGTCTCAGCAATAATTCTTTTCAACATTAATTTCTTAAGCCGAAATACACGGTAAAAAAAAAAAAAAAAAAAAAAAAAAAAAAAAATTTTCACCTGAAGAAAATCCCTTTTCACAGAAGCAAGGCCATTCCATCCATTCAAACTGCGTTGTTAATACGTCACCTCTACCGTCACCCCCAAACTCTGACCTGTACATACGTGAGCAACAACGTCACGGAGCTTAAATTTAAAAAAACAAAAAAAACAAACACACACACACACACACACACACACACACAAGCTGACGCCGGCGCCGTACGTCAGGGAACGCTTCGTGTGGGACAGCCCTTAGCTCTCTGTGTGTGTGTGTGTATGTGTGTGTGTGTGTGTGTGTGTGTGTGTGTGTGTGTGTGTGTGGAGAGGAGAGAGAGAGAGAGAGAGAGAGAGAGAGAGAGAGAGAGAGAGAGAGAGAGAGAGAGCACGCCCACTCTTTGTCAATGGATAGGGAGAATCTGACAGACCGCCAGACTGAATGCGAAGCGTGTACTACCCTTGGTACGCCTCACGCCCTGCCTCGCCGTTGAAGCTTTATTTATTTTTTTTTTTTTTAACCCCCACCAACCCCGCCTTTACTGGTTTTTTTAATACTGTCTTTTGTTTTTCGTTTCTTTTTTTATCCTTTTTTTTCTTTTGTAAAGGCGGTCTTGTATTTTTTTTTTTCTCTCTCTCCTCTCTCTCTCTCTCTCTTCTCTACGTATATCTACTTGTTTGAATTTCTACGAATGGACATTTGCGGCGAACGTTCAGTGTTATTTTAAGGTATAAAACAGTCTGGTATTTCATGGTATTTCGAGTCTGGGGTTCTGTTTTTGACTTAAGGTATGGTGTACTGACTCACTCACTCCGTTCGACTGTATATTCTCCTGTCTCCATGCCTCGTTCGCTCGCAGTTGAGGCTTTATTGAATAATGAAATCAAAACCCGCTCTCCTTTCTGGGCCCGCGGCTGACATCAATTGACTCATAAGAATTACGTGTCCGTTTTCTTCCTTCCTTCTTCTTCTTCTTTTTTTTTTTTTTCTTGCTTTTTTTGAAGCGTCCTTTGGCAGGTCGGCGCCATTTGCATTGACTCAGGGGAGGCCATTCAGTGTCACTTCCTGTCGCCTTGTGTGGATGGGAACAATACCAGCTGCACAGGATCGTCGTCTTCACGGCATGTAATGGGCGTCCTCTCTCTCTCTCTCTGTTCCCCTTCTCTCTTCTCTCTCTTTCTCTTTTTCCGCTCTCTCTCCCTCTTCCTCCTCTCTCTCTCTCTTTCCCCCACTGCCTTTCTCCCCCCTCTTCGTCCCATCTCTCTCTTCCTGTCTCCTGTTTGTCTCTGACTCTCTCCTCTCTCTCTCTCTCTCTCTCTCTCCTCTCTTTCCCTCTCCATCCACCTTTCCCCTTTCACCTCTCTCTCGCTGTGCCTCTGACTTTGCCTCTCTCTAATAATTTCAAATGTTCTCTCCTGTCCCTGAGTTTGTTTCCAGGTCACAATGCACAGCTTCGCTACGTCCGTCGCAATTCATAATGGTTGATGAACGGTCTACATGCACATACTTTCCCATACTAATTGGCCTTCTCTCTCTTCTCTCTCTCTCCTCTCTCTCTCTCTCTCTCCCTCCCTTCCACTCTCTTCCCCCCTCTCTCTCACTCTCTCTCGCACACACACACACACACACACACATACACAGAAAGAGAGAGAGACAGACGAACAGACAGTGAGCGAACAAGTGAGCGAGAGAGAAAGAGACAGACTGACAGACAGACAGACAGACAGACAGACAGACAGAGAAACTGAGACAGAGACTGAGAGGTACAGAAAGGCAGAAAGATAGACAAGCAGATGGAGAAGGAAAAAGAGACAACCAGATCTTGATCTCTCCATTTCCAAGAAGGGGAAAAAACCACCTTCAATGGATTAAACGCTGCAACATCCGTTCTGGACTACAGTTATGACCTTCAGTGCCAGATTTGTGCCACTGGGAATCTGTCCGTCCTGTGAGTGCTCTGCAACCCAGTTGTTCCTTCAGGGCGGGAGTTCAACGGCCCACAAAGGGACAGCTGTTTCGTTCTATAAGCAGTTCATCAGGCTTCATTTTGTCGTGAAAATTGCCGTTCCGTGTCTAGTTTGCATCTTTCCGGATTTTTTTTTTTAAACGTACACATACCTGCGACCGCGCGGGCGCGCGCACTCACACACACACACACACACGCACGCACGCACGCACACACACACACACACACACACACACACACACACACACACACACACACGGAGACAGACAGATTGGTGGACAGCTAGATAGATAGATGAGGGTGATATAAATCGAGGATATGAAGGTTTCACAATGGGCTCTCTCTCTCTCTCTCTCTCTCTCTCTCTCTCTCTCTCTCTCTCTCCCCTCCCTCCCTCCAACCTACCTCCCTTTCTCTATTTATCCAAACATTTGTCCAGGACGAGTCACCATCGTAATTTGTGGCCTACAGCCTCGCGCTTTGAAAACAAAATAAATCACATGAAGTGTCGTGTGCATAAACCACCCTGAGTTTGCCAAGGGTACAGTAGACACAACAACAACAACAACAACAACAAATAGGGATCTCTCAGAGTATTAACAGTCAAGCACATATGGCGCAGCATGTTTGAAAACTTCATGACTGTATCCTGCTGTGTCAGAAATTGGTACAATAACTTTTCACCCTGCTTTTTATACATTCATAGCATACGAATGTACTGACACTTCATTTTGTGACATTGCAGAAGACATCGAATTTTCAGAACAATCTACATGACGTCACACTTTATACATATCTATACATCTATCTATACATATATATGTATATATAGATAGATAGATATAGATATATATGCAGCCAAATTCGCCAAACAGGTCCCGTCAATCTTTCCAAAACAATGATTATTCTGAACAGAACGCCAGGAAATTTGTCAAATCGTTTTCTTTTGAACGAAATCTCAGTATTCCTTGAACATTTTGTAAAATTGAGCCCCCCCCCCCCCCCCCCCCCCCTCCCCTTCATGTCTCCTGCGCGGCATATCTCTCGTGCCGCTCATTCCAGCTCCCCTGAAGGCAAGATACACCCAGGGTTTGTCCTGTCGCCGCTGCAGCAGCGCCATGGCAATGACTATCGGGGTCGTCAGGAGGCAACCCTGACTCCGCACCGCTGCCGAGTCATTCCGGTGGTGTTCAGTGACGCCCGTTGTGGTCCAGCACAGCCAGGATACCTAACACCTACTGCTGCTGACGACAGTCATGATTCTTCACTGCGCCCAAAAGAGTTCTGTTCACAGAGGCTGCACCCACGTCTGTCCACTGAGAAAACTGCCTCATTCAGTCCTCTACGATTGTGCGCAGTCTAGGCGTCACACCCTACCAGACTCTTTTTGTACTCCCAGTTCTTATAGAACAGGGTGTACTTTACAATGGGAACGAAGAAATGCTCTGTCTGTCTGTCTGTCTGTCCATGGTCAAAATGTATTCCACTCGCTCCAGACAAAACTTCTGGGCCGGTCTTTCTGAAAATTTGTAGGTATGTTCATTATGGGTCACGGATGATGCCTGATGGTTTATTTTACCAGATTTTTCTTCTTTATGGATTATCTCTGAAAGTGCTTCGCCGATTTCTTATCTCGGTGACAAAATACATTATGACGCATGTTTGATTGTGACATTTTTTTTTTATTATTATAATGACGCAAGTTTGATTGTGACTTGTTTTTTACACGCGTATTCAAGATAGATCTAAACTGGGAGTACGTTTTATATGCGTTGCATCTTGTTTTTTCCAACATGCTCCCTCTGTCTGTCACGCTGGCTATACTCGGAGCTTCCAGCATTGATTCTGTTTGTTCATCTTCTCTATGAGGACGCTACCGAATTCATTTCTGTTTTTCGTTCTCTCGAGACTAAGATGACGGTAACTTCTCTTGCTCGTTTCCGACTGTCTACCGTATCTTCTCCTCTGACTTAGAAAAAAAAGTACAAAACTATTGCTGTTCGACTGATTTGCATTTGTTCTAGATCTACTCATGCCACTTCTTTACTCCTCTCTCTCTCTTCACTGGCTTCCCATCGAAAAACGAACTGACCATAAACTCTTCCCGTTGTATTTCAAATCCCTGAATGGTGTGGCTTCAACCTACCTAGCTGGCCTTCTCCATCTGTAAACTCATGCACGACAGTTGCGCACCTCATCTGATGCTCATCTGCTCCACGTCCCTCGCTTTCGCACCAAGACTGCTGGTCAGTGTTAATTTTTCTAAGCCCCATCCTCATGCAGCACACTCCTTCTCTCACTGCGCGGTTCAGGGTCTCTGTCACCCCACAAATCCTCTCTTAAAACTTCTCTCTTCACATCCTGATTGATGTCCCTTCATCACTCCTTACTAGCCGCTCGGTTGTTGTTGTTGTTGCTGCTGCTGCTGCTGCCCTCCCTCGCTTTCTTCTCTCTCTCTCTCTCTCTCTCTTCCTCTCTTGTATAAGTGTGTGTGTGTGTGTGTGTGTGTGTGTGTGTGTATGTGTGTGTGTGTGTGTGTGTGTTGTTTTTGTGGTAGTAGAGTGGTAGTAGGTGATGTACTTATTACGTCTTTCACAAATTATACATTGTGTGTGTGGTGTGTGTGTGTGTGTGTGTGTGTGTGTGTGGTGCGTGCGAGTATGGATCTGATGGGATGAAAATTATTGCATATGTAATGCATTTAACATCTCCGCTGTTGGGTTAGCGTGTTTCTGTCCTCTTTACTTGTATTTTTGTTGCTGTGAGCGCTTAGGGCCTTTTTTCGTTTCAAGATTAAGCGCTATAAACGTCCTTATTACTGTCATCACTACTGTTCTTACTATTGCTATTATTTTCACTATTGTTATCATCATTATCATCATTATTGCTACTAATATTATTACTATCATTCCGTCAAGGATTCAGCGTAAGCGAGTGTCTTTGTATTCTTGCATTAAGGGGTTCTTGTTCTCGAGCCCCAACGACCTTGGCCGTTACTGGCGACTTTTTGACGCGAACTGACCACAAGCCTCATTATGGACAGGAAACCCTTTCCAAACGACGCAGGGATTCCAAGGCCTCAGACTTGCTCACAATGGCCAGCGTGGATCCAGTCTGCCCCCGACATCGCGTGGTAATGGTTCGATTGCAGACAGCATGTTGGTTTCACTATTAAAGTTTTTTTTTGTTTTTTTTTTTTTCCTGACATTTATGTTGATGAAATCGTCCTCAACCCCACCCCTCCCCTCCCCCGCCCTCTGCGGGCCCGCCACTCCGACCTCTTCCTCCGGTCCTCTGTTTCTCCTCTCTCTCTCTCTCTCTCTCTGAATAATCTTGTTGATGACATCGACAAATGACAAAACAATGAAACAGCTTGCTGTGTATTTGTACAGAGGTTTTTAAACGACGAAAACTGTGTTAGCTTAAGATCTAGTTGCAAAGCGAGAGGACTGCAGGCGGAAATCTAAACAAATCTTAAATAAATGTTAGCGAACCGCCCAGAGAACGTGGACAAACGAGTCACAAGACGAAACACAACTAGTTTCGACCTCTTAGGTCTTCATCAGGTGAGACATTAACGAATAAAACAATGAAAATTCACTTAGCTTTGATCGCTTCAGATCAAAATTCACTTAGCTTTGATCGCTTACCCTACGAAGTGATCTGAAGCGATCAAAGCTAAGTGAATTTTCATTGTTTTATTCGTTAATGTCTCACCTGATGAAGACCTAAGAGGTCGAAACTAGTTGTGTTTCGTCTTGTGACTCGTTTGTCCACGTTCTCTGGGCGGTTCGCTAACATTTATTTAAGATTTGTGTTAGCTTAAGTTGTTTACTTACATCATCTACTCGGAATGTATCGTGTGACGGTATTCTGGGTACATCCGCCTTATCTAATATATAAATGGCAAATTCTGTCTGTGTGTGTGTGTGTGTGTACGCTATAGACTCAAAAACGGCTCAACCGATTGTAATGAAATTTGGCAGGTACGTCCGTTGTGATCCGAGGATGGTTTTGGGCTAATCTCTAAAAAAATAAAACCGTTAAAAACCGTTTAAAAAGCTGTTATAACGGTTTCAAAGTCATCTTTTTCCTCTGCTTTTCTTCAAATAGCCGTTGTGACATTGCACAGGTACAGGACTACTTCTCTATAATTAGAACCGTTATTTGGCAGTTAAAAAACGTTATTTATAACAGTTAAAAACCGTAAAAAACACCAAACCCTATAAAAGAAACTGTTTAAAATCCGATCTTCTTGAAATTTAGCAGGTACGTCTGTTGTGACCCGAGGATGGTTTGGGGCTAATCTCTAAAAAAATAAAATCGTTAAAAACCGTTAAAAAACTGTTATAACGGTTTCAAAGACATCTTTTTCCTCTGCTTTTCATCAAATGGCCGTTGTGACATTGCACAGGTACAGGGCTACTTCTCGAAAATTAGAACCGTTATTTGGCAGTTAAGAAACGTTATTATAACAGTTAAAAACCGTTAAAAACACCAAACCCTATAAAAACTGTTTAAAACCCGATCTTCTGAGGTTGGCGGCCACGAGAGTCATCGGATCGCCACCAAACTTGACATAAGCCTACAGGAACATCCAGCGGGTAACATAGGGTCATTAGATAGTCATTATGACCATTAAATTTGACCGTTAAAAACCGTTATTTTCAAAATTTAGGCTGTTCTTGATGAAATTCGGTATACATGTGCAGTTTTAAATGCCGAAAAATTATATACAACTTTTACGAACCGAAATTTAAAATTGACCGTTAAAAAACGTTATTTTATAAATTTAGAGTATTCTTGAAGAAATTCGATATACATGCGCAGTTTTGAACGCTAAACAATGATATACAATTTTCAAGATCCGAAACTTAACATTGACCGTTAAAAACCGTTATTTTCTGAATTTCTGAATTTTCACCCTTCTTGATAACATTCCGTATGCACGTACAGTTTTAAGCGCTGAACAATTGTTATGCAAATTTTACGAACCAAAACTTAACATTGACCGTTAAAAACCGTTTAAAAAACTGTTATAACGGTTTCCAAAGACATCCTTTTTCCTCTGCTTTTCTTCAAATAGCCGTTGTGACATGCACAGGTACAGGACTACTTCTCTAAAATTAGAACCGTTATTTGGCAGTTAAAAAACGTTATTTATAACAGTTAAAAACCGTTAAAAAACACCAAACCCTATAAAAGAAACTGTTTTAAAATCCGATCTTCCTGAAATTTAGCAGGTACGTCTGTTGTGACCCGAGGATGGTTTGGGGCTAATCTCTAAAAAAATAAAACCGTTAAAAACCGTTAAAAAACTGTTATAACGGTTTCAAAGACATCTTTTTCCTCTGCTTTTCATCAAATGGCCGTTGTGACATTGCACAGGTACGGGGCTACTTCTCGAAAATTAGAACCGTTATTTGGCAGTTAAGAAACGTTATTATAACAGTTAAAAACCGTTAAAAACACCAAACCCTATAAAAACTGTTTTAAAACCCGATCTTCTGAGGTTGGCGGCCACGAGAGTCATCGGATCGCCACCAAACTTGACATAAGCCTACAGGAACATCCAGCGGGTAACATAGGGTCATTAGATAGTCATTATGACCATTAAATTTGACCGTTAAAAACCGTTATTTTCAAAATTTAGGTTGTTCTTGATGAAATTCGGTATACATGTGCAGTTTTAAATGCCGAAAAATTATATACAACTTTTACGAACCGAAATTTAAAATTGACCGTTAAAAAACGTTATTTTATAAATTTAGAGTATTCTTGAAGAAATTCGATATACATGCGCAGTTTTGAACGCTAAACAATGATATACAATTTTCAAGATCCAAAACTTAACATTGACCGTTAAAAACCGTTATTTTCTGAATTTCTGAATTTTCACCCTTCTTGATAACATTCCGTATGCACGTACAGTTTTAAGCGCTGAACAATGTTATGCAAATTTTACGAACCAAAACTTAACATTGACCGTTAAAAACCGTTAAAAAACTGTTATAACGGTTCCAAAGACATCCTTTTTCCTCTGCTTTTCTTCAAATAGCCGTTGTGACATGCACAGGTACAGGACTACTTCTCTA
The DNA here is from genome assembly GCA_033310375.1 of Conus canariensis. NCBI lineage: Eukaryota > Metazoa > Mollusca > Gastropoda > Neogastropoda > Conidae > Conus > Conus canariensis. Next base: position 20,426,366 of record CM065733.1, on the reverse strand, counting down.
AAATTAGAACCGTTATTTGGCAGTTAAAAAAACGTTATTTATAACAGTTAAAAACCGTTAAAAACACCAAACCCTATAAAAGAAACTGTTTAAAATCCGATCTTCCTGAAATTTAGCAGGTACGTCTGTTGTGACCCGAGGATGGTTTGGGGCTAATCTCTAAAAAAATAAAACCGTTAAAAACCGTTAAAAAAAACTGTTATAACGGTTTCAAAGACATCTTTTTCCTCTGCTTTTCATCAAATGGCCGTTGTGACATTGCACAGGTACGGGGCTACTTCTCGAAAATTAGAACCGTTATTTGGCAGTTAAGAAACGTTATTTATAACAGTTAAAAACCGTTAAAAACACCAAACCCTATAAAAACTGTTTTAAAACCCGATCTTCTGAGGTTGGCGGCCACGAGAGTCATCGGATCGCCACCAAACTTGACATAAGCCTACAGGAACATCCAGCGGGTAACATAGGGTCATTAGATAGTCATTATGACCATTAAATTTGACCGTTAAAAACCGTTATTTTCAAAATTTAGGTTGTCTTGATGAAATTCCGTATACATGTGCAGTTTTAAATGCCGAAAAATTATATACAACTTTTACGAACCGAAATTTAAAATTGGCCGTTAAAAAACGTTATTTTATAAATTTAGAGTATTCTTGAAGAAATTCGATATACATGCGCAGTTTTGAACGCTAAACAATGATATACAATTTTCAAGATCCAAAACTTAACATTGACCGTTAAAAACCGTTATTTTCTGAATTTCTGAATTTTCACCCTTCTTGATAACATTCCGTATGCACGTACAGTTTTAAGCGCTGAACAATGTTATGCAAATTTTACGAACCAAAACTTAACATTGACCGTTAAAACGTTAAAAAACGTTATAGTTCAATAACATCTTTCCTGCTTTTATATAAATTTGCCGTTGTGACTTGTCCAGTAACGGACTATTCCTAATTTTGAACGTTATTGGCATAGAAAACGTATTTTAAGTAAAACGTTAAAATCGACAAGCCTAAAAAATGATCTGTTTAAATCAATCTGCCTGAAATTAGCAGGTATTGTTGTACCGATGGTTTGGGGCAATCTCCGTAAAAAAACTAAATTCGTTCAAAAAGTCTCGTTACAAAAATGTTTAACGGTTCAAAGACATCTTTTTCTGATTTTCTAATGGACGTTGTGACATGACAGGTACGGGGATATTCGTCGAAAATAGATCCGTATTGGCGTTAGGAAGTATTATAACAGTAGAAACCGTAAAAAGCAGCCAAACCTAATAAGAATGTTTAAAACGATTTGAGGTTGGCGGCACGAGAGTCATCGGATCGCACAAAACTTGAATAAGCCTAAGGAGAAACCAGCGGGTAAATAGGGTCATTTGTAGTCATTTGACCATAAATTTGCGTTAAAAACCGATGTTTCAAGATTTAGGGGTTGTCTTGATGTAAATTCACAGTAATACATGTTGCCGTTCTTAAATGCGAAAATATTACATATACGAACGATTTAATTGGGCCGTTAAAAGTTATTTTATAAATTAGAGTATTCTTGAAGAAATTCGTTTACATGCGCAGTTTTGAACGTAACATGTATACATTTTCAAGATCCGAAATAACATTGACCGTTACAAACCGTATTTCTGAATTTTGAATTTTCACCCTTCTTGATAACCGTATGCACGTACAGTTTTAAGCGCTGAACAATGTTATGCAAATTTTACGAACCAAAACTTAACATTGACCGTTAAAAACCGTTATTTTCTAAATTTACACCGCTATTAATAAATTTCCGTATGCGTATGTCCAGTAACGGTAAGTAATTTTGCAACATGGATGGACAGGGTAGGGGGATGAAAAGGGAGGAATGAGAGGGGCCAGAAAAATGATTGTACAGTGCAATGCCTGATACAGTATTTTTTCATTGGACACAGACCCGTTGAAATAAACTACTTCTGCACAAAGTCTATTCCTACAAAATTAAGGGCAATCAGAAGAATGGGAATGGGAACAGTGAGTGCAGGCGGAAAATCGAGCGAGAAAAGCATCTCGACGTGCTAGGGAAGATCCAGAGGAAAGGGGCCAGAGGCAGGCGGAAAACAATAGAATGTATAAGAGAGAGAGAGAGAGAGAGAGAGAGAGAGAGAGAGAGAGAGAGAGAGAGAGACAGAATGTGCATTTGTGTGGGGGAGGGGTGGGAAGATGTTGGGGGGGGGGGGGGGGGGGTGATTGATTGTAAATCAAAACAATTAATACATGTTTGCCGTCACGTGAGTATCGCAAAGAATGTTCATATCCCGGGCAACGCCGGGTGCCCCTGCTAGTCTAATATATAAAGGGCAAATTCTGTCTGTGTGTGTGTGTGTGTGTGTGTGTGTGTGTGTACGCTATAGACTCAAAAACGGCTCAACCGATTGTCATGAAATTTGGCAGGTACGTCTGTTGTGACCCGAGGATGGTTTTGGGCTAATCTCTAAAAAAATAAAACCGTTAAAAACCGTTAAAAAACTGTTATAACAGTTTCAAAGACATCTTTTTCCTCTGCTTTTCTTCAAATAGCCGTTGTGACATTGCACAGGTACAGGACTACTTCTCTAAAATTAGAACCGTTATTTGGCAGTTAAAAAACGTTATTTATAACAGTTAAAAACCGTTAAAAACACCAAACCCTATAAAAGAAACTGTTTAAAACCCGATCTTCTTGAAATTTAGCAGGTATGTCTGTTGTGACCCGAGGATGGTTTAGGGCTAATCTTTAAAGAAATAAAACCGTTAAAAACCGTTAAAAAAAACTGTTATAACGGTTTCAAAGACATCTTTTTCCTCTGCTTTTCATCAAATGGCCGTTGTGACATTGCACAGGTACATCGAACCTAGAGGGACATCTCCCGAGTAACATAGGGTCATTGGACAGTTTCTACGACAGTTATTTATGACCGTTAAAAACCGTTAACAACACGTACACCCCTAAAAACGATCAAAAATACAATCTTTTCTGATGTTGGCGGCAAAGGGAGTCCTCGGATCGCCACCAAACTTGGCATGAGTCTAGAAGGACATACTGTGAATAACATTGGGTCATTCGATAGTTTTTATGACCGTTATTTATCACCGTTAAAAAGCGTTATTTTCTAAATTTAGACCTTTCTTGATGAAATTTGGTATACAGGTGTAGTTTTCAATGCTGAACAATGATATACAACTTACACGAACCGAAACTTAAAATTGACCGTTAAAAACCGTTATTATATAAATTTAGACCGTTCTTGATGAAATTCGGTATACAGATGCAGTTTTACACGCTGAACAATGATATACAACTTACACGAACGGAAACTTAAAAATTGACCGTTAAAAACCGTTATTATATAAATTTAGAGCGTTCCTGATGAAATTCGGTATACAGATGCAGTTTTACACGCTGAACAATGATATACAACTTACACGAACGGAAACTTAAAATTGAGCGTTAAAAACCGTTAAGATCCGTTATTTTCTAAATTTAGACCTTTCTTGATGAAATTTGGTATACAGGTGCAGTTTTACACGCTGATCAATGATAGACAACTAATATGAACAGAAACTTAAAATTGACCGTTATAAACCGTTAATTTCTAAATTTAGAGATGGTATCACCGTTAAAAAGCGTTATTTTCTAAATTTAGACCCTTCTTTGAAGAAATTTGGTATACAGGTGTAGTTTTCAATGCTGAACAATG
>CM065733.1:20407648-20415148 GCA_033310375.1 Conus canariensis | reverse complement strand
GATACGTCTCGAAAGATCCAGTTGGCGACGATGGAAATTTGCCTCCCTTTAGATGGTTCGTTTAAAAAGAAAAATCGGAACCATGACAGCTATGTTTAACTACATCAGTTTTTATACCATTTAACCCAACAAATTCACAGGGCTCGAAATCTGAATTGAAGTTACTGCAACGGGTAAAAAACAGCAAAGTTGTACATTTCATAGTCCGTGTACGAACTGGGTGAAATCAAATTATGACATACTGTTGGATAAAATTGAAAGTATGAAAGAGGAAGCCTTTCTTATGCATTTCGATCCTTTGGGAAGCAGGCTACAAATGTAAAAAAGAATAAAAAATAAAAAAAAAGAAGAAATAATAATTCAAAAAAAGTTTTTAAACCAGAATATGTTAAAGAATTTCTGAGATAAATGGTGTTTTGAGCAAAACAGGCATTGCTGACAGCTGTTGGTGTGAATTTTGTTTGTTTTTTGTTTGTTTGTTTGTTTTTTGTTTTTAAAAAAGGACACGAGTGAATGCCCCTGACATACCTGTCATGATTGATGTTTGTTTGGACAGAAGCTGCAAATATGTCATGAAAAATGCAGAAATGGTCAACGCTTTTATTTAAATAGTCTTTTTTTCATTCATTACAGGACAGTAAAAGTGTTAAGTACTCGACCTCAACACTGGCTTGAAACATTTTACGCACGTCCACCAAGGGGGAAAACAAGAAAGCAAAATGTAATTGACCTTTTAAAGCAAACGTCGATTGAATTTAAAAATGTCTGAACAACCGGGGGACATAGCAATACGAATTCCATAGAATTTTGTTTTCTATATGGGTTTATTACAATTTCAAACTGCTGCAGTCACTCACAATACAAGAAAAGCTACTTGTTGGGAAGGGACACTACAAACTGCCTCACAAATCACCTTTCGCTATAAACTGTCATCAAATCAGTCTAGTGACATGTTTTTTCTTTCTCTGAATCATCTTCTCTAGCGCCACTAACAGACGGGAACCTGTGAAACGTGCCTCATGTGAATACGCATCGCAGTGTGATATTTGTATGGTTTTTCATTTCATCCTGATCATCTACAGTGCTCACCTCTCGCTGAGGACTGTAAAACACAGTTCCATGAGTTGATTTGCTGTTGTTTGTTTCATTGTTTGTTTTCACACAATACTTACACTCACTGCAACTTTATTATTATTATTATTATTATTATTATTATTATTATTATTATGCAGCAGAAAGTGATTGGTAGCATGTTAACTAACGTTTAAACTCAACACACACACATACATATGATACATGTAGAAAAAAAATCTTTCATATTTGACCTCGATGAAACTGCAGAATGCCATCATTAAATCTCGCGTGATGATGGTCTAACAGGTCTGAAACTGAAACAGAGCCTTCACAGCAAGGACCAAAAAAAAAAAAAAAAAAAAACCATATGTCTAGCTCACCGTCTTTTCAAAGGACTTACTACCAAAACCCCCTTTCTATCCCTTGCCCATATCTCTTTTCCCTTCACGTCAGTCTCCTGTTTCCAAATGGCTGTGAACACTCCGTGCGGAAAGAAGCGGACACCTGACCTCACAGCCATAAACCTGACAGGGTGTTTAAGTACAGAAAGCCGTGCTTCCCTCCTTTGATTTTTTTTTCCTTTCAGAAGCATGGGATGTTTGAGACACACGATGCTGCGGGACTTTAAACTCTGTCGAGCCAGGCTATAACATAACGGTGTCTTTGAGAGAGAGAAAGAGAGAGAGAGAGAGAGAGAGAGAGAGAGAGAGAGAGAGAGAGAGAGAGGATAAAAGCTAAATCCGCACGCCCAAAAGTGCATGCATACTTATTATTTTTGCCTCTTCCCAATGTACCAGCATGGCTTTCTACTTTGACCTTTCTGCAATTAACCAACAGAACCTGTAACTCTTTGATCTTGCTGCAGTAAACTTAACACAACCTTTAATCCTGACCTTTCTGCAATAAACCAACACAATCTACAACTTTGACCTTCTCCCAGTCAACCAACAGAATCTATATATTTTTAACTTTGACCTTCTCCCAGTCAACCAACAGAATCTATATAACTTTTAACTTTGACCTTTTCCCAGTCAACCAACAGAATCTGTCACTTTTAACTTTGACCTTTTCCCAGTCAACCAACAATACCTATAACATTTAACTTTAACATTTTCCCAGTCAACCAAAAGAACCTTTAACTTTTAAGTTTCCCGCTGTAAGTTAGCACGGCTTGTTTGATTTGACCTCTTCGCGAGAAAGTCACTCCCCCTATTCATTTCCACCTCTGCCCATGAAAACGCTCCAATGAAGTCCATCTTGAAATGCATTCTCAAACAGCAAACACAACGTATCACTCTGAACTCGGTCCGACGAACCGACACGACCTATTTTCCGTGCCCTCTCCTCAACGAACGAACAGAACCAACACGTTTCGTCTTTCCCAGTGAACCTACACAACGTGTCACCTTGGCCACAACCGATGAATTGAAACCTTCCGAAACGAACCAGCTCATTCTGGTTACTCTGATATGTTCTCAGTCCAAGACCTCAACAGCCTCTGATTCCCTGGTACTGACACCGCTGGGCTGACTTAATACAACAATTCCCCCGTGATCTGAGATGATTTTTAAGATACATGGTGATGGGTAACAAGGTTTGACGTTCGAACTCGTCTTACGTGATGTGGTAGACAGAAACAATCATCAAAGGAAAGGGGGTGGGAGTGGAGGTGGTGGATGCATTTACGCTAAAGTTTCCCAGTGAATAAATGAAGCTAAGAATCGTCATTCAAAAAAAAAAAAAGAAAAGAAAAGACCGGGGACACAACGTTCGTGGGGGGTGTTAAAGTACGGCTGCAAAACACTGCAAACAAAGTATCCACGGGATATGTCTGGTAGGGTGGTGGTGGTGGTGGTGGTAGTGGTGAGATGGGAACTTCAAAGAAAGCGACAAGACGTTGACACCCCCCCCCCCCCCCCCCCCAAAAAAAAAAAAATGTGCCGGGGGTACTTCAAGGGGAGGGGAGGAGGGGGGTGTGTGTGGTCATATTACGCCAGGAATTCAACAACTGGGTCGGGCAACCTATAAAGGCAGTCATTCATTGGACGAGACATCGCCACGGGGAAGAGGTGGAGAAGAGGGGGGGGGGGGGGGTGGAGGGGTTGGGGGGGAGGGGGGGTAAGAAGAGGTAAGGGGTAAGGGAAGAGGGACTGGTCTGAAGAAGAAAGGGCCAAAGAGAAGAAGAAGAAGAAGAAGAAGAAGAAGAAGAGAGAGAGAGAGAGAGAGAGAGAGAGAGAGAGAGAGAGACAGACAGACAGACAGACAGACAGACAGAGACAGACACAGAGACAGAATGACAGAGAGAGAGAGAGAGAGAGAGAGAGAGAGAGAGAGAGAGAGAGAGACAGACAGACAGACAGACAGACAGAGGGAGGGAGGGAGGGAGGAGAGAGAGAGAGAGAGAGAGAGAGAGAGACAGACAGACAGACAGACAGAGACAGAGAGAGAAAGAGAGGCACACACAGAGATACAGACAGAGGGAGAGAGAGCGACACACTCAAACAGAGAGACAGACAGACAGAGACAGAGAGAGAGAGAGAGAGAGAGAGAGAGAGAGAGGGAGAGCGTCTGTGTTCTGATCCTTCGCGAACATCATTCCTTTTTCACCCACTTACTAATTTCGTTTGTTAGCATGATCGCATTGACCATATACCGTCTACCAAACCATCCCATGTCTCGTTATGATCCAGCTGTGTCTAAAGGTACCATCCATCTGCTATTCCCTATCCATCAACCCGCCGGGTATCCGAACAACTACCAAGAACTGTGTGATGTTTAGGGGTTGGGGCGGGGTGGGGTGGGGGCGGGTTAGGATGGAGGGGGTGGGGGGAAGGGGAGGGGGCGATGGGGTCAAGAACGGGAAGGAGAGGGGAGGGAGGGAGGGAGAACGGTGGTAAAAGATGTACTTTTAATAAAATAGAAACGATCCTTCCGCAGGATTTTCCCTGGTTAGGCCAGCCATGTCCCGGATGTGCGTGATCGACCTTGTGAACACTGTATGGCCTGCTGGACTGGTTCCTTCCACCACCACCCCCTCCCCCTCCTTCCCCGTGTGCGTGTGCGTGTGCGTGTGTGTGTGTACGTGTGTGTGTGTGTGTGTGTGTGTGTGTGTGTGTGTGTGTGTGTGTGTGTTTGTGTATGCGTGTGTGTTTATGTGTGTGTGTGTGTGTGTGTGTGTGTGTGTGTGTGTGTATGCGCGCGCGTGTCTGTCTGCCTCTGTCTCCCCTCCCCCCCCCCCCCCTCTGTCTCTGTCTCTCTCTCACGACACACATACTGTCTCTGTTATGTCCGTCTGCCCTCTCTAACACACACACACACACACACACACACACACATACATGCACACACTCACGCACGCACGCGCGCGCACACACACACACATACGCTCGCGGAGGTGGGAGGGGGGGGGGGGAGTGAACAGTAATAACGACAGACCAAAAACCTGGCAGAGTGGAGAGGGAAACCATTAGCAGAAGCCCACATCTTGACACACAGCCCACGGACCTGGAGGAACATGCTGCTCTGGTCTTCAGTCTGGTGCACCTAGTGACTCCTCATGGACAAAGAAAAAAAAGAAACAAAGAAACAAAAAGAAGAAAGAAAGACAGAAAGAACACGAAGCAGAAAATGCTGCTGCTGCTGCTGCTGCTGCTGCTGGCTGCTGCTGATGATGATGATGTGCAGGGAAAAGGGAAGGGGAGCAGCAGCAGGAGGAGGAGAAAGAGAAGGAGAGGCAGGGAAGAGAAGAAGAAGAAGAAGAAGAAGAAGAAGAAAAGAAAAAGAAGAAGAACAACAACAACAACAAAGACGAAAGAAGAAGAAAAATAAGAAGAAAGAAGCAAGACGAAGACGAAGACGACGACGACGACGAAGAAGAAGAAGAAGAAGAAGAAGAAAAAGAAAAAGATGATGATGATAATGATGATGTTGATGATGATGATAATAATGATGATGATGATGATGATGATGATGATGATGATGATGATGATGACTGTAATGATGATGGTGACATTGACTTGGAGAAGAAGGAAGAGGGGGACACAGGGATGGGAGGAGGAGCAGCAGCAGCAGAGGAAGAGGAAAAAAGAAGAAGACTATGATGATGATGATATGGAGGAGGAGGAGGAGGAGGAGAAGGAAGAAGAGAATGAGAAGAGCAGGAGGAGGAGGAGGATGTGGAGGATTACTGGGTTCGATTACGATGGGTTAAAAAAGGTAAATGAATAAATACACAACCTACCAACTAACTACACACACACACACACAAACCACACACACACACACACACACACACACAACCACGAAAGGCGATTTCACACACGCGGAAGGGAGACAAAAACAGTCAACGATAAACATAAAACAAAGAAGCTCTCCCTCGTTGCCCTCAACGCATGAAGTGTTTGTCCCCCCTTCCTCTCGCCCCCCCCCCCCCTCCCCACAGACTGTTACTGCACGGAATGCACCGGTTCACAAAAGCTGGCTGACATGCAGACAGGGGGGCACATGGCGCGCGCACACACACACACACCACAATGCACGCGCGCGCACTCATACACACGCACGCACACTTTCAAAATGTACGCACGCGCACACACACACTTTCGCACGCACACACACGCACGCACACACATGCACCACGCACACACACACATACACACGCGCACACACACACACACACACACGCACACATACACACACACGCGCGCGCGGCGCGCGCGCGCACACACACACACACACACACACACACACACACACACACACACATATACACACACACGGGGCAGGTTGGCCAGACGAGGATTAGGGGCTGGAGAGAGAGAAAGTGGGCAGGGCCTCTGATGAAAGTCCGGGACAGAAGATGGGGAAGGGCCGGAGGGAGGGAGGGAATGTGTGTGTGTGTGTGTGTGTGTGTGTGTGTGTGTGTGTGTGTGTGTGTGTGTGTGTGTGTGTGTGAGGAGCGGTGACGGATGTGGGTAAGGGGGGTATGGGGGGAGGGTTATGACCAAGCACTGCCAGGGACAGGTTGGGTGAGGGTGAGGAGGGTGTCAGGGAGTGTTGGTAGGGGGAGGGGTGGGGGCGGGGGGTGGGGGCAAAGATGCTGACCATGAACCCTCGTGCCCCATGGCGAAGTGACAATACTGCTGGTATGTAATGTCCGGAATTGTCACCACAGTGCTGGTGTACTTTTCTTTTCCTTTTTCTTTCTTTAATAATAATAATAATGATTTCTTATATAGCGCTTAATCAAACGAATTTCTCTAAGCGCTTTACAAAGTCATACTACATTCACCCTTCTCATATACAATAATACACCTTACACCCAACTACAAATACTATTACTACAATAACTAACAAATCCTAATCCTACCAATGTGACATTCACTTCTTCAAATATCACTACAAAAACTTAATCCTGTAACGTTCAATCATACAACAAATACATATAATAGAGAACAACACATACGCTACATTTGAAAAGGCCCAGACGGCTCTGAGTTAGGTTGTACCCCCCCCCCCCCCCTCTCCCCACAGCATTGACTAATTATGAGAAAATAGATGGGTTTTAAGTTCAGACTTGAAAGAAGAGATAGAATCTGAATGTCTGAGACAGTCTGGCAGTCTGTTCCACGTCGCTGGAGCTTGAAAAGAGAAAGATCTTTCACCAGTAGTAGTCCTGAAGCGAGTCATTCGCAGAAGGCGGTCGTCAGCACAGGAGCGTAGTTGTCGAGAGGGGGTGTAGATTTTAAGGAGATCTGAGAGATAAGAAGGTCCATTTTCAAAGAGAGCAGAGAAAGTGAGAGTTGAGATTTTGTACGAGATACGGTTTGAGACAGATAGCCAGTGAAGAGAGTGGAGGAGAGGCGAAATGTGAGCATGTTTTCTTGCTCTACAGACGACTCGGGCTGCATGATTTTGGATTCGCTGTAATCTTTCTATCAGGTATTTTGGAAGGCCGGCCAAAAGTGAGTTTGCAGTAATCTATTCTAGATAAGACAAATGCACAAATGAGAGTTTTTGTAGCATCTGTAGAGAGAAGGTGACGTACAGAGCTGATTCTTCTTAGTTCTAAATAGGCAATCTTGCAAATATTTGAAACCTGTTTCTCAAAGGAGAGGGATTGGTCAAGTATGACCCCTAGACTGCGGACAGAGGTGGAGACAGAGACAGCACAGTCATTGATAGTGACAGTTGAAGGCAGAGAAGGATGGTTAGGCTGTTTTGTCACGAACATGAATTCCGTTTTTGTCGTCGTTTAGTTGTAGTTTGTTGGTTGTCATCCAGTCCTTCAGGTCTGCAATGCAGCCCCGCGTCCGAGAAATCAGTGAGTCAGTTTCAGCAATGGGAGCCGACTGATGAAGCTGAGTATCGTCAGCAAAGCTCTCATGCGACATGGCGTGACCACTGATGACGTCAGACACAGGACTA
>CM065733.1:20374367-20407548 GCA_033310375.1 Conus canariensis | reverse complement strand
ACACACACACACACACAAACACACACACACACACACACACACACACAACCACGAAAGGCGATTTCACACACGCGGAAGGGAGACAAAAACAGTCAACGATAAACATAAAACAAAGAAGCTCTCCCTCGTTGCCCTCAACGCATGAAGTGTTTGTCCCCCCTTCCTCTCGCCCCCCCCCCCCCTCCCCACAGACTGTTACTGCACGGAATGCACCGGTTCACAAAAGCTGGCTGACATGCAGACAGGGGGGCACATGGCGCGCGCACACACACACACACCACAATGCACGCGCGCGCACTCATACACACGCACGCACACTTTCAAAATGTACGCACGCGCACACACACACTTTCGCACGCACACACACGCACGCACACACATGCACCACGCACACACACACATACACACGCGCACACACACACACACACACACGCACACATACACACACACGCGCGCGCGCGCGCGCGCGCGCACACACACACACACACACACACACACACACACACACACACACATATACACACACACGGGGCAGGTTGGCCAGACGAGGATTAGGGCTGGAGAGAGAGAAAGTGGGCAGGGCCTCTGATGAAAGTCCGGGACAGAAGATGGGGAAGGGCCGGAGGGAGGGAGGGAATGTGTGTGTGTGTGTGTGTGTGTGTGTGTGTGTGTGTGTGTGTGTGTGTGTGTGTGTGTGTGAGGAGCGGTGACGGATGTGGGTAAGGGGGGTATGGGGGGAGGGTTATGACCAAGCACTGCCAGGGACAGGTTGGGGTGAGGGTGAGGAGGGTGTCAGGGAGTGTTGGTAGGGGGAGGGGGTGGGGGCGGGGGGTGGGGGCAAAGATGCTGACCATGAACCCTCGTGCCCCATGGCGAAGTGACAATACTGCTGGTATGTAATGTCCGGAATTGTCACCACAGTGCTGGTGTACTTTTCTTTTCCTTTTTCTTTCTTTAATAATAATAATAATGATTTCTTATATAGCGCTTAATCAAACGAATTTCTCTAAGCGCTTTACAAAGTCATACTACATTCACCCTTCTCATATACAATAATACACCTTACACCCAACTACAAATACTATTACTACAATAACTAACAAATCCTAATCCTACCAATGTGACATTCACTTCTTCAAATATCACTACAAAAACTTAATCCTGTAACGTTCAATCATACAACAAATACATATAATAGAGAACATACACATACGCTACATTTGAAAAGGCCCAGACGGCTCTGAGTTAGGTTGTACCCCCCCCCCCCCCTCTCCCCACAGCATTGACTAATTATGAGAAAATAGATGGGTTTTAAGTTCAGACTTGAAAGAAGAGATAGAATCTGAATGTCTGAGACAGTCTGGCAGTCTGTTCCACGTCGCTGGAGCTTGAAAAGAGAAAGATCTTTCACCAGTAGTAGTCCTGAAGCGAGTCATTCGCAGAAGGCGGTCGTCAGCACAGGAGCGTAGTTGTCGAGAGGGGGTGTAGATTTTAAGGAGATCTGAGAGATAAGAAGGTCCATTTTCAAAGAGAGCAGAGAAAGTGAGAGTTGAGATTTTGTACGAGATACGGTTTGAGACAGATAGCCAGTGAAGAGAGTGGAGGAGAGGCGAAATGTGAGCATGTTTTCTTGCTCTACAGACGACTCGGGCTGCATGATTTTGGATTCGCTGTAATCTTTCTATCAGGTATTTTGGAAGGCCGGCCAAAAGTGAGTTGCAGTAATCTATTCTAGATAAGACAAATGCACAAATGAGAGTTTTTGTAGCATCTGTAGAGAGAAGGTGACGTACAGAGCTGATTCTTCTTAGTTCTAAATAGGCAATCTTGCAAATATTTGAAACCTGTTTCTCAAAGGAGAGGGATTGGTCAAGTATGACCCCTAGACTGCGGACAGAGGTGGAGACAGAGACAGCACAGTCATTGATAGTGACAGTTGAAGGCAGAGAAGGATGGTTAGGCTGTTTTGTCACGAACATGAATTCCGTTTTGTCGTCGTTTAGTTGTAGTTTGTTGGTTGTCATCCAGTCCTTCAGGTCTGCAATGCAGCCCCGCGTCCGAGAAATCAGTGAGTCAGTTTCAGCAATGGGAGCCGACTGATGAAGCTGAGTATCGTCAGCAAAGCCTCATGCGACATGGCGTGACCACTGATGACGTCAGACACAGGACTAGCATACAGCACAAAAAGGACTGGCCCAAGTACAGAACCCTGAGGCACACCGTACCTAAGAGGAGAACTGTCTGAGTATCTTCCCTGTACACACACTGTCTGAGTCCGTCCAGTCAAGTAAGAGATAATCCAGTCGAGAGCTGTGTCTTTGAATCCAAAGGAAGTTTGAAGCCGTGAGAACAAAATATTATGATCGATCGTGTCAAATGCTGCAGAGAGGTCTAACATCGCTAATAAGGAAACATTCCCATCGTCAAGCCTGCAGAGGAGGTCATTGACTATACGGAGGAGTGTTGCTGTTGATGTTTTTTTTTTTTTTTTTTTAGTCGTTCAGGTTGACAGGACAGGAATGAGGATATCCGGCATCCCAGTTGCTTAAGATGTAACTATACAACGACAAAGAGCCGAGGTTTCGGCTGAGTCATTTCTATGTGTCTGTCTGTCTCGTCTGTTTGTCTGTGCGCGCGCCCATGTACATGTTTTTGTGTGTGTGTGTGTGTGTGTGTGTGTGTGTGTGTGTGTGTATGTGTGTGTGTGTGTGTGTGTGTGTGTGTGTGTGTGTGATGGGTTGGTCTGTTGCGGTGTGGTATGGTGTGGTGATAGTCTGTGTGTGGGGCAGTGTAGGGTGGTGTAGTGTGGTGTGGTGTAGTGTGGTGTGGTGTTATATTATGTGGTGTTGTGTTGTTGTTTTTGCTATTGTTACTGTTGTTGTTGCTGTTGGTGGTGGTGGTGGTGTTGTGATATGTGCGCGTACGTGCGTGCGTGCGTGCGTGCGCGCATGTGTGTGTGTGTGGTGTGTGTGTGTGTGTGTGTGTGTGTGTGTGTGTGCGTGTGCGTGTGCGCGCGCGTCTGCGTTTGAATCGGGGCACGTACGTGTGCACGTGCGTGCATGAGCACGCGCGTTGGAGCGAGAGGAGAGAACGATGTGTATATGGGGTTAAAAAAAAAAAAAAAAAAAGTGGAATGGAGGGAAGGTGGAGGGGGCGGATATGGGGGCGGAGGGGAGGGGGGGGGGTAGATATAAAATGATCCAAGGTCAAACAACCGGAAGGACTATTAATGCTTCGCACTGGCAATTTTTTAACAAAAAAAGGGCGTGGACCATTTCAGTACATAACCACAATCCAAACCGAACATTCTACATTTTGTGAAGATCTTAAGATGAATCATTAATGAGAGATGGAATTTACAACAACACCCCCCCCCCCCCCCCCCAAAAAAAAAAAAAAAAAAAAGAGGGTGGGGGGAGGGATTAAGAATAAAGCAGAAAGAAAGAAACAAAGAAAAAGGACAGGAAAGAAGAAATGAAAGGGCGATGAAAATAAAAGTAGAAACAAAGAATTTTTTTTTTTTTTTTTAAAGAAGGAAAGAAAGAATGGAGAAAGAAAGAAGGAAAGGGCGATGAAAAAAAAAAGTAGACGCAAAGAAAAGTTTAAAAAAAAAAAAAAAAGGAAAGAAAGTAGGAAAGAAAGAAAGCAGGAAAGTGAGAAGGAAAAAAAAAAAAGAAAGAATAAAGAAATGAAACACGAAAGAAAGAAAGAAAGAAGAAAGAAGGAAGGAAACAGAAATACAGAGACAAGGTAAGAAAGGGAAAGAAGAAAGAATGTGGGAAACTCGTGAAGAAGAATGGAAGAGAAAAAAAAGGTGAGGATGGAAGGGATGTAAAACAAAAGACGACATGAAAGAAAGAAGGGAGGAAGGAATAAAACAAAGGAAGAAAGAAGGAAGGATCGGAGTGTGGAAGGAAAGATGAAAAGACAGAAAGGAAAAAAGAAAGACAGAATAGATAGTCAGAAAGAAAAAAAAAAGAGAAACAAAAACAAACAAAAAAATAAATAAAAGAACGACAGAAAAAAAGAAAGAAAAAGAAAGAAAGAAAAATGACTAATCGAAAAAACGGGACAAAAAAGATAATTTTGTTACAAAATATTTGTGTTCATCACCGGAGAGACAGAGACAGACACAGAGAGAGGATTTCCACATTAAAGCGATAGGCTCTATGAAGGGCAGTATACAAATAAATCTTATACAGGAAAAAAAAGCATACACAAAAAAACTCGTATACTTATATCGACGCTAATTATGCTGTACATAAAATGCTTTGCCTGTAAAAACGCTTTGCACACTGTGTCTGTATTTGCTTACGGCATTAGCCAAATAAGTCGTCAATTCAGAACTAAAAAAAAAAAAAAAAAAGAAGAAAGTAAAACCCACTTCATTCACTCCTGAGTCCTGATAAAGCGGACAAATTACGTCACAAATATATCGACGTCATTTGTTTACGTCACAAACATGCCTGTCTATAGTGGTGTAAATGCTGAGCAAGCTGGGACACACTTAAAACCTGACTTTTGTCGTGACGCGCTTTTCATGACAGTCAATATGCTACTGACATAAAAGTTGGCATGCAATGTAAATGCTTGATCAACCTGTAGGAATAGAAGGGGAATCTTAAATGAGGCGGAGCGAGTAATCTTAAATAAATCGGAAATGAAATGAGGCAGGGAACAGTAAACGATAAACAATAAACAAGTTGGGTATTTTTTGCTCCCATAAGAAAACCTAACACAGAGTAACTTTTATTCAAGACTGGCACAGCCTTTTAAACTTGAATAAAGTCAGACAAATACACAGACGAACAATCTAATAGTGGGGGAAAAAACAAGCGCAGGCCAACAACTGAACTATCTTCATAGTAATAGACTTGGCAAAGATTTGGACTTTTGATCAAAGGGATTGCGATGGTTCCCTTATGCAGCTAGTGAAGAGTTTCATATCTGTAACATAATTTTCTTAATTTCATGGTTCCCAGTTTCCCATCTTCAAATTCCGCCCCCCCCCCCCCCCCCCCCCCCCCCCCCTTAAGTCCAAATCTTTCAAGTCATTACTATGAAGATAGTTCAGTTGTTGGCCTGCGCTTGTTTTTCCCCCCACTATTAGATTGTTCGTCTATGTATTTGTCCGACTTTATTCAAGTTTAAAAGGCTGTGCCAGTCTTGAATAAAAGTTACTCTGTGTTAGGTTTTCTTATGGGAGCAAAAAATACCCAACTTGTTTACTGTTTATCTTAAATAAATGTTAGCGAACTGCCAAGAGAAACGTGGACAAACGAGTCACAAGACAAAACAAGACGCGTTTCGACCTCTTAGGCCTTCTTCAAGCAAGGCAAAAACAAATAAGACAATAAAAATGAACGAGTTATCACTTAGCTTTGATCTCTTCAGCGCAAGGTAGGCGTTGAATGAAAACGAGGCTGTTTGTTTGTGCCTTGCCTGAGGAAGACCTAAGAGGTCGAAACGCGTCGTGTTTTGTCTGTGACTCGTTTGTCCACGTTTCTCTTGGCGGTTCGCTAACATTTGTTTAAGATATGTTTAGATTTCCGCCTGCAGTCGTCTCACTTTGCAACTAGTAAATAAGAAACCATGTAGGATGTCTCCTTTGTTCTGCGTGCTCTGTGTTGTCATTTGGGTTGGGCGATTCGCTGTCGTAAGCTGCATTCGTTTAAGAGTGATGGGCGCGAATTTATTTCATCATGGGAGCAAGAGTTACTTTACTTGTTTCTTATTCACTGTAGGAATAGATCATAATCATGACGATTTGGGATATAATTACCCTAAGTCCCGCCATCTTCAGCCAGCTGGTCTTTCATAAAATGTTCGAATGGATTCTCCAATGTACCTAATACCTTAGACACACAAAACCAAACCCATATTCAAGTAGCGTAACTCTTGCTCCCACGATGAAATACTACGAACGAATGCTGCTAACGACACCGAATCGCCTATCAGATATGACAGCACAGAGCACACAGAACAAACTACGAAACATCCCCCCAAAAAGGATGTTCCAAGCTTGCCTATATACCCCGAACCGGAAGATCCTTTTTTTTTGGGGGGAGGGGGGGGGGGGGGGGGGGTGAGGGGGGGTGAAGGGGGGGGGGGGGTATGTCTCCTTGTTTGTGCTGTGTGCTGTCATTTCTGCTAGGCGATTCGGTTTCGTGAGCAGCATTCGTTCGGAGTTGTGGGCGTGAATTCATTTCATCAGGGGAGCAAGAGTTACCCCACTTGTTTATTGTCAATTTTTACTATTTACTGTCCACTGCCTCACTGAAGATTTCCTTTCAAACCCACATTCGTTCAGTGGTATCCTCACATTAGACTCCCATGTTTCTCTCGTCCCCTCTAACCAAGTGTACCAACACTGCACGCACCTACTAGGGTGGTTTGTGTAGCATACTAGTTGAGTTGATCTATTCAGAACCAACCGCATTTACCACTGAATACTTTGGGTATCTGTTTTGTTTTCCCATAATGCACAAGACCGTCATGTGCTTTGACCGAGACTCCCGGACATTTCTCCAAAGTATCCATATTACTGGCTCTGCACAGCAGCGGTGTCCAGCTCCCATCATTTACCTCCGTACTCTAACATAAGCTATAGTCGTGAGCTTCAGTTGTTGGATTTTTTTTTTTTTTTTTTTTAATTAAAGATACAGTTTCTGATGGTCACACTGTGACAACAACAAATTCTCCTTTGAAGCAAATAGGACATTTTCGTATCCTACTAAGGATTCTACATCCAAAAACAAGAAAACTAAAAAATGTGCCCGAAAGGAAAATCCAAATACATTCATGAACATTTACCAAATGCATTACGACTCCGTTATATGTTCAATTTTACCTCACAGTAAAGTACCCTCCCTTCCTATACGCTACTCTGCTGATTGTCTCTGTATTGACGTTTAATCGAAGTGAAGTTGCAGCTCGTTGAAGACCATTCCTAAAACGTTATTTGGAAAATTAGCAACACGTCTTGGAAAATTAGCAGCACGTCTTGGAAAATAAGCAGCATGTCTTGGAAAATTAGCAGCACGCCTTCCTTTGTTTACATCTGCCGATATCAGTTCGCTTGTGATCATGTGAAAATATTGCTAGAAAAAAAAAAATGGACTGCAAACATCGCCTTATTTGACACACTTTATCTACAATTAATGTAATCCAATCCGGCTTCGAAAGAAATTTGATGTTCGCAGCAGGCTACCCACAACATCCTTTGTGCTGCTTCTTTCTTGCTCTTTATTTCATTCCATTTCTTATCGGCACTTTCCTTGCTTATTTCACTTTCACTTGGTGAAGTCGTTCGTGAGCCTGAAGGATTGATTATTGTTACGCTCACTTGGTTTTTTGTTTGTTTGTTTTTGCTCTACAATGAAGTTGTTCTATAGATTTTCATTGAAAGTGTCCTCCAAACTCTTTTTATCCCTTTTTATGAGAGGGACCTTCATCCCCCCCCCCCCTTTCCCTTACTTCTCTCCCTCTTTTTTGCCATTGACTACCTCTCACTCATCATGAAAATCTTTACACTCTGATTCTGGGGTAAACATGCGCATCCTTTTCTTCTCTCTCTCTCTCTCTTTTAATTTTTTTTTTTATTGCGTTTGATACAGAGCATCCGGGTTTATTTTCATGTATATCATACAGCCCCCTTCAGCTGGCCGGACCTTAAATTTTATGATTTAAACGAACACCTACACTTATAAATATCTTATCTACTTTACACACACTGCTTTCGGCAATCACGCGGGCAGTCGACCGAGTCAAGACAGCAAAATAGGAGGACTTTGACTGTTACTTAAACTAGTCTCTCTCTCTCTCTTCTCTCTCTCTCTCTCTCTCTCTCTCTCTCTCTCTCTCTCTCTCACACACACACACGCACACACACACACACACAACTGTACACACCGATATACACAACAAGCAAGTCATAACAATATTAGCCCCTGCAACCACAAAATTTGTCGGTCATCACCAGTGAAGAACTAGTCTGTTGATCGAGAGATTTGAACGTGCATCATGTATGTATAATATCTTCTGCAGCTGTTCCTTTCCTCCTAATACACTTTACTGAAAAAGAGTGAGAGAGAAAGCACACGAACAACCGACGTACGCGTCACATGGAATAATACCACAAAACACAGTACAGACGATATAACAGAAAACGTCTCGTCTTTGTCACAATCTCCCCCATCGAATTAGAAGCAACAAACTCTTGTACCGGACAAGGCACAGCGCCTAGTTTTCCAGTGTCGACATCTAATGTACTCAGCGCACTCCGCCCTCAACATCGTCACCGCTTTTGCAAAGGAAAGAGTGGCGAGCTTAAACGTGGCGGATCGGCCTGACTCATGTTGAAGTGCCATCATGTTCAATTACAATGTTGTGACGTCGTTCTCAAGGGCATTTAAGCAACACCTAGAGATCTTTGATTTGTTCCCTTACCCTCGGACAGCGGAGATAATTATGCTCAGTTGTGAAAGGTTGGATTTCGTGTGATCAGAAGAGATTCAAATGCTCGTTTTCACTCACTGTCAAAAAACTTCTTATACTCCATCAAGCCCACCGACCATCGTCAGCCTCTGCAAAGTACAACTTCAACGTATTGCAGAATGCTAATGGAGTCACACTTCTTGACCCTTCCACCATACGACAGGGGAGTGGCGGGGTGGGGGGTGGGGGGGCAGACTCAGTCAAAACCTCTATCCCTATCACCGCTGTCTTACTCCTCCTCTCTAATCCCCATCACCCACGGCTCGATGTGGAGGGAGACGCGTGCTTTGCACGTGGACAACCGGTGACCTTTACCTCGTGGTCCCTCCTTCCCCCTCCCCCCCCCTCCCCGTCCACGTTACTTTCCCCCGATCCCAATCCGTAACTGTATTCTTTGACCGAGGCTCTCGTCTATAGCAGATGATTTCGGTCAAAAGCTCACGGAAACAAGTTGTTCTTCCGTTTTATCGTCTGATCTTCTGTATCCCTAAGTGACATAATTCGAACCCCCCCACCCCCCCTCCTGCCCCCCCCCCCCCCCCCCCCCCCTCCCCCCCCCACCCCCATTCACACCCACACCACACACACACACACACACCGCCAGCACGCGCGCGCGCGCACACACACACACAATCTCTCTCTCTCTCTCTCTCTCTCTCTCTCTCTCTCTCTCACACACACACCACACACCACACACTGGCTTGTCGCGTCGAAGCTCCGGCGCTGGCGATCCACAGGAAGCTGTCAATGTCAAGCCGTCGAGTGACACCCCGCCAAAGGAGACACTGCACTGCTGCCGAGTCACCTCCGTGGTGTTCAGCGGTGCCTGTTCTGATCCGATATACGCTGGACACCACCTGGCAAGCCACCGACCGACAGCAATAACAGCTTAATTGTGGTAATACTGTGAGTGTGCCACACCTTCTCAAAGGGGTGGGGGTGGAGGGGGGTGGGGGAAGGGGTGGTGCCACCGCATCTGTCCAACGACTGTCACCATTGAACTTGCCAATCGCGACCATCTCGACATGAACATGAAAATGGCATGTTAAAACCTAACCCCCCCCCCCCCCCCCCCCCACACACACACCACACACACCCCTTTCTTTTTCTTTTTTTCTTTCTTTTTTTTTTTTTGCTTTTTGCCTTTTTTCTGTTTTTTCACCTTTCTTTTTTTCTTCCTTTTTTTCTGAGGGAGAAATAGCAATACATGTTTCCATCTGAAAGAAGCAGTCATCGCTGATGGTGGTGTTTAGT
This sequence comes from Conus canariensis, assembly GCA_033310375.1. Lineage (NCBI taxonomy): Eukaryota > Metazoa > Mollusca > Gastropoda > Neogastropoda > Conidae > Conus > Conus canariensis. The sequence continues at coordinate 20,397,798 of CM065733.1, read as the reverse complement.
AATTATTCGTGTTCTGAACTTGTCGGTCCGATATGATCAAAATATGAACATTATAGAAACGATAATCATGGTTGATGAGAAACGATGTTAAGACACAAAAGCATAATAATATATTATGACACACGGGAACAGATAATTATGACTCATCAGATTACGACGCATCAAAACATATAATCATAACTCGTAAAAACAGATAATTATGACTCATGGAAACGTGTAACTACAGTTTACGAAGACATAAAGTCATGACTCAGGGACACAAATAATTCTTACTCATGAAAAGAAATCATTATGACTGATGAAAATGAAAATAATCACAGCCCATGAACACAATCATTACTGATGGAAACGGGTAACTATAGGTTACGAAAACAGAAAATCATGACTTCTGGAAACAAACTTATGACTCACGGAAAGAGATGATTACGGTTCATGATTAGAGATGATTATGACTCATGAAAAGAGACAGATATGGTTCATGAAAACAGATTATTCTGACCCATGTGCATACCAACAGATGTCATTAAACGACCAGACATAATTAAGCATTGTCGTTAATGAAAATAGATAATTATGACCCATGTGTATACGAACGAGTGTCACTGCACGAACTGCCATAATTGAGAGTTTTCACTGCTCACGGTTTTGAATAGTCACAAGAGGGTCTTCTATCTTTTTTCTTTTATTTTGACTTAATTGTCAACTGATGACACCATAGTGATCCCCGACGAAACTAGTAACGCTTTTCGAGCAAACATTAACATGATCACGTTACAAGAATCGAGTAACACTTCTTAACTGTCACCCTTTTTTCAAATGATCAACCTGTTTTCACCACGAAAGCAAAAAAAAAAAAAAAAAAAAAAAAAAATTAAGGAGCTGGGAAATTTCTGTACGAGACCAGTGGTCGTCAATTTTGTTCCCCCTCACACCCACGCTCCACGTCTCCCCCTTCTTCCCTTACACTCACTTCTCCCCCCCCCCCCCCACACACCTCACTATCCCCACCCCTCCCCCCAATGCTACACACGCATATACAGGTACACAACTGGGTGGCTGACTTATAACCCACCAGCTGACGCGGCATTACGTTTCTTCACCCTTTCCGAAGGAGTCAGGTTTAGAGAGGTTGGGGGGGGGGGGGGTGGGGGGTTGGGGGGGGGACTGGTTGGGCAAGGGGATTAGGGGGGAGGGGGGGAACCGGGGTGGTGGGGAAGGGTCAAACCCAGGGGTCAGACTGGACGACAAGCGACCACCGGGTTCTGGAGAGAGTGCAGGTTTCTCTTTTCAGTTTTGGATGTCAGACCTCGGAGGTCTGGCAACCCCTGCCAGAGGGATCGCATGGAATCCATGTCGTCCCGCATCTGTGCGGTGGCATCGTCGACCCATTGTCTTCTCTGGATGGTGCTCTTCTCATGTTCGCTGGTTTCCCCCTAAAGAGTTGCATGCACGCTGCACGTGATGTATGGTTCCAGATCTCTGTGTGTGTGCGAGAGAGAGAGAGAGAGAGAGAGAGAGAGAGAGAGAGAGAGAGAGAGAAAGAGAGAGAGACCTGATGTGAAAGAGAGAGGGAGGGAGAGGGAAGGAAAGGGGGGGGTGCTGGGGTAGGAAGGGGGTGGCAGGAGGGGTATACGTGCGCGGGTGGAAGGGCGGGGGAGGGGGGAGGCGGAGTGGGGGTGGGGGGGAAGAAGGGAAGGATGAAGTAAGGAAATGAGTGCGGAGGAGGAGCTGGATGTTGGGTGGGAGATGGGGGTGGGTAGATGAAGGAAGGGGAAGGGGGGGGGGGGGTGATGGGTAGACAAATCCAACAGAGAAAGAGTGGCAGGTCTGAAAATTGGAGAGGTGGGGGTGGGGGACGGAGACACAGCGGACAAGAAACGAATGCAGGAACTTTCACTTCACACACACACACACACACACACACACGGACTTGGGTACAATTTTTCTTTTTTTTTTTTTTTTTTTTTTTTGCGAAGTGTTACGAAAAAGAGACATATTGTTGAATGGTATATTGGCCAAGAAAAAAAGGGGAAATATTTTAAAGAAAAAACCACTTCCTGTCAAAAATAGTGAGGCGCAGATAGAAAGAATTTTTTGTTTAAACCGGGAATCGCCTCGTTGGGCTGCAGCGGGCCTGTATGTGTTGAACGCGGAGGCTGGATCATAGTCAGTCACGGGACTGAATTCAGCTCCACAGGCCGCACGCCAAAATTAGGATTTTGCACTAAACCGCTACATCCATGTAAGCGTTTTGAGGCCTACCATGAACTTGAGCCAGATTTAATGTCAAACTGATAAGGGTTTCCACCGATGAAATCACAATCTTCAATTGCATGACCTTCCCCATAGTTGACGTCAATTTTCAGGCCTCTGCACTCACCCGTGACCCTGTCTTTGCGCCAGCTGGAAGTCGCCCAAATAGTCCCATTCCCTTGATTTTAATCTGTCTGCTTGGAACCACCTGGCTTGTACTTTGATGGCCATTATCAAAGAAAATGAGGAGAATCAACTTTCCGACACAATAAAAAAAAAAATTCTCAAAACATTCTACTTGCGCCAGTCTATGAATACTCCATTCCTTGAGCAAGGCCGTGGCCCATCAGACCCCACCGTGGGACTTGCGCTTATTTTCGCTTTTTTTTTTTTCTTCCTTTTTTCTCTTCTTTCAGTGTAGTGTAGTGTAGTGCAGTGCAGTGAAATACAGTACAGTGGAGTGGAGTGAAGTGTAGTGTAGTGTAATGCACTGTAACGCAGTGTAGTATAGTGCAGTGTAATGCAGTCAATTGTAGCGTAGTGCAGCAAAGTGTACTGCATCGCGATGCATAATTCCTCGTCATGAGGCCACCACGGTCACGACACCATTTCTCGACGTTCAAACCGACCCACTCTCAAAAAAAAAAAAAGGCAGTAAGTACGTCGCCAGGGTACAGCGCCACATGCTTTCCTTCCCAGCTCACGTGTATTATCCGAACGGATTTTTCTTTCAGAATTTCTTTTCTTCAATAGGGACAACAACAGCGTAGTCCTTGCCATGAGTTCTGTATAGTCTGCACGCAATGAAGCCAGCGCTTCATAACAGCAACAGAGCAGAACATACATGCAAAGTAACACAGGCTAGTGCATTCAACACTGGTATAATTCTTTACATGCTATTCACTGAATTGATTGAACACCATGTGAGAGAGATCCATAGAGCGCAGAACACATAGGGGAGGCGGGTTGTTTACGAATAAAAGATACGACTCGTGTGGCTGGTTCAGCCTTGAGTGAAACAATGAAGATGGGCAGGTCGTCAGCGCTAGGTGAGATAAAGTCAGCGAGACGAGTACGCGCGCGCGCGTGCACAACACGTACACACAAACACACACACACGCGCACGCGCGCGCGCGCGCGCACACACACACACACACTCAAACACACACGCACATACATACATGCCAATAAAGACAAACACATTGGTGCTATAAAAATGACACCCCACGCCTCACGAAATACTCACCACACTATTAATACACCCACACGCGCGCGCGCATCACAAAACACATCACACCAATAATACTGAAGTACACACAGGAGCGCGCACTCACTCACGAGCGCGCGCGCGCGCGCGCACACACACACACACATACAAGCCTGCATAGACACAAGCACACATTACTATAACAACATACATGTTACAACAACAACAACAACAACAACAACACACACACACACACACACACACACACACACACACACACACACAAAGGAGCGCGCGCACGAGCTTAAGCGCACGCGCCATCACGAAAGCGGAGACAAAACTAGAACAAATACACGCAACATGGGGCAGTGACGTCGATGGATGGCCATATGTGACACCGGGGAGATTCATCATTTACACTTCAGACCACCAGTATCTTTTTTTTTTTTTTTACTTATTTTATTTTGATAATTTCTTTGTTGAGAACGCCCATTTACGTCTCTCTCTCTCTCTCTCTCTCCCCCTTCTTTTTCTTCACTTTTTATCTCTGTCTGTCTCTCTCTCACAAACACACGCACGCACGCACATACCCGCACGCACACACACACACGCTCACACATACACACACATTCGCGCGCGCGCGCACCACACACACACACACACACACACACACACACACACACACACCTGCACTGCAGGACAACACACGACAACAAAATAATCCCACGCACAATATGCTGTCAGCGTTTGACACAGGAGACAGCAGCACACGTCTGACACGGCTGTTGATACAATCGTATCTGGTGTGGGGGGACTGGCGTTTGGTTATCATTCCTTTTCTTTTCGTTCGTACGTACATACGTACGCGTGTGTGTGTATGTATGTATGTATGTGTGTGTGTGTGTGTGTGTGTGTGTGTGTGTGTGTGTGTGTGTGTGTGTGTGTGTGTGTGTCGCGCGCGCGCATTTGTGTAAGGTAAGGTAATGCTGCTTATAGCCCAGCCGACCTTAAAGGGCTATATCAGAGCTGTCACCACAAGCGCGTGCGCGTGTGTGTGTTTGAGAGAGAGAGAGAGAGAGAGAGAGAGAGAGAGAGAGAGAGAGAGAGAGAGAGAGAGACAGACAGACAGACAGACAGACAGAGATTCTTCACGGGTGACCGAAAGAGAGAGAGAGAGAGAGAGGGGGGGGGGGGAGATCATGTCTGATTTAGAAAGAGACTGACAGACAGCGAAAGAGAGAGAGAGATTGTTCACGTGTGATTGATAGAGAGACAGAGACAGACAGACAGACAGACAGACAGCGAAAGAAAGATTGTTCAAGTGTGACTGAGAGAGAGAGAGAGAGAGAGAGAGAGAGAGAGAGAGAGAGAGAGAGAGAGAGAGAGACGCGCAGAACAGATCCACAGTCGTGACAGGTTCACGACTCTGTGTGTGTGTGTGTGTGGTGCGCGCGCGCGCGCGCGCGCGCGCGCGCGTGTGTGTGTGTGTGTGTGTGTGTTGCACTGCCGGTGAAACATACCGCAGTGCATGCCGATCCCGCCGGCATGCATGTTAAACGAAGCTTGGTCAAATAATTCACAACAATATCGTGCCTGTACTCTGTTTGATCCTGCCCCATCCAGGATGCGGCGTGTGTTCATTGCCTTGTGTGTTGTGTGTGTGTGTGTGTGTGTGTGTGTGTGTGTGTGTGTGTGTGTGTGTAGTGTTTGTGTGTGTGTAGTGTGTGTTGGTGTGTGTGTGTGTGTGTGTGTGTAGTGTGTGTGTGTATGTGTGTAGTGTTTGTGTGTAGTGTGTGTGTGTGTGTGTGTGTGTGCGTTGTGTGTGTGTGTGTGTGTGTGTGTGTGTGTGTGTGTGTGTGTGTGTGTGTGTGTGTGTGTGTTATTCTATAAAAGTGTAAAGACTGTCTTTGGAAAAGAACATTATATTTCTACCTTACCAGATATTTATGTTTATCTTTATTTAAATTTAGATGTAGTAACCATAAATTGCAAATTGAAATTGGAAGACACCATAATGTTCCAAGAGAATTGCGTATTTGTCGTAACTGTGAAATGGGTGAAATTGGAGATGAATTTCATTGCATCATGGAATGTCCAAAATATAATGAACTTCGTGAAAAATTCATCCCTAAAAAATATCTAAAACCAAAGTCTGTTTTCAACTTTTGTAATTTATTTCAAAAAGGAAGACGCATTTGTTTGAATATTAGTAAGTTTCTAAAAAATGGGAAGATTGTTTAATGAGATCATTACAGTTCACCAGAATTCAGCATTTCGCAACTATGTTCACACATTGTTCTGAGTGAGTTTCGTATTTCTCTTTGTTATATTTGTATCCTCCATGCCCCAACAGGGGTCAAAGGATTAAATTGAATTGAATTGAATTGAATTGAATTGAATTGAATTGAATTGTGTGTGTGTGTGTGTGTGTGTGTTAGTGTGTGTGTGTGTGGTGTGTGTGTGTGTGTGTGTGTGTGTGTGTGTGTGTGTGAAAGTGTGTGGTTTTGTGTGTGTGTGTGTGTGTGTGTGTGTGTGTGTGTGTGTGTGTGTGTGTGTGTTGTGTGTGTGTGTGTGTGAGAGAGAGAGAGAGAGAGAGAGAGAGAGAGAGAGAGAGAGAGAGAGAGAGAGAGAGGGGTGGGGGGCAAATTTACACTGATGTTACCATGAAAGGAAGTCAAAGAATGTAATAACTGAAAAAAATTCTTTCAAAAAGTTTAACGTCTCTTATCGGGGGAGCAGGGGGGTGGGGAGAGGGAGGGGTACTGCATCAACGGATCATCTTTTGCCGGAAGTGTACTGTGTTGGCAATGCAGCCCCGGAGGACAATGCTTGATGCGCCAAGTGAGCTTTCTCCTAGTGTTGTGAACAGCGCCTGGTGTGGCTGTGCAACCCAATTCTGGAGTGACAGTCTCTGTTGCAGTTGGTGCAGACGAAGCAGGACGACTGGGAAGAAGCAGAGGCTGCTCGCTGTTTGCGGCGTGCTCGTTTCTCTGCTGCCTGCTGGGTTCTCTCCTCCTCCGCCTGTCTCATTCCTCTCTGCACCATTTGACGCCAGCAGTCACGGTCGTCGCCAGCAGTCACGGTCGTCGCAGCAGTCACGGTCGTCGGCAGCTGTTTCCCAGGCATCAGGGTCAGTGTTGCACACTTTCATGTCACGTTTGCACACATCCTTGAACCTGAGAGTGGGGCGTCCTGTGCGTCTGGTACCAGTGGCAAGGTGGCCGTAGAGTAGTTCCTTGGGAATACGCCCATCTTCCATGCGCCTTATGTGCCCGAGCCAGCGTAGACGTCTCTGGCTCAGCATGGCGAACATGCTTGGGATTCCAGCCCTGGCCAGGATGTCGCTGTGCGGTACTCGGTCCTGCCAGGTGATGCCCAGAATGCGTTTGAGGCAGCGCATGTGGAAGGTGTTCAGACGGCGTTCCTGCCTCGCGTAGGTGGTCCATGTCTCGCTGCCGTACAGGAGAGAGCTGAGGACGCAGGCCTGATAGACACGCATCCTGGTATTCTCTGTGAGCTTCTTCTTGTCCCACACCCTTTTGGACAGCTTGGCCAAGATTGCTGCGGCTTTTCCTATCCGCCGGTGGATCTCTATGTCAAGTGACAGGCTGGTAGAGATGGTCAACCCAAGGTACGTGAAGTCCTCAGTCACTTCCAGGGTGTAGTCGTTGATGCTGATACAGGGTGCGTGGCTTGCATCCTGTGCGCTGACGTTGGTCTTCTTCAGACTGATCGTGAGTCCAAATTCTTTGCATGATCAGCGAACCTGTCCATGAGCCTCTGCAGGGCCTCTTCAGTGTGCGAGGCAAGCGCTCTATCGTCAGCAAAGAGCATCTTTCTGGTGAGGATCTGGGACACCTTGGTTTTGGCTCTCAAGCGGGCGAGGTCGAACAGCTTTCCATCAGAGCGTGTATGCAGGTAGATTCCATCTTGCGAAGAGCTGAAGGCGTACTTCAGAAGCAGGGAGAAAAAGATACCGAAAAGTGCCGGCTCGAGCACACAGCCCTGTTTTACTCCGCTTGTGATGGAGAAGGGTTCTGAGCAAGACCCGTCGTACATAACTGTGCTCTTCATGTCCTCGTGGAAGGAAACCACCATGCTGCGCAGCTGAGGAGGACAGCCGATCTTCTCCAAGACACGGAAGAGGCCTTTTCTGCTGACAAGGTCGAAAGCCTTCGTTAGATCGATGAATGCCAGATACAGTGGCATGCCCTGCTCTCTGCACTTCTCCTGAAGCTGGCGCACTGAGAAAATCATGTCAGTTGTTGACCGGCCTGCCCTGAAGCCGCACTGGCACTCTGGGTACACTCGAGCAGCCAGTCTGGAGCCTGGTGAGGAGAATGCGAGCGAATACCTTCCCGACTATGCTCAGGAGGGATATCCCTCTGTAGTTGGTGCAGTCGCTACGGTCGCCTTTGTTCTTATAGAGAGTCACAATGGAGGCATCACGCATGTCTTGGGGGACTGCACCTTCCCTCCAGCACAAAGCAGGTCGTACTGGGGCTGCAGCAGCACTGACTAACCACCCTTGATCACTTCAGGTGGAATGCCGTCATTTCCTGGTGCTTTTCCACTGGGGAGCATGTCGATGGCTCTGCCGAGTTCCTCAAGCGTGGGCACCTGGTCCAGTTCTTCCATCAAGGCAAGTCATCGATGGCATCAAGGGCAGCGTCAGTGACTACTGTTTTCCTGGAGTAAAGCTGCGAGTAGTGTTCGACCCATCGCTTCATCTGCTGATCACGGTCAGTGATTGTCGCGCCTGTTCAAGACATCAGAGGAGCAGTTTTCTTCACTTCCGGTCCAACTGCCTTCTTGATCCCATCAAACATACCACGAACATTTCCGCAGTCGCGCGAACGCTGGATGTACTCGCACAGTTGCAGCCAGTAGTCACTGGCACATCGTCTTGCGACCCTCTGCGCATTGCTCCATGCAGTTCTTAATGCTGCAAGCGTCTTCTCACTGGGGATTTCTTGTATGCCAGAAGAGCGTTACGCTTGGCTTCAATGACCGGTCCATTTCAGAGAGGTTGACATCAAACCAGTCCTGGTTTTTCCTTACTCTCTTGACGAAGGCTGAGATGGTGGCATCGTAGACAGCATCTCTGGTGGTGTTCCACCTTGCTGTGGCATCCTGCTCTGGCAAGTCTTGGAGTGTCTCTTCGACTGCAGCTACAAATTCCTGTCTGTGATCAGGGTCTCCTGTTCTTGCAACGTTGATGCGGGGATGACCTTTTGCTTTGGAGCGGTGCAACCTGCATGGCTGTATCCTCGCTTTGCTGCACACGAGGGCGTGATCAGTGTCGCAGTCGGCGCTGTGGTAGCTTCTTGTTGCCAGGACAGTGTTAACAGCAGAGCGTCTCGTGACCACAAGGTCCAGTTGGTGCCAGCGATGAGACCTTGGGTGTTTCCAGGACACTTTGTGTTGGGGCTTGGACTGGAAGGTGTTGGTGACGCAAAGGCTGTGGTATGAGCACAGCTCCAGCAACCTCTGTCCATTGTCGTTCAACTTTTCGACCCCGTGGTGACCGATGCAAGATGGCCACGACTGATGACCAGATTCAAACCGGGCGTTGAAGTCGCCTAGAAGGAACAGCGGCTCCAATTTCGGTACCCTGCCAACCTGGGTGTGTCAAGCTCATTGTAGAAATGGTCCTTGATGTCTTCTGATCTACTCAGAGTAGGAGCACAAATGCTGAAGATGTTGACAAATCCCTGCATCTGTAGCCAAGCGGATTGACAGGATACGATCTGTGCCACCTGTTGGGGGTTCCACTGATGCCAGAAGGCTGTTCTTTACTCCAAAGCCAACTCCATGTATTCGTGATTCATTGGGTTCTTTCCCTTTCCAGAAAAACGTGTAGTTTGCTTCCCTGAGAGAGCCACTAGAGGGTAGCCTGGTTACTTGGAGGGCCGCAATGCTCACGTTGAGTCTTGTAAGCTCCCTGTCTATGATAGCAGTCTTCCTGGAGTCTTTTACCTGTGCAAGGTCGTCTGAGATTCCTGGGCACATGGTTCACACATTCCAGCTTGCAAAACAAAGTGCTGGAAACTTCTTTGATTTTCTTGAATTGCCTGGAGCGATGTTTCCGTCTGCTTGTCATGCCCAAACATATGAGCTCCAAGCACCCATTGAAGCAGGCAGACGTTGGCGAGTCAGCACCTTACTGGCTGGGGACTGCCCAGCTTGAGGCGGACGGCAGCTGACCAGTGGGACACAATGATCCCTCCCACCGTCGGAGACAACCCGTGGCGTCCTACTCTACGCCAATCGAGTGTGGACTTATAACCCGTAACTGCTGTCTCCCGTGTTAGTTCTTCGCTGAAGCAGTGATGCTGGAGTGACCTCTCCAGGGCGCAAGCCTGGGCGAGAAATATGGAGATGCTTTGTTGACCATGCATCAGTATCCCCCTCTCGGCCTCGCCAGTGGGCTCCAAAGGAGTGCGGGGCACGACGTTTGGCACTGGTCTGGCTGCAGGAGCTGCCGGAAAGAAGTCAAAGTTGACGTCCAACCGCCTTAGGGGCTCCACTCCGGATTTTCTCTCTGGGTTTACTCCCATAGCCTTTCCTTCTCCCGAGGGTGTCCACAAGGCAGCGCAGCCATCATCCAATGGCCGGGGTACGAGGCGTCCATGGACCCAGGGTCTTCGCGCTCCCAGTCTGTCCAGCGCTCCTAGGCACTTCGTGGATTTAGCATCAGACTTGTTCCTTGTCCTAGATGAGTGGCCTGCCAAGGCTGCCGGGTCCCATCCACCCGGGTTTTGGAATAAGAGATAAACTTCTCCTAGGCAGATTCGCAACCAGGGTTGCAGGCTCAGCCCGCCCGCCCAGTTATACCGCCGGGTACTGGGTCGCGCCAAGACACAGCAAGCTTTGTGGAAACAGGGACGCCACGGGAAGGCGTTGCTGTGGGCACTGTAATGTAGCAGAGGCCATTGCAATAGCCTTGCAGCCTGACGAACCAGACAATGGCTACACGGCGATCACTACACCTGGAAAGGATGGGTGATCGACTTGCACATCACTTTCCTCTAGTGAGCGGGACGTCCGGCACCAGACCTCACGAAGTGTACTAGCGTCAACACATTATCTTCACTCAGAGTCACTACACGCCTCCAGAGAGTTGTTCAACTGGCCGTGCTGCCCGTTCAGGTTACCACGTGTGGTAGCGGTTTCTTGTGTTGCTGTTCCCTGCGGGCGGCCCACTGCCTTTGCGTAGCCTTTGCCCGCGCGCGCAGACCACCAGGTGTGTGCTTTGGGGTTGACACTACATATGGCGAAGCAGGGCAAACAGTCAGAACCTCACCGACCCCCACCACCCACCCCCCTCCTTACAACCTAGAATGTATTCCATCAGGACATGGCGATTCTGAACTATTTGTTTGCAAATGTATCATTAACCTGCTTTTCCCATATAACTATTCCAGATAATTGTTTGGGGAAACGAGGCAGATGATCAATATACATAGGGTAAATAATTATACTTGTGGAGAATTCGTTCATGACCCCCGCCTCCTACTGATTACTCTCAGTCGCGTTTCCGCCTGGCTTAATGAGGTCAGAAGTGCCTTCTCTTTGTGTTTTGTTTCACATGCCACAAGAGCATTAAAGGCTTAGGATCTTTTTCAATGGTTTTATCTCTTAGATAATTTACGCACGACTCATTTTACTCGATTCGGGATGTGGGTATAAGCATTCTTGTTTTCCTTGGTCTTGAATCTTCATTTTAAAAGTTAGACTCTTTTAATCGTCCACTTTCAATGACTTACAATGCTGATCTGTATTTTTCTGCTTACGGTTAAAGGAGCGTGTACACGCGGTGTCTAATCCCATTCATTCAATTTCAACGTTTACACGTTTACTAAAAAGCCGAAAAAGCCTGTGTGGGACCGCGCTGTACATACAAGTCCCCCACAGGATCCTTCTTCTTATTATGCTATCATTACTGTTATTACAGAATGGAGAAAGGAGGCGCGCGAGGGGCAGGTGGATGGAAGGGGGGGTGGGGGTGCATCCCCTTTCCTGACCTTTAAGCTTTCTCGCTTGTCCCCGTTTCGCACGGTTTGCTTCAATGTATCTGCGAGTGCATACAGGTAGGTGTGAATGTATGGAGGATGTTGGACAGCGAGAGGGGAGGGCAGATGGAGACACATGTGTAGGTGTTGGTGGATGGATGATTAGATGAAACAATAGCCACATTAAGGCACCGTTTCTGAGTGTTTCTGCAAGAAGTAACCAAGATGTATTTGGAAGCCTTTTACCACATGATGTTTGGTTTTTCAAACTGTGCGACACTGAACGGAATACTTCGTCTTGCGTGTTATGGCTATCAAAATATGGGTGAATACATTGGTGTATGTTGTTTAAGCATGGGGAGGGCGGGGTGTGTGGGGGGGGGGGGGGGAGGCTTCAAACGAAATCTTTTTCAGTGTCTCTCACTTCCGCCTTTGCCCATGCCACCCTTTCTCGCTCCCTCCCCAAATACACACAGAGAGAGAGAGAGAGAGAGAGAGAGAGAGAGAGAGAGAGAGAGAGAGAGGAATCTTTCCCAGTCTCACCACCCCTTCTCCCCATGCTACACACACACACCCGCTCGCCACCCCCCCCCCCCCCACACACACACACACCATAAGAGAGAGAGAGAGAGAAGAGAGAGAGAGAGAGAGACAGAGACAGAGACAGAGAGACTGAGACACAGAGACTGGGAGAGAGAGACACAGAAAAACAGAGAGAAAGAGGGAGGTAGGGGGAGGGGAGAGTGTGTGTGAGTGAGTGAGAGACAGACAGACAGAGAGACAGACAGACAAACAAAACAGACAGACAATACAGACAGACAGAGAACAAACGCACATGACTGACTTACGGTAGACAACCATCCCCATGACAATGAGGAAAAACTGGTCCAGCTCCACTTTGAGTCTCTCCAGGTCGGCCTGTGTGTCGGACGCCATGGTCGTCCCCACCCCTGGTCACAACTCGTGTGGGCTCTGTCACACTGCACACGCTAACAAGTCACTTTCTGATGGAGAAGAAGAAAAAAAAAAACACAGACACACTAAAATAACAGTCTCACGTTCAAAAATTCTAAGTCTTAGGTTTCCTCCAAAGGTTCCTCTTCTTCTTTCGTTAAGTGTCCACATTCAAACAGCTGAAGATTCTAACACAACTGCTAACTGTTTCAAAATCCTAACAAACGCCAAAACCCACACTTGAAATATTGCCAACGTTACGACAAACTTCAACCAATACCGCGTGTTGTGTGCGAACTTCTCTCAAAAGTCAATTCTGCTGCACGAAAACTTCGAAGTTTACACGTCGATTTGTTGTTGTTTTGTTCGTTTTTTGAAGCACACTTGGTGAGTCTCTGTCAAACTATTCTTCACTTAATTCGCTAGCAGCACATTCGAATTCGTCGTGATACGATGCCCCTGTACAGACGTATGTGCGTGTGTGTGGAAAGGAGGCAAAGAGAGATCCCCACAATACAGACACAAGGACCACTCCACACGGCGCTTCTCATCGATTTACCGCAGCGAGACGTTAAAAGTTGCAACGGGAAAGGAAAACCCACGAAAAATCCGTGCAATTCAGGCTTTCCATGCAGCGAGCGAGCTGCCTGTTGAGAATGCTCAGGGTGTTGCTTTTTTTTTTTTTTTCAATTTAAAAAAAAACCTTGAATAAGCTAAGTAAGTCCTGTACTTTTTCTCTTTGACTTTTTGGAGGAACATGTAGAAACGACAGAGTGGCGTATTGTTGTTAAGGAGAACTTGTCACGAGACGGGCGTCTTTATATAATACACACCACACCTTTTTTCTTTGTCATTTGCTTCTCAGTCACATCACACATGCAAACACGAAGGAAACTACGTTGTGTTGGATGTGTCTCACTCCCATGTCATTGGTTTTGAACACGTTCGTTTCGTGGACGGAGAAGGAGAGAAAAGGTGGTAGGAGGAGGGGGCGGAGTGTGTGTGTGTGTGTGTGTGTGTGTGTGTGTGAGGTGGGGTGGATGGGGACACGACTTGGTTCGTTGCACATGATCACGCGAGTATCACGCTTCGAAGTCGTGTGGAGCGAGGGCGACCGTTTGGGGGGTTGTGGGAGTGGGGGTGAAGCTGGACGTAACGGCGTTTTTGTTCTCCCAGTTCTTATAGAACAGGGAGTACTTTAGAATGGGAACGAAAAAATGCTCTGTGTGTGTGTGTGTGTGTGTGTGTGTGTGTCCGTCCGTCCGTGGTCAAAAGGTGTTCCACTCGCTCCAGACAAAACTACTGGGCCAATCTTTCTGAAAATTCGTAGGTATGTTCATTATGGGTCACGGATGATGCCGATGTTTTAGTTTACCGCTATAGCCGTTACTAATGGCTGTAACGGCCTGTAACGGTTTTTCTCCTTTATGGAATATCTCAGAAAGTACTTGACCGATCTTTGTGAAAATTAGCAGGCATGTTCATTATGGGTCACGGATGATGCCCGATGTTTTACTTTACCCCGTTATAGCCGTTACTAACGGCTGTAACGGCCTTTAACGGGTTTTCTTCTTCATGGAATATCTCCGAAAGTACTCGGCCGATCTTTGTAAAAATTAGCAGGCATGTTCATTATGGGTCACGAATAATGCCCGATGTTTTATAGTTTACCCCGTTATAGCCGTTACTAACGGCTGTAACGGCCTGTAACAGTTTTTCTTCTTTATGGAATATCTCAGGAAGTACTTGGCCGATCTTTGTGAAAATTAGCAGGTATGTTCATTATGGGTCACGGATCGTGCCCGATGTTTGAGGTTACCGTTGTATCCGTTACAAACGGCTGTAACGGCCTGTAACGGTTTTTCTTCTTTATGGAATATCTCAGAAAGTGCTTGGCCGGTCTTTCTGAAAATTTGTAGGTATGTTCATTATGGGCCACGGATGATGCCCGATGTTTTAGTTTACCCTGTAATAGCCGTTACTAACGGCTGTAACGGCCTGTAACGGTTTTTCTTCTTCATGGAATATCTCAGAAAGTACTTGGCCGGTCTTTCCGAAAATTTGTAGGTATGTTCATTATGGGTCACAGATGATGCCCGATGTTTAAGTTTACCGTTATAGCCGTTACTAATGGCCCATAATGGTTTTCTTCTTGATGGAAAATCTGAGAAAGTTCTTGGCCGATCTTTCTGAAAATTTGTAAGTATGTTCATTATAGGTCACAGATGATGGCCGATGTTTACCAGAACAGCCATTACTAACGGTTACACCAGCCCAAGACGGTTTTTCCTCTTTATGGAATATATCACGCGTATTCAGGATAAACTGGGAGTACGTTTATATGCTTTGCATCTTGTTGTTGTTGTTGTTTTTTTTTAACTTAATAACTGCGTTGAATTATTTGTCGCGTTCCCGGCTTCATAACTCCACCCTGTGTGTGTGTGTGTGTGTGTGTGTGTGTGTGTGTGTGGTGTGTGTGTTGCCCTCTTCCCCGCCGCGTCTGTAGGTCTCTCTATCTAATACTACTAATAATGAGCATTCATGGTGCGTAATCTTCAATAAGCCATTAGCGTTTACAGCAAAATACACAAACCAAACTGCACAGCGCTCTCTCTCTCTCTCTCTCTCTCTCTCTCTTGTGTGTGTGTGTGTGTGTGTGTGTGTGTGTGTGTGTGTGTGTGTGTGTGTGTGAAAGAATAATGCAGGGGATACCAGACAAACAATTCACCCGTTCCCCACGCCAGGCTCCACTCCTCCGAATTTAGACTGATCGTTTGGCCAAGAATGCCACAACAGAGAAACTAACATACTATCCCCTACACAGATCAAAAACCAAAAGTTAATGATCATGTCAGAGACCTCTGGCAGGACGATTGGAATACACAGACGGATAACACACTCTTTCAGATCCGTCCAAACCTAAAAGAGTTCCTTTCATCTACCTCAGGTGGTCGCAAAGAAGAAACGGTTCTATGCTGGCTGCACACCGGCCATTCGTATTTTACTCATTCGTACCTTTTAAAGAGTGAAGAAGCTCCGTGGTGCATTCCATGTCATGTGCCACTCACAATGAAACGTTTTCTTTTAGAGTGTTGGGACTTGCATGATGTGAGACACAAACATTTTACAGCAGAGTCCATGAAAACCCTGTTCAGAGATGTTCCACCTGATGCGATCTTTGAATTCTTGAAAGAGATCAACATTTTTCATCGGGTCTGAGATTTTATAGTGGAAAGATTTTAAACCAAATTTTGGGTGGATTTTTAGATGTATTTTAAAGAGTTGCGTGAATAAATGACTTGTGAGCTGATTTCAACGCGGTGATAGCCCTGATATGGCCCTTTGCGGTCGGCTGGGCTATAAGCAACATTACCTTACCTTACTTCGAATTTAGACGAAAAAAGAAAGAAAGAAAGAAAGAGTGAAAGAGATCGAGGAAGTAAGAAAGAAAGGCACGAGCCACGAACGCAAAGGGGGACAACTATAGCCCCCCCTGCAGTCAGTATTAAAGTGTAGTCTCCTTTCTCGCTCTTGAGAAGAGAAATGCTTGCCTAGCGCATGCGTGTGGGCGATCGTTTTCTTTAAAAAAAAAAAAAAAAAAAAAAAAGAGAGAGAGAGAGAGAGAGAGAGAGAGAGAGAAAAAGAAAAAAAAAACGTGTTTGTTCATAATCTCGCCCCCATTCTTCCCTACTTCTATGTTCTCTTCTCCCCTACCCTTCCCCTATCCCTACACCCCCTGCACCCATCCCTGCGCCTCCCCACCCCTCCCACCCCCTTCTCCCTCCCAATCCTCTGTCCACGCCAGCTCCTACCCTTTGGAGGCCTCTCCAATCGTCCAGAATTCCCCATTGATTTGTCAATGTGCTGGAGATTGTGTGTGTGTGTGTGTGTGTGTGTGTGTGTGTGTGTGTGTGTAGTGGTGCTTTACATGCCCCCCTCCCCCCCCCCCCTCCTCCTAACCCTATCATACCTTCCCATTTGTTTCCTCCATTAACTCCTCTATTCTATTTTCCTCACTCCTTCTCCCACCCCCTTCTCCTCCTTCCCTGAGATGTCAATATGAATGTAATACAATTTCAGAATACCCCCCCCCCCCCCCGCCCTTCTGCCCTCTTTCTCTTCCCCTTCTTCTTCTTTTTTTTTTTTTTTTTTTTTGTATCTAGGTCGGTCACCTTGCCAGAATAATACACCCCATCCAGAATATTCCCGGGTACTTCAAACCCCGGGTATAAAACGGTGAAGGCTGTGTCAAACTTCCGGGGTGAAAGTGACCCGAGCATTTCATATTCTCTAGGTCATTTAAAACCCAATTTATTTCGTCAATGGAACGACATGGAGTTAGAAGCTCGGAATTGTAGGTTATAATATATTATAGGGTCAGAATCAAATTCTGGTTTCGCTTTCTAAATATTTCTGTGGAGAGAAGGCGAAGAATCTGTCACATAAGTGTCAATGACGCAAAAAACACGAATCTGCCATACTGGAACTAGGAATTCAGACGTCTACCTCTGCCACGGGCGGGGACGGCATGGATGGGGGGAGGGGGGGGGGACGGGATGGGGGTGGCAGGAGAGGGAGGATATTCTAAGCCAGAATGACAGACAAAGGCCTAAGCCACTGTATTCTCTCCCGTCACCAAGCACAATCATCTAAAATCGCCTCACTTTATACCGGAGTATAATCCAGGCCCTGGGTACATTCCAATGGAATTCATGCTGTACGGAAAACTGACGGCAGGTTGAGCTTCTCATGAGCGAACTGTGGCACTATGGGCATGTTCACCATCTCCCCGAGTCAAGCTGCTAGGCTTTCAGTCTGCATTGGTGGGCGTCTTAAGGTGCGTCTTTTTTTTTTTTTTTTTTTTTTCAGAGGGATGTCTTACCCATATCGCGATGTGACATTAATTTATTTTAAGTTTGGAAAGGTCAAGTCCACTGAATGTCATTTTTGCTGCTCCTCGACCAGATCCAGCTGGAAACGAATTTCTGACCCAGAATTTTTTTTTAAACTTTTAATCTCTAAATCCACTTCTTCTTCGATACAAACAAGACCAGTATGCGAATGTCTATCTGTAATAAACATACGGGCATCGCATGATGACTATGAGGTGGGTTTTTTTTTTTTCTTTTTTTTTCATAACTGATGCTCGGAAAAGATAGGACGGAGGCCTCACTGTAAAGAAGGAGGGGAGGGGGTGGGGAGGGTTGGGAAATTTGTAGGTGGAGCTGGAGGGGGGAGGGGGAATCAATGTCATCTTTACGGATTAGGGTTACGGTTCGAATCTTTACTAATCATATACCTCGCAATTATTTATAAACCTTTTTTTTTTTCGTGCAGAACAAAGAGAAACGTTGTGTGACTGGCGCGTGGACAGACAGGAATTCTAACTCTGACTGGGAAGAGCGGGGCTGACGTCGACCAATTTTTTCTTAAGGAAACGGGGGCAGGTGAATGCCGACGATTCTTTCTACCAATCGCCAAGAAGTTCACAGAAACCATCAAAATCACTTATCCCATCATCTGTCTGTCTGTCTCTGTCTGTCTGTCTGTCTGTCTATCTATCTATCTATCCATCTACCTATCGATCTATCTATTGATGTATGTATGTATGTATGTATGCATATATCTATCTATCCATCTATCTATGTATCTACCCATCCATCTATCTATCTATCTATCTATCCATCTAACCATCCATCCATCCACCTATCTATCTATCCATCTGTCTACCTACCTACCTACCTTCCTACTTACCTACCTGCCTACCTATTGATCAATCTGTCTGTCTATCTATCTATCAATCTATCTATCAATCTATCTATCTATCGATCGATCGATCTATTTGTAATCATGAATGACTAGGCAGAGCTGAAAGAAGAAAGCGGAAGTTTAAACAGGCTGTTGTCTGATTACCTTCTTTTCGTGTAACAGTAACTTCCTCTTCAAAACAAACGAGACACGTTTTGTTCTCAACACCTCGGGGCCCCTAGGCCACAAAACGGAAACCTGTTCTATGTTCAGCCATTAGTTTAGTCCCATGCACAAAAAATGTTCACGTTCTCTGATTGGTTAAAAAGAATCGTCGGCATTCTTTGTGAGAGTCCTGTTCAGGTTGTGGACGGGGGGGGGGGGGGGGGGGGGGGGGGGGGCCCGAGGTAGGTAGGTGCCTGGTTTGCTTTATGCCATAGCACTGATTTTGTTCGCAATCAGGTGTTTCCAGTTCGAATCTCGACATAGGGGAGGTTTCTTTTTGCGATTTAAAAAATTTTTATTTTCATTTTTATGTATGAATGTTCTGCGCCTGCAGAACATACGTAAGACCGTTGCTTGAGAATGATTGGGGGACGGGGGGGGGGGGGGGGGGGGGTGACAATACGCCCAGTGTTCGTGACCTCTGTCACCACCAGTGCCGGTGTAACAGTGACCTTCAAAGACTCACTGTTGCAGCCCCCAACTTGTGAACTGGTGGTCCTGCTGCTTGGCAGTCGATGCCAATGACAGGCCGTGTCTGGAATTCGGTGAAGGGCGGTGTGTATATTTCTATGGCTTTTATCTAGTTGTAAAGTGAGGTGACTGCAGGCGGAAATCTAAACAAATTTGAAAAATTATTGCTAAAGCTCCGCCCCGAAAAACGTTGACAAAAGAATCACAAGACAAAACACCAAGCATTTCGGCCTCTTAGCTCTTCTTCAGCTAAGATACACACCACTCAGGACAACGAAAATGAATGAGCAATCACTTATCTTCATCCAATTCAGCGCAAGATGGGCGTTGAACGCCCGACATTCTGAGTGTTGTGTTTCTTGCCTGAAGAAGACCTAAGGGTCGAAACGCGTCGTTTTTTTGTCTTGTGATTCGTTTGTCAACGGTTTGTTTGTTTGTTTGTTTTTTCGGAGCTTTAGCAATAATTTTTTTTTTTTTTTTTTTTTTTAATGCTTTTCCAACATTAACATAAGGGATAATCGACATAACATACAATAAACATCATACAAATTGGTACATTAAATCAAGGGAGGGGATGGGGGTAAAAGGGGAAAAAGTATAAACACATGAAAAGAAAACAAAAATCAAATAGTCCATTCAATAATCAACGAAGAATAAAAGAAAAGAAAAAGGTCACAAACGTACAACCTTGACTCTTTCTCATTCATGAGGCACCCGAGGAATGAATACGTCCAGTATGCCTGTCCAAATAGGGTAAAGTGGTTAGTCAGAATGTTTTCACATGTATACACATATTTTCATAAGTTTCATTAGCTACTTATTACCCCCGACTACTTTTTGCTCGTTCTTTTTCTTTTTCCCTCCTCGTCTAACTCATTCCAATAGACCTAACAATTAGTTTTTCATAAGGGTACCATTTTCTATCAAATTCCATGTATTTCATTTCTGAATAATGCATATATTTTTCAACCCTGTATATATTATTAAGTTCTCTCAAGAAATGATTGACAGTAGGTTTTATTTTATTTATTCTGCTTCTATATATGTAATGTTTAGCCCATAGGATAATGTGTTCAAAAACTTCGTCAGTTTTTGTATGCTCATCATTTCCGAATAGAACCAGCTCCACATTAAACTCCATTCTGCTGCAATGTTCACATCTTTCTTTTAATGTTTTTTCTAGTTCCCCCCAGAAATGTTTCGCAAACTGGCACTGCCACAAGTAGTGTTGAACTAAATCGGTTTCGGATTCACAAAATGTACACAGATCAGTGGTAAGAATTCCCATTTTCTTTAAGATACAATTTGTAACCAGTAGAAAGAAACTCGTGGAGAGCGTGGCAGCAGAGAGTCCTCAGAAGAGAAGCCCCCTTCAAGCAAGTGTTTCGGCCTTATCTCCTGACACTCTAGGGGGGTTGGGCCACACCCGGTTCATGACTCCGGATGTCCCTCTGCTGCCCCTTTTTTTCCCATCTTGGGACGAGCCATGGCTGGGATTCGAACCCATGACCCTCTGGACATGCTCATTTTCCACTTAATGACTCGCGCTTTAACCACTGAGCCACAGGGACACCTGATATTTGTAGGGAAATTAAGCCTTATGAAGTTCACTTTTGTTCCTCCTTGACCAGATCCAGCTTGAACACCTCTCTGCCGCTTCTGCCATTGCTTTCAGGGCTCTGGTTTTTTCCTTCCCTGCAACTGAGAGCTGTTTCATGAGGCTGTATGCAGACGTTCCTACAAACCCCCTAGCTCCAATTTCTGCAGTGAGGACTTTGACCTGATAGCCTTCTCTCCTCAGGCTGTTTGCCAGATCAGCATACTTTTCAGTCTTGTAGATTTGAGCTGCCTCCATTCTGTTCTCATATGGCACCGTGAGCTCGATCATGATCAGCTGCTTGGTTGACTTAGAGTGGACTACTATGTCTGGTCTCATGCCACTCTTGCTGATGATCTCTGGGTGACTCTTCCATTCTGGGAGGTCTGCAGTGCACTCCCAGTCATCTGCCCCGTCCAGCAGACTCTGCCTGCATGTTTCGAGTAGCACTGTTGTTCTTGGCCATGATTTGCTGCCTCCTGCCGTGAAGAATGTTGCGGGTGCTTTTGGAGTCCTGATTTTCCCTTTTGTGGTGTTGGTACTAGCCCAGACTACTTGTACAATTTCTTTGAGCACTTGGTTGTGCCTCCATGTGTACCTTCCTTGAGCCAGGGCTACTTTACATGAGCTTAGGACATGCTCCACTGTTTGTTTTTCATGGCAGAGGGGGCATGCAGGATCATCTGTTTTCCCCCACTTCACCAGGTTTGCATTTGAGGGCAGAAGGTCATATGCAGATCTGAGAATGAAGCTGATCCTGAGAGGGGCCATGTGCCAAATGTCATTCCAAGTGAGACTTCTTTGGAGTGCATTCTCCCACGTTGTCCATTGCCCTTGCTGGCTCTGCTGGACTGCTTTTTGGAGTCTTTTTTGGTCTTCTTCTTTTCTCATCTCCTGAATCATCATGTCTCTTTTGGCTTTTCCTTTGGCCTTTGACCACCATTCAGTTTTGGTCACCCCAGTCCCTGTCTGTTGGTCTGTGTGTGTCCTGTTATTTCTCTGATCTTGAGACTTTCTTTTGCAGAATCCATCGCCTCTTGAACTTTCCATTTTCTGCCTGTCTTCAGCTGGGGCTTAATTGCTTCTACCACCTTGTCTCCTGAGTCCTCCAGCATGCTTTGAAGTCTGATCTTCCCTGCTTTGTATTCCTCCAGGATGGATTTCAGGGGTAGTTTCAGCTTTGCTTGGCGACAGTACAGCGCTATGTCAGTCAGACAGGGTGGGACACCAAGCCATTTCCTTGTGAACTTGTTGATTTTGGCTTCCATTGCCTCCACTATGCTGGTGCAGATGTCGTATATCATCAGAGGCCATAGCAGCTTTGGTATCAGCATGAACTGCAGACACCAGACCTTGTATTTGCCAGGGAGCCCACACTGGTCAATGGTCTCCAAGCCTTCCTCCGCCATCTGCTTGGTTTCTTTTGCTCTTTGTGTGTCTTTCAGCGTATCATCATACCATCTTCCATTTGTAACCAAAATATTGTGACAAAATTCTTATTTGGAACCATTTTAATTTAATTTCTTTAATTTTTTTCACTTGTTTCATTGTTGTTTCCAATCTACCAAAATTTTTAATTTATCTTCCCATTTTACAAAGGAGCTTATGTCAAATATTGTTATTTTTTCAACGAGAGTGCTGTAAAAAGGTTTCGATCCCTTTTTAACGCTTGATATTATTTGTAGTGCTTTCGTTCTTAGATTACAGGTATTGTTCGTTACTTTAATATTTCTACTTCTTAAATACCTTTTTATTGATGATATACAGCCCATGAATTCGAGATAATTTACAGTGATATCATATTTTTCAGAAAAAGGTTTATAATCGAGAAAACTTCCATCTTGATTTACAACATCTTTAACTAGGAATATCTGTTTTGCTATCCAGTTTTTTAAGTAAATGACGTCATTACCAACTCTAAACTTATCATTACAGAATAAAGGCTCTGCTAACACCTCATTCGAATTGTTTAAAAATACCTGATCCGCAAAATCAACATACGAAGTGAAAACGTCTTTCCAAAATTTATTGATTTTTTTGCTGAGGAATTTTCTAGGTCCGTAGACGTCAAATGAATCTATTTCTGGGAACGTAGCACTTAATATTGTTTTCCATTTTGAATTTGTCGTGTATATTCTTTTTAACCAGGTCAGTTTTAAAGCTTGTATATATTTGCTTAAATGTGGAACACCTTATACCTCCATTTTCAACAGGAAGTACTGCGTATTTCCTTATGATCTTGTCAGTTTTTTTTATTCCATATAAATTCAAAACATTTTTCTGAAGCTGATTTATTACATCTTCTGGAGGATTAGGCAACAGAATCCATAGGTATATGAGTTTTGAAAGAATCATGGACTTCAGTACTGCAATCCTGCCTAGGGGTGTACATATACGTTTTGACCAAACTTTAAACAATTGTTTGACTTCAATAAATTTATCTGCTGTGTTGATTTCTGTCATTTTTTATAAGTCTCCTGTGAACCAAATACCTAGTATCCTATATTTTGGTGGATTCCATTTCATTTTCTTTTCAGAAAGATACTCACATTTTGAGTTTTTTAGTTTTCCTAGCCATACGTTTACAGTTTTTTCATAATTGAGTTTTAGTCCTGAAATTTCTTCAAACTCTTTAAGAGTTTTAAACAGATTTTCATACGAAACCCTATCCCCTTCTAATGTAAACACTGTATCATCAGCAAATTGGCTGATTTTAAACATCGTATTGAGTATTTCAATGCCTTTTATTCTCTCGTCTTCCTGATTTTACATGCTAAAATTTCTGCACACAAAACAAATAGATATGGTGAAATGGGATCACCCTGACGACAACCTCTTTCTATTTCAAAATCTTAGATACTTTCCCATTCACAACTACATAGGATCTTATGTTTTTATAAATGTCGAAACCCAGCAGCATATACCTTCCCCAAACCCAAAAGCTTTAAGTATCTTATTCAT
>CM065733.1:20365164-20374267 GCA_033310375.1 Conus canariensis | reverse complement strand
GGGTGTTGCTTTTTTTTTTTTTTTAAATTTTAAAAAAAAAAAACCTTGAAAAAGTTTAAGTAAGTCCTGACTTTTTTTTTTTGACTTTTGGAGGAAAAAATTTTAAAAACGACGAGTGGCTTATTTTTTTTAAAAGGAGAACTTTTTTAACGAGAGGGGCCCGTCTTTTTTAAAACCCCCAACACACATTTTTTTTTTGTCATTTGCTTTCAGTCACATCAAATGAAAACACAAAGGGAAAAAACTACTTTTTGTTTTTGGGAAAGTGTTCACTCCCATGTCATTGGTTTTGAACACGTTCGTTTCTTTGGGGGAAGAAGGAGAGAAAAGGTGGTAGGAGGAGGGGGGGGGTGTGTTTTGTGTGTGTGTGTGTGTGTGGGAGGTGGGGTGGATGGGGACACGACTTGGTTCGTTGCAAAAGGGGATCACGCGAGTATACGCTTCGAGTCGTGTGGAGCGAGGGGACCGTTTGGGGGGTTGTGGGGTGGGGGTGAAGCTGGCGTAAGGGGCGTTTTTGTTCTCCCAGTTCTTATAGAAAAAAGGGGGTACTTTAGAAAAGGGAAAAGAAAAAATTTTTTTGTGTGTGTGATGTTGTTGTGTGTGTCCGTCCGTCCGTGGTCAAAAGGTGTTCCACTCGTTTTCCCGACAAAAAATACTGGGCCAAATCTTTCTGAAAATTCTTTTGGGAAAAGTTCATTATGGGTAAAGGATGATGCCGTTTTTTTAGTTTACCCCCTATAGCCGTTACTAATGGTTGTAAAGGCCTGTAACGGTTTTTCTCCTTTATGGAATATCCCAGAAAGTACTTGAAACCCATCTTTGTGAAAAATTTGCAGGAAAAGTTCAAATGGGTCACGGATGATGCCGATTTTTTAAAATTACCCCCTTTAGCCCTTACTAACGGCTGTTTTAAAGGCCTTTAACGGGTTTTTTTTTTTCATGGGAAAATCTCCGAAAGGGACTCGGGGATCTTTGTAAAAAAAATTTGCAGGCATGGTTTTATTATGGGTCACGAAAAATTTCCCCATGTTTTATAGTTTACCCCGTTATAGCCGTTAATAAAAAGGCCTTTTTTCGGCCTGTAACAGTTTTTCTTCTTTTTTGGAATTCTCAGGAAGTACTTTGGGGCCCATCTTTGTGGAAAAAATTTTTAAAAGGGGGGTTTTTTTTTTGGGTCACGGATCGTGCCCGAATTTGAGGTTACCGTTTTTATCCGTTACAACGGCTGTAACGGCCTGTAACCCGGGTTTTTTTTTCTTTTTGGGAAAATTTAAAAGTGCTTGGCCGGTCTTTCTGAAAATTTGGAAAGGGGGGTTCAAATTTTGGGCC
The DNA here is from genome assembly GCA_033310375.1 of Conus canariensis. NCBI lineage: Eukaryota > Metazoa > Mollusca > Gastropoda > Neogastropoda > Conidae > Conus > Conus canariensis. The sequence continues at coordinate 20,372,938 of CM065733.1, read as the reverse complement.
CGGATGATGCCCCCCCGTTTTAAATTTTTCCCTGTAATTGCCGTTAATAACGGCTGTAACGGCCTGTAACGGTTTTTTTTTCTTTTATGGAATTTCTCAGAAAGTACTTGGGGCCCGGGCTTTCGAAAATTTGTAGGTATGTTCTTTTTGGGTCACAGATGATGCCCATGTTTAAGTTTACCGTTATAGCCGTTACTAAAGGCCCATAATGGTTTTTCTTTTTGATGGAAAATCTGAGGGAAAATTCTTGGCCCATCTTTTGAAAAATTTTTAAGTATGTTTTATTATAGGTCCAGATGATGGCCGATGTTTACCAGAACAGCCATTACTAACGGTTACACCAGCCCAAGACGGTTTTTCCTTTTTTAGGGAAAAAATATCACGGGGTATTCAGGATAAACTGGGGTAAGTTTTTATGTTTGAAACTTGTTGTTTTTTGTTGTTTTTTTTTAACTTAATTAAATGCGTTGAATTATTTGTCGCGTTCCGGCTTTTATAAAATCCAAACCCTTTTTTGGGGTTTTTTGGGGGGTGTGTGTGTGTGTGTTTGGCCCTCTTCCCCGCCGCCCTCTTTTAGGTTTTCTATCTAATTTCTACTAATAATGAGGGGGTTTAGGGGGCCCTAATCTTCAATAAGCCATTAGCGGTTTCAGCAAAAATACACAAACCAAACTGACAGGGTCCCCTCTCCCTCTCTCTTTCCCCCTTTTTGTTTGTGTGTGTGTGTTGGGTGTGTGTTGTTTTGTGAAAAAATAATGCGGGGGGGCCAGACAAAACAATTCACCCGTTCCCCACGCCAGGCTCCACTCCTCCAATTTAGATGATCTTTTGGGCCCAAAGAATCCCACAACAGAGAAAACAACTACTATCCCCTACCAGATAAAAAACCAAAAGTTAATGATCATGTCAGAGCCCTCTGGGGACGATTGGAATACACAGAGGGAAAACACACTCTTTCAGATCCGTCCCAAACCAAAAAATTTCCCTTTCATCTCCTCAGGTGGTCGAAAAGAAGAAAGGGTTCTATGCTGGCTGCACCCCGGCCATTTATTTACTCTTTCGTCCCTTTTTTAAAGAGTGAGAATTTTCCGTGGGTGCATTCCATGTCATTGCCACTCAAAATGAAAACGTTTTTTTTAGAGTGTTGGGACTTGTGAGTGAGAACAAACATTTTTACAGCAGAGTCCATGAAAACCCTGTTCAGAGATGTTCCACCTGATGCGATCTTTGAATTCTTGAAAGAGATCAACTTTTTTCATGGGCCCGAGATTTTATAGTGGAAAGATTTTAAACCAAAATTTTGGGGATTTTTGATGTTTTTTTAAAGAGTTGCGTAAATAAATGATTTGGATGATTTCAACGCGGTGATAGCCCTGATAGGGCCCCTTTGCGGTCGGCTGGGCTAAAGCAAATTACCTTCCCTTACTTTCGAATTTAGCAAAAAAAAGAAAGAAAGAAAGAAAGAGTGAAGAGATCGAGGAAGAAAGAAAGAAAGGCACGAGCCACAAACGAAAAGGGGGGGACAACTATACCCCCCTGAGCAGTATTAAAAAGTGTAGTTCCTTTCTCGCTCTTGAGAAGAGAAAGCTTGCCAGCGCAGCGGGGGGCGATCGTTTTCTTTAAAAAAAAAAAAAAAAAGAGGAGAGGAGAGAGAGAGAGAAAAGAAAAAAAAAACGTGTTTTTCTAATCTCGCCCCCTTTTTTCCCACTTCTATGTTCCTTCCCCCTACCCTTCCCCATCCCAAAACCCCTGCACCCATCCCTGCCCTCCCCACCCCTCCCCCCCCCTTCTCCCCCAACCTCTGTTTCCCCGCCAGCCCTACCCTTTTTGGAGGCCCCTCCAATCCCTCCAGAATTCCCCATTGATTTGTTTAATGTGCTGGAGTTGTGTGTGTGTGTTTGGTGTGGTGTGTAGTGGTTGTTTTACATGCCCCCCTCCCCCCCCCCCCCCCTTCCTAACCCTTAAAACCTTCCCATTTGTTTCCCCCATTAAATCCTCTATTCTATTTTTCCTCATCCTTCTCCCACCCCCTTCTCCTCCCTTCCCCGAGATGTCAATATGAAGTAATCAATTTCAGTACCCCCCCCCCCCCCCCGCCCTTCTGCCCCCTTTCCTTCCCTTTTTCTTCTTTTTTTTTTTTTTTTTTTGTATCTAGGTCGGCACCTTGCCAGAATAATACACCCCCCCAGAAATTCCCCCGGGGACTTCAACCCCGGGTATAAAACGGTGAAGGCTGTGTCAAACTTCCGGGTGAAAGTGACCCCAGCATTTCATATTTTCTAGGTCATTTAAAACCCAATTTTTTCGCAATGGAACGACATGGAGTTAGAAACTCGGAATTGTAGGTTATAAAATATTATAGGGTCAGAAACAAATTCTGGTTTCCTTTCTAAAATTTCGTGGAGAGAAGGCGAAGAATCTGCAATAAGTGTCTGACGCAAAAAAAACGAATCTCCATACTGGAACTGGAAATTTAGACGTTACCTCTGCCAGGGGCCGGGGGCGGGATGGATTGGGGGGGGGGGGGGGGGGACGGGATGGGGGTGGCAGGGGAGGGAGGATATTCTAAGCGAATGACAGACAAAGGCCTAAGCCACTTATTCTCTCCCGTCACCAAGCACAATCATCTAAAATCGCCTCACTTTATACCGGAGTATAATCCAGGCCCTGGTACATTCCAATGGAATTCATGCTGTACGGAAAAAACTGACGGCAGGTTGAGCTTCTCATGAGCGAACTGTGGCACTATGGCATGTTCACCATCTCCCCGAGTCAAGCTGCTAGGCTTTCAGTCTGCACTGGTGGGCGTCTTAAGGTGCGTCTTTTTTTTTCTTTTTTTTTTCAGAGGGATGTCTTACCCATATCGCGATGTGACATTAATTTATTTTAAGTTTGGAAAGGTCAAGTCCACTGAATGTCATTTTTGCCTGCTCCTCGACCAGATCCAGCTGGAAACGAATTTCTGACCCAGAATTTTTTTTTAAACTTTTAATCTCTAAATCCACTTCTTCTTCGATACAAACAAGACCAGTATGCGAATGTCTATCTGTAATAAACATACGGGCATCGCATGATGACTATGAGGTGGGTTTTTTTTTTCTTTTTTTTTTCATAACTGATGCTCGGAAAAGATAGGACGGAGGCCTCACTGTAAAGAAGGAGGGGAGGGGGTGGGGAGGGTTGGGAAATTTGTAGGTGGAGCTGGAGGGGGAGGGGGAATCAATGTCATCTTTACGGATTAGGGTTACGGTTCGAGATCTTTACTAATCATATACCTCGCAATTATTTATAAACCTTTTTTTTTTTTTCGTGCAAAAACAAAGAGAAACGTTGTGTGACTGGCGCGTGGACAGACAGGAATTCTAACTCTGACTGGGAAGAGCGGGGCTGACGTCGACCAATTTTTTCTTAAGGAAACGGGGGCAGGTGAATGCCGACGATTCTTTTACCAATCGCCAAGAAGTTCACAGAAACCATCAAAATCACTTATCCCATCATCTGTCTGTCTGTCTCTGTCTGTCTGTCTGTCTGTCTATCTATCTATCTATCCATCTATCTATCGATCTATCTATTGATCTATGTATGTATGTATGTATGCATATATCTATCTATCCATCTATCTATGTATCTACCCATCCATCTATCTATCTATCTATCTATCCATCTAACCATCCATCCATCCACCTATCTATCTATCCATCTGTCTACCTACCTACCTACCTTCCTACTTACCTACCTGCCTACCTATTGATCAATCTGTCTGTCTATCTATCTATCAATCTATCTATCAATCTATCTATCTATCGATCGATCGATCCATTTGTTCATGAATGACTAGGCAGAGCTGAAAGAAGAAAGCGGAAGTTTAAACAGGCTGTTGTCTGATTACCTTCTTTTCGTGTAACAGTAAACTTCCTCTTCAAAACAAACGAGACCGTTTTGTGCTTACCCTCGGGGCCCCTAGGCCACAAAACGGAAACCTGTTCTTATGTTCAGCCATTATTTAGTCCCATGCACAAAAAATGTTCACGTTCTCTGTTGGTTTAAAAAGAAATCGTCGGCATTCTTTGAGAGTCGGGGGGGGGGGGGGGGGTTGGGGGGGGGGGGGCGGGGGGGGGGGTGGGGGAGGGGGGGGGGGGGGGGGGGGGGGGGGGGGGGGGGGGGGGGGGGCCCACGAGGTAGGTAGGTGGCCTGGTTTGCTTTATGCCATAGCACTGATTTTTGTTCGCAATCAGGTGTTTTCCAGTTCGAATCTCGACATAGGGGAGGTTTCTTTTTGCGATTTAAAAAATTTTTATTTTCATTTTTTATGTATGAATGTTCTGCGCCTGCAGAACATACGTAAGACCGTTGCTTGAGAATTGATTGGGGGACGGGGGGGGGGGGGGGGGGGGGGGGGGGGCAATACGCCCAGTGTTCGTGACCTCTGTCACCCACAGTGCCGGTGTAACAGTGACCTTCAAAGACTCACTGTTGCAGCCCCCCCAACTTGTGAACTGGTGGTCCGGCTGCTTGGCAGTCGATGCACAATGACAGGCAGTGTCTGGAATTCGGTGAAGGGCGGTGTGTATATTTCTATGGCTTTTTTATCTAGTTGTAAAGTGAGGTGACTGCAGGCGGAAATCTAAACAAATTTGAAAAAATTTATTGCTAAAGCTCCGCCCCGATAAAAACGTTTGACAAAAGAATCACAAGACAAAACACCAAAGCATTTCGGCCTCTTAGCTCTTCTTTCAGCTAAGATACACACCACTCAGGGACAACGAAAATGAATGAGCAATCACTTATCTTCATCCCAATTCAGCGGCAAGATGGGCGTTGAACGCCCGACATTCATGAGTGTTGTGTTTCTTGCCTGAAGAAGACCTAAGGGGTCGAAACGCGTCGTTTTTTTGTCTTGTGATTCGTTTGTCAACGGTTTGTTTGTTTGTTTGTTTTTTCGGAGCTTTAGCAATAATTTTTATTTTTTTTTTTTTTTTTTTTAATGATTTTCCATTAACAAAAGGGATAATCGACATAACATACAAAAAACATCATACAAATTGGTACATTAAATCAAGGGAGGGGTGGGGTAAAAGGGGGAAAAAGTTAAACACATGAAGAAAACAAAAATCAAATAGTCCATTCAACAATCAACGAAGAATAAAAGAAAAGAAAAAGGTCACAAAAAAAACGTACAACCTTGACTCTTTCTCATTCATGAGGCACCCGAGGAAATGAATACGTCCAGTATGCCTGTCCCAAATAGGGTAAAGTGGTTAGTCAGAATGTTTTTTCAACATGATAACACATATTTTCATAAGTTTTCATTAGCTACTTAATACCCCCGACTACTTTTTGCTCGTTCTTTTTCTTTTTCCCTCCTCGTCTAACTCATTCCAATAGACCTAACAATTATTTTTCATAAGGGTACCATTTTCTATCAAATTCCATGTATTTTCATTTTAAAATAATGCATATATTTTTCAACCCGGGTATATATTATTAAGTTCTCTCAAGAAATGATTGACAGTAGGTTTTATTTTATTTATTTGCTTCTATATATGTAATGTTTAGCCCATAGGATAATGTGTTCAAAAACTTCGTCAGTTTTTGTATGCTCATCATTTCCGAATAGAACCAGCTCCACATTAAACTCTATTCTGCTGCAATGTTCACATCTTTCTTTTAATGTTTTTTCTAGTCCCCCCCAGAAATGTTTCGCAAAACTGGCACTGCCACAAGTTAGTGTTGAACTAAATCGGTTTGGATTCACAAAATGTACACAGATTCAGTGGTAAGAATTCCCATTTTCTTTAAGATACCAATTTGTAACCAAAATATTGTGACAAATTCTTATTTGGAACCATTTTATTTAATTTCTTTAATTTTTTTCACTTGTTTCATTGTTGTTTCCCAATCTACCAAAATTTTTAATTTATCTTCCCATTTTACAAAGGAGCTTATGTCAAATATTGTTATTTTTTCAACGAGAGTGCTGTAAAAAGGGTTTTTCGATCCCTTTTTAACGCTTGATATTATTTGTAGTGCTTTCGTTCTTAGATTACAGCTATTGTTCGTTACTTTAATATTTCTACTTCTTAAATACCTTTTTATTGATGATATACAGCCCATGAATTCGAGATAATTTACAGTGATATCATATTTTTCAGAAAAAGTTTTATAATCGAGAAAACTTCCATCTTGATTTACAACATCTTTAACTAGGAATATCTGTTTTGCTATCCAGTTTTTTAAGTAAATGACGTCATTACCAACTCTAAACTTATCATTACAGAATAAAGGCTCTGCTAACACCTCATTCGAATTGTTTTAAAAATACCTGATCCGCAAAATCAACATACGAAGTGAAAACGTCTTTCCAAAATTTATTGATTTTTTTGCTGAGGAATTTTCTAGGTCCGTAGACGTCAAATGAATCTATTTCTGGGAACGTAGCACTTAATATTGTTTTCCATTTTGAATTTGTCGTGTATATTCTTTTTAACCAGGTCAGTTTTAAAGCTTGTATATATTTGCTTAAATGTGGAACACCTATACCTCCATTTTCAACAGGAAGTACTGCGTATTTCCTTATGATCTTGTCAGTTTTTTTTATTCCATTATAAATTCAAACATGTTTTCTGAAGCTGATTTATTACATCTTCTGGAGGATTAGGCACAGAATCCATAGGTATATGAGTTTTGAAAGAATCATGGACTTCAGTACTGCAATCCTGCCTAGGGGTGTACATATACGTTTTGACCAAACTTTAAACAATTGTTTGACTTCAATAAATTTATCTGCTGTGTTGATTTCTGTCATTTTTTGATAAGTCTCCTGTGAACCAAATACCTAGTATCCTATATTTTGGTGGATTCCATTTCATTTTCTTTTCAGAAAGATACTCACATTTTGAGTTTTTTAGTTTTCCTAGCCATACGTTTACAGTTTTTTTCATAATTGAGTTTTAGTCCTGAAATTTCTTCAAACTCTTTAAGAGTTTTAAACAGATTTTCATACGAAACCCTATCCCCTTCTAATGTGAACACTGTATCATCAGCAAATTGGCTGATTTTAAACATCGTATTGAGTATTTCAATGCCTTTTATTCTCTCGTCTTCCCTGATTTTACATGCTAAAATTTCTGCACACAAAACAAATAGATATGGTGAAATGGGATCACCCTGACGACAACCTCTTTCTATTTCAAAACTCTTAGATACTTTCCCATTCACAACTACATAGGATCTTATGTTTTTTATAAAATGTCGAAACCCAGCAGCATATACCTTCCCCAAACCCAAAAGCTTTAAGTATCTTATTCATATATGTCCAATTTATCGAGTCAAACGCCTTCTCATAGTCAATTGATACCAGTAAACCAGGAAGAGAATTTTGTTCCAGATAAAACATTATGTCATACAAGGTTCTTATATTTTCTCCAATGTATCGTCCTGGAACAAAACCCGTCTGGTCTTCATTAATTAATTTATGTAAAACAGTCTTAATTCTATTCGCTATACAGGTGGCACCTATCTTATACGAAACATTTAACAATGAAATTGGTCTCCAGTTTCTTAAAAACTCTCTTGATTTATCGGCTTTTGGTAGACACGTTATTAATCCTTCTCTTTGAGACACAGACATCTCTTTATTTATAAAGCCTTCATTTAATGATCTTATTACAAACTCTCCTATTTGTTTCCAAAAGAACTTAAAGAAATTAACTGTCATCCCATCTGTACCAGGACTTTTATCATTCTGCATATTTTTCAGGGCTTCTGATGCTTC
>CM065733.1:20357664-20360164 GCA_033310375.1 Conus canariensis | reverse complement strand
AATATGCATTGTAAAGACCAAACACAGAGTATGACATCAAAATATGCATTGTAAAGACCAAGCACAGAGTATGACATCAAAATATGCATTGTAAAGACCAAGCACAGAGTATTCCATCAAAATATGCATTGTAAAGACCAAGCACAGAGTATGACATCAAAATATGCATTGTAAAGACCAAGCACAAGTATGACATCAAAATATGCATTGTAAAGACCAAACACAGAGTATTACATCAAAATATGCATTGTAAAGACCAAGCACAGAGTATGACATCAAAATATGCATTGTAAAGACCAAGCACAGAGTATGACATCAAAATATGCATTGTAAAGACCAAGCACAGAGTATGACATCAAAATATGCATTGTAAAGACCAAGCACAGAGTATTCCATCAAAATATGCATTGTAAAGACCAAGCACAGAGTATGACATCAAAATATGCATTGTAAAGACCAAACACAGAGTATTCCATCAAAATATGCATTGTAAAGACCAAACACAGAGTATGACATCAAAATATGCATTGTAAAGACCAAACACAGAGTATGACATCAAAATATGCATTGTAAAGACCAAGCACAGAGTATTCCATCAAAATATGCATTGTAAAGACCAAACAGAGTATGACATCAAAATATGCATTGTAAAGACCAAACACAGAGTATGACATCAAAATATGCATTGTAAAGACCAAGCACAGAGTATTCCATCAAAATATGCATTGTAAAGACCAAACACAGAGTATGACATCAAAATATGCATTGTGAAGACCAAACACAGAGTATGACATCAAAATATGCATTGTAAAGACCAAGCACAGCGTATGACATCAAAATATGCATTGTAAAGACCAAGCACAGAGTATGACATCAAAATATGCATTGTAAAGACCAAGCACAGAGTATTACATTAAAATATGCATTGTAAAGACCAAACACAGAGTATGACATCAAAATATGCATTGTAAAGACCAAGCACAGAGTATTCCATCAAAATATGCATTGTAAAGACCAAACACAGAGTATGACATCAAAATATGCATTGTAAAGACCAAGCACAGAGTATTACATTAAAATATGCATTGTAAAGACCAAACACAGAGTATTCCATTAAAATATGCATTGTAAAGACCAAACACAGAGTATTACATCAAAATATGCATTGTAAAGACCAAACACAGAGTATTCCATTAAAATATGCATTGTAAAGACCAAGCACAAAGATGAAACTAAAATAAACATTTCTCATTCTTCCATGCACTGGGTACAAAAAAAAAAAAAAAAAAAAAAAAAAAAAAGAGAGGTTCCTCAAACATGGATCGTAACCCGTCCAAGTACACGATGCCTACCAGCCAAACTTACGAAGGATGACAGAGAGAGAGAGAGAGAGAGAGAGAGAGAGAGAGAGAGAGAGAGAGAGAGAGAGAGAGAGAGAGAGCATGTTTATGTGACATTTAACTCCTCTTTCCCATTCCCATCCGTCCGTCCACGCTATCCACACACACAGCCACCCCTCCCCTCCCCTCCACACACACCCACCCACACCCACACCCACACACACACACACACACACACACAGAGCATGTTTATGTGACTGAGGTTCTTAAAATTAACTCAAAAAAAAAAAAAAAAAAAAAGGGGGGGGGGGGGGGGGGGACAGAAGCGCGCGCGCGCGCGCGAGAGAGAGAGAGAGAGAGAGAGATTTCTAGGAGCTCATTAATACTTGGGGCGAGCAATGGGTGACACACGGACGTACACACTGCCTGCATCAACTGAGCAGAATATAGAAGACGTACACGTTAATGATCATGCTATACAGAAGGTGAATTCCTGTTTACTGCATACAATGAAAGATCAATAATACCTGACGTATGACCCACACAAATATGCAATGCATAGCAACTTAATTTGTACAGGGTAACACACAAACACCTCGCCAATCTTATTCTAAGAGATTCAGTCCATTCTATCACATCTAGAAGGGAGATCTGAACTTTGCAGCTTTCAGGGGTAAAAGATACTCTACCTAGTGGCTATACTTTGCTTCCTTATGAGTACTGAATGGAATGGAAGTCATTTTACCATCGACAGAAGTGTGTGTACGTGGGCGTATGCCACACCCGAGAAAGCACAGAGAGCACAGGATGAGATCGTTGGGGTAAGGAGGGGGAGAGAGGAGGGGGAGAGGGGAAGAAGGATTGGGGGGAGGGGGGGGGGGGCGGCACTAAACAATGGGCAGGGAGAAGACGCAACACCTAAATTATCCCGCCAAGTCCACTTCAGCACTAAAGGTTCTGTTTATCGCACATCAAAGAGAAATTCTTTTGACATATTTTTAACATACATAAAACGCTCATATTCTTACCTTCAAACACTGCAGTCAGTCAAACATCACAAAATATTATCAAAATAGCTCATTTCCTTTACTTTTCCCTCCACGTTTTAAAATATTTCCGTATTAGTGGAATCAAAAGTATCTCATTGATCATTGTGATTG
>CM065733.1:20320164-20325164 GCA_033310375.1 Conus canariensis | reverse complement strand
ACGACGACGATGATGATGATGATGATGATGAGATACTACCTACTACTACTACTACTACTACTACTACTACTACTACTACTACTACTACTGATGATGATGACGATGGTGATAATGATAATAACAATAATGACTTTTCTCAAGCGTGCAATCATACTCTCTTGTCCAGCTCTCTACACATACATACAAATGCATAACTCATTGAATGAGAAAGAGAGTCTCTCTATCTGTCTGCACCCCCCTCTCCCCCCACACACCTTCTGTGTGTGCGTGCGCACGTGTGTGTGTGTGTGTGTGTGTGTGTGTGTGTGTGGTGTGTGTGTGTGTGTGTGTGTGTGTGTGTGTGTGTGTGTGTGTGTGTGTGTGTGTGTGCGCGCGCCGCGCGTGCGCATCCGTGTGCGTTTGTGTATTCTCTGTCTGTCTGTCTGTCTGTCTGTCTGTCTGTCTGTCTCTCTCTCTCTCTCTCTCTCTCTCTCTCTCTCTCTCTCTCTCTCTCTCTCTCTCTCCCTCTCTCTCTGCGCGCAGGCACGCGCATGTCAGCACCTGTGTTTGATGTGTGTGCGTGAAATCTTTGAGCGATGATCTAGCACAAAGTTTCGTTGTTGTACCATCGTCAATTTTCAACGCTCACACCTTGTTTGGAAAAAAAAAAAAAGAAAAAAAAAGAAAAAGAAAAAAAGAAAAGAAGAATGATGCGATTTTCTTTCTTTGGAGGGGGGGGGGGGGGGGGGGGGGGGGAGGGGGGAGGGGGGGCGCAACTGTCTGACTGGGAATCAAGCTTTCCCGATCAAATATGAACAACATCACAACGTCAGCCTGACATATCATCACATTCATCAGAAGAAAAAAAAAATGAACACACAATCATCAAAACAAAAAAAAGAAAATGAAGCAATCAAGATCATGTCCAAGGATTAAAGGACAAACCTGCCATGAACACACGGACATAGAGAGGTATGCTTCCCTAGTGTTAAAAAAAACAAACAAAAGAAAGAAGAATACGTCAGAGATAAATAAGAAGACTGATAGGGGACACCGACGTCGTTTTTCCTGTGGGTTGTCACTGATTTTGTAAATGCTAGAATTCTCTTAACGATCCCGTCTCTCCACCCCACCCTTGCCCTCGCACCCTCCAACGTTCTTCCACGTCCTCTCCAACACTCGACATCACCCATCCCCCCCCCCCCCCCCACCCTCACCCACCCTCACCCCTACACCCGTCTCACCATCCTACGTACCTCACCCTCTGACGTAACCATCACCCTCATGACGTAACCATCACCCTCAGACGTAACCATCACCCTCTGACGTAACCGTCACCCTCTGACGTAACCGTCACCCTCTGACGTAACCTCACCCTCTGACGTAACCGTCACCCTCTGACGTAACCATCACCCTCTGACGTAACCATCACCCTCTGACGTAACCATCACCCTTGAGTAACATCACCCTCTGACTACCCATCACACATTAGTACCTCCCTCTCTCCGTACCACACATCTCTCCTCCTTCTCTCTCTCTCATCTCTCCTCCTCTCTCTGTCTCTGTCTCTCTTCTCTCTCTCTCTCTCTCTCTCTCTCTCTCTCTCTGTGCCTCCCCTACCCCATCCCCGCCTTCTCTCTCAACTCCCCCTCCCCTTCCACCTAATTTGTTTCTTAGTCTTTGTCAGTCTGTCTGTCTGTCCGCTTCCCTCCCTCCTCTCTCTCTCTCTCTCTCTCTGCCTCTCCTACCCCATCTCCACCTTCTCTCTCAACTTACCCTCCCCCTCCTCTTCCACCTAATTTGTTTCTTCGTCTTCGCCTGTCTGTCTGTCTGTCTGTCCCCTTCCCTCCCTCCCCCCCACCCCCCCCCTCTCTCTCTCCTCTCTTCCTCCTTCTCTTCTCTCCCAGACATCCTACCACTAACCACCACCGCTGTACTTAAAGGTGAAAGTCCCATACTCTGATGAGCGCAAGGGCAGTGAACTATCGGAGGTTCCTTATGTCCAGGGTACGGCATCGTGGAGGGTAGCGCCCGTCCCTTTATTTCCACCGCTTTTCTCATTCCCTAAACTGAATCAGGTACCCTTACTGCCGGGCGGACAGAGAAGGTGTTCACGGCAAAAAAAAAATCCGAGTGCCTGAAACAGACGACAGTCAGCTCGGAAGAAAGCACACACAACACACACACACACACACACACACACACACACACACACACACACACACACATACGCGCCCGCGGGCGCGCACACACACACACACACACACACACACACACACACACACACACACACACTCTCTCTCTCTCTCTCTCTCTCTCTCCTCACTTAACACACACACACAACACACACACACACACACACACACACACACACACACACACACTACACACACACACTCACACAACATACCACACACAACACACACACCACACACACACACACACACACACACACACACACACACACACACACCACACACACACACACCACACACACTCACACACACACACACCACACCACACACACAACACACACACACACACCCCACCACACGGACCTTGAATTTGCTCAGCGCGTCCATCACTATATCTCTCCCAACCCACCACCCAGCCCACACCCCTACCCATCTGCGTGTCTTCCGCTTCCCACCTCTCCCTCATCCTCTCCCCCCCCCCCCCCCCCCTTAAAGAAAAACAAGATGCAAAGCATATAAATGTACTCCAGTACAGTAGTACAAATATGATATATATATATATGTAATCAGTCACAGTGGCACTTTCTCCCCTTTTGGTGGTAGAAATTTTGTATGTAAGAGAAAAGAAAAAAAAAAAGAAAAAAAACAAAAAAAAAACCCGGCGGGGAAAGGAACCCCGGTCTCCCGCCTAACAGGCGCGGATACTAACCGCTATACTACCGAGTAGCTTACAAAATGTGGTTACACATAAGTTTATAAACCGTTATTGCTTAAACTGTACATCACAAAATTATCATCTATAGCCGTTAGTAACGGGGCTAAGAACTGGGAGTACAAAAAACAACACATACTTCAACGCCATCCTCCCACCCCACCCCCTTTCTTTACAAAGAACCCAAACGCACGTGTTCGTCCCGAATCAAATAAAAGATTCGACATGCGGCCTGGGGTATGCCCCGTTACGGGCCTATACCAGCCGCCCCCCACCCCCACCCCCTAAAACCACGTGGCACAGCCGAAACTGATACGGTGTGTGTGTGTGTGTGTGTGTGTGTGTGTGTGTGTGTGTGTGTGTGTGTGATGAAACGAGGAATCTTAAGCGAGATCCGTGTGTGTGTATGTGTGTGTGTGTGTGTGTGTGTGTGTGTGTGTGTGTGTGTGTGTGTGTGTGTGTGTGTGTATGTGTGTGACTGCGTGCGAGCGCGCGTGAATGCACCATTGTGTGTGTGTGTGTGTGTGTGCTGTGGCGCGCGCGCGCGCGCGCGCGCGTGCCTGTGTGTGTGTGAAAATGTATATGCGTGTGTGTGTGTGTGTGTGTGTGTGTGTGTGTGTGTGTGTGTGTGTGTGTGTGTGTGCGGCAATGTATGTGTGCATGTGTGTGGATGTGTGTGGATGTGTATGCGCGCACGCGCAAGTGCGCATGCGCGTGCTAACGGGCGCGTACGTGCGTGCGTTTGCGTGTGTATATATATAAAAATGATGCGCAGCCATTACCACACCCGAAACAGGCACTTGCATTCCCACACTGTAGTCAAGAGCAACACGTCGAAGGAAAAAAAAATGACGTATGATCGATACCCGAGGATGTGGGAATTCGAATGGTTACCCGCCTACACTGCCCAGCTTGTGTATATAAACGGTAGTCCACTTCAAAGCGCATTCAAGACTCAAAGACTGGTGTGAATTGATGTTTAATATCTCTGGCCTGTTGAAGCTACTCTGCCAACGCTGACCATTAATTTCTTTGATAACATAATCTGAAATCATGAAACTGCACAGCTGTTTGATTGGTAAGTTGTGTGTGTGAGTGTTGTGTGTGTGTGTGTGTGTGTGTGTGTGTGTGTGTGTGTGTGTGTGTGTGTGTGTGTGTGTGTGTGTGTGTGTGTGTGTGTGTGTGTGTGTGTGTGTGTGTGTGTGATGTGTGTGTGTGTGTGAGTGTGTGTGTGTGTGTGTGTGTGTGTGTGGTGTTGTGTGTGTGTGTGTTGTGTGTGTGTGTGTGTGTGTGTGAGTGTGTGTGATGTGTGTGTGTGTGGTGGTGTGTGTGTGTGTGGTGATGTGTGTGAGTGTGTGTGATGTTGTTGTGTGTGTGTGTGGTGTGTGTGTGTGTGTGTGTGTGTGTGTGTGAGTGTGTGTGTGTGTGTGTGTGTGTGTGTGTGTGTGTGTGTGTGTGTGTGTGTGTGTGTATGTGAGGTGTGGGTGTATGAAAGGAGTGAGATTGTGGATTGTACTGTGTGTGGGTGGTGGGGTGGGGGTGGTGGTGTGAGTGGGGGTGGGTGTGGGAGGGGGAAGGTGAGAGGGGGGGGGGGGGGGGGGGGGGGGGGGGGGGGGGGGGGGGGGGGGGGGGGGGGGGGGGGGGGGGGGGGGGGGGGGGGGGGGGGGGGGGGGGGGGGGGGGGGGGGGGGGGGGGGGGGGGGGGGGGGGGGGGGGGGGGGGGGGGGGGGGGGGGGGGGGGGGGGGGGGGGGGGGGGGGGGGGGGGGGGGGGGGGGGGGGGGGGGGGGGGGGGGGGGGGGGGGGGGGGGGGGGGGGGGGGGGGGGGGGGGGGGGGGGGGGGGGGGGGGGGGATGGGCTATTACGAGATTTCAAACATTGTCAGCCCTAATTAGCTTAAGCTTTAAAGTAGATTAGTCTTTAAAAAAAAAAAAAAAAAAAAATAAAAATAAAACTCCGCAGAAAGTTTTCCCCTGTTCTTACTTTCCTTGTCTATCTTTCTCTTGCCCTTTGTGTGACCTTGATTCTCAGGTTGGGGGATTCGCGAAAGGGGGTAAGGAAGACGATGGGGGACGGGGGTGGCGGTGGGGGTGGGAGGGTGGGGGCGCTCCTTGTAT
>CM065733.1:20305164-20307664 GCA_033310375.1 Conus canariensis | reverse complement strand
CCCCTTTTTTTTTTTCTGTCTCACTCTCCTTTCTGTATTTCTGTATCCCATCCCTGTAAGGGCTCCCGCAATGTTGAGTCAAAATATGTCATATCCCGTTTTTCGCCATAGCGAGTGTACTATGCTCTGATTAAATAATGATAATAATAATAATACAACAGAACTTCTTAATTTAAACCAGTGTGTGTGTGTGTGTGTGTGTGTGTGTGTGTGTGTGTGTGTGTGTGTGTGTGTGTGTGTGTGAGTGCGTGCGTGCGTTGGTGCGTGCGTGCGTTGGTGAGTGCGTGCGTGCGTTGCTGCATATGAGTGTGTGCGCGTATGTGCGCGCGTGTGCATGTACGTGCCATCGCACTCTCGCGCGCGTATGTGCAGGGTAGAGGAAGGGGGGGGGGGGGGCACATGCGCGCCCAGGTTCGCGTGTGAACGGTGCGTGCGTGCACGTGATCTACATATACTGAGAGGGCATGGAAGATGGGAAAAAGAAAACAAACAAACAAAAACAAAAACAAGAGGAATAGAAAGACCGAGTAAACCTGATCTCACTCCGTTCACGCATGTTACAGTTACTACATTTTCCTTCCGTTTGATTGTTTACCTGTCACACAACAACAACAACAACAACAACAGTTCAAGGCGATTTGCACGCAACTTCCTTCCAGACCAGGACGGTGACATACTGTTGCTGAACGGCCAAGTCAGACATCGATGCCACGCTGGCCGAGTCAGCTCCACCACCTGGGGCTGAACAACGTGTTCCTGTCCAACGCTGTCACAGGTCGGCAGTACAGCGTGGTGGTGGTGGGGTCGTCTTCGTCGTCAAACCACCTCCCTCCCGACCACTGCTGTGTCTCTGTTTCCCGTCCGTTTCCACACGCCTCTCGTTTGGCGCTATCGCTGCTGAAGAGTAGTAGTCAATCATGTCTCTTTTCCATCAATCATCATCTCTCTTTTCCATCAATCATCTCTCTTTTACATCAATCATCTCTCTTTTCCATCAATCGTCATCCTTCTTTTCCATCGATTATCATCTCTCTTTTCCATCGATAATCAGCTCTCTTTTCCATCGATAATCATCTCTCTTTTCCATCGATAATCAGCTCTCTTTTCCATCGATAATCAGCTCTCTTTTCCATCAATCATGTCTCTTTTCCATCATTAATCATGTCTCTTTTCCATCAATCATGTCTCTTTTCCATCATTAATCATCTCTCTTTTCCATCAGTCATGTCTCTTTTCCATCATTAATCATCTCTCTTTCCCATCAATCATCTTTCTTTGACATCAATCATCTCTCTTTTCCATCAATAATCATCTCTCTTTTCCATCAATCATCTCTTTTCCATCAATCATCATCTCTCTTTCCCATCAATCATCTCTTTTCCATCAATAATCATCTCTCTTTTCCACCAATCATCTCTCTTTTCCAATAATCATCTCTCTTTTCCATCCCCTTACACCTCGTTTGAACTATCGCAGTTGAAGAATAGTAGTCAATCATCTCTCTTTTCCATCAATTATCTCTCTTTTCCATCAATTATCTCTCTTTTCCATCAATCATCATCCTTCTTTTCCATAAATAATCATCTCTCTTTTCCATCCCCTCACACCTCGTTTGCACTATCGCAGTTGAAGAATAGTAGTCAATCATCTCTCTTTTCCATCAATTATCTCTCTTTTCCATCAATTATCTCTCTTTTCCATCAATCATCATCCTTCTTTTCCATCAATAATCATCTCTCTTTTCCATCCCCTCACACCTCGTTTGAGCTATCGCAGGTGAAAAATAAGTCGATCATCAACATCGCTCATTCTTTTCTTTGTACCGACCTGCACCTCAGTAAAGTAACAAACTGTCAGACTCTATTTTTATTTTCAGGAAATTTCCTTGTCTCTCGAACGCTGCATTAGCGATGGAATCGGTTTTGTTCTGGTGGGAGATTTTAATAAATCTCATCATGAAGACCAAAATAATCCACACACAAAGAAGGTGCTTGATTTTGTGGGCATGCTTTAACCTTGTTCAGATTATAGATGAACCAGCTCACAGAAGCGGTCACATTCTTCGTTTAGTGGTTCATGGAGATAATAACCTTGTGTGTTCAGCTCATGTTTGTCATGACCTTGCTTCTGATCATGGTTCCGCTGTTGTGTCATCGCTCTGTCTGGCAAACCCGTGCAGCCTGTCAAATCTCAGTCCGTTAGATGTTTGAGCGTGACTGTGATGAAGGATTTTCCCTGCAGATATCACGAAAGATTTCACCGCTAGCCTGTCACTCCCTGATTTAATTCTCACGTGAGAAGTGAGCTGGATAAGCACGCGCCTGTGTGTCAGCTGAAGGCAATCGTAGACCCGCCCCTTGGTGTCATTCTATTGCTGATCAGTTAGATATGCTAAGGCGTGAGCGCCGGAGGGCAAAACGTTGCCTGCTTTCCTCACTGTCGTCTGTTCACTGAGAGATATGCCACAGCACACTACAAAAAGTCACTGACCTCGTTAAGA
>CM065733.1:20281961-20294461 GCA_033310375.1 Conus canariensis | reverse complement strand
CTCCCACCCCCCCCCCCACCCTACCCCTCCCCCCCCCCCCTCCAAACATCCAACTCCATATTCACACAACGTCCCCGCAACCACACCTTCTCCTCTTCTCCACCCCTCCCCCACCCCCCCCCCCATCCCCCCACACACCTCACACACACATCTCTACACAACACACACTAAACCCCTCTCCATCCCCCCCCCCAAAACACACACTACCCCCTTCCCAACCGCAACCCACCACCAACAGTACCCATCCCTAACCTCCCACCCACGACCCTACGCTATCTCCACCACCACACACACATACACATTCTGACCCACCTAAATTCCACACCACAACACCCCAAAACCACCCTACTCTCTCTCTCTGCACACTCACTTTTATACATACATTCACGCACACTTATAACCGTAGTGAATGCATCCAAATGAAAGCATATGGAAGTACCCAATAAAGTACCTTTTTTTGCACCAATATCAACAACAACAAAAAAAAAAAACAAAAAAAAAAAAACACAAACGTTTCAATACATAAAAATATATCACTTCGGAATTTAATTTAATTCCAGAAGCGGAGAGAGAGAGAGAGAGAGAGAGAGAGAGAGAGGAGAGAGAGAGAGAGAGAGAGAGAGAGAGAGAGAGAGACAGAGACAGATAGACGGACAGACAGACGAACAGACAGACAATGAAGAGAGAGAGAGACAGAGAGAGAGAGAGAAGAAAAAGAAGAAGAAGATATGCACCGAATCAGCCAGAGAGAGAGAGAGAGAGATAGGCACGACAGACGGACAGACAGACAGACGCACAGACAGACGGACAGAGAGAAGAGAGAGAGAGAGAGAGAGGAGAGAGAGAGAGAGAGAGAGAGAGGCACGACAGACGGACAGACAGACAGACGCACAGACAGCCAGACATAGAGAGAGAGAGAGAGAGAGAGAGAGAGTGACAGAGAGAGAGAGAGAGAGAGGAGAGAGAGAGAGAGAGAGAGAGAGAGAGACAGACAGACAGACAGACAGACAGAGACAGAGGGAGATTCCAGTACTGCTCTGTGGATTCTGCTCTTATTTGTCCCTTTTTCTGCAACTTCATTTCAATTCATTTCATTGTGTTTTGTTCGCCAGAGTAGTTGTATTTATCCTCTCTGTTGATGACTGTAATATCCAGCTATTTCTATTCTCTTTACTTCATTTGATACCGGGAGACATTTTTTTTAATAAAACAGAAAGGCAAAATAATCAACAAAACAAATTCAAACAAAAAGCAAATTACCGAGGGTCATTTGTTTTTATCAAACAAACCCGAAAGTAATCAACAAAACAACAACAAACAAAAAAGAAAACAACATACACCGCGTGAACAGAAAAATACATACATACATATATATATATATATAATTTTTTTTTAGTCAGGCTTGTACAGTTGATATTCCTTCTTGAATATTGGACGGCGTTGACGACTCGTGTATTGCCTACAGCCGTCGCTTTTCTCCAAACTTGGATGTCAGGTCGTTTTTATTCCAACCGAAAGAAAAAGGAAACAAGGAAAGAAAAAGATACACCCGAAGTTGCCAGTGGGACCCAGAGAAATACTGTTCTCAACTGCCGAACAAACCAGCTGCGAGCAATCCTGCACCACCCTTGGAGGACCGCGCTGTGTTCGTATAAGGTGGAAGCACGCAGCGGGCATTCCATTAAGACGTCAAGGGACATAACTGCTTCCTGGCAGATGCCATTGCGTAATGGCCACTGGATGTAACACAACATGACAATCTCCTGGGGAACGTCTCCATGGGTGTACCAGCCCACATTTCATGACTGCAGAGCACACCGGCGAAAGACGCCACCGTCAGGCAACTGTCATGTGCCTCACTCGACGCTGTTCCGTTGGCAGGTGAAAACAGCACAACTCTAGACACGACCAAGCTTTCGCCACATGAGGTCTTACATGCCCTGTGAGGACCCCGGGTTAAAGTCTTTCCTGACGTCATAAGGACTGTCGCTGTGGTCAGTGGGTCTTTCCTCACCGTCACTGGGCCAAAAAGCAGACAAGGAAAAATAAGATACACCCGAAGGTTCGAGTGAGAACCGGAGAAGTAGTGTCCTCAACTGCCGAACAAACCAACTGGGAGCAATCCTGCATCACCCTTGGAAACCTGCGCTGTGTTCCAACCAAGCATACTGGCAACATCGGGGCTGGTTTTACACCTGGCTACAAAATGTTATAACGAGAAAGACTTCATCTGGCTCTGGCCATGACGAAAAACAATGCTTTTTTCCCCTGAAGAGTTTAAGTAAACCTAAGGTCCTCAGATCAGGAAATCAGCACGAAACACAGTTTCCTTCAACAATATTTTTTCTCTCTTGTCAAGACACGGTTATGATATTCGAAGGGGATCTCATGCATCAACATGAGTTGTCTCTCTTCGGAAACTTTTCATCTCCGTGGAAGCCATAATTGCTCTTTTGTCGAACAGCTTGGTCGACACGAGGGGTCGTCACAATAACGAAGTGGTTTTCTCTCCAAATACTTTCGAATAATTATGTTGAAGAGGAAACTTTGAAGACTTTTATGAAAATATTTTTCAGCGCTTTAGATAGTCGCGGTCTCAGAGCAGTAATGCATATGTATGTGTGTCCCCATGCGACCTCGCCAGGACGGCCTGTGGCAAGGTAAGGTAATGTTGCTCATAGTCCAGCCGACGGCTTAGTGCCATATCATCGTGTTGAAGTCAAATCACAGGTCATTTTTGTAAAACATCCTTCACACAACCCTTAAAAATACATCGTCTAAAAACACACAGGAAATTTCGTTCAAAATCTTTCTTTCGTAAAATCTTAGATGAAAATTATTGATCTCTTTCAGAAACTCAAAGATCATAAATATTAGGTGGGAGATCTCTGAACAAGGTTTTCATGGTATGAGTCCAGGTGTTCATGTTTTGTTGAAAGCGCTTTTTTTTCGGGCAGTTCACTGTCAGTGAAGGCCTTGACCTATTTGCTGATAGACAGCACACTTCAAAAAGCTGAACTGTTTACTGAATCACCAGTGCTTAGTGAACTTCCTCGCTGATGATGAGAGGGGAAATGAGGATTAAGTGGGTACCAGGCAGAGGTCTACGCAACTACCAAAGGCAGAGAAAGACGCCTCCGCTATACAGAAATTGAAGACATACGAGAATTGAGTGGTGGGAAAACTTGTCACTGAAATCGACATCTGTTGATACATCTGAGTTCTAAGAGACAGTATCGGGTATTTTTGACGTTCAATGATGACACTGATATGACTAGGAGAGTGAGGTATGGAAAGCTTTCAAAGGGAACCATGATTTTCAGGGTCTTACAAGACCAAATTCGCACGTTTCTTGCGATTTTTTTGTTTAATGTCCTGTTCCAATTTCCTGGAAGATGTGTGTAATGTGAATGTTGAAAGTGTGGCCGTTGATCAAGCGGACCACAACGTTGATCAAGCGGACCACAACGTTGATCAAGCGGACCACAACGTTGATCGGTTGGACCACAACGTTGGTGAAGTGGACCACAACGTTGATCAAGCGGACCACAACGTTGGTGAAGTGGACCACAACGTTGATCAAGCGGACCACAACGTTGGTGAAGTGGACCACAACGTTAATCAAGTGGATCACAATGTTGATCAAGCGGACCACAACGTTGATCAAGCGGACCACAACGTTGATCAAGCGGACCACAACGTTGGTGAAGTGGACCACAACGTTGATCAAGCGGACCACAACGTTGGTGAAGTGGACCACAACGTTGATCAAGCGGACCACAACGTTGATCAGTTGGACCACAACGTTGGCGAAGTGGACCACAACGTTGATCAAGCGGACCACAATGTTGGTGAAGTGGACCACAACGTTGATCAAGCGGACCACAACGTTCGTAAAGTGGACCACAACGTTAATCAAGTGGACCACAATGTTGATCAAGAGGACCACAACGTTGATCAAGCGGACCACAACGTTGATCAAGCGGACCACAACGTTGGTGAAGTGGACCACAACGTTAATCAAGCGGACCACAACGTTGGTGAAGTGGACCACAACGTTGATCAAGCGGACCACAACGTTGGTGAAGTGGACCACAACGTTAATCAAGTGGACCACAACGTTAATCAAGTGGACCACAATGTTGATCAAGCGGACCACAACGTTAATCAAGCGGACCACAACGTTGATCAAGCGGACCACAACGTTGGTGAAGTGGACCACAACGTTGATCAAGCGGACCACAACGTTGATCAGTTGGACCACAACGTTGGTGAAGTGGACCACAACGTTGATCAAGCGGACCACAACGTTGGTGAAGTGGACCACAACGTTGATCAAGCGGACCACAATGTTGTTAATCAAGCGGACCACAACGTTAATCAAGTGGACCACAATGTTGTACAAATGGACACAACATTAATCAATACAGTGTGGCCAGCTGGTCCAAGGAAGAGGGGTGGGCAGAAGTCTGTCTCTGCTGTCTGGGTCTATAAGCCCGACAGAGCTGGCATCAGTACCAGTCCTCGCAGGATGTAGAAAAAGTTTCTGTATCTTGCTGAGCGTTGGACATACTGTCCCCAAGACCTGCATCATGAAAAGAAAGAGACCTCACCCAGGCCGACCCTCTGGCCACGTTCCCCTGACTGGCAGGAGCATTCCCATGCCGGTAGACTGCACGGGGAAAAGATTATTTGCTACCGAGGCAGTAGAAGCAACGATGATGTGATATAGATAGCGAAGACTTGACATAGGTGTGCTCTAAGCACAATCATTAGGCTTCCTGACACACATTTCGCGCTCTTTCATATCACTGGATTGAAGTAATCAGAAAAGCGAACGGCAGATATGACGACACAACATTCTGAGAACTGTGGCGATTTTGATTCAAACTGAAGCACTGGTGGTGCTGTTATTGTTTCAGCGCTCCCATGACGATTGATAACTGATACATTTCTTTTTTCGTGTGTGTGTGCGCTTGTTTGTTTGCCCTACAAACCATATAACTTTTTCTGTCTCTGTCTGTCTTTTACTTTCCAATTAAACAAACTGTTTGTCCAAGACCATGTGTTCGCCGAACAATGCACAAGCTCACCAAAGATACTTCTGGTTGATAAGAGAATACTGTATCCTTCACGTGTCAGTGATGCAAATCAGCATCCTTAAACTTTAACAAGTACGTGATCCACTTTGTACACGACTTCAACGTGTATAACAACATCATAAAAACTGGATTTGCGGGAGAGGGGGGGGGGGGGGGGGGGGGGGGGGGGACCACAAAGTTCAGTGCACTGAACAAAACCTGTTGTGGATTGTGAACATTTGGCGCTGGTGTGAACCTGTGTCCTCTCAATCCCCGTGCCTTCGCATACGGATTCCTACTTTCCTATTTGTTAAATACGCAAAAAAAAGAAGAAAAAGAAAAAGAAATAGAACTCAGATCCGAAAAGCAGAATAAAGTCATCTAACACAATATTCGCAAGATAACTAAACGAAAAAAAAAAAAAAAAATATATATATATATATATTATGGGGTTTCACAAGTCGCTCCATTCTACAGTGGTAGCAGCTAGCTCAGTTCAGAAGCGAGACACAACAGACAGCAGTGGATTTGAGCCTCTCAGCAGAGAAATACTGCAGAAATGAACGAACCCTTACCCCTCCCTCAAGGTGTTCCGTTTAGTTTTCATCCCCCATCTCCGTTTCTCCCCCACCCCCACCCCTACCTTCATCCCCCGCCTGACAACGGAACAGTGTGTGTTGGCACCGAAACAAAGCGACATCCAGTCCCTCCGGGGGGTGAAGGATGGTGTGTGTGTGTGTGTGTGTGTGTGTGTGTGTGTGTGTGTGTGTGTGTGTGTGTGTGTGTGTGTGTGTGTGGAGGGGGGGGGGGGTTCTTCAAGCCTTCTAACCCACGTTGTCAACCGCAGAGAGATACGGATAACATTTCTATGTGCAGAATCATGTGTTGAGTACTTACTACGGCAGCCCACTCAATCTTGACCCAAAGACTACAACAGAACCCGCAAAACGCAACTAGAGCTTTGAAACTCGATCTGGATTCAATATGCACGTTTCTTTCGTTTTGGTTTGGATGGTTACATACTACCTAAAGCCCCTCCTTCATTACGCTCCTGCCCTCGCCTGAACAATAATCACACCCCCAGCAACTCCAACCCCACCCACAACGCCAACCCCACCCCCGACCAAACGAGCCGGCTGCCAGGAAGCGAACCCTCCACCCCGCATGTGACCACCCCCGGGATCTCCTCGCACTCCTCCTCCTCCTTCTTTGTGGCGGTTGAGCTGGTGGATGTCTGGGTGGTGGCGGCGATGGGTGTGGTGGCGGCGATGGGTGTGACGGTGGTGGGGTTGAGTCTCTGTCCACCAGGAAGCAGGTGCGGCAGCACAGCTGTCTCTGCCGGTTGGTGCAGGGCACGGGCAACTGCAGCAGGTCGGCGCAGATGGCGCAGTCCCGTAAGGACAGTCGGGGCACAGAGAAGGGCAGAAGGACACGGATAGGATCAGAATCAGGATCACAATCGGATGGTTAAGATTTGGATCAGAGCATCACGATCAAAATCTGGATTAAGGTTTGGGTGAGATTCGGGACCGGAATCGGGATTTCAATTCAGATCAGAATCAGGATCAGAATCACATTAAAGTCAGGGTCAGGATTGGGATCAGAATCAGGATCAGAATCACATTTAAGTCAGGGTCAGGATTGGGATCAGAATCAGGATCAGAATCACATTAAAGTCAGGGTCAGGATTGGGATCAGAATCAGGATCAGAATCACATTTAAGTCAGGGTCAGGATTGGGATCAGAATCAGGATCAGAATCACATTAAAGTCAGGGTCAGGATTGGGATCAGAATCAGGATCAGAATCACATTTAAGTCAGGGTCAGGATTGGGATCAGAATCAGGATCAGAATCACATTAAAGTCAGGGTCAGGATTGGGATCAGAATCAGGATCAGAATCACATTTAAGTCAGGGTCAGGATTGGGATCAGAATCAGGATCAGAATCACTTTTAAGTCAGGGTCAGGATTGGGATCAGAATCAGGATCAGAATCACATTAAAGTCAGGGTCAGGATTGAGATCAGAATCAGGATCAGAATCACATTTAAGTCAGGGTCAGGATTGGGATCAGAATCAGGATCAGAATCACATTAAAGTCAGGGTCAGGATTGAGATCAGAATCAGGATTAGGATTCAGAGCAGATTCAGGATCAAAATCAGGACTAGGATTCCGATCAGACTCAGGTGTTCTTTTTAGGTGTTCTCTCAAATGATGTTTTACTGTACTGATTAGGTTAATATGGCTGAGACTGTTGTTAAAAACTGTTTAATAGGATTGATACGACATGTGATGTGATAATTGTCCAGGAGTCTTTTTTTTAACTAGTACCACTTTTGCTCTGTGCCGGAAGACTATTCTGATATCTAGTAACTCTGTTTGTCTGAAGGCAGAATGCCACCCAAGCACAAAAGGAGGCGCTGTGTTGCTAAATGAATACGCAATACGAAATAGAGAAGTAGCTTTTCGACAATTATGTCTTCTTCAAACGTCATTAAGTAAGAGATATACAAATGCACAACACAATCCTCCAAAGATGGCTGTCAGCAGAAGATCGGAGGAAAAGATTGAAGAGACAAGAAACGGATGATACAGTGGATCAACTGAAATATCAAAACAGCAGAGTTAGAAACAAAACAAAAACAAAACAAAACAAAACAAAAACAAAAACAAAAAAGAAAAGAAAAAAAAAAAAAAAAAGGGCGGCCGTGGAGGATTTCTCCAGAGATATTCGAAGATCTACCAAACAACCCATCCCGTGTCCACCTTTTCTTCAATTCTCTTTCCAGCTCCTCATCTCCTCTCACTCCACTTTCCCAATCGCCCATAACTCTCTCTCTCTCTCTCTCTCTCTCTCTCTCTCTCTCTCTCTTTTCAGTTTCCCCATCACATCACTATCACTAGCAGAAGTCTACCTATGCCCTGCTCATGACCAACCCTGCTTTCTCTGGCTATTACGCAGAGGACACCTGCATTCTCCTCAATTTGCCGGTTGAAAAGTTTCTGCCAGACATTTGTTTCGGTCCGGTATTTTGGTATGGGTTTCTTTTCCTCTCTTGAGTGCCTGGTTAAACTGACGTACGGGTGACGTGATATTTGACGTAATGTATGTAATGCTTGGCTGTTTTAGGTGCATCCCTTTTATATTTTCGTATGAAAAGGGCCTACTTTTGATGATTTTGGCTACAGTGTACAATGCATTCTTATAGATTCTGTTTGTTTTGCTAAAACAAAATGTTGTCACTGCTGAAACATGAAAAGCCGTTGAATCTATCGCTTTAATGCTGATTCACTTGCTTGATTGATAAAAATGATACAATCACATTCTATTACTCAGCTGGATTTGGCAAATTGTACTGAGATGTAGCCTGGCATAGTTCTAAATCTGAATATCTGTTTATGTATATCTGCATCTCTGTAGCACAAAAATTCCTCTGAAAGGTTGGACCGTGAAATAATGTAACCTACTTCCTGCTTGACTGCCTGCGTGCCTGTCCGTCCGTCCGTCCGTCTGTCTGTCTGTCTGTCTGTCCGTCCCTCCATCTCTCCGTCTGTCTGTCTTTAAAACACATCACCTGACTTGTCTTTTATCAGAATATAAAGCAGTTTTTGTAAGCGATCAAAATTTCTTAGAAAAATATCAGTCTTATAATATTGCGTATTCTGCTGACACTGTTAATCCTAAATCTACGGCTGTTATTACTCAACGACATCTTCACTCTGGTCCGGCTAGAAAAAAAAAATGTTAACAATATTTACCGTTCTGCCAAATTTGGTTATACTGATGCATGTGACTGCACACACACACACACACACACACACACACACACACACACACACACACACACACACACACATACGCACACACACACACACGCACGCACACACACACAAACACACACACAAACACACACACACACACACACACACACACACACACACACACACACACACACGCGCACGCACACACACGCACATATAGACACACATACAGACACACACACGCACACGTGCGCGATCAACCGAAAAATGAATGCCTAAATTCGTTTTTTCTTCATAAGTAGGTGTCACACACAAACACACACACACACACACACACACACACACACACACACACACACACACACACACAACACGTGCGTGATCAACCGAAACATGTATGCCTAAGTTCGTTTTCTGTCTTCATTTTAGGTCAAATATACATTTCAAAAAGCCGCGTGGACAGGCATACACTACCACAATCAGTACAGGGCTACCCTCCTCTGTCCATAAACTATGTTCAGCGTCCATGTTGAAATACACATCATTTTGCCAGTTTCTGTATTCGTCGCACCAGAACACCCAAGCTACGGTGTAAATGGCAGTTACTCGTTATACAGATTCCTATGCCCGTGATACACGTGTTCTATGTTCCTGAGAAGCTCTCGTACTGGGCAAAACTTGGCATAATCAGTGAACCTGAGAAAGACACAGCCTGTTAAGAAGGCCAGCCTTCAGCTACTTTTTTTGAGAATCCGACATTTTTTTTAAAACCCTACTCACTCATCTTTGATATAAACAACACGAATGTCGACAAAGTGGGTTTTTAGAAGAAACATCTATTTAATCTTCAACACATACAAGAGAGACATTGACAACAACAAAAAAAGCATTTCAGACGTGGAAGAGAAGTTGCATCGGAGACTAAGGTGCTTAAAACTTCTTGCCCTGACCAACGTTCACGTGCCACGCCTACTTTGGCGCAGAACGGGACTTGTGCGGGGTCATAGGTCATAGTTCACACGCGCGCACCTACCTGCGTCCTCCAGTTTTTTCCCTTCCCGGCAGGATCGGCAGCAGAAGTCTTGGACCTGGGTCTGGCAGCAGTAGGCCAGGCCGGCCCGTTCCAAGAACGCGCCGCACGTCTCCGTGCCGTTCACCAGTGCCGTGTCTCTGGAACCGTCCGGCGGCATCGTCGTCAACATCATCATCGTCAACATCATGGTCGTCAACATCGTCATCGTTAACATCATCAACGTCAACATTATCATCGTCAACATCATCATCGTCAACATCATGGTCATCAACATCGTCATCGTCAACATCATCATCGTCAAAATTATCATCGTCAACATCATCATCGTCAATATCACGGTCGTCAACATCGTCATCGTCAACATCATCATCGTCAACATTATCGTCGTCAACATCATCGTCGTCAACATCGCTAACATCGTCGTCAACATCATCTCCCTCCCCTCTCTCTCTCTCCCTCTCTCTGTCCGCCTCTGTCCCCCCCCCCCCCTCTTTTTCTTTTTTTTTCTCTCTCTCTCTCTCCCCCCTCTCCATGTGTGTCTCTCTCCCCCTCTCTCTCCCCCCTCTCTCTCCCTTTCTCTATCTCTCTCTGTCTCTCTCTCCCCTCCTCCTCTCTCTCCCTCTCTCTCTCCCCTCTCTCTCCCTTTCTCTATCTCTCTCTGTCTCTCTCTCCCCTCCTCCTCTCTCTCCCTCTCTCTCCCCCCTCTCTCTCTCCCTTTCTCTATCTCTCTCTGTCTCTCTCTCCCCTCCTCCTCTCTCTCCCTCTCTCTCTCCCCTCTCTCTCCCTTTCTCTATCTCTCTGTCTCTCTCCCCTCCTCTCTCTCTCCCCTCTCTCCCCCCTCTCTCCCTTTCTCTATCTCTCTCTGTCTCTCTCTCCCCCCTCCTCTCTCCCTCTCTCTCTCCCCTCTCTCTCCTTCTCTATCTCCTCTCTCTCTCTCCCCTCCTCCTCTCTCCTCTCCTCTCTCTCCCTCCCTCTCTCTCCCTTTCTCTATCTCTCTCTGTCTCTCTCTCCCCTCCTCCTCCTCTCTCTCTCCTCTCTCTCTCCCCTCTCTCTCCCTTTCTCTATCTCTCTCTGTCTCTCTCTCCCCTCTCTCCTCTCTCTCCCTCTCTCTCCCCCTCTCTCTCCCTTTCTCTATCTCTCTCTGTCTCTCTCTCCCCTCCTCCTCTCTCTCCCTCTCTCTCTCCCCTCTCTCTCCCTTTCTCTATCTCTCTCTGTCTCTCTCTCCCCTCCTCCTCTCTCTCCCTCTCTCTCCCCCTCTCTCTCCCTTTCTCTATCTCTCTCTGTCTGTCTCTCCCCTCCTCCTCTCTCTCCCTCTCTCTCCCCCTCTCTCTCCCTTTCTCTATCTCTCTCTGTCTCTCTCTCCCCTCCTCCTCTCTCCCCTCTCTCTCCCCCCTCTCTCTCCCTTTCTCTATCTCTCTCTGTCTCTCTCTCCCCTCCTCCTCTCTCCCCTCTCTCTCCCCCATCTTCTCTCCCTCTCATCTCTCCTGTTTGTCTTCCTCTCCTCCCTCTCCTCCCCTCTCTCATCTGTCGTCAACTCTCGTCGTCCACATCGTCACTCATCTCGTCGTCCACTATCATTGTCGTCAACATCATCGTCTCGTCAACTATTCGCCAACATCATCGTCGTCAACATCATCGTCGTCAACATCGTCAACATCATCGTCGCCAACATCATCTCGTCAACATTCCAATCGACTCCGTCAATCATCCATTGTCAACTTCATCGTCGTCAACATCATCGTCGTCATCGTCGTCAACATCATCTTCGTCAACATCATTGTCGGCATCATCGTCATCAACGTCATCATCGTTGTCGTCTTCGTGATGACGATGGTGGTGTTAAAAATGATGATGGCGATGATTTAAGTTGGTTGATTTCTCCCACCCCCAGTGTCTTCACTTCTCTCTTCTCAACCGTCTACCCCCCCCCCCCCCCACAACACACACACACACGTACACAGGCACACGCACTCCTTTTGTTCTTTCCACTCCTCCATATGCCCACCTTTTTTCCGCTCTAACGCACACACACACACACACACACACACACACACACACACACACACACACACAGACACACACACACACACAGACACACACACACACACACACACATACACACACACACACACACACACACACGCACACACACGCACGTACTCACGTGCTCACGCGCACACACGCGCACTCACGCACGTACAGATACAGGCACATTTGTCTGAAACCGTTTAATACGGTTGGATGCTAAACCGAAGAAACACACACACACACACACACACACACACACACACACACACACACACACACACACACACATACACGCACACGCGCGCGCGCACACACACACACACACACACACACACACACACACACACACACACACACAGGCACGCATGCATGCACACACACATACGCACACATTCTCCCTCTCCTTCTCTCTCTCCCTCTCCCCCCTCCCTCCTTCTCTCTCTTTCTCCCCCTCCCCCTCTCTCTCCCCCTCTCCGTCTCTCTCTCCCCTTTCTCTCCCCCTGTCTTTCTCCTCCCTCCCTCTCTCTCTCTCTCTCTCCACCCCCCCCTCCTCTTTCCCTCTCCCTCACCTGCATGTGTCCACCTCGTCAGGGAC
>CM065733.1:20264461-20274461 GCA_033310375.1 Conus canariensis | reverse complement strand
GACAAAGTCTGGAAGGACGGACTTAGGCTCAAACTACGGCGATGTGGTGTGTCTGGGAGGATGTACACCTGGATCAGCCAGTACCTACACAATCGCCAAGCCCGAGTCAAGATTCAGGGCCAGAAAAGCAAGAAGAAGGTGCTGAGACAGGGAGTACCACAAGGAGGAGTCCTTTCGCCAACGCTGTTCCTCATCTTCATAGATGACATCGTCAGAGAACTGCCAAAAGGGGTCAGAGGAGCGATCTACGCAGATGACCTGGTGCTTTGGTGCTCTGAAGAGTACACCACCACAGCACAGGTACGCCTCCAGACTGCGCTCAACAAGATCAGCGACTGGACCAAGGAATGGCTTGTCTCTGTCAACTCAAGCAAAACAACCTACACAGTCTTCAGCCTATCCAGCAAGAAGCAAGAGGCGAAGCTGACACTGAACAACCAAAGGCTTGCAGAGGAACCCACACCTACCTACCTGGGAGTGACCTTTGACCGCAGGCTCACTTGGAAACAGCAGATCACCAGATGCTGTAGCAAGGCCAAGTTGAGACTGGC
This sequence comes from Conus canariensis, assembly GCA_033310375.1. Classification (NCBI taxonomy): domain Eukaryota; kingdom Metazoa; phylum Mollusca; class Gastropoda; order Neogastropoda; family Conidae; genus Conus; species Conus canariensis. The sequence goes on along the minus strand of CM065733.1, from coordinate 20,273,910 downwards.
GATCATGAGGAAACTTGCGGGGACGGACTGGGGGGCTGACGAACGTATCCTGAAGAGACTCTATACAGGGAGAGTCCGACCTGTAGTTGAGTACGGGACGTCAGCATGGGCATCAGCTGCAAAGTCTAACCTCAACCACCTCAATAAGATACAGAACCAAGCTCAGCGTGTCATAATTGGCGCCATGAGATCCACCCCAATCCTGAAGATGGAAGAGACCACTGGGCTACAGTCATTGGAGGACAGAAGGGACACAAAGATCCTCATCCAAGCAGCAAAATTCAAACGCCTTGAAAACCATCCAATGAACAACAGAATGAGCAGATCCACCAAGAGCCGGTTGAAAAGAGGCAGCTTCATCCGCCAGTCAAGACGCCTTGAAAGACAAACCCCAGTCTTGATGGAACATGAAGCAAAGCCTATCCCGGCAAATGTCACCCACCCATCTTGGAAGAGGCAGGTGTTCCCAACAGTCGTCACCAGCATTCCAGGAGTGGAGAAGAGAGGAATACAGTCAGACATCCAAAGGAAGGCCCTGGCCATGGAGTACATCTGCAACCAGTATCCCCAGGAAGACTGGACCCATGTCTTCACAGATGGCTCCGCCACAGAGGCAACGAGGGATGGTGGAGCTGGAATCTTCCTCCGATACAAAGACGGAGATGAAGAAATTGCAATTCCAACAGGAAAATACTCCACCAACTTCCGAGCTGAGCGAGAAGCCCTCTGTGAGGCAGCCACAACAGTCTTGCAGAACTCCAAAAGAACAACAGGGCAGGTGGTGGTCTTCTCTGACGCTCTCTCCGTGCTCCAAGCCCTCAAGAACTCCCGCTGCAAAGAACAGAACCATATCACTTCAGCCCTTGTTGCCCTGAGTGCCAGAGTGGAGAAAGTGGTGATACAATGGGTACCAGCACACTGTGGCATCAGAGGCAACGAAAAAGCGGACATTCTGGCAAAAGATGGTGCACAGAAGGAGCAGGCCAACAATCTGGTGTCATACGATGAAATTAAGACAATCATCAAGGCACAACAAGGAATAAAATGGCGCCTCCTGCATCCCAAATACAACCCAGAAGACACATATTTGCTGGGACGACGGGAACAGGTCAAGATCTTCCGCCTGAGGACTGGACACAATCGCCTGCTCCACCACATGCACACAAAATTTGGCATTGGACAGAGTGGAGAGTGCCCTTGTGGTGAGGGACCAATGACAACTGACCACATCCTTCAAGTCTGTACGACGTATGCACCATCCAGGAGAAAGTACTGGCCAACACCGACAGCAGTGGAAGCCAAGCTGTACGGCACCCTGGAGGAGCTGCGACGGACGGCAGCCTTCATCGAGGACACCGGGCTGCTCATCTAACGGGATGGCGAACGAGGAAGAAGAAGAAGTCTCCCCTGTAGAATGACAATACATAGAGTGACAAGTATCGTCATCATTACACACATTGTCTCCCTGTAGAATGACAATACATGGAGTGACAGGAGTCGTCATCATCACACACATTGTCTCCCCTGTAGAATGACAATACATGGAGTGACAAGTATCGTCATCATCACACACATTGTCTCCCCTGTAGAATGACAATACATGGAGTGACAAGTATCGTCATCATCACACACATTGTCTCCCCTGTGGAATGACAATACATGGAGTGACAAGTATCGTCATCATCACACACATTGTCTCCCCTGTGGAATGACAATACATAGAGTGACAAGTATCGTCATCATCACACACATTGTCTCCCCTGTGGAATGACAATACATAGAGTGACAAGTATCGTCATCATCACACACATTGTCTCCCTGTAGAATGACAATACATGGAGTGACAGGTATCGTCATCATCACATACATTGTCTCCCCTGTAGAATGACATGGAGTGACAAGTGTCGTCATCATCACACACATTGTCTCCCCTGTAGAATGACATGGAGTGACAAGTGTCGTCATCATCACACACATTGTCTCCCCTGTAGAATGACAATACATGGAGTGACAAGTGTCGTCATCATCACACACATTGTCTCCCCTGCAGAATGACAATACATGGAGTGACAAGTGTCGTCATCATCACACACATTGTCTCCCCTGTAGAATGACAATACATAAAGTGACAAGTATCGTCATCATCACACACATTGTCTCCCCTGTAGAATGACATGGAGTGACAAGTGTCGTCATCATCACACACATTGTCTCCCCTGTAGAATGACAATACATGGAGTGACAGGTATCGTCATCATCACACACATTGTCTCCCCTGTAGAATGACAATACATGGAGTGACAGGTATCGTCATCATCACACACATTGTCTCCCCTGTAGAATGACAATACATGGAGTGACAGGTATCGTCATCATCACACACATTGTCTCCCCTGTAGAATGACAATACATGGAGTGACAGGTATCGTCATCATCACACACATTGTCTCCCTGTAGAATGACAATACACGGAGTGACAAGTATCGTCATCATCACACACATTGTCTCCCCTGTAGAATGACATGGAGTGACAGGTATCGTCATCATTACACACATTGTCTCCCTTGTAGAATGACAATACATGGAGTGACAAGTGTCGTCATCATCACACACATTGTCCCCCCTGTAGAATGACAATACATGGAGTGACAGGTATCGTCATCATCACACACATTGTCTCCCCTGTAGAATGACAATACATGGAGTGACAAGTATCGTCATCATCACACACATTGTCTCCCTGTAGAATTACAATACATGGAGTGACAAGTATCGTCATCATTATACACATTGTCTCCCCTGTAGAATGACAATACATGGAGTGACAAGTATCGTCATCATTATACACATTGTCTCCCCTGTAGAATTACAATACATGGAGTGACAAGTATCGTCATCATTATACACATTGTCTCCCCTGTAGAATGACAATACATGGAGTGACAAGTATCGTCATCATTATACACATTGTCTCCCCTGTAGAATGACAATACATGGAGTGACAAGTATCGTCATCATCACACACATTGTCTCCCCTGTAGAATGACAATACATGGAGTGACAAGTGTCGTCATCATCACACACATTGTCTCCCCCTGTAGAATGACAATACATGGAGTGACAGGTGTCGTCATCATCACACACATTGTCTCCCTGTAGATTGACAATACATGGAGTGACAAGTATCGTCATCATCACACACATTGTCTCCCCTGTAGATTGACAATACATGGAGTGACAAGTGTCGTCATCATCACACACATTGTCTCCCCTGTAGAATGACAATACATGGAGTGACAGGTGTCGTCATCATCACACACATTGTCTCCCCTGTAGAATGACAATACATGGAGTGACAGGTGTCGTCATCATCACACACATTGTCTCCCTGTAGAATGACATGGAGTGACAGGTGGCGTCATCATTACACAGATTGTCTCCCCTGTAGAATGACAATACATGGAGTGACAAGTATCGTCATCATCACACACATTGTCTCCCCTGTAGAATGACAATACATGGACTGACAAGTATCGTCATCATCACACACATTGTCTCCCCTGTGGAATGACAATACATAGAGTGACAGGTATCGTCATCATCACACACATTGTCTCCCCTGTAGAATGACAATACATGGAGTGACAGGTATCGTCATCATCACACACATTGTCTCCCTGTAGAATGACAATACATAGAGTGACAAGTGTCGTCATCATCACACAGAGTGTCTCCCCCTGTAGAATGACAATACATGGAGTGACAGGTATCGTCATCATCACACACATTGTCTCCCCTGTAGAATGACAATACATGGAGTGGCAAGTGTCGTCATTGTCACAAAGACTTTTCTGTACAATGACAAGATATGCAGTGATAGATGTCGTGAGCATGACTAAACACTGTTTCCTGTCGAATATCAATGCATGCAGTGACAATGTCGTCATGAGCACTGAAAACAGACCACTGCAGAATGACAATACGCAAAGAGACAGATGTTCTTTGGACCGTTACAGACTCTCTCTTCATCCTCAATCATCAGTCCTTTAACACCGTGGTCTCTGTTGAACTGACAACCCTCCTCTATCCTCGTCTGTACTCTACCGCTTTTTGGGAACTGCTTGAGGTCAGACCTGTCCATTCCTGGATGCTGTCCTCCCACATTCTTCTCCATTTGCCCCTTCTGTTTACTGGTACAGTGGGCTGCAGAGGTTTTAACAAGGCTGGATGATCGAGAGACGTGATCGTACCATTCCAGTTTTCGTTGCTGGACTGTGGTCCGCAGGTCTTCAAAGGGGCCTCAATCCTTTTTTGCCCTTCTTCAATAGAAAGAGAAGCGTTGTTTTTGGGGGGGGGGGGGGGGGGGGGGGGGAGAAGGGAGGAGCAACATTGCATTTCAAAAGCCTGGATTTTTTTCTCTTTTTTTCTGTCCAATTTTCTGTGACACCTCAGTGGCAGTGCACCCACGCCGCTCATTCCGACACCCCGTCCACAGCCACAGCCCAGCCCGGCCCGCAGCAGCCCCGTCACCGGCAATCCACAGGGATCAGTCAATGTCAAGTCGTAAAGAGGCAACCCACCGGAGGAGACACTGCACTGCCGCCGAGTCACATCGGTGGTGTTCAGTGGCGCCTGTTCTTATCCTACACGCGCAGGACACCACCTACTAAGCCCCCTACTGAAGACAATAATGGCTGCTGTAAGGGTCCACCTTCCACAAACATACAGAACGACGATACATGAAGTGACACATCTCGCCAGAAGTACCATAGACTGTCCCTGTGGAGTCACAGTACAAGGAGTGCTTCTACCATGGGAAACACTGTTGACGTTGCCATTCAAAGAACACAGAGACCCGTGACTGTTGTCACCAGCAGCACTAAAAACTGTGCCTCCGGAATTCGGGACTGATTTCCCTGAAGAGGGCAATGGCCTAACAAAGTGATCTTTATCATGCAGCCTGTACAATGTTGGTTACTTTTCCCAATGTGTGTGCGTGCGTGCGTGCGTGCGTGCGTGCGTGCGTGCGTGCGCTCTTTCTTGTGATGTTTGTATATAAATATGTACTTCGCCTTCCTAGCTAATTGTTTTGTTGGTTGCTGTTACTAAAGATCTGCGAGTCTTTGTTTGTTTTTAATGATTTTAACAGCTAACAAAATTGATGAGACTTACTGAAAGACATGCGAGTTTGTCATGTGAGTGTATGACGAATCGTCTCCACCTACCCTGCACAGATAGGATCCGTTGCCGTAAATCTGGCGGCACTGCTCGTCGGGGCCTGCCAGCTGTCCGGGAAAACCCGTTACCGCCGGTACGTCCACGGGGGATTCTTGTCGAGTCAGACAGTCCCTTGGCGAAACGGACAAGAGCAACGATAATAATGATGATTAGGACGGTCTTGGTGATGTGATGGTGATGACGGCGACGTTGGTACGGGCGATGATGATGATACTGATGGTGATAATATACTACTATTACTACACCTACTATTACTACTGCCACTACTACTACTTCGAGTAAGCTGCTGCTGCTGCTGCTGCTGCTGCTGCTGCTGCTGCTGCTGCTGCTTCTGGTGTTGCTGCCGCTTCTGGTGTTGCTGCTACTTCTACAACTATTGCAGCTTCTGCCGTTTACTACTTCTACAAAACAACACAACAACAAAAACTACTACTGCTACTACTACTACTACCATCACCACCATCACCACCACCACCACTATCATTATTACTTTCACTACCACAAATGCTATTGGTACTCCTGCTCTATTATTACTATTCCTACTACAAGTGGGAAACAAGGAGACGAGTGTCTTAAAGCTAATATAATGAGTATGATTATGCTAATGGTGAAGACAAATTTGTAAAGCGTCCAGTCCACAACAGTGAATCACAGAGTCGCATTGCATATATTACAATTCGCTGTTCGTAATGGGTGTATGCTTACGCACACACACGCGCACGCGCGCACACACACACACACGCGCACGCGCACATGTACAGCAAAATGCAAAGGAAGAACCCAAGCAGAAAATTAAACACAAAGCAAGACAGGCACAAAAGTAAGTACACATTGAGAACCCAGACATGAATGTGCCCAGAGAGGGAGAGAGAGAGAGAGAGAGAGAGAGAGAGAGAGAGAGAGAGAGAGAGAGGGGGGGACCCAGATACAAAGATGTCCACACAGATAAGGGAGCCCAGACACAAACACATCTACATAGAGGGCAGAACCCAGAACCAAAGAAAAGCATAAACAGAGGAGGGAACCCAGACACAAAAATGTACACACGGAAGAAAGAACCCAGGATCGAAGATGTACACACAGAGCAAAGGTGTACACATAGAGGAGGAAACCAAGACGCAAAGATGTACGCAGAGAGAAGGGAGTTTAGACGAAAATGCATACACAGAGATGGAATCTAGACACAAAGATGTAAACTGAGAGAAGGAAAGCTAGACACGAAGATGTGCTCACAGAGGAGGAAATTCACACAGAAAGATGCGCACAACGAAAAAGAAAACCTGGGTATAAGTGTGCACACACAGAGGATGGAAACTAAACACAAAGATGTGCCCAGAGAAGAGGGAATCTACACACAAGATGTCCACACAGGGAAGGTAACCCAGACACAAAGATGTCCACACACAAGAGGGAACTCAGACACAAAGATGTCTACGCAGGAGAGAACTCACACAAAGATGTTCACACAGAGGAGAGAACTCAGACACACAAAGATGTCCACACAGAGGAGAGAACTCAGACACAAAGATGTCCACATAGAGGAGAGAACTCAGACTCAAAGATGTCCACATAGAGCAGGAATACTACACACAAAGATGTTCACGCAGAGGAGGGAACCTAGACACAAAGATATCCACACAAGGAAGGGAACTTAGACACAAGTATGCCCACACAGAGGAGAAATACAAGACACAAAGATGTCTACACACAGGAGGAAACACTGACACAACAATTTCAAAACAGGGGAGGGAACTTAGACACAAAGATGTCCACACAGTGAAGGGACTCAGACACAAAGATGTCCACACAGAGGAGAGAACTCAAACACAAAGATGTCCACCCGTAAGAGGGAACTCAGACACAAAGATGGCCACACAGAGGAGGGAACTCAAACACAAAGATGTCCACACAGAGGAGGTAACTCAAACACAAAGATGTCCACCCATAAGAGGGAACACAGACACAAAGATGTCCACACAGAGGAGGGAACTCAGACACAAAGATGTCCACACAGAGGAGAGAACTCAGACACAAAGATGTCCATACCATAGGCGAGAACGCAGACACAAAGATGTCCACACAGAGGCGGGAACAAGACACAAAGATCTCCACACAGAGGAGAGAACCTAGACACGAAGATACCCACACAGAGAAGAAAGCCCAGACACAAAGATGCCCACACACAGAAGAGAACTCAGACACAGAGATGTCCACACAGAGAAGAAAACCTAGACACAAAGACGTGCACACAGAGGATGGAACCCAGACACAAAGATGTCCACACTGAGCAGGGAACCTAGACAAAGACGCCCACACGACAGGACGCGGCTCAAGCCACTGCCTCACCCCAGACCCTTGGCCGTCAAGTTGGCGACGTAGTTGTCGAAGGCGGTGATGGAGCAGGGCGAGAACCTCCAGGGGTTGGCCTTGTTGTCCGGGGTCTGTTGCTGGGAACTGCCGGCCATGATGTAGCGGTCCTCCGGGCTGCAGTTGTTGCCGTCCCCATCGTGTCTGGCACCCAGACTGCCCGCAGACAGCAGTGGCCATACACACCATCGGAGGAGCCAGCTAGAGGTGGGCTTGAGAGAGTGAGGGGTCTCTTGCCGAGGTCGAACGAATCTTGGGTCCGAGTGTGTGCGATGATTGTGTGCGATGATTGGGTGTGACGATTGTGTGCGATGGTGGTGTGAGATGACTGCGTGCGATGACTGCGTGCGATGACTGTGTGATGCACACTGTCAAATTTACCGTCAGGGGAAGTAATCTACTGGAGAGGATTGATGGAATTACCTCTCGTAGACTTAAGAGAGAAAAAAAATTGACGGGCAGTATACAAAATATACCTTTACATCATACACCAAATTCAGTATTCGATGAAAATATATTACTTCCTACATGTTGCAGTAATGACTTCATAGCTTTTATTTGCAGTACAAACTTTGCAATGATCTTAATTACGTAAACAGACTCTCAATCCAGCGTGTGATGAGGGTCTGCACCAACAAACACTGTTCGTTCGCGGTCACCATTCCCATCTCAACCCAGATAGGTTCCGTAGTTTTCGCGTCACAATGTTTGCAACAAGTTGGCCAAACAATCCTGCCGCGTTTTCGTACAATCCGGATCCGTCCAACAATTGAACTGATCCGTTCATGGTCCATTTTCATATCCTTTCATCAAGAGGGGTTATGGTGGGGTCAGCAGTTTTTAGGTGATCCTGCTAACTGACAGACAAACACACTGACAAACGCACACGGACGACAATATAACCTCCTTAGCGGAAGAAACGAACGAACTATCAAATTAATTTTTTTAATGAATGTTGTTCGTGAGGTCGTCTTGTGATCGGTTATGCGATTATTATGTTGTTTCTCTATAAATTGAAAAAAAAAAAATTATACCACTGCTTCTTTAACATGAAAAGAAAAGAAATACACGTTTGAAAAAAAAAAAAAGAAGCAAAACAAACAGAAGAAGCTGATAGAGGATCCTCAAACCATCCTACAAGGCGTGGGTCATGTTGTATATTCTTTTTAAGCCGAAGTATATTTCTGCTGTTTATGCTTTTTGTATTCGTCTTCATCACATTGTCGTTCACGTTCTAAAGCCAAAACTTATCAACACACACACACACACACACACACACACACACCACACCACAGGTGCGCGCAATCGTCATACACAGTCATCGCACACGTCGCCGCACACAGTCACCACACAGACTCATCGCACACCATCATTGTATACAGTCATTGCATACAGTCACCGCACACCAACCGCATCCTTTTGAGACCTTTTACAGGGAGCATACAAATCATGACGTTTGTACTGTATTTAATTTGTGTGTGTGAATAAACACTTTCTAGATCTTTCTTCTTCTTTTTTTTTTCGTAAAAAAAAAAGAAGGTCGGATAAGACCTGATACACTGACGTCACTTGTTGCGTGTCATGCACGTGCTACACGTCATTGAATCCATGGAACCGTCCAGGGCACACATGGGAACAGAGTGACGGAGACTGGCTTTGCATACTACACATCTCGAGAAGCCCTGCCCTAAACTTCCGTAACGAGGAATCAGTTACGACGATAACTCTGTGCAATACAACACATCATCATCGGCAAAACGAGCACAAAGTGCAGTTCTTGACTTCTTGACTGACCTCTTGACTGTTGAATGAATGATGGAATGAACGAACAAATGAATGAACAA
>CM065733.1:20236961-20241961 GCA_033310375.1 Conus canariensis | reverse complement strand
CTTCTTCAGGTAAAACAAACAAGATTTAAGGACAATTTAAAACAAAGACCGAGCAACCACTTATCTTCTCGTCTTCGGCGCAAAATTTCGTGTGTGTTATTTACACCTCTGACACTGATGATTGGACAGCAGTCTTGTTGATGGCAAACCTGCCCTGGGAGCAAACGTCACAGAGACAAAGATCAGACAGTTCCAGAAATGGTATGATAGTGCCACAATTCTATTCTTTGCTCTTTGGTGAACCCCATGGAAATGCGTGACGCTTTGGCTATGAACTGCACCCGGCCAGTTGTCTTTAAAATCTGTTTCTTGGTGACGATTGGCCTTTGGCTTTGAACTGTATGCGGCAGCCAGTTGTCTTTAAAATCTGCTTCTTGGTGACGATTGGCCTGTGGCCATGAACTGTAACCGGCCACTTTTTCTTCTTCTTCTTCCTCTGCTGTGTTTGTTGTTGTTGTTGTTGTTGTTTTTTTTTTTTGTTTTTTTTTTTTTGGGGGGGGGGGGGGGTTGAGTCGGATCTTCAATCCTGTCGCCACGATGAAACCCACGGTCATCTCGAGGTCTTGGCGGCTGCCCCAAAGCTGCATCTGCGGTTCTGCACCCTCTGGCCAGGTTTGACGCCGAGGAACATCATGGGCTGGACCATGCTGGAAGATGTGTTGTGGGGTCTGAGGTCTAATGCCACGCAGTCATTCGTCTATGTGGGCAATCTTACTGGTCTTTCCAATCTGTTTCTGGTGACAATGGGGCCACAGTTTCTCCAAGAAGAAAATCGGTGAATCTGGGAGCCGGTCCTAAAATGTTTCTGAAATGTGTAGGTCATGGAGGAAGAATGGAGGAAGCCTGCATCAGCCAGACTGAGAGGTCTGCACCGTCTCGTCGGCAGTTTCAGGGGAACTGGTTTCTGAGCCAAGATTCTCGCGATAGAAGATGGAGCAAACGTGGGGCTGTAGGCACATAGGTCTGTGATCTCACGATTATCAGTTCACATCGCAAGACTGAGAGGTGTAGTCAGCAGATTAGGAGAATCTGGCTTGCGAACCAAAGTTCTCGCTATTGAGGTTGGAACAAGAGGGGGAGGGAGGGAGGCGGGGGGAGGGGGGGGAGTGGGGGTGTCATAAGCTCAGCAGCCTATTTTTGGGAAGAACAGGCCTAGAACTCTGAAATCAAGGCAGCAGTCGCTGAAAAGAGTTCGCACTGAATCTGGTCGAGGAGGATCAGAAATGAACTTCGTAAAGCTTACAATTTTCCAAGAGGGTTCGCGGGTGGGGTGGTATGGGGATTTCTTTTCTGAAGACTTTCTGCTGTCAAGCTCTCCCTAAGTTTCTTCCTACTTGCATGTACGGGTCCTCAGATCTCACGTTGATTTATCTGGTGCACGTAGGTGACGTATAAATAAACTATATTTTTCATGTTTGACTGATACGCATATTTTCACCATGTTTGCTGTCACCATGTTTGCTGATGACGTTTTTCTGTTACGATAAAAGAAACAGAGAAAGCGTGACTTATCACACCTCTAATGGCAAGAAACTGAACCTAAACGATTTAAAACGTTTGCCGACGAAAACAAAAACAAAAACTACGGATAGGCTGGTACACTCATCTTGTTTAAGCTTTGAACAAAGAAAAGAACGGAAAGGCAAGTTGTGTGTATTTGTGTTGAGGTGTGTGTGTTGTGGGGGGGGGGGGGGGGGGGGGGGGGGGGGGGGGGGAGGGGGAGGGGCAAAGGGATCGTTTAAACGTAAGATATACATACAACCTATAAATGACATAAAGCCAAAGCCAGTGCGCCACAAATGCTGTCATCTACGAAATAAACAAACGAATAAATGACAATATAAACTGCAAACCTGAAACATTTTGATTGATCTTTAAGACCTGAAGAGAAGCAGTCTCTTCTGCAACGGGTTCGTTCGACACAAACAACTCCCCTTACCTGCCCCTTCCCTTCAACATCCTCCACCCTTCCGAACCTTCCCCCCTCCCCCCCCCCTCCCCAACCTTCTCCCACCCCCTCTTCCCATTGCGCCTGTACAGGAGAGACGGAAACCCTGGACCCGCACTTTAAAACCCACTGCTAACCCCACCCCCTACCCCCGCCTCCCAAACTAACCTCATCATCACTCTCCACCCTCTCCGTGTAAACAACGCCATGACTGTCCGCTTTCAGGACGTAGACCGGAACTTCGGCGCTCGTGACGTCTTTCCGACTCAGCTCAAGGAATTGTGGGAAGGGGTCCGGGGCCGTGATGGTCACGTGGAGAAGGTCCGGAAACTCCGGACAGGATCCGGAAGTGTGGGAGTGGTCCGTGGCCAGCAAGAGGGGGAACACGTGGCGATCTGAAAGAGAGGGGTGGAGAAGGCCTTTGACACGGCAAGATGGATGGAGGAATGGCTACATGAACATCTCTCTCTCTCTCTCTCTCTGGACAGATAAATAGATATACAGATAGATAGATAGATAGATAGATAGATAGTAGATAGATAGATAGATAGATAGAAAGATAGACAAACAGATAGACAGACAAATAGATAGATAGAAAGGCCTAGGACCAGGCAAAATAAGTAGATCTGCCTTCGAGAGGGATTATGATGGTTCTCTCATGCAGCTAGTGAAGGGTTTTCATATTTATAATATATTTTCCTAATTTTATGTTCCCACTTTCTTCATCTTCACCCAACACCAAAATCTTTGCCAAGTCATTACTGTAATGATGGAAGAATTGTTAGCCTGCACTTGTTTTCCCCCACTACTTAATTGTTCAGCATTTTCTAGATAGCTAGCTAGCTAGATAAGCAGCGCAGTAAGACAGATAGATAGATAGACAAACATAGATAGACAGACAGACAAATAGAGAGATAGACAGACAGACAGACAGACAGATAGATAGATAGATAGATAGATAGATGGATGGATAGAGAGATAGATAGATAGACAGACAGACAGACAGACAGACAGAAGTAGATAGATAGATAGATAGATAGATAGATAGATAGATAGATAGATAGATAGATAGATAGATAGATAGATAGATAGGATTCCAAGGTAGTACAGACACAATCAGCCGCGCCTCCCTGATGAGTCCGATCCAACCGACGAAAAGCCTTGGAAGCATGCAGCAAGGAATGGTTCTGTCTTCAGGGTGGATTACAATTGTTCCCATAACTATGCTGGCAGTGAAGGGTTTGATGTTTATAAGTATATTTCCCTGATGTCTCGTTCTGATTCTCTTGTCTTCCCCTGTTCTTCTGCCCATCCACCCCAACCCCGTCTTTTTTTTTTTTTTTTTCTTTTTTAAATCTTTGCCATTAATGTAATGACGGAGGAATTATTAGCCTGCACTTGCCCCCCCCCCCCCCCCCCCCCCCCCCCCCCCCCCCCCCCCCCCCCCCCCCCCCCCCCCCCCTACGAAATTGTTTATATCTATCTACCTATCTATCCATACATCCATCCATCTTTCTCTCTGTCTCTCTATATATAGAGAGATTTAAACCTCCAGGAAGACCGATCGTCTCAGGAATAAACGGACCAACGGAAAAAATCTCCAAGCTGGTAGACAGCTGGCTACAACCTTTTGTCACCAACCTTCCAACCTATATTCAGGATTCCACGCACATGCTCCGCATTATACAACAGTGGAATCTAGCATATGGGCCTTTCCATCAGGACACGAGGTTAGTGACAATCGATGTTGTTGGCCTGTACACCAACATTCCTCATGACGATCTCAAAACAGCACTACACCACTTCTTGGACAACCACTGCAGTACCGATATCCCACCAGCCACTGAAGTTGTCCGAATGGCAGACCATGTGCTAAAAAATAATGTATTGTTGATGAAAACGTATATCACCAAATCTTTGGCACAGCGATGGGCACCCCACTTGCCCCTGCAGTTGCGAATCTGTTCATGGCGTGGCTGGAACAGCAATTACTAGCCTCCAGTCCTGTTTCTATCCCTGATCATCTATGGAAACGTTTCATTGATGACATTTTTGTCTTGTGGGTGAAATCAGAAGATGAATTGGAACAGTTTATGGATCACATAAACTCGTTCCATGAAACCATCAAGTTCACCTTCAATACATCGCCATGCAGTATCCCGTTCCTGGATATAGCCATTTCCTTAAAAGATGGATTCCTTCAAACAGATCTTTATACAAAGCCCACTGATGCACATTCTTATCTGAGTCCACAGTCATGTCATCCTGGACATGTACACAGGAGCATTCCATTCAGCCAGTTCCTGAGGCTTAAGAGACTGTGCTCAGACAATGCTGTGTTTGAAGAAAGGGTCCGGGAAATGTCCAAACGCTTCCAGGCACGTGGCTACAAGCAAGACGTTGTCCAAACTGCAGCAGAAAAAGTCCGACGGATTCCCCGACAAGAGGCGCTCCAGTACAAATCAAAACAAGTATCAGAACCTCGCCCACCTCTGATCGTGACACACAACCCTGCCAACCCACCATTGAGATCCTGGACACGAGAGCTACATCAAAGCCTCATCACCAACAGCGAGAGGATGAAAAAAGCAGTCCCTCAACCCCCTTTAGTGGCAGAAAGGAACTGCCACTCCTTGAGGACTATGCTCATGCCCTCTTGCCTACCAGCTCCTGTTGACGACTGTCCTGGATCCCACAAATGTGAGAAGGAAAAGTGTGTGTTGTGTCAGGTCCACCTTGTGGAATCCAATTCATTCAGATCGTCCAGAACGCGAGAGTTGTTCAGGCTCCGCAACAGAATGACATGCGAAACAAGCAATATCATCTACCTGCTGTTCTGTGACATGTGCACTGATGCACAATATGTTGGAGAGACAAAGAACAGTCTCAAAACAAGGTTCTACCAACACAGATCAAACATAAATAAGAACACGGGCACACACATCACATCACACTTCAACAGGCCACAACACTCACTCTCCAACATAAAATGTCTACCAATAGAGAAAGTGCACTCTGACACAAAACAAAAACGACTGCAGCGGGAGGCATT
>CM065733.1:20224461-20229461 GCA_033310375.1 Conus canariensis | reverse complement strand
TAGTACAGCTCAGTACAGAATATTACAACACGCTCAATTAGAAATAGCAGAGTCCCATTTCAACACAGTGCATTTAAGCACACTGCAGAAAATTTTACCACAATACTGTATGATGCACTAAAGGACAATAAAGAATATTACAGTGTAGTGCGATATAGTACACTCGTTGCAGAAAATCACATTGCACTGCAATGTAGTACATTAAAGTATAATGCAAAAAATTATCACAGGGGAATATGGTACATTACAGTGAATCGCAAAAAGTTACTGCACAGTGTATAACTGTGAACTGAAGTCCATGGCAGAAAATCACGCTACACTACAATATAGTACACTAAGGTATATTGCAAAGAGTTACAGTACAGCACAGTACAGTATAGTACACTAAGGTATACTGCAAGAGTTACAGCACAGTACAATACTGTACACTAAAGTATATTGCAGGGAGCTACAGTACAGTAAAATATAGTACATTAAATTATATTGCAGGGAGTTACAGTACAGTACTATATAGTGCACTAAAGTATACTGCAGAGAGTTACAGTACTTTTCAATATAGTACACTAAACTATATTGCAGGGAGTTACAGTACAGTACTATATAGTACACTAACCTTTATTGCAGAGTTACAGCACAGTACGATATAGTACACTAAAGTATTTTGCAGAGAATTACAGTACAGTAAAATACAGTATACTAAAGAAGACTGCAGAGAGTTACAGCACAGTACAATATAGTACACTAACCTTTACTGCAGACTTACAGTACAGCAAAATACAGTACACTAAAGTATTTTGCAGAGAGTTACAGTACAGTAAAATATTGTACACTAAAGTAGACTGCAGGGAGTTAAAGTACAGCACAGTACAATATACTACATTCACCTTTATTGCAGACTTACAGACAGTACAATATAGTACACTAAAGTATTTTGCAGAGAGTTACAGTACAGTACAATATACTACATTCACCTTTATTGCAGACTTACAGTACAGTACAATATAGTACACTAAAGTATTTTGCAGAGAGTTACAGTACAGTACAATATACTACATTCACCTTTATTGCAGACTTACAGAACAGTACAATATAGTACACTAAAGTATTTTGCAGAGAGTTACAGTACAGTACAATATACTACATTCACCTTTATTGCAGACTTACAGTACAGTACAATATAGTACACTAAAGTATTTTGCAGAGAGTTACAGTACAGTACAATATAGTACATTCACCTTTATTGCAGACTTACAATACGGTACAATATAGTACACTAGAGTATTTTGCAGAGAGTTACAGTATAGTACACTGTAGTACAAAAAAGTATACTGCGGAGAGTTACAGTACAGTATAGTATAATACACTAACGTATACTGCAGAGAGTTACAGTATAGTACAGTATAGTACACTAAAGTATACTGCAGAGACTTACAGTACAGTACAGTATAGTACACTAACGTATACTGCAGAGACTTACAGTACAGTACAGTATAATACACTAAAGTATACTGCAGAGAGCTTACAGTACTAGTACAGTATAGTACACTAAAGTATACTGCAGAGAGTTACAGTACAGTACTGTATAGTACACTAAAGTATACTGCAGAGAGTTACAGTACAGTACTATATAGTACACTAAAGTATATTGCAGGAGTTACAGTATAGTACATATGGTACACTAAAGTATACTGCAGAGAGTTACTGTACAGTACAGTATAGTACGCTAAAGTATACTGCAGCGAGTTACAGTACAGTACTATATGAACACTAAAGTATACTGAGTTACAGTACTGTCCAATATAGTACCTAAAGTATACTGCAGAGAGTTACAGTATAGTATAATATAGTACACTAAATATACTGCAGAGAGTTACAGTACAGTCACTATATACAGTACACTAAAGTATACTGCAGAGAGTTACAGTACAGTACTATATACAGTACACTAAAGTATACTGCAGAGAGTTACAGTACTGTCCAGTATAGTACACTATACTGCAGAGAGTTACAGTATAGTACTATATTTTACACTAAAGTATACTGAAAAGAGTTACAGTGCAGTACAATATACTACACTAAAAGTATATGGGAGATACTTACAGTACAGTTCAATATAGTATACTAGTTTCTGGCAGAAAATCACAATACAGGGCAACGTAGTGCACTAAACTATACTGCAGAAGATCAGAGTACAATTAAATATAGACTACTACAGCACATTGTAGGAAAGGAGGTTGAGGAAGAGAGAGGGTGGATGAGGTTGGGGGGTGGGGTGGAGGGGGCAGAGAGAGAGAGAGAGAAGAGAGAGAAGAGAGAGAGAGAGAGAGAGAGCAAGAAACAGCCAGCCAGCCAGCCAGTCAGACGGGCGGACGGACGGACGGACAGACTAGACAGACAGACTAACAGACAGAGAGACTGACTCTGTGACAAACTGACTGACAGACAGACAGACAGACAGACACACGAACTGACAGACTAACGGACAGACAGACGGACAGACAGACAGACGGACGGACGGACGGACAGACAGACTGACAGAGAGAGAGAGAGACAGACAGACAGACAGAGAGACAGACTGAGATAAAGAGGGTGAAGTGAAGGTGTCGTTGAAGACTAGGGCAAATGTAATAAAGAAACATTGGCGGTAGTGGTAATAAAGGAATGCATTGAGGTGACGGGACAGAGGGTTGTGGGGGGGGGGGGGGGGGGCGTAAGGAGCAAGACAATCAACAAGAACACGGCAAGGTGATCATGCGTCTGGAAAGCGTAGGGGGAGGGTGGGGGTGTACAAAGGGGTGGAGTGGGATAGGGTGAGGCAGTGTTTGTGAGGAGGAGGAAGAGTAGGAGGGAGGAGGAGGGGGGTGGGGAAGGAGAAGCTTGAAGGATTATGGACTTGAGAGAGAGAGAGAGAGAGAGAGAGAGAGAGAGAGAGACAGAGACAGAGACGAGACAGAGACAGAGAGGAGGATAGAGAAGGAGAGAGAGAGAGAGAATAGAGAGAGAAAGAGTGAGAGAGAGACAGACAGACAGAGAGACAGACGGAGATAGAAAGAGAGACAGAGAGAGAGACAGAGACAGAGAGAGAGAATAGAGAGAGAAGAAAGAGAGAAAGAACAGAGAGAGAGAGTGAGTAGTAATGAGAAGAGAAGAGAGAGAGAGAGAAAAGAGAGAGAGACAGACAGACAGACAGACAGACAGACAGACAGACAGAAGACACAGATTTGATGAAATGTGGTGGTACTCAGTATTAAGACAGAAAAAAAAATAGGGGGGGGGGTCTGCTTTAATCATTGAAGTAAATAACTGAACAAATTAAACGATTAAGAGAGAGAGAGAGAGAGAGAGAGAGAGAGAGAGAGGAGACAGACAGACAGAGAGACAGAGACAGAGACAGACAGACAGACAGACTGACGACAGACAGACAGACGGTCAGACAGACAGACAGACACTCGGACGGATGGACAGGCAGACAGACAGTCAGTCAGACACAGGCAGAGAGACAGACAGACAGACGAGCAGACAGACAGATAGACACACACAGAGACCTGATGAAGCATGAGTGGTGAGACGTGTAAAGAAGATAAAAGGGGGGGGGGGGGGGGGGGAGGGTCCTGCTTTAACCCCTGAAATGAATACTTGAGGAAATGAAACCATTGTAAAAAAAAATATAAAAAGAAAATAAAAACCTGCATAAAATCTAGCTGCAAAATGAGGCGACTGCAGGCGGAAATCTACACAATTTTAAATGTTAGTAATAGCGAACAGCCAAGAAAACGTAGCCAAACGAATCGCAAGACGCAACATGACGCGTTTCGACCTCTTAGGCCTCTTCAGGCAAGATACAAAACACTCAGGACAACGGAAATGAACGAGCGATCACTTATATCTTCGTTCGTTTTCGTTGTCCTGAGTGTTTTGAATCTTGCTTGAAGAAGACCTAAGAGGTCGAAACGCGTCGTGTCTTGTCTTGTGATTCGTTTGTCTACGTTTTCTTGGCGGTTCGCTATTCATTACATTGAAAATCTGCATGAAATGTTTGTCTTTCGAGCGGGCACCATAGGTGTGTCGCTGAGTGAAACAGACGTCATTAGTAACACTACATCACAGCGTGGTTAAACCAGTGGAGGGAGCATTTTTGTTTTGCTCCGGTAACCTCAGCTCAGATCCCTGTTTGAGACTGTCAGCTTAGATTCTCCACAGAGTCAACAACGCATGTGAGGAATCGAACCCCCCCCCCCCTCCCCCCCCCCCCCCCCCCCCCCGCCCCTGTCGGGCCTTCGGATGAAAATATTAAACTGAGGCCCCCTGAGTGAACATACGCAGTAAACACACACCACACACACACACACACACACACACAACACACACATCGCGCGTGCACACACACACGTACACACACACACACACACGCACGCACGCACGCACGCACACATACACACGCGCGCGCGCAAGCACACACACACACACACACACACACACACACACACCACACACCAAAAAACAACCACGCACACACGACACATACACCACACGCACACGCACAGAGAGAGAGAGAAGAGAGCAGAGAGAGAGAGAGAAGAGAAGAGAGAGAGAGAGTTACATCACATACATTTTAAGTTGTGAAAATACGAAATCCTATATTAATATCTCACAAAGTTTGATATTTCTGAAAATATATAATTCATCGATGGCAATCAATTTGAGGAACAAAAATGTACAGGGAAAAATATCACTTCATCGAAGGTTGAAAATAGCTGCCTGGTATTCTTACCAAGCCACACAAAATTGTCACTACGTTACGTGTACCGGTGAAATGGAGGACACGTATAAACATCGCATGCATCCTGTGTGAGAAACTGGAGAATAAATGAGATAAATGAAAATGAGTGACTGATATTGAAGGGCACGGAAACACTGAATGAGCGCCATAGTGCTCTTCGGCCGCTCTACCTGGGTAGGCAGCCCTTGATGAGTGAAGTATTGTTTATTGTAACAGCGCT
>CM065733.1:20211961-20219461 GCA_033310375.1 Conus canariensis | reverse complement strand
ATTCCATGAAAAGATACAGCCGTTGGACAGTTACCGATTCAGAACAGAAACTCGGCAGTGTTTATAATCAGTGAAAAATTCGTGATAATTTTCCTTTTTTTTTTTCTTTTTTTTTTTTTTCTTTTAATCAAACTATGTCAAGAGATCCTGCATCTACTATATGATCCGATTCAAGGGATTTCGATACAAACAACTTTCCATGGTTGGAGAATGTTCTGTAATAAACTCAACGTAATCCTGCGGACTTGCTGGCAGACAAACAAACAAACAAACGCGCGCACCCCCCGCACACATACAATGGGCGCGGGTAAAAGATTATTATCTCACACACACACACACGGTGGAGAGGCTGAGAAAAAAGAAAGGAATAGAAGAGAACACTGTTCAGAGGAGACATCGCCTTTCCAATGTCAATAACAAAAAATAAATAACATATTGTACCTCGTATGCAATGCCTTCTTAAATTACTTCACAAATGACAGGAGAAGGGAGGGAGAGAAGATAGGGTCATAGAGAAGAAAATCGTGGCGGGGGGGGGGGGGGGGGGGGGGGGGGGAGCGAAAGACTTGTCAATATTTTCAAGGGGGGGGGGGGGGGGGGAGGAAAGACTTATCAATATTTTCAATCAGACTCGGAAGGTGGAAAGGGGGGAACTACGGGTGGTTAAACTGTCTACACTGACAAACGCTGTGCTGTGCTGTTCAGGACCAGACTTGTCTTTCTGCTGACAAATCGGGGACACAGGTCTCTCTCTGAACAGCTTTTTTTCTTCGTCAGAGAAGAGGTGTATCTCACTTGGGTCTGCTTGCTTGTCTGTCGGTGTGTCTGTTGGCGCACACGCGCGCGCGCACACACACACACCGTTTTACAGAAAAGTCGTTGAAAGGTGACACAAGGCCTATGGCACACTCACACACACACAGAGGAACCGACACACACACATTTTCACAACATACTTCTTTTTTCACCTGCAACGGATTGTTTGGCTCATGATTGCTCAAAGCAATCTTTATAGTTCTGTAAAGAAAACAAACAAACAAAAACAATCATAACAACAAACAAGAAGAAAATGCGAGTTGACAGCAGGATTCAGAACATGGAAAAGCTAACATTGTAGGAGGGAGGCAGTATCTTTTAGACGCTTTTTTTTTCTAAGTAGTGTTTGTGACCGATCGGGTGTTTTCCGTACGTCACCCCAATCATCAGTCATTCATTAACAGTGCCTAAGGAGAGCTACGCTGGAAACGTACATCGTGTATCCTCCCCCCAAAATCCTGCACCCTTCACCAGAAATATTAATCAGACAGGAGAAAGAAGCCTTTCTTCCAGATCAACTGAATCCACACAAAAACATACTGCAGAAACATTGTGTGTTTAGGGTGCTGAGGAGGAAAAAGGAATAAGAAGTCAGACTTTTGTTTCTACTCTGTCCATGAGTGAAAACACGATTTTTTTTTTCTGCCAGAGGCCTTGACATGTAAGGGTTGAAAGAACAGCTTCCTATGTAGGTTTTTGGTGACAGAACATGCAAAACTACGAAAAGTCAAGGTTCATAAACATACCAACCAACCCCCCCCCCCCCCCACCCCCACCCACCTAAAAAAAAAAAGAAGAAAAAAACCAACAACAACAACAACAAAACATGTACATACATTAATTGATGCGTAATTATCAATCAACCTGTTCCGGAAGGAAAACAAGAAAGATAACGCCTGTCTTTCCATTGCAAACAGAGTTACCTTTCCTCAGTTTACGGATCAAACAATTCGATTCACAGAGTCAAATCTTAAATTTGAAGCGCACGCACAGAATAACGACCGGGGTATATTGACTATCTGTCATCACAGGCGCCTCGAGCGCACCGTTTCCCACCTGTGTTTTGACACTGAACTGTTAAGCTGATCGATTGGGCAACTTTGCTTTGGCCGTGCCTACCAGCGGCAGCTGACCAGTGAAAACAGGAGACTGGTGGGAAAGGAGTGGAGGGGAGGAGCGAAGAGGTGCATCAGTCTCGCTGAACGTTAGCTCCAACAAAAATTATCTCCTTTGCAGATTTCTGACCATAGTCTATCGTAACAGTAATTTCGCAGTGTTTACACTAAGTGGATAATGTGTGTTCACCCTGCTGAACGGTTCCAGGATCAGCCTTTAGACCAAGATCTGAACTACGGATCCAGTTTGAAATTTTGATACGTCATCCTTGGACCACCATTCCCTTTTCTACCAAGTGTTGTTAAAATCAGCCGGGTAGTTGTTTTTTTTTTTTCGTGATCGTATGGGGATGAAAAAATAACCCTTTTGCCGGAGCTGGCACACATCATTCCAAGCTCATCAAGAATGACTGCCAGAGTCACCTACAACCGCAGTCAACATTCATAGCACAGCCAGCATTTTCAGTTCAGCAAGATAGACATACACAAGGGGAGTAACTCCTGTATTCCGTACCGACTGTCACCAACAATTATTGCTCGGATGAGCTGTTTGATGCGGTGGAGGGCGACGCTGCCCCGACTACACAGTGTCTTTTGAGAGAAATCACTGCCTGAAAGAAAGCAGTCATGTAACAAAAACAAACAAACAAACAAATGGAAAATGCAACTTAGTACAGACCGTACACGCCAGCTGACAACGAAAGGGTGTGGAATTGTGACATGCTTAAAAGATCTAAACCTAGATCATGCCGAGGAGGACAGCCAGTGTGCTTTAACTGTCACCCTCAGATCCAAACAGAAAAGGGGACTAGGGGCAGCCAAGACCTCCACCGCACCAAGCCTTTCACCTAGGGAAGTTATTGTCGGTGATAGACAGTAGGTATCGGGGAGGTCTTCCCCATTTACATATCTATCTTGCTGAACGATCCCGTGGGTTCCGGATCTGTACCACGAGGTTCGTCTAAACCTGTAATCGGCTCGTCCGAAACACAAATTCTGTGTTTCCGTCCTGTTTAATTAAAATTGGTTCAGTAGGTTTTACAAATTTTTATTTTGCTTTTTTGATTATTTGTTTGTTTGTTTGTTTTTGCGTATCGCTGTCTACAGCAAAACCAACAAGCAAAGTGTGTGAAAACATGGCTCGTCCCAAGGCACAAATTCTGTCTTTCCGTCCTGTCTAATTAAAATTGGTTCAGTAGGTGTTTTTTTTTCTATATTTTTTTTTTGCCTGTTTCCTTGTTTGTTTGTTTGTTTTTTGCGTAGCGTTGTCTACAGCCAAACCAACAAGCAAAGTTTGTGAAAACAGCAACTCTCTGGAGAAGGAATAATGGCGAAAACATCGTCAGGAAGACAACGGCGCCACAAATAGTAAACGAACAAGATCGTTACCGGTAAAAAACACACACACACACTGCAGACCAGACAGGTTGCCCTCGCTGTGGACAGTGTTCATATTCCCACTACCTGGGTGTCAGATTGCAACAGAAAGTTGACCCCTTATAAACTGCAACGAGATTAAAAAAAACAAAAGAAGAAGAAGATAAAAAGATAGTGTGGAATCCGTCTAACACAAGGTCAGGTGAAATGGGCCAGAAGATAGATAAAGCAAACAAAACAGAAAAAAAAAACGAAAGGAAGATTCAAAGCAACATCAAAATGACAAAAACATAAACATACCAACATACAAACAACACAAAGAAGCAACAACAACAAAATTAAAAGAGGATTTTTTAAAGGGTGACGATAGACCTTTCCGGGGGACAAAAATCAGGAGGGAGGGTGGGGTGGGTGGTGGTGGTGGTGGTGGAGAGGAGTCTTCTTTCCATCGAAGACAGCGTTTGACCTTTTTCTCAGTTTGTGGGTGAAACAAGTAGATCTAGAGAATGAGAAATTTGGATTTTGAGGCACACGCCTTGAGAACGATCGATATATCCAGTGTCTGCCTTTGGTTTAAATAAATTTATTTTCCACTTTACAATCACGTAGCTTTACAAAAATGTGAAAATTTGAACATCAACAAGCTAATGCTTATAGTGTGTTCAAATGTTTATAATTACACATGTGACAAGGAAAGGGCAGGAGACTATTAAAGTTAGTATGCTAAACAAAAGACGCAAAAACGAACCCCAAAAATACATACCCACACGTATACAAAATGTAAATATATACATGTACATAAACATATTTTACACATACACATATACATGAACGCAACCATGTACAAAATCAAGGAAAACTAAGAAAAGATAGTCGTAAGCAAAGAGTAAACACTAAGGACTATAAAATGCATGATAATCAACCACTCACACATCATTAACTTTTATATGAAGCGTTTTAGAGAGAGAGAGAGAGAAGAGAGAGAGAAGAGAAGAGAGAGAGAGAGAGGGAGAATGTGTTCTGCTCTAAGATTTTATTATCATAAACATATGTCTCTTTACTTCATGCGAAGTTTTACAACATGTTCTTCAAAAACGTTTAGACTGTTTAATAAAACGATGAACAGTTTTGAATATAGCTGCGTTATCTTCACTTCGGACGGATTGCTTACCACAGAGGAGAATACTAACTTGGAGTAGATTGGGTGCAAGGGTGGAAATCGTGTCTTTTCTAATGTTAGTGTAATCTGGACAATATAATAGAAAGTGTTCAGCCGTTTCTGAATCAGTGTCACATTGACCAACTGGATCTGCTTTCAAATAACGGTGAACAAGGTCTTGATTTAAGTCACTCATTCCTAGGCGGAGTCTACAATGTTGAATCTGTTCGCTTCTGTCTCCATAATAATAATAATAGGATACAACTGAGTCGTCCCGTGAAATAAAACGTTTAAATTCTCCAAGTGATTTTGAGGATTTTATGTTGTCTGGGAGGTTGTTCCACAGTTTAGTTGCGGTTGGAATAAATGAATTTTTGTATACTTCAGTTTTACATAGAAGCACATGACTGTCAAGAGGTCTTCGCCGTGAGTAGGGATTTCTTGTTAATACCAGATCTGGTACTAGGTTACATAAGTGTTCTGGGCACAAACCATTGACCATTTTATAAAACTTGATTAGTTTGTGTCTTCTTCTCCTTTCTTTTAAAGAGCAGAATCCGGATTCTTCATACAACTTTTTGTGACTTGTGCCTTTGACACCTCCTAACATGATGCGAATTGCTTCTAAATGAATATTTTCTAGCATGTTTGCTTTTGTTTCACTGCAGTTGTCCCAGACAATATCAGCGTAGTCAAAGTGCGGCAAGATAAATGATGTATACATGGTTTCTAATGCTTTTCTCGATATCATATATTTGTAGTTTCGTAGGCAAGTAATCAACATATTAACCTTCTTTACTGTACATCTGATATGTTCGTCCCATTTACAGTTATTCTGAACAATCAGACCAAGATGATTGTGTGCACTAACTGGCTGCAGAGGTGTGTTACCGAATGTCAGTGGATAAATTTGTTTGCGATCTCGAATAATATTTATCAGTTCTGTCTTGTTCTCATTGAATTTAACCTTCCAGCGCTTTGCCCATTCAGAACTCTTTTCCAGGTCAGAGTTTGATATCAGCGCAGATTACAGGGTTACACAAAGAAAGTGCTAAACTAGTATCATCGGCGAATAGCTTAATTACAGAAGCGATATCATGTACTGTATCATTGATATAGACTAAAAACAGTAAGAGACCTAAGACGGATCACTGTGGCACTCCTGCATGAACCCTCTGGAGGTCGGAGTTTTCACCTTTTATAACCACTGCCTGGGAACGGTTGGAAAGATAGCCTCTCAGAAAGTCTGCCTTCCATTCAGGCACACCGTTTCACACCCATGTTTTGTCATTTTCTTCCCCACTAATTGAACCGCCAGGCTGACTGATGCGGGCGAAATTACCTTGGGCGGTGCCCTCCAGCGTCATCTGTCCCATGAAAACTGTGGGATCACTCTCGCTAATTTCGAGCTTTAGCACAGATTACCTCCCTTGAAGACTTCCGAACATCATCTATTTTGCCAAGGTCGAGCGCATCCTGCATCCAGTCCTTGGAAAGAGATCCACAGTAAACTTACTGACCTTGTGTTAGAATCACATTGCTCTCTCAACAAAATTTTCTTCAACATCAGTTCCGTGGTCGTCATCGTCGTCGTCGTCGTCGTCGTCGTCGTCGTTGTTGTTGTTGTTGTTGTGTGTGTTCTCTCAAAATTTTGCTAAAAATCAGACAAATGAACAAACAGCTATTGTTGAAAAGATAACCTGGGCAAAAGATGAGAACAAAGGAAACAAACCAACGGACAAAACAAAACAAATCTCAGCGTGGTGACTCACTTGCAAAATCAGCTCACAGTCTCCGCGACAGACCACAGCCTGTGCACATCATTCAACCTCACTAACGGGACCACATCCAGATCGTGGTCTGTCTACTTCGCTGGAGCCAAACAGAACACCACACACGCACGTCGCGCTTCAAACACCGCAACAGTCTACCGCAGGAATTTTTTTTTTCTTTTTGAAAGCGTGACGGAACAAACAGGTCGCCTCCTTCCCCTAGATCGCTATCTTCCCTCCTTTCCATTCCAGCCCCCCCCCTCCCCCCCCCCCCCCCCCCCCCCCCCCCCCCCCCCACTCATTTTACCCTGGTGTAGGGTTCTGCGGTCTCGCCCCGTCTGTTTCTTCTCTCCATTGACGAAATGTAAATTCAGGTTTGAAGGCTGGCGTTTTCGAAAAGATACTTGAAATTAACCGTTTCGATGTCAACTGTTCCCGATCCCAGCCAGTCTCGGGAGTCACGTTTTTGTTGTGAGAAAAAAAGAAGACTTTTTTGTTTCCTTTGTTAGTTGTTCTTGTTTGTCGCTTTGTTTTGTCAACAACATCAATTGAATCGTTTGTCTTGTCTGTGAAAACCCGAGTGTCGAAATGCGCTGTTTCTGTATTGTTACTTGTTCCGATCTAGTACCGATATATATATATATCATAATTTTCTTTTCTTCATTACTTTCTTCTTCTTCTGCGTACGCAGGCTGATACTCCTGTGGACACTCCCTGTACTGACACTGACAGGCAAATATTAATCCCATCTGCCCAACAAAGGAAGGTGAGTTTCGGGTGTATGACCGTTTTTTTTTTTTTTATCCCGCCATTAAGACAGCCATGTTCCTTCTTCGGGGAAGGTGCATGCTATGTGTAACGTGTCATCCATACCAACGGCCAAACTGACCTTCTCTTCCGAAAGTTGGTGATGGGATTTTACGTATGTGCAAGATGTTATGCGTGCGTTCACACACGGAACCTCGGTTTATAGTCTCATTCAAAGGACTGTATGGGAAATGGAGTCAGAACCAATGTTAACTCCGAGGGAAAAATCTCCCTGTATCGAAACGACCCGGTGGAGATTCGAACCCGCAACCCTTAGATTACGACTTCATTACTTTAAATGATCACACACGTGTTTTTTCTTCACTTGAACAGTGGGCCTTTCCACGATGTCTTGTGGTTTGTTTGTCCCTGTTGCTTGGCGCATTTATCGAGAATTCTTTAAAAAAAAAAATTTCTCTCTACAATGCATATTCATCTGTGTCGTGCAACATAG
>CM065733.1:20204722-20209361 GCA_033310375.1 Conus canariensis | reverse complement strand
AGTTGCAAAGAAAGCAGTTCTGAACATAAAGAATTCAGACGACAAATGTTTTATGTGGTGCGTTCTTGCTAGGCTGCATCACGTTGCCAAAAATGCAGAGAGAGTATCTAACTATTTGCAGTGGGCCAATGATCTTAACTTTAACGGCCTTGAATTTCCTATGGCTGTAGACAAAATTGATCAGTTTGAAAAACAAAATCCACCAATAACTGTTAATGTCTACACATGGTCTGAAGAAACCAACCTTCTGCCAATTAGAGTATCAAAGAACAGTCCAACAATAGGCGAACCAACCAAAACTCATGTAGACTTACTCCTGATGCAAAGCCTTAATGGGTTGCACTACACTCTAATACGCACAATGAGTAGATTACTAGTGCATACTACAAAACAACATAGCAAACAAGAATTTTGTAGAAAATGTTTAACAAGAATTCCGTCTGTTCAAGCAGCGAGTGAACATGTAAAACATTGTCTTAGTCCAGTTGACTGCAATACAGAACTAATTATGCCAAGAGAAGGCAGTAAGGTTAGTTTTAAGAATTACAAAAAACTCCAGAGGTCTCCATACGTTGTTTACGCAGACTTTGAATCGCTTATTGTTCCTTATGAAGGACCTGCTCCAAAACATTTACCAAAAACAGTTATAATGAATAACCACCAGATTTGTTCATTTGCCTTCATTGTTGTCAGGTCAGATGGTGAACATTCAAAGCCAGAATTATACAGAGGACCACATGCAGCAAAACATTTCTTAAAACGCATGCAAGAAGTTCGTAATGTCTGTTCTAATAATCTAGTCCTATCCAATCTTAAGATGACCTCTGAAGATCAAGATCGCTATGACTCAGCCACTCACTGTTGGATTTGTGGTTTAGAGCTAACACCTAAAAGTTTAAACCCAACAGTAAGAGATCATGATCACATTAGCGGAGAATTCAGAGGAGCAGCACATAACAATTGCAATCTTCAACTAAAGTTTGATCCTAGGACTTGGAGACTTCCTATATTCTTTCATAACTTGCGAGGTTACGATTCTCATCTTATATTGCAAGCAGTAACTAGCGATTTCAGGGTGTCATGCATTGCGCAGTCATCAGAAAAGTACATGTGTTTCACTGTAAATAATTTATCTTTTTATGACTCTATGCAACACCTGATGGGATCATTAGAGTCACTGGCTATGTCCTTAAAGTCCTGCCCAATAACGGAAGAATATTTTGACCCAACGCTCGTTAGAAAGGGCGTTTATCCTTATGAGTACATGAACAGTTGGGAAAGGTTTGATAACCCAGCCCTTCCGCCTAAAGGTGCGTTCTTTCTAGTCTTAGAGGAAAAGACATCAGTGACTGCGATTACCAGCATGCTCAAGAAGCGTGGCAGAAATTAGAGTGTAAAACAATGGGAGACTATCATGATTCCTATTTAATGGCGGATACTTGTTTGTTGGCGGATATCTTTGAAAATTACAGAAAGACCTGCATGAAACATTATAGTCTGCGCATTATATTTCTGCGCCTGGGATGAGTTGGGACGCATTCTTAAAATTTACTGGTGTACAGATTGACCTGTTGTCTGACCTACCAATGCTTCAGATGATTGAAAACGGATTGCGTGGCGGAATTAGTATGGCGTCTCACCATTACTGTAAAGCAAACAACAAATACTTAGACAACTATGATCCAAGTAGGAAGTCTAACTATCTTATGTATTTAGATGCAAACAATCTGTATGGTTGGGCTATGAGTCAATCACTTCCATTACGTAACTTTAAAATGTACACAGGAGGTGTAAAAGACATTCAAAAGTTTTTAAAATGGCTGCATACTCTAGAAGCTGATCAACAACGGGGCTTTATTCTAGAAGTTGATTTAGAATATCCTCATGAACTTCATGATTACCATAATGACTATCCATTAGCGGCAGAAACCCTAAAGGTGTCAATGACAGAACCGCCTAAACTTGTGCCTAATCTTCGTGACAAAAAAAATTATGTCTGTCATTACAGACTTCTCCAATTTTATTTAAGACATGGTTTAAAGTTAACAGCAGTTCATCGTATAATTGCATTTGATCAAGAACAGTTCATGAAACCATACATCATGAAGAACACTGATCTCAGAACTAAATCCGCAGATGCTTCAGAAAAAGACTTTTTCAAGTTGATGAACAACAGCTGTTTTGGAAAGACTATGGAAAATCCGCACAAGCGCAAAGATGTAAGATTGGTCACCAGAGAGAACGATGCAATTAAGCTGGTGTCAAAACCCAACTACCAAGACTTTAGAAAATTTCATGATCAGCTTTTTGGTATAATGATGAAAAAAAAGAAAGTCAAATTGGACAAACCTGTTTTTATTGGGTTTACTGTTTTAGAGCTGTCGAAGCTTTTGATGTTAGAATTTCTTTACGACTACTTTAAACCCTTGTATCCAGAGTCCAGAGTTCTGTACACAGATACAGATTCTTTTGTAATCGACATCCCTACTGAAGATTTTTACAAAGACATGGAATTAGAAGTAGCAAAAGGGCATGCGGGATGGTACGACACATCTGATTACCCTAAAGATTCACCTTTGCATTCAGTTATTAATAAGAAGGTTTTAGGTAAGATGAAGGATGAATTATCTGGAGGTGTGATCAAGGAGTTTATTGGTTTAAGGTAAAAAATGTACAGTCTTTCAAGCCAAAAAAAAGTTGTCAAAAAAGCAAAGGGAATATCTCGTAGTGTTGTGCAATCAAACATATCACATGACAACTACAAAGAAGCATTGTTCAATAAAAAGACTTTTCATCATGACAATTACAAACTACGATCTAATCTACATGAGATTAACACAACTGTTGTAACAAAGAAGTCATTAGATAGAACAAACACGAAAAGAGTATTTGTTAATCCAGAGTATTCATATGCAATTGGGCACTGGAGAATAGTATAATCATATGTCTTCATGGAGTTTCTGTTTGGTCAAGTGTTATCAGAAGCTCAACTATATCATTATCCAGTATAGCCAAATCATTATTATTCATTACTGCTAAATGTGCTTCAATTTTTTTTATCATTTTGATTTTTCCATATCAAAATATCAGAATCTAGGGATTGGGGTAGTAAGCGATTGTCTGGCATAAGATTGTCAATGTTCTTAAGTATTTTTTTGATAATAATATTATAAGCAAATAATTGACGTATTAATTTTGAAAACTCTTTTTTCTTTTGAGCTTCCATTTTAAACTCACATGTATTTGCCTAAATTAACTAAGCGACTGGAACTGTGTCTGGCGGGATTATCTGCAGTTCTTCCTTCACAAAAGATCTTCGGGGGGCTGGTCGTTTTTTTGTGTCAGTTTCTCGTAAATAATACACGGGCGGATTCATTTTCACAATTTTTTTTTTATCTCATATGGATCAACACTCCAAACTGGATCTGTTGCCCTGATGCGAGTGTCCCCTTCCGCTTCTCCCGGTGAATAAAGGTATCTCACTTTTAAACCAAATGGTAATAGTTTACTGGATGAGTCTTCAATAGCAACATTTATTGTTTGTTTTCTGATTGCTTGTACTGGTTTTAGCCCTTTAAATTCTTCATTATTCATTGCGCGCAAAACTGAGGGCAGTCTTTTTACCCATTCTGTGTTGCGAGAATTGTCAATCAGCTCTCTGTGATACTGGTAGGAGAAAAGTCTTTCAGATAACTGTTTGTTAAAGTTTTCAACCAAAGCCTGTGATCTGTGAACTCCTGGAATGCCTCTTTTAATGGTAACTCTATGTTTTAACAATAATTGATTCACTTGACCTTTAAATTCTTTTCCGTCATCGACTTGAATCATGCGAGGATAAGTTAAAGGGCCTCGTTGGTATATCAGCTGTATAGCAACAGCAACAGCAGAAGCACTCTTTTGTGTTAATGGTTCCGCATCTTTGTATCTTGAAGCTATATCAATGACTGTAAGCGCGTACTTAAATCTTTTTCGTCTAATCGTATCATGGGGTAAATATAGAAGATCCATTTGATGGGTGTCGTTTGGAGTTGTATTCACAAAGTGTGGTCTCTGTATTCGTTTAGGCGCTGGTAGATAAATTTGCCAAATCGCTTGTTTAGATAACCATTCTTTTGCTGTTTGTTCACTGACTCCCGCTGCTTGGCTAAGCTTTTTAATTGCCGTTATTCCCTTCCAATATCCTTTTGGAGAATAATAGATTTTGTACATTTTTATTCAGCCAATACTTTGTGCAACAAAATACACAGCGGTCATGCCAAAGACAATAAACAATATTTCTTGCATCTTTTGTTTTTCTGATGGTTGATAAAAGTCGCTGAATTTTGGTGGGGGCAATGTTTCAACTTGTTGGCCTGTTACTAGAAAATATTCTTTTATTGCCTGGTCAACATCTTTAAATGTGTAAGCTGCATGTCCCTGTTGTTTAAGTCTGTCGTTAATAAAATCTAACTGCTCCATTCTTTGCTTTTCATAGGTGTCTTGTGCAGCGGCTAGTTGCTCCATAGCTCTGTTATGTCTTTTTCTCTCATCGTTATTTTGTAGTTTACTAAACGCGTAATTACTTCCGCTGAAAGCAAGCGCGTTGACCACTGCGCCGCCTATCATCATTACGAGTGAAGCCATTTTTATAAATGTATTT
>CM065733.1:20192222-20197222 GCA_033310375.1 Conus canariensis | reverse complement strand
ATGTCATAACAGTTAATTGGCTGATCTTACAATGAGATTTCACTACAGTTAACTGGCTCCTCTTACAGTGAGATTTCATTCACTACAGTTAATTGGCTCATCTTACAGTGAGATTTCACTACAGTTAATTGGCTGATCTTACAGTGAGATTTCACTACAGTTAATTGGCTCATCTTACAGTGAGATTTCATTACAGTTAACTGGCTCATCTTACAGTGAGATTTCATAACAGTTAATTGGCTCATTTTACAGTGAGACTTCATAACAGTTAATTGGCTCCTCTTACAGTGAAATTTCAGTTAATCGTGATTAGGGGGAAAATGATTCATTAGTCCCCCCCCACCCCCCCCACCCCCCCCCCCCACCCCCCCACCCCGTCTGCGGCCCTCTCTATTCCACCACTCTTTGTGTTCAAGAGCTTGTATTCGTCGAAGAGCAAAGCCAGCTTCATCGATGAAAATATATCAACGATACTCAAAAGAAGCCAACAGAAAACATGCGACGATTCCGTCAGATTCCAAAACCTTTCGGTCTTTTCAACAACAAAACCTCAAGAAGGGGCACGACAGAAATCTTTCAAACGGGGCAACTTTCTCCTCAATAATGTTTTCGCGAAACCTCGCTGCCATGGCCTCGATCGCTACACTGCTTCGTTAGGGTTCGGGGGGAAAAAAAATGCGGTATGTAAACTTTACACAAATAAATATGATAGGTCAAAAGGTCAGCAGGATATTTCAAGAGGAAGTAGAGAAGAAGACATTTTTTTCTGGCCGGAAGCGGCCCCAAATGATGGGTTTAATGTAAACATATTCACGGTCTACTTCGTCACCGAATTTGACGTCGAGCTCTGCAGAGGTTTGCATGACTAATGATAGTAATATGATGCCATTGTCACTTCCAACGATATTAATATATTGTGATAAACTGCGGCAATATTCACATTTCCCCCCCAAACCAGAAGATAATGTATTGATGGAAAGGTCAACAAATACGTCAGAAAGCTTCTTTCCGTCAGTATCATCGATTCTTGTGTGCGGAAGGTGTGGCTGCCTCCAAAACAGCATTTCAGTCTCAAGCCGCCAATCCCAGCATCATCACGAACCAACAAACACTTATCATCGCCGCTGCCACCGCCCTGTCATTATCTTCAACATCATCATCATCGTCAACATCGTCATCATCATCATCTTCTTCTTCTTCTTCTTCTTCTTCACCGTTGATACCAAAGTAAATAATGTTTTCCGTGCTGTTGATATGGAACATATACCTAAAGCGATGAGCATTTTAAATTGTACTATTGTCTCATACACGCAGGCACGCGCGTGCACGCGCGCGCGCGCGCGCGCGCACACACACACACACACACACACACACACACACACAAATCGCACTGTATGGACGCGCGCGCAGCCACATGCATTCACACACACATGCGGGGGAGGGGGGGGGGGGGAGAGAGAAAGAGAGAGAGAGAGAGAGATCATTTAGAAAAAAAAAAACCCCTCTCGACATGCTACTGGATATTCGTCCCAATAACATACGGTAGATGGCTCCACTGCCTTTCACTCAGTTCCTGTGCTTCACGTGCAAGTCGGTGATCGTCAGCCAATCATGTCCAGCCGATTCTTGTGGTATGGTGATCCTCAGCAGTCAAAAGCATGAAGTCAGCGTTTGTCATTAAAATATTTTGAGATGTCAGAGACCATTCTTTGGTTTTTCACAGAACATGTGGTCATGAGAGATTAATCTGGAATAAGGATTCTGAATTTGTCAAATCATGGAAGAATGTAGATACAAAAAATAAATAAGTAAATCAATAAATAAACAAATAAATAGATTGATGAATAGAGGATACACAGTCAGACAGACAACAGATAGATAGATAGACATACAGAGACAGACAGACAGACAGACAGACAGACAGACAGATAGATAGATAGATAGATAGATAGATAGATAGATAGATAGATAGATAGATAGATAGATAGGTGATGTAGACCGTGGACAATCTGGATAGAGATATAGCTGGAAAATTATCTGTGTATCTTTATTCAATGTTAAAGAAAGTTCTAACAAACGCATATCGAAACACAGTGACACTAACTGAAAGAAAAAAAAATCAAGATAGTTTGACGGTGAACGCCACAAAATGCAAATAAAAGAAGCCATAAGAAAAGTAATCTATTTCAGAGCCTTGCGCAAAGGCGTTCCAACTCAGAATAGAAGTTAACACTCGGGTGAACAAACCAGATTCGTATATATCGATACAAGGAAGAACTATGAGTACTTACCAAAAGAGAGAAAAAAGATTCTTGAAAAGATTTTTTTTTTAAGTGTAAGCATTAGCGTAGGATGTCGACGATGCATCAGTATTTTGGGGCGTTCTTGGAATAGGGGTTATGAACATGAAGAAAGAATTATTAATAACATTGGTAGGATGTACGATTAATCAATGTTTCAGAACCCATTTGAAAATGTCATACGGACTATGACATCGAAGCCGATGTATTACAGAAAACGGTTCGTGTTCGACATACAGCTATTTCACAGTAGGGAACTAGCAGCGCTAGCGATAGACTTTAAAATGGCAAAACTGGTGGAATTGATGACATTTCTGCTAAAACTCTGAAACTCGGTGGTAAGAATATTTAGTAATTACTAACGAATACATTCAGTGCAAAATTTGTCAGAGAGATTTATCCCAGGAAATCATTATAAGGCCTTCATTATTCCACTGAGTATTTCGCACGAGGTGTCAAATTCCAGCTACGAAACGTAAAGAAATACACCGATTCCCTTTCGACTGTTGGTGATCTTCGTCAGTCTGAAACTGAGGTCTCCAAATGTGCTCGTTTCTCAAGCGGATCAGGAACTGTGCTTTCGAACCACACAGCGTACCATAACCCGAGCCTGTCAATCGACGCCATCGCCGTCTAGCGGTGGGCGTGGGAGGGAAGGAGGCAGGGCGGTAACCGTTGCCCTGGCCTTTTAAAAAGGGCGAAGCTGGTGGCCTCGGAGCAGGGCGTGGCGGTCAGTCTGGGCACTGAGGCTGTCTTTTGAACGGCAGACTGACCCACAGATTGTTCCACCACCAGTGGACAGAGCAGTGCTTTGCTCTGACAGAGAAAGAAAGGTGTAAAACATAGAATGACTTCTGAAACTTAAAGCCCATCGGAAATATTTTGTTTTGCGAAGAAAACTGCAAAAATCTCAGTCAAACTGCAACAACAAAAATTAGACGAAAGAAAGTTGTATTTCCAGGTGACATCTTTTAAAGAAACAAATGACAAAACTGACCTGAATCACTGCGCCGCTGAATTTGACGGAAACGCTACTTTCCTTCGCCAGGACATTTTTGAAACCATTCTGATCTATTCAGGTTGTAACTGTCTGGCTGGGCGGCGCATTTCTCTTTTTCTTGGTCAGATACAAAGTTCACCGAGTGGTCGAGCAACATGAAGGCTTTCATCGTTTGTCTTCTAACAGTGCTCATGTCGCAGCCTTGTGAGTATGATGCTTTATCTGTTTTCTTTTTCTTTTCCGAAAATGCCCCGTCCCTTACCATTTACTTTCCTACCATGCCATGTCCACGACCATTTTGTTGTCACACTATAGCATGCTCATAACCATTTACTATCACACTGTGTCATGTCCATGATTCTTATTGCCACAGTAATACTGTAGTTACAGGCCATGTCTATGATTTGCATGTCATAGTTTTACTGCTGTACATCTGTCACTGTCCACTATAAAAATGATCATGTCACTTTCAGTTTGCACATTTGCTTCCATTTTTCGTTCACTTTTTTTTTTTTTTTTTAATCAACGCTGCACACCGCTTTCAGATCAGGTACGTCATGTTATTTATAGCTCAGCCGACGACGGAGGCCACGTCACAGGGCTACCAGAAAATTTTTGAAAAAATCGAAATTTATGTTCAAATCCAAATGCTAAGTCTAGCTATCAAAGGCTTGTTAAGTCCTGAAAGTAAACGACTGATCTGAACCAAAGTTTGTCACAAACCAAATTGGGGTCAGATCAAACGAAAAAAAAAAAAGGATCTCTTTCGGGAAAAAAAAAATCAAAAGGAAAATTGTCTTATTTGGACATTTCGGAGCAGGATTTTATGGAGTCCTTGACTGCTGCACTTATCTCATGCAGGTTCAGTTTGCACGGATTATAAGGGGGGGTAACTGCATAGTGTTCTTGCTTTTCCAGAGGAAACGTTTGTGGGCGCCTAACGCTAACAGCTGACCGTAAGCTAACAGCAAAAAACACACCTGTGGAACTATTCCACTCACTCTGTCCCACGGCCGGGCGCATGGCACGTGTTGCCCGTCACACTAGTTACATTTAGCGCGCGCCTTCAGCAAAATTCTCACGAACTGGAAGGCACTCTTTATTTCCGACCTGCTCTCTCTCTCTCTCTCTCTCTCTCTCTCTCTCTCTCTCTCTCTCTCTCTCTGTCCCTCGCTCTCTCTCTCTCTCTCTCTCTCTCTCTCTCTCTCTCTCTCTCTCTCTCTCTCATGGTGATCAGGGATAGTGCGGACCCGTTTCTTACTGCACGCATGTAAAGAAGACGATACTATACGATTCATTCATTCATCAGGGGAGGGAGCGCGCACTACTGTGTTTCACTACAGAAATCGTACGTTCTTTCAGCATATCCGTTCTTCGCTGTGGATTGCGTACTTGGAGCACTAATCACACTATAAACTTTGGTGATAAATCGTCAGAAGTGCCGAAAATGAACGCAAAATGCTCTATTTGGATATGCTGTAAGGATGCGATGGTGCGGTTAGCATGAGGGCAGAGGGTGGGGGATGAGGGGGAGGGGGGTGGGGTGGAGGTCGGGGGCGAGGGAGGTCACAAATGTCCCCTCTGTCCCACATGAGAGAGAGAAGGAACGGTACGTAGTCACGGCTCTGTGCAGCCCGATCCCCATCACAAGAATGCACTCCAGGACATCAAAGAAGGTACCATGTCTGCCAATGGACGGA
>CM065733.1:20172222-20187222 GCA_033310375.1 Conus canariensis | reverse complement strand
CAAGTGGGGTATTGTTTGCTCCCATAAGAAAACTTAACACAGAGTAACTTTTATTCAAGACTGGCACAGCCTTTTAAACTTGAATAAAGTCAGACAAATACATAGACGAACTCGTATTTGTCTGACTTTATTCAAGTTTAAAAGGCTGTGCCAGTCTTGAATAAAAGTTACTGTGTTAGGTTTTCTTATGGGAGCAAAAAATACCCCACTTGTTTACTGTTTTACTGTTCGTTAAGGCCAAGAAGACAGATAAATGAAAACCATATGGATTATGAGAGAACCAATGAACGTTTCTCTTATGCTATTGTAAAATGGACAACATAATATGAAGTGCGTTTCGTTTTCGACAGCAACTTTACACAGTTTACAAATTAAGTCTTTTGGCCTATGGTTTCTCTACCTATAGTAGTGAGTTGACAAGTCAGAAATGCCAAATCTAAACTTAGTAATAATATATTTAAATGCCTGTCAGGATCCATGCATAGATATATAGGTAGAGAGCCACACGGATTAGAAAAAGTTCTATATACAGAAAACCTGTCACTCTCATACACGTGTTCACTCCATTCTTGCCATCTACAATCAATTAATCTCTGCCGAAAAGACACACAAAAATTCAGTGACATCTCCCACACCTCGCTCCATCAATACAGTCAGAAAATTAGCACTTTGTATCATCTATCAAGCGTCTAAAGCGCGGCAGACTGCTATAACTTGAATGTATATTTATGTATTTGTATGTAATGGTGTTTATATGTATTTGTTTTTGTTCTCCTCTTCCAAAGAGGGCCTTGGCCTTATGGAATAAAGATTTCATTTCATTCATTTCACTCTCTCTCTCTCTCTCTCCTCTCTCTCTCTCTCCTCTCTCCTCTCTGCTGTTCCCTGCAATCTGAGCCGTCCTTACACGGTTTGAACGCATGTTCCTTCCAACATTTATAAGCAGTTATCTTGTCTGTGCAAAAAATATTAGCTATATTTTAAACGGGGACGGATGTTGAATCGGAGTGTGAAGTCGTTTAAACGTCGTGTTTGTTTTCCATCTGTTCGCTTTATCTATATGCATCAAAATATGTCGGGCTGCGGGATTCGCTTAATTTTGTAACCTGCGTTCCCACTGGTGCCTGACAACAACGCTGTTCCCCTGTTAAGCGGCACTTCTTGAGCCACGTTTATTTTGAGAAGAAAAAAATGGCTACTTCACAGGCCATTTTGCTGTCGTAACCCTGTTTGCCTTTCTTGTGATTTTTACCGTTAAACTCCGTATTCAGACAGAGCGCAGACAGCTCTGAAAACAGCTAAGCACAGCTGGAGTGCACGTGAAACGCACGCACGCATCAATCATCTGGGAAAATGCGGACGACGATTCCAACCAATCACAAAGTGTTACTATATTTGATACGCTGGGAAAATGGAGTGGTTTACCGTAGTAAGATAAGATTTCTTTATTAACCTCAACTGTTTAAAGGCCAGCATTTATCTTCTTTGCTTCGAAGATGGGAAGATTTTATTTTGCTTTGAAGATGGGAAGATTTCAAACATAGATAGGCTGACTTAGAAACTAAATTGTTGAAAATGCTTCTTTTTTTCCTCCCCGTCTCTGTCTCTTTTCATTTCTTAACATTAAACGCAGTGTACAGTTGGCATGCATGTTTCGCCGAACAACTGAACACTCAGCAAGCGAAGAGAACGGACGAAGAAGTAGAAGGAAACCATAACATTTGGTTGAACAAGACAGTCGTAGCAGCGAAAGTACGACTTCACAGTCGCTGAGATGAACTGTACAACAGATGGAACGGATGCAGTTCTTGAGTATTGCAAAAGACTCATACAGTACCAAAATTCACTCCCAATTCTTGTATTAAAAAAAAGCTTGATGGAGATGGAACCGCTGATTTGGAAAACTATTCCAGACAAAACAATCTGATCATGGTGGCGACTTATAAAAAAGGGAAGTAATCCTGAGAGCAAAGTAAAGTAAAACGGCGCACAGTCATCAAACAGCACATGGAAATGATCTCGGAAACACACATGGAACAAGCCGCTGGGAACATAGGGGGTGACAGTGAATGTCCTTCAGAAACCGTGGTCTGGTGACGTCATAGGTGTGTACATGAAGGGAAGTGATCTGCCCTGAATGCGAGAGAAAACGTGTCTGAAAAAGTCCGGGGAAAGAAAAGAAAACAAAACGAATACACCCAAATGCGCGCGCGCACACACACACACACACACACACACACACACACACACACACACACACAACACATACACACACACACACACACACACATAAGCATACACACACACACACACACACACACACACACACACACACACACACACACACACACCAGAAGACAGGACCGACAGCAGTCGGAGAAGAATTTAGTGACAA
Organism: Conus canariensis; assembly: GCA_033310375.1. Classification (NCBI taxonomy): domain Eukaryota; kingdom Metazoa; phylum Mollusca; class Gastropoda; order Neogastropoda; family Conidae; genus Conus; species Conus canariensis. Next base: position 20,184,827 of record CM065733.1, on the reverse strand, counting down.
GAGAAAGATTTCCTTTTGTACCCCCACGCCCTGGAGACGCTTCTTTCCGGCAGTACACCGAAGCCTTGTAAGTATTTCCGATAGTTCACGCAGAAACAAAGAAGCAAAAAAGCCATCAGCGTACAAAAGGCAAAAAAGCGCATAAACTGAACAATGTTTATTCACGATGCTACGTGAGTCTGGTAAGAAACATCAAACACACGAATACGCGGAAAGAAGGTGGATGGAAACACAACCCAAGATCAGCTTTATCAACACTTTTAATGTTGTTTCTAGGGCGGAAGGAACCTCATTGACAGCGAGGCTGCCGACGAAGGCAGAGTTGACGGACCAAGTGATCATACCACTACCGTGGAAGAGCCTAGAATGGCTACTTCTAACTACAGAAAGGGAAAGCGTGTAGCTGGAAGGAGTAACCGTAAAAGTGCAACAACAACAACAACAACAACAACGGCGGCGACGACAACAAAATAAAATGAATAAATAAAACAAAACAAATAGATAAATAACTAAATAAAACATGAAAAGAAAACAAGAAAAAGAAAGAAAAGAAAAGAAAAAAGAAACCTTCAGGACTGGTCCATTTTTTACTTGTCTCTTCGACACTTATATCGTTGAAATAGTGAATTTCCAGCACAGTTTTCTCCGTCATCAACCATTCTTGCCGAAGAGAAACATGGTGTTCCTGCTGAACGGCAGCAAATTACAAAAAAATATTTTGTTGTTGTGAAGTGTTGTGAGTAGAAAAATCTGTTCGAAGTATACCAGAATCAGACTTACAAACAAAATGAACGGGATGAAAAGTTTTGGAGGGGCAAACAGGTTTGAGACAATCCCTTTCAATCATGGACCATTTTCATACCGCCCCCCCCCCCCCCAAAAAAAAAAAAAAAAAAAACAAAACAAAACAAACAAACAAACAAACAAAAACAAAAACCAAAAGAAACTCTTCTCAATAAAATGTTCAATAAAAAAAAAAAAAGGAAAACGTTTTATATTATCTGCACAGACTTGACAAAAGAGGCTTTCGATTCAGATCATTATGTTTTCATAATAAACGACGTTCGTGTAATCTAAAACAGGTGATCTGTGGAAGAGCTCGCGTTCAGCAAGAGTGACCTCGCCTTTTTCATGGGACAGATGCCGCTGGTGGGCACTGCCAGGGCCATTTTGCCCCATCCAGACAAGTTAACATTTCGATGAGAGAGAGAGAGAGAGAGAGAGAGAGAGAGAGAGAGAGAGAGAGAGAGAGAATGCAAAGACGTGGGTGTGAAACGGTGCGCCTGTAACGCAGTCAATATCCTGATCGTTCTCTTGGCGTGCGCTTCAGATAAAACAATTCGAATGTCCGGATCCCGTTGCTTAACCCATAATCTGAGAAAAAAATCACTCTTTTCGCAGTGAAAAAAATTACACGCATTATCTTCCCCTGATTTCCTTTTTTTTTTTTTAAATTCCCGGAACACCTTTATTGCAACTTTTCCAAGGACTGGTCTTTGGGGGCCACTTTGGAAAGCCTTCAAACCCACGTTTCATCGGTTCCATCTCGCTTTCCTTGCATTTTTTTTTCTTTAATCAAACAAAGGACAGATTTAATCAAAACGCTGTCCTGCCGTTTTCTGCCTGTAGTCATGGCAACCAGTTCCACAGCCTGGTCGCGCTGACTTCTTCCCGCTAAAGTCTGCAGACGATCTACCTCTTTTATCATTGATGTCAGAAGGCTTCCAGACTCGGCTAAATCACCATAGTATATCATGCACAGAAGAAACGAGTTTTGGAACCCAGTGCATTAATGCAAGACTGTCGGCGTTCAGAAAGAGCGGAGTTTTACATGGAAATAAAGGAAAGATGGGTTATCTGCGTGGAGTGAATCTAGATATTCAGGCGTTCACGTTTCCAACAAAGTTGAGGTTTGTGCACCACCTACGTCCTAGTGACAAAAGAGAAGAAAGCTTTTTTTTTGTTGTGAGGGTATCAGTTCTTCACGATCTCAATTAAATCACAAGACGTCCTGTCAAACCTTCGATTGTGAAGATCAGCCCGTTTCGAAAGAATGGCAACTGATGAAGGCTTTAGATGCTATTAAGGCGATCCAAGAAAGCACCAACCCGAGCTTGTGTCGATTTTGTGTGTGGGTGCATGTCTCCCTCCCCCCCCCCCCTCCCCTTCCCCCCCCCCCCCCCCCTTCCTCCAACCTACGTACATGTATTTATGGAGAGATGGGCGGATATCCCATGTAAGTCAATTCAAACTGAGTGCAGTCCAATAGTAGCTGATACTACTGTGTAGAAACATTAAGACTGGCCATACATAACACGCACTCTGTGTGGGAGAAAAGGTGAAATCCTAATAAGGCATGCCAGCTAAGAGGTTTAGCACAAACGCGGCTTTGGGGTTTTCCCCTGGTTAATTAAACAAAGAGGATGGGAACGAACGATCCTTCCGGTTAATTCCGAAGGGTGTCTTATGACAGCTAAAGTTTTTGCCGATTGGTCCATTACAATTAAGAGCCGTGGAAATGTCAATCGAACTCAACTTTCCAGGAAAGCTTCTTGGCTGAATTATTTTGTTTGATAATCTTCGAAGCAAATATTTCGCGGTTGTGTTTTCTAAGCTGACGAGAGGTGTTGTCCCGCCGAATGTCCACACACAACACACACACACACACACACACACACACACACACACACAACACACACATGCGCGCGCGCGCACACACACACACACACACACACACACACACACACACACCACACTCGCGCGCAGACAGACAGACAGACAGACAGACAGACAGACAGACACACACACACACACACACACACACACACACACACAACACACACACACACAGAGTCAAAAAAAGACCACAAAATAAATTGTGTATTTTTTTTAAAAAGTGAAATAGAAAGTAAAGTCCATTTTGTTTTCAGATGTGTAAGCTACAAAGAAGTACGCTTTCAATACCTTGGTGCAGACCAAATCAATTACGATTTATTTGATGAACTAAAGAATTGAAAAGCCGTGATCAATATCCACAGTCTGACTCAGATTGTGCACAATGCCATTTAAACACACACACACACACACACACACACACACACACACACACACACACACACACACACACACACACACACACTCATGGAACATTCTGAACGAAACCTTCAGCTGAATCAGTAGGCTCAAATCTGTTTTGACAATGATTTGATTGTTGATCATACCTCTCTGGACGATTTCAGGATAGAGAGTAGGGGTGGGTTTGAGGAGGGGGGCACAGAGCGACAGGGGGAATGGACAGTGGATGGTGCCCGTGGGAGGGGAGGAAGGAAGGGATGACGGGGGAGATAGGGGGAGAAGGTGGGTTAGGAACTGGTGCACAGTGTGTGTGTGTGTGTGTGTGTGTGTGTGTGTGTGTGTGTGTGTGTGTGTGTGTGTGTTACTTGTGAGGGATCAGACTGATTGTTGGGGGGGGGGGATGACGGGGGGAGAGGTCGGTTCAATTTTCCTGTGTTGTTTACAGAGCTTATGCAAAACTGTGTTCGGATTGTATAATGTTTGTGATCAACAGAGAATGTAGTAGTCTGATGACATGAATTTACTCTCTCTCTCTCTCTTTCTCTCTCTCTCTCTCTACTTCCTTTCTCTGTCTCTCTATCTCTTTCCACCCTATTTCTTTCCCCCTCTCTCTCACGTATATTTATGGAAATCATCTACAGTTTCACTTCATTCTGGTCTTGAGTAGATATCAATTCAAATTAGAGAGAGAGAGAGAGAGAGAGAGAGAGAGAGAGAGAGAGAGAGAGAGAGAGAGAATATGAATACGAACACGAATATGTAAATTTACTCAGAAAAGGTCAGAGCCCCATACCGAAGGGGCGATACCCGCAATACAGATAATATCAATATCATCACGAAACGAAATGAAAAGAGAACAGCAAATACACCTTCACCACACAGTAATATTAAGAATACACAGTACGAAGCCTTTCATAAATGTACATGGCAACATATAAGACAATGTTTTCATTTCTAGATGCTAGGAGTAAGCCTAGTCTGACATTACATTCTCTGAGAGAGAGAGAGAGAGAGAGAGAGAGAGAGAGAGAGAGAGAGAGAGAGAGAGAGAGAGAGAGATTTCACTCCTTTTCCACTTCTTGCATTCATGCACATCTTTCTTTTATGCGTTTGTTTATTTTCTGTGTTTTGTTTTATTTTATTTTGTCTTTTTCTCCGTAGAATGTCGGCTACCGTTGAATAAAAAAAGTTTTTAAAAAAGTCGATGTACACGTATCCACGTGGTAGCGTGCGCAGCCTTTTCAGCATACACTGCTCCCCCCCCCCCCCCCCTTTTTTTTTTTTTTTCCTTCTCTCACTTTACCGATCCGGTGATAGAGTATGGGGCCAAATCGGCAGCCGAATGGTTTGTCAATCTGATCACAGTGAACGACTCCCCCCCCCCCCCCCCCCCAAGTTATGCAGAAAGTTGGCACTGTGGCGTTTATTCATGTCTGGGAGTCTGCAGCCCCATGGTTTAAAGATCGAACCTGACAGACGGGAGGGAAGGGTTTGTTACAGATCCTTCCGTGATAGATCCTACAGATCCTGCGTAAGAGAACCGAAGATTGCGGCGGGGTGGGTTAATAGGTTTGTACCACTCTGTAGAGCCAGAGAGAACGGATGCGGGAAGGAGAGTGGACTAAACGAATGAAGAAGCAATTTGTTTTTAGGGTATGTTTCCTTCTCCCTTTTTACTTCGCCTACCATTTTAACCACTTCTCTCCTAATGTCATATTGGGCGAGCAGAATATTTAATTTCTTGTCTTCTCCTTTTTTCTTTCTTTCTTTCTATCTTTGTCTTTTCCTTTGGTCCTTGTTTCTGTTTCGGTCTGTTTTTTCTTTACTTTTCTTTTTTTTAACTCCTTTTTTTCCTCCCTATATTTTTAGAAGCTTTTTTGTTTTGTTACTGTTTCCTTTCTTTCTCCTTCTTTCTTTCCTTCTTTCTTTCGCTTCGTTTATCTATCCTTTGCTTTCTTTCTTTCTTTTTCTTTGTATCTTTTTGTTCTGTTTATTGTCTCGCTCCATTCCCCATGTCTCTTCCTGCCTTTTCCTTGATTTTCTCTCTTCTTCTTTGTTTTTAAACTTTTTTTTTTATCTTGTTCTTTCTTTCAGCCTTTCTTTTCTTCGTTCTTTCTGTCTTGCTTTCTCTTATTTCTTTCTCTTTCTTTCGTGTTTGTTTCTTTTCTCATGTAGTCTCTTCTGAGGCAGACTAACATTTTCAGTCTGATCTGAGATTTTACAGTGCAAAGATTTTGAACAAAATTTCGGTGTGTGTTTTTAGGTGTTTTAAAGGGCTGTGTGACTGAATGACTTGCGGGTTGACTTCAACGCGGAGACAGCCCCTGATATGGCCCTTTGCGGTCGGCTGGGCCATAAGCAACATTACCTTACCTTAGTCTTACCTCTTCAGTTCTTTTCTCTCTCTGTCTCTGTCTGTCTGTCTGTCTCTCTCTCTCTCTCTCTCTCTCTCTCTCTCTCTCTCTCTGTGTCTCTGTCTGTCTGTCTGTCTGTCTGTCTGTCTGTCTGTCTGTCTGTCTTCTCTCTCTCTCTCTCTCTCTCTCTCTCTCTCTCTCTCTCTCTCTCGTTGGCAAAAATGCTTAAATCATGTGCATAATAGTAAAAGGTTTGAATTTTACAGACAGTTTGGTAATTCCCATGATCTGAAACCTTACATAACTTTAGAAATGGATAGACACTTTAAATACATAATGGCAAAACTTGGACTTGGAATATCGGATTTAGCAATACATAAATTTAGATACCGAACCGATGTTGATGACGATGATATGCTTTGTCCCCTTTGTAAAGTGTCACAAGAAAACGAGACGCATTTTGTTCTTTGTTGTCCAGCCCTTACGAACATTAGAAATGAATTCATCAAGCCGAAATTCTATAGACAGCCTTCCCTATTTAGATTGACCCTATTGATGTCGTCAGCTCCAACAAAAGATGTTCAAATTTTTTCGTTATTTTTGTATAAGGCATTAAAGAAATGGCTACCTTTTAAATGTTACAAATGATTTTGTCTTAATTTGATATACTTTGTTACATATCGCATATTTTTGTTACCAGTGTACTATATCCATACCCCTTCATAAGGGGCCTAGGCCTATGTGAATAAACCATCCGAATCTCTCTCTCTCTCTCTCTCTCCTCTCTCTCTCTCTCTCTCTCTCTCTCCTCTCTCCTCGTCAATATTCTGAACTATCTGACCTGAACACGAGACATGGTGATGGTCAGGGAGATCCCGTGGAATTCTCAGCCATCTGTGACATCCCTTGCTGACGTCATCAGTCAGCCTGGTGTGAGAAAGGTCAGGAAAAAATGCTGAAGTCTATTATCTTTATTACACATTATTTATTTATTTATTTCCTTATACATAATATGTTTGTTTGTTTGTCCAAGATAATGAACTCGTTTTATGTACACTATGTTCTGACTTACTATATGCAATACGTGTGCATATGTGTGCTTGCATGCGTGCGTGCGTATGTGTATGTGTGTGGGTGCGTGCGGATGTGTGTGTGCATGCGTGCGTGCGTGCGTGCGTGTGTGTGTGTGTGTGTGTGTGTGTGTGTGTGGTGTGCGTGCATGCATGCATGAATGTGTGCGTGTGTGTGTGTGTGTGTGTGTGTGTGTGTGTGTGTGTGTGTGTGTGTGTGTGTGTGTGTTTGCGCTTGCGCGTTTCTGTTGCAGTCCTGGTCCTTTCCTTCAGCGAGGCAGTGGAGGACGACGAGGACGCGGGGTTCCCCCGAGCCAGGAGGGGCTGGAGTATGATCCGCCTGGGCCGAGGCCTCCAGACCCTGCGGCTGGGCAAGCGGGCCGGCCTCCAGGACGCCCCCGACGACTCCCCCGCCTCCCGGACCCACATCAGAGCCGCCCTGTCCTCCTACATGGACCACAGCCGGAAGTTGTTCAGGCGCCAGCCGCCCTTCCCGCGCTACGGCCGAGACCTGGACGCCGATGCCGACTTCGGTAATGCCGTGGATGATCTGGACGATGTGTACTCCTTGGTGGACGAGGGCTGCACCTTGCGGGTCTTGCCTTTCCTGGAGGAGCTCTACACTCGCCAAGGCCGTCGTTTCAAGAGGTCCTTCCCCTCCCCGCTGAGGTTCCAGAACGGTCCTTCAGGGTTTGAAGACCCTGACGACGAGATCCAGGGCGGAGTGGTTGGCTTGTCCCGCAGAGGCCGGACTTCAGGTGACTTTGGCATGTTCAGGTCCGCGAAATCAGTCCCCGTGCCCAGAGTGGGTCGTGGTGAGGAGCTGGTCCAGCTCGTCCCGCCGATCCCCAGGGCAGGTCGCCGGTCTCTGGCTTTCGCCCGCGAAGGGAAATCCGCCCCCGTGCCCAGGATCGGCCGCCGGGACGGCGAGGCTTTTCTGAGGTCAGGGAAAGCGGTCCCAGCTCCCAGGATCGGGCGAGAGGATCTGGACCTCAACCTGGACCTGGATCTGGACCGATCAGGGAAGTCGGCTCCCATTCCCGGAATCGGCAGCTACACTCCAGCCTTGTTCAGGTTCGTCCGGGCTGTTCCTTCTCCCAGGATCGGTCGTCAGGATCAGGACATGCCGGCGTCAGTGCAGTTCGACCATGATGTCTCCAGCTCAGGGCAGGACGACGGTCTGTCGGTGTCAGCTAAAGCTGCTCCCACCCCCCGCATTGGTCGCCGAGGTGTCTTTGTTTTACACAGGTCAGAGAGAGCGGTTCCGTCTCCTAGAATCGGTCGTGGGGAGGACGGCCAGTTTTCCCGGGTCATGAAAGCAGTTCCTTCCCCTAGGATAGGCCGTCAGGAAGACACGGCGGTGAGAAGGCCAGTGAAAGCCGTCCCCAGTCCCAGGATCGGCCGAGAAGAACTGCTGAGGTCTTCCAAAGCCGTCCCTGCTCCTAGAATAGGTCGTGAAGACGTCGGAGGACGCCTCGCAAAAGCCGTCCCAGCACCGCGAATCGGCCGCCAAGAATCAGCAGGAGAGGAAAGGCCAGCCAGGGCTATACCCGTCCCCAGAATAGGTCGACGAGACGCAAGAGGACTGTCGAGGGCCCTGAGAGCCATACCAGTTCCAAGAATCGGTCGCGGAGCGTCAGAAACGTGGCTCCGATACGCCAAAGCCGTGCCTGCCCCTAGAATCGGTCGCCGAGGAGAAATGGAGCTGTTCAGGTCTTTGAAGGCGGTTCCAACTCCCAGGATAGGTCGACGGGCGTCGCAAGAGTGGCCGAGAGCTTGGGAGTCGGTGCTAGCTCCCAGTCTGGGTCAGCCAGAACCGGTGTTGTTGAAGGCTCTCAGAGCGGTACCCTCCCCTAGAATAGGCCGCCGACGATCCGCTGAATTATGGAGATCTCTCAAAGCTGTCCCCAGTCCCAGAATAGGCCGCCGACGATCCGCTGAACTGTGGAGGTCTCTCAAAGCTGTCCCCAGTCCCAGAATAGGCCGACGAGACTCCATCGCTTTGCTCAGGTTCTTAAAAGCAGTACCATCTCCACGAATCGGTCGACGACGAGAGTCGGAGGGATTTCTGAGATCGTCGAAAGCGGTGCCGAGTCCTCGAATAGGTCGGGACCAATCGGAACAAGTGTCTTTGGTTTCCAAGGCGGTGCCTTCCCCGAGAATAGGCCGCCGGAGCGGAGAGCCAACACCCATCGAAGATCTGACTGACCTCAACAGGAACGCACAGTCTGACGTCTCTGACGCTCAGAACGATGTGGACACTATGTAACTACCAGTCTGCCTTGGGAAGTCGTGTCCGGTAGTGGAGGCTGTGGCTGCACGAAAACTTTGAGGAGGATGAAGTGAACTAGGTCAAATGTTCTCGTTTCTTCTGTAGGAATCGCACACATAGTGGAACTATGCAGGATGCCCTATACAAAGTGAGCCACCTCTCCTCACCAGTCTCACATTACAGGGGAGACAATCAGGCTGAAGCTTGATTGATATGGGGCAACTTATTACTTAGCGGGAAATCGGAATAATACCTCTGAAAATGTCCGTGCAAACTGAACCGCTAGATCGAAGTCTTTGAATCAGATAGACAGACAGACAGATAGAAACAGACACTTAGACAGACAGACAAACAGATGAATAGATGGATAGATAGAGATAGATAGATAAAGAGATAGATAGATTGATGATTGATTGATTGATTGAATAGATTGATAAACAGATATCCAGTGTGCGTGTGTGTGTGTGTGTGTGTGTGTGTGTGTGTGTGTGTGTGTGGGGTTGTGTGTGTGTGTGTGAACTTTTAATAGCAGTGACATTCAAATTTTCTCCAATTGGTTTTGTTGGTTTAAATCTTCTACAGGAGAACTTGTTGCTAGATATTCATTCGGGGAAGCTTCTAATTCTTGCCCAGTCAAAAATGAATAATTGCCTCTCTTTCTCTCTCTCTCTCTCTCTCTCTCTCTCTCTCCACACACACACACACACACACACACACACACACACACACACACACACAAACACGCGCGCGCGCGTTCACACACACACATACACACACACACACACACACACACACATACACACACACACACACACACACATACACACACACACACACACACACACACACACACACACACACACACACACACACACACACTTTGTGTCATCGTTAAAACTTTTCCTTTGGATTATATTAGTCTTACCCTGTTGAAACAATATTGCATTAGAAAAATGTATTTCCGGTCCCTTATGCCCCAAATATCAATAAAATCGACTTGCAGAAGGCTCTTCCAATCCAAACTTAAGATTCCCCAACAATAAATTATGATCAACTCTGGAAATTGGAAAACTGTAAATTACCTCCGAACGAAAAAGAAATTCTCGCCAGTTAACACACACACACACACACACACACACACACACACACACACACACACACACACACACGGAAACACACACACACATACACACACGCGCGCGCACACACACACACACAACCACACACACACGCGCGCACACACACACGCGCGCGCGCGCACTCACGCGTTAACACGCAAGCATACACACACACACACACACACACACACACACACACACACACACACACACACACACACACACACACACCACGCACACACACACACACACACACACACATCTGTCTGTCTATCTACCTATCTGTCTATCTATCTATCTATTGTAGACAGACAGACGGACAGACGGACAGACAGATAGATAAAAGACAGACAGACAGAGAGATAGACAGACAGACAGATAGACGTACAGACAGACAGACAGATAGTTAGAGAAACAGACGGACAGACAGACAGACAGACGAAACACTGAAAACCTGAACAGTAGTCTAAAGCAGTGCAGACAATCAATTATTCATTTTAGAAAGACTAAGGCAAAGTTAGAAGAAGAAGAAGAAGAAGAAGAAGAAGAAGAAGAAGGAAAGATGAAAGTGTGCGAAAAGAGAAAGTAACGATGTTACAGGAAGACGCAGACGTGAGGACCTGACGAGCTGCAAACTGTGTACATCAAGCTTTCCTTCGGAAGCGGATGGTTCCTTCATATTCATGAAGCTGCCCAGCAGAATGATGAGGGGCGGGAAGCAGGGGGGAGGGGGGGGGTAAGAACGGTGGTAGACTTGGGGCTAAGGCGGGGAGGATGGTGAGAGTTGGGCGAGATGGGAGGCAGTGGAACTTCACATTTTTAGGATTGTCACCAGTCCCTGTTCGATATCTGAACTCCGTCATCAGTAAACCTGACGGTGGCCGTGAGATGATGGGAATCAGGGAGGCGATGCAACAAATAGGTAACGATCAACGATGAAGAACTGGCTGTTTTAATATCTCCCCCGCCTCTCTTTCATGGCTACTAAATGAAGAACAAGAGAGAAGAAAACCAAAAACCACAACCAACAAACTCCTGTTCTTATATTTATCTAGCACTTTAAAAATATGAAGATACACGATTGGTAACAAACCAAACCAAACCAAACAAACAAGCATTTGATCTAATACTGATCTATCACTTTGAAAACGTAAAGAATCAGAACCAAAATTGGAGACAAGAAAAGATAACTCTGATAAATGAGGTCAAGGAAGAGGTCAGTATCACTCAGGGTTCTAGCGTAAGGACAGGCAAGGGGTCAGTACAAACCCACCATGTAGGCTACCTCAAAGCGGATGGAACCGTCCACAGTTGACTTGCGACCATGACACCACCAACAAGGGGCCGTAAGTACGAAGATTCGGAGAATACCGTTTGGAAACAGCTGCTGTTCCCCAAACAGCTCTCCGCGTCGCACTGGCGAATAAATCCTTTCCTAGTTTTGCATGCAGAGCTAGTCGCTCTTTATTAACCGTCTAAGAAAAGTAAGGCTAGGTAGTCCACCAGATCAGTTTCAGAATCAGCGAAGACGCTCCTCCCCCAAATCTGTGTTTGCACAGGCATCAAAACAAATCTGGGTTTACGAAGGCGTTAAAACAAAGTGTCTAAATTGTTTGCGGTCACGAGATACAGCCATTCATTTATTTTGGTACACAAAAAGTGTGCAGGGTGTTCGCATATCTAGGCCAATCTGGATTTTTTTCAAAAAAGCAGAAAAGTGAATGATCAAAGCCACCCGTTCTTGTGAATTAAAATCTTTGGGCTGTTTCATAATGTTAGCAAAGCTGTTCCAATCTATAACTTCACACATTCATATGCCATCTTTAGTTATGAATTTCAGAAATACAATAATTATTCTCTGTCTTTCTTTTTCTTTCTTTTTTTTTTCCTTTCCATCTGTCCATCTCTGTGTTTGTCAGTCTGCTTGACTGTATTTCATTTTAAGTTCTTTCCTTCTTTGATTTGTTTCGTCAGCCTTCTTTCCATCTAAACACACACACACACACACACACACACACACACACACACACACACACACACACACACACACACACACACTCACTCACTCACTCACTGAAAGCCAGCATAATGAGAGAGAGAGAGAGAGAGAGAGAGAGAGAGAGAGAGAGAGAGAGAGAGAGAGAGAGAGAGAGAGAGAGAAACAACATTTTAATGAAAGCGAAGTGCGTTCCTGTCAGAGGAGATCAGACACACCATAGGTGACGCCTACATCAACACATTTAACACAGCTCATGATCCTTAAAACACGAATCAAATGTCTTCTATCGCGAAACACGCGATTTATTCCGAGTTGACACTGTTTCCTCAACTGTAATAACACAAGCACAGCCATATTCATTGGCGGAAAGTCGGCCTATTCGACCTCGAAAAGTCCGAGAGAGTTATCGGGATTTTGTGAAGCTGGATAGCCAATCCGTGATCCCCTGCGTACAGAGTTGGGTTGTTTTTTTTCATTTCTTACGATTTATCCGAAAAGGAGTTATTCACGAAAACAGCTTCAACCCGGCTTTCCTACACACCACCCATGAGCATCAGACAAAACCCAGATCAGGTTATTACTACAGTAATCCAGGGATACTTGGCAAAAAGTCTGGAATTGGGTAAACAAGTCAAATAAATTTCAGAGATGTACAAATAGATCTACAAATTGATGTTTTTGACTGATTAATTAATGAATTAATAAAACGAATGGATG
>CM065733.1:20159722-20164722 GCA_033310375.1 Conus canariensis | reverse complement strand
GGATAGCTAGCTAGCTAGACTAGCTAGATAGATAGACAGACAGATAGACAGACAGATAGTTAGACAGAGAGATAGATAGACAGACTGATATATAGACAAACTGACACACGCATACGTATGGCTAACTGTATCTGTAATGACATACGCGTTTACATTTATTCACTTAGAGAGAGAGAGAGAGAGAGAGAGAGAGAGAGAGAGAGAGAGAGAGAGAGAGAGACAGACAGACAGACAGACAGAAGACAGAGAAGAGAGAGAGAGAGAGAGAGATCCAGGGGTTCTTGGGAAACAGCAAAATGGAAACAATAATTATAGGTCTATGTAACGAACAATAAACTGGAAACAATAAAGGAATCCCGGAGAACGAGAAAATGAAAACGATCTAGGACTTCTGAAGGACAAGACAATGGCAGCAATAAAGGGCTCCTTAATTAAGGACACGTAGAAGGACCTGATAAAGGACTTCTGAAAGTGTGTGTGTGTGTGTGGGGGGGGGGGGGGGACTAACAACTGAGCGTTGAGGAATGAACAAGACCTGTTTTCCGTCGCTCAAGTTCTACGAATACAGCCCAGCAGGTCTTCTTGTCAACCATCATCTGCAGACGGCGACTCCGTCTGGCGATGCACGCCTTACATAATTCAAATTATGGACAAGTTTAGACATAAGCGGAATTGTAGTAAAAAAAAAAAAAATGGCTGCTTTACCATCGTTCCCAATGTACGTTGTTAGATTAGTTCATAAATTAAGGCTGAATACTTGGAACACTAAAATATTCTCATGGTATTACTTGTGTCTGCAGAGAAAACATTTCTGTGCATCATCTTTTGTTTGAATGCTCAGTGTTGATCTCGCTCTATAAGGAGAAAGGTACTGAGATGAATAACTTTGATAATGTCAATACTGTCTTACATGGGTCATATGTTGCTGAAACTGCCATGGTTATTTCGCAGTCACAGGTTGCAAAATTTTTATAAAGATCAACAATTTTGTGTATACCACTAGGGTATTTCACTAATGTAGATATCCATATATCAGATGTGGGTTTGAAAGTACTAACATGGATGATAAGCTGAGTGTGGAGTTTTTGCTTTGTTTTGTTTTTAAATAAATGTCTAACATCATCTGGCGATGAAAAGACATTAAATAAACCACTGAACTGAGCATGCCTTGGAGGCTTCCCACAACACGACCAGCAACCACACCCTTCAACGGACACCGACAGGCCGGAGACAGGGAGGGCAGGCCACACAGATGAGCTGGCTCAAGACAGCGCGGATAAGGATCTTCAACTGGTTACCAGAACCCGGCATCAAGGCCAGGAAACTGGCCACAGACCGAATCACGGCTCAGCGCCTGGACGTGGTCACGTCTCTCCCGACGCGGGAGCCGCTACGTCTGAGGAAATAAGACGGCTAAGAACGTTGAGATGATGATAAAGGAGCCTTGGACGACAAATCATCGGAGACAGCCAAAGGCTCCTGAAGGACAGTACCAGGAAATGATACCTCTTGGGGAGGACAGAACTTACGGAACCAGTAAAAGACTCTTCAAGGGTAACCAGAGAGAAAGAAGGAAGGGCTCTTCGGAAGAACACAGGAAATAATAATGGATTCTTATTGCTTTTTCTTGCTTCCTTCCCTAAAAGAAATTGGCGGGGAGGCATAGATATAGAAAGATCGCCCGCAGTTTATAAGTTCATCATCAAGGAGTGGGGTGGAGGAGGGGGGAAGCAGAGGGGGACGGGGTGGGGGGGTGGGGTGGGGTGGGGTGGGGGTGTACGGCAGGCTTTCGTTATATTGAGAGAAACAGCCCACACGTGATCCTGTAAAATATTTTGTCGCTGCCAGAATGGTGGTCAAGTCTGATGATGAAAAAAAACCTCGATTCAGTGATAGCAGGTGTGGATGACGATGATGTTGTTGTTGTTGTTGTTGTTTGTTGTTGACAGTCTTGCATGTATCCTGGAATAGTACATAAAATGATTTTAATTACATTTTTTTAAGTGACTGGAAACAGGACTAAAATGTTCGACCGACACAGCTTTTAAATGCAAAAAAAAAAAAAAAAAAAGAAAAAAAAGTAATCTTCAGATAATCACCCATTAACACTGCACTTAAGCAATGAGTGCAGTGATGCAACGGAAAATAAACTCAACCACTACGCGGCAAGAAATGAAATTCTGGATTCCTAGGTACTTAATCCAGTCCATGTGTTCCGAAATAGTTCAATAGATTTTTTTTTGACCACCTATAAGTCCCGTGTGACGTCTCTTGTCTGCATAGTGGCCCCAATCCATGATATTTTCATCCTTGCTACTCAAGCGTTCCAATATCGTTAAAAAAAAAAAAAGATCAGGCGTATGAAAGGAACGATGATTACTAGAAGAAGTTCTTACAAATGCTAATTTTCATGTACCTTTTCTCTTTTCACGGGTCACTGAAACAGATCTACGGAGTCAAATGTTTGACTGGAAGCGTACGCCAGAATAACAATCTGGATACACACTATCTGCATTCCTGGCGCACCGTTTCACACTCATGTTCTGACGTTTTCCTTCTCTGACTTAGGTGTTACTCTAACTGATGGGGGGCAAAATTGCTTTCGGCGTCTCTTCTTCTTTGTCTTAAACCTCCTCCTGCTTCGCTGAAGCGGCTCGCTGTTCAGAAGTGTGGGACCAGAAGCCATTTTATGGGGAAGAGGCACGAATGACCGTGACCTGCCCAACCCTACTGTCACTTGGGCAACAACGCAAAGACTTCGTGAGATCCACAGCTTCCTGTATACCACAGGAAGTGCGTCACACGCATTTACCGTGCAGGTAACGAGGTCACGGGAAGCACGTCGCGGATTGAATCGCCTTCTCAAAAAGTCCTTAAAAAGAATTTTAAAAAAAGCCTGTTGTATCACTTAGTCCCACGATTACACGGGAGATCAGTATCTCCCCCCCCCCTACACACACACACACACACACACACACACACACACACACACACACACACACACACACACACACACACAGAGACTTTAACACCATCAAACTACCCGAGAATGGAGAGATCAACGGATCCTGCCATCTCCTACCCTCTCCACCCCCACCCCTTACCCCCCTCCCTCTCTCTCTCTCTCTCTCTCTCTCTCTCTCTCTCTCTCTCTCTCTTAAAAGTCTCCTTAAGAGGAGGAGACTGCATATTCCACAGATCCTCCTGGACGTTGGTTTTCTGGGGTTTGCAGGTTCGGATCCCACCGGCGCCCAACAGACAGGGGTGGGGGCCGGGGGGGGGGGGGGGTCGTCTTTTCGCTGCCCATTCTTAGCGTATTGACGTTCTGATGGTTCAGGTTATAGGTTATAGTAACTGTAGTAGTGGTGGTAATATTGGAAGTAACATAGTCCTTGTAGTGATGGTAACAGAAGTAATTGTAGCAGTAGTAGTAGTAGAAGTAGTAGGAGTGGTAGTAGAAGTCATAATGGTGATAAATAAATAGAGAAATGATACTACTACTATTACTACTACTACTGATAGTAATATAGTAATGATAATAATCATGATAATAATGATAATAACAGGGCATTTTCATAACGTTCTCCAAAATCTCAAAGCACTTTACAATAACAAAAAAGCACACATGAGTGCATCTCTCATTTTTGCACACACACACGCGCGCGCGCACGCACATGCACGCACGCACGCACGCACGGACACAGACCCACACCCACTCACTCGCATTCACACACACACACACACACACACACACACACACACACACACACACACACACACACACACACACACACTAACAACGTCCTCCTCGATACCCCTCTCCGTGTTCGCATTAGAATGTCCATCAGTAGCGGAGACGACAGATTTGCATGGTGCGTGTGAGTCAGTGGAGAAGGAGAAAAAATGAGTGTGAAAAACCTCTCTCCGACGGTATGGAAAAGAACGGGAGAGCCCGTGATGAAACACAAACATTCAAAGTTCAGAAAGACATTGTGGAGCAGTTTCATGAATGAGCTTCTTTGGTCAGCTGGAAGCCAGTGGATCTTATCAAAGAGAAGTGCGCAGTGCTGAAACATGCGCGCTGTGAAGATGAGTTCAGCGGCAACATTTAGAAAGAGAGGGGGTTAGTTACCGCCAAGGACAGAGGCAAACAAAGTACAGGACAAGACACAATGCATTTCGACCTCTTGGGTCTTCTTCAGGCAAAAACAACATGCAGGACAGTGAAAACGAAGAATGTGAAATCACTTCTCTTCTCATATTCCCCGCACGACCAAAATGGAAATGAGGCCACCCAGGAGGGGATCATGTTGGTGGCAACATTTTGAACCTGTTGGAGAGGTTTTAGGAGTTCCTGTGGATAGCCCAGAAAAGTGAATTACGATAGAGAAATTATCTTTTCTCTCTTCCTCGACTCCTTCCGATAGTTACCCTCTTTTGCTGTATCACCCGTGGTAGACATTAGATCTGAACATAGCCAATTCATCAACTGTTCGAAAGATTGTTTTCTGATTCACCTCATCGAAGCAAGGGCTTATTATCTTTTTACCCTCCGATTCTTTGCCCCCAGCCCAGTTATGTCTCGGTTCTAGGACCAGCAGCCCCAACAGAGTGATATCAGTGTCATGTTCCCGTTGGGACACCCGACACTGGAGACTCCGCAGTGCAGAACATTTGTCGTGGTGGTGTTCAGTTGTGCCTCCTGAGATTGGACGTTTGCACAATACCAATTCCCTGGCTGCGGGTACCTGTACTTCTTGGATCTTGTTCAAACAAGGATATTATTACCAATTGAGGAGCAGCATACAGACCTTTCGTGTAGCTTCGTACCAAAATGAATTCTCCATAAGCATTATCTTTATCATCATCATCATCATCTTCCTTGCTGATCACTGCAGATCTGTGTTTCTCTCGGGCCTGGTTGAAACCACGATATTTCATGAAATGAAGAGTAGAGCACAGCTCTGTCTTGCAGTCTCATGCCAGAATGAATCTTTCCG
>CM065733.1:20147222-20154722 GCA_033310375.1 Conus canariensis | reverse complement strand
GAAGTTCATGCTACAGAATCCACCATCTTCTATGCCTCCCCCTCCCCCCCATATTAACACTCGGTTTACAGACCTCTCCCACCAACCACCTCCACCTACCTAACCCCCCCCCCCCCACCCCAAACACAAACTTCAATGAAATCTTTAAATTTCATCAATTTCACACAAACAACACCAACGAAATTACAAAGATAGCAATCAACCACTGATCTTAAAAAAAAGAAAGTTTCTAAACAGGTTACCCATACACCCCACATGTTTCTACGTACAATCCATAGACGTATTTCTGTCTGAAAGAACTAAGACACACGGGAGAATGCACACCTCCGTCACACACACACACACACACACACACACACACACACACACACACACAACACACACACACACAAACATTCGTCAAGGGAAGTAATTGTTGGTAATAGTTGATACGGACTGCTGGTGTTATCCTCCCCTGCCCCCTCTTGTTGAACTTCATCTTGCCGTGCAACGCAACATCCGCCGCTTGTTCCGGTCGGGTCCGGATGTGTCATGCTTTTCTTAGAAATCAGCATTGTTGGCTGGCTTCCACGCCTTCAAGAAATGGAAAAGGCTCAATCCGACGAGAAGAAACCCGTGATAATATAAGAAGAAAGAAAAACATACCCCCCGGAGGTGCGGGGGTGGGACCCAGAGAAGAACTGCCCTCAACTGCCGAACAAACCAGCTGGGAGCAATCCTGCACCGGCCCTTGGAAGCCTGTGGTGTGTTCACATAGGGTGTGCAGGCACGCACAGGGCATTCCATTCATAGTGTTATCGTTTTGTCCTGCCTGACCCGACACTGCATCATCTCTACAGACTTAACCCAATTTTGAAATATTCCGGGTGGAAAGGGGAAGAGGGAGAGGAGGGGACGGTTCCAAGGGGGTGGGGGTGGGGGGGAGGGGGGAGGGGGAACCCCGTAGCAATATCGGGCGCCTTACGTCCTCGATTTACACTTGAAAGTTCCGAGGGCATCCCCCTTGGCACACTAGCTTATCCGCCGCTGCTATGATGAGTGCTCCTGGTTTGAAGAGTGGGAGCTGAAGCTGAGCATCAATAGTTGGGGTGGGGTGGGATGGTAGTGGGGGTGGGGGGAGAGATGCTGAAGGAGGAGGAGGAGGAGGAGGGACGGGGGAGAGAAGGAAAGGGGAGGAGGCGGGCAAAGGAGTGGGGGTGGGGTGGGGAGTGGGGTGGGGGACATTTTGAAAAGGCCATCATCTGGACGCGGGTCACATGCTAGTAGCCTAGAGAACCATTTTCAACCAACTGACATTGTCTTTTATCTTCACTGCAGTTCACCTTCTCCTCGTGTCGCTTGCTCCTCTCTGCGTGTTCTCTGTCCTGTCTCTTTCTCCACAGCGGGTAGGCCTAATTCACCCCCCACTCCCCACCCCTTTCTCCAATGTCTGTTCTCCATTGTAATGAATACGCCTCATCCTTGCCTTATTTTCTACTATAATCAGTCTTTTCTCATGTCTTTTTCTGCTCTGCAAGTTACCCCCTCTCACCCTGTATTTTCCACTACTGAAGCCCTAATACATCCATGTCTTTTCGTCCCCTATGATTAATTCCTTCCTTATCTGTGTGTTTCATAGTAATCTACCTTTTCCTCTGTCTTTTTGTCTACTGTAATTAACCTTTCCTAATTAAAAAAAATTCTGTTCTTTTCTTGTTGCCACTACAATTAACCTTTCCCGTCTCTTTTTCTCCACCTGAAGTACTCTTCCCAGCTGTCTTTTCCCGAAATAATTAATCTTTCCCATGTTCTTTTTCCCCACTACAATTAACCTTTCCCGTCTCTTTTTCTCCACCTGAAGTACTCTTCCCAGCTGTCTTTTCCCGAAATAATTAATCTTTCCCATGTTCTTTTTCCCCACTATGATTAATTTTTCCCTTGTGCTTTTTTCCCCCCACTATGATTAGTCTTTTTCCCCGGTGTCTTTTTCTCCACTATGATCAATCTTTTTCCATGTCTTTTCTTCTAATCTAACGAACACGTTCCATGACATTTCTTGCTATATAGGCCATGCTTTCTCTTACTAGGATTAATGCTTTCCACGAGTATTTGTCTTCCATGATAATGAGACGTTTGCTATGTCATTCCCTACAAATCCAATATGATAAATCTCTCCCCTGTTTCCGCTTTCTGCACTGTCATTCACATGCGGTTTTGCCCCTATCTCTGTCCCCCCCCCCCCCCCCCCACCCCCCTCCCCCCCGGTAATTCTTCAAAACGTACTTAACACGTTTTCATCGAAAATTGACGATGATGTTCTAGGAAGGTTTCCAACACACACGTTTGTGTCAGTTGTCTCGCTTTCATTTGTCTTGTTCAGTAAATGTATCCGATACATTTCGCACTGTTATTTTACCTGTTTTATAACCATGCGATTTCGAATACTCTTCGCAGCGTGGCACTCTTTTTGCCCGAGAAAGAATACTGCCAAGCTTATACTTCTCCATCTGCAAAATCATGCAAAGCATGCAAATAGCATGCACCCTGCGTGAGAAATGGAAAGCATGAAGAAAGCAATGAAACTGAGTGAACGATATTGAACGATACTGACTGGATGACACTGGAAACGACTGAACGAAGCGCCAGCTGGCAGCTCTTCAGGTGGCACTACCCAGGTAGGCAGCCCGTTGTGTAAACGAGTGTGGATTGTAAAGCGCTTAGAGCTTAGTCTCTAGCCGAGGATAGGAGCTAGATAAGTAATAATAATAATAATAATATTATTCATAAGTATTCATAATAATAATAATGACAATAAAAATCATCCGTAAAAACAAAATTTACATGTAACATTTATAATACTAACCACAGCTATCATCAATGACACATACCATCTCACAGTCTGTTAGATTACAGCCAACCCATCGTGGAAAGGTCGATGGGTCACACACAGCGGACTACTTCCACCATTCATCAACCGTCGCCCTCTTGGAGTCCGAATACTAAAAAAATTTTTTTAAGAAAAAGAAGAAACAAGAAAAGGTGGGAAAAAAATTGGAGCTTGGAGGACAAAAAAAAAAAAAAAAAGGGCAAAAAGTGGGAAATTTTGAAATTGCAGGACAAAACGAAAAAAAAAAAAAAGAAGAAAACAAACAAACAAAAACTCCCCCCATCTCCTCCATGAACAATGTTGCTGATCTAGTTTCCTTTCCTTAGGCTGTTGCTCCTGGATTTTGGGTTCTGACAATGCTGTGATTAACAAGTTCCAGCACATCGGTCAGCATGCGGTTGTCGATAAAAAAAAAAAGAAAAAGTGTTTATTCCTGGACGTGTTGTTTGTTGTTGCCTCGTTAGTCTCTCTCCGCTGTTCTGCGTTATCTCTTGGACGCCCGTTACTTTTCCTTCTCTTGCAAACTGACGTAGCTACCTGGTGGGATTCTCTCTCTGTCTCTGTCTCTCTCTCTCTTTTTCACACCACACACACACACACACACACACACACACACACACACACACACACACACACACACACGATATGTTTCAAGGGAAACCAACATGCATATTCTCAGAAGAAAGGAGCATGTCACTTTTACTCTCCCTGAACCAGAAATCGTTGCTGGGGGCGATTGGGCGGGTGAACATAGTTAGTGGCCACAGACCGCGATTGCTTACGTGTACAAAACGACATAACAAGATAGGCCAATCGATAAATTAAAGAGAGAGAGAGAGAGAGAGAGAGAGAGAGAGAGAGAGAGAGAGAGAGACAGAGACAGAGACAGAGACCGAGACCGAGACCGAGAGACAGAGGTGGGGCTATGGGGTTAGGAATATAAACGGTTGTTGGAGAGAGAGGGGGAGAGAGAGAGAGAGAGAGAGAGAGAGAGAGAGAGAGAGAGAGAGAGAGAGAGAGAGAGAGAGAGAGAGAGAAATTTCGAGGGTTAGGAAGATAGGACGATTGTTAAGTAAGTAAGCAGAATGATTGGTACATACGTAGATATATAAGCAACAGCCGTAGTAATGGTGTAGATAATGAATAAAGGACTTTTTTTTTTGTTGAATTAGGATCTCAACATTCGTCATCACAGTTTTTATTTAACAGTTTCTTCTTGTTCTTCTTGTTCTTCTTCTCTTCTTCTTCTGTTTCTTCAATGCCTGTCATCTAAATCTGTTATTATTGTTATCACACACACACACACACACACACACACACACACACACACACACACACACAACATCTCTCTCTCTCTCTCTCTCTCCTTCACACACACACACACACACACACACACACACACACACACACACACACACACACACAGACACACACACAGACACACACACACACCACGCACGCACGATATGTTTCAAGGGAAACCAACATGCATATTCTCAGAAGAAAGGAGCATGTCACTTTTACCTCCCCTGAACCAGAAATCGTTACTGGGGGCGATTTGGCGGGTGAACATAGTGGCCACAGACCGCGATTGCTTACGTGTACAAAACGACATAACAAGATAGGCCAATCGATAAATTAAAGAGAGAGAGAGAGAGAGAGAGAGAGAGAGAGAGACAGAGACAGAGACGGAGAGAGAGAGAGAGAGAGAGAGAGAGAGAGAAAGAGAGAGAGAGATACAGAGACAGAGACCGAGAGACAGAGGTGGGGGCTATGGGTTAGGAATATAAACGGTTGTTGGAGAGAGAGAGAGAAGAGAGAGAGAGAGAGAGAGAGAGAGAGAGAGAGAGAAATTTCGAGGGTTAGGAAGATAGGACGATTGTTAAGTAAGTAAGCAGAATGATAGGTACATACGTAGATATATAAGCAACAGCCGTAGTAATGGTGTAGATGATGAATAAAGGACTTTTTTTGTTGTTGAATTAGGATCTCAACATTCGTCATTACAGTTTTTATTTAACAGTTTCTTCTTGTTCTTCTTCTCTTCTTCTTCTGTTTCTTCAATGCCTGTCTCATCTAAATCTGTTATTATTGTTATCACACACACACACACACACACACACACACACACACACACACACACACACACACACACACACACCACAACTCTCTCTCTCTCTCTCTCTCTCTCACACACACACACACACACACACACACACACAACCACACACAGACGCACGCACGCACGCACGCACGCTGAACACACACACACACACACACACACACACACACACACACACACACACACACACACACAGCCCTCGTGCATGCAGTATTCAAGTTATGTTGTAAGCGCACATGCATGCAAGCATTATCTGCAGTTCTTGTACTCATTATTGCCCCTAGAATTTAGATGTAAATTGTTGAAAACAGATGTGGTTTTTATACATCCATAGTTGCGCTCTGCAAATTAAGCAAGACAGGGTCCGAATGTGTACAGCGATCAGAAGTTGGACAAAGGGGAAAGAGTCTGCATATTCACACTCCCCTGCACGCACACACACACACACACACACACACACACACACACACACACACACACACACACACACACAACAAAACAAAACAAAGCAAAGCAAAGCAAAACAAAAACCGCCGCCTCGCCACGAGTGATGAAATGTCGACAAACATCGTCGCCACTTGACACAATGCGAAACCTGCATTGATATTTTCAGTTTAAAAAAAAATCCTCTGGTACAAGAATGGGTATGCTGAAGGTAAGCCACACGCGTTAGTATAGTGTTCTACTGGACAGCTACAAACATCTCTGGAATAAAAAAAAAAAAAAAAAAAATTAAAAGCCCAAGCAAATAAACATGCAAAACACCCACAACTTCAAACGCATCTGGTCCGCTAGGTAAAACGAAATTGTGCGTGAGAAAGTGTCAACTGGAAAAACAAACAAACAACACACACACACACACACACACACACACACACACACACACACACACACACACACACACACACACCAACAGCCAACCAGCAACAACAACATGGTTATCTATCTTGCCATTTTGCTGTTTTAGTTCCCTTTGTACACACCTTTTTTTTTTTGGTAACTTTTGGACATAGTAGGCCACACGCCACAATTAAGATTTTGCACTAAAACACTACAAAATCCCTGTCAGCATTTTGATGCTAACCATAACTTTGAGCCAGCATCTAATTTCAAAACTGATGATTGAACAACTCCCCCCACCAATTATTTCCCTTGTTTGGGGGGGATTTTCACCGATGAAATCGCAAACAGCCTTCAAATAATACATGACCTTCCCCTTAGTTGACGCACACTTCAGGCCCTTGCGCTCACCTGTGACCCTCTCTTTGCGCCAGCTGGAAGTGCCCGAAGAGTCCCATTCCTTTGATTTGAAATCTCGCCTGCTTGGAACCACCTGGCTGGTACTTTGATGGTCATATGAAAGAGAACGAGGAGAATCAACTTTCAGACACTGTAGCAATTCTTGAAGCAATCTAATGGCGCCAGTCTATAAATACTCCACTCCTTAACTCAACTGAGTCTTGTCGGAAGCGGGTTTCCGACATTATTCACATCACTTGAAGGCGTGTCGGACGCATACTTCCGACTGAGTTTGACGATTTTAAAATCATACCGCCTTTTATTAAAGGGCAATAAATCTCTTTTCAGGGACAGCTTAGGGTGATTTTTTTGCAGTTGCTTCCCTTAGACCGTTCTTCATGTATTCTGTAGTAGTTTTATACGGATTTGAATTGTCCTACTCCCTGTTCCCGCGATCACACGATTTTGAACACGATCACACGATTTTGAGTGGATCAAGCATTTTGTGGTCAAATTCTTGTGTTTTATGCAGTTGTCATAAATATGCTATTCTCTGTAGGTCATACCAAGTGCTCAGAAGTGTAACTGAACTTGTGTGGGAGGACAGAGAACATGAAGAAGTGGATTACAGTGTGCACATAAAGTTTTCGTTTTTCTGCAAATGTGTATCATTTTGGATTGCTTACATCATGTGAACTGTGTAGATTCCTCATTCAAGGTAAGCATTTTTTATAAATATATTGTTTCTTCTATTCAATGGTGTATGTTTCATGCTCCTAGGTGAAGTGGTTGATTTTTTTTTTTTTTTTTTTTAAATTGCCAAAACATGTGTGATCTGAGGGACAATGGTCTATTCTGGCTGCGACTTGATTGAGTTAAGGCATCGTCGTCGTCGTAATTATTATTATTATTATTATTATTATTATTATTATTATCATTATTATCAATATCATTATCATTATTACTATCATCCTCATTATTATCATGATCATTATTATTGCTATTATTGTCATGATCATCCTTATCATTATTACTATCGTTATCATTATTATTATTGTTGTTGTTGTTGTTATTATCATCATTACCACCTATCATCATAGCGAGCTTAACTTATTTCATCACGGCGTTCCCCCCCCCCCCCCCCACCCACCTCTCCCCCCCCTAACCTCCTCGCGTCCCCGTTCTGCCCATTGCTCATCATACCTTCCGAGGCAGATGGATTTTCTTTTTTTTTCTTCTTTTTTTTTTTTTTTTTGCTCCCTTAGTGATAAGA
>CM065733.1:20114722-20127222 GCA_033310375.1 Conus canariensis | reverse complement strand
TACCACATTCCTTTCATTAACGTACAGAGTTTTTTCCTCTCTTTCTCTGTATGCAAACAAGAGGTTCTTCTTCTTCTTTCTTCATCTTCTTCTTCTTTCTTTGAGTGTCCACCTTCATCGAGTTGAAGAGTCTGACACTTTTTGTGTGTATGACCGTTTTTTATCCTGCCATTAAAGCAGCCATACTCCAACTTCGGGGAAGGTGCATGCTATGTGTAACGCGTTATCCATACCAACGGCCAAACTGGCCTTCTCTTCCGAAAGTTGGTGATGGGATTTTACGTGAGTGCAAGATGTTGTGCGTGCGTTCACACATGGAACCTCGGTTTATAGTCTCATTCGAAGGTCTGTATGGGAAATGGAGTCAGAACCAATGTTAACTCCGAGGGAAAAATCCCCCTGTACCGAAATTCGAACCCGTAACCTCAGGATCACGAGTCCGGCGCTCGACCAACTGAGCTGTTCCGGCCCAGAGGCCCTGAGGTCCATTCCAACAACAAATGTTTGTACCTTTGCGTTTCTTCTGAGTGTTTTTGGACGGCTACCATTAAATCTTTGTAGCACATTAGCACATACAACGGCAGTCATGGGAGAGTAGGATTTAACACTGAGGCGGGGGAGGGGGTGGGGGATGACATGGTCGAACTCAACACGACAAGACAAAATCACTTTATGAGCTACCGAGCCTTTCAACAACATTCTTCCTTCTTTCTTAGCTGTCCACCTTCAACCAGCTGAAGATTCTGACCGCACCCTCACAGAACGCACAGCCTCTTTCACACCATCAAACTTACCTTTCATGGAGGTATCCATCTAGGTCTGTTGAGTCATAATATCCCCACAGCTTCTTTCGTCGATGGCTCGGTAGAAGACGGAGATTTCTCTGACACCGTCATTATTCTTACAATCCTCAGCCACTCTCTGAGACAACCTGGTCTGCTTCGTTGTCACAGCAGGACTTGGTCCAGGAGTGTGGTCGACATCACAACACAGTGGAAGGGTGTTGTCTCCCAAAACATGTAGCAGAGGGTGACACCACTAAAAAAAGACACTGGAAACGGCCACACACACTCAAAAGACGGATACGTAGCACAGTATTTGCCCGCGGCCGGGTTATTAAGTTAATGAACACAGGTTAAAGAAATGGGTTGTTTGTGTCGGCATTATCGAAACAAGACAGCACAGACCCACAGCAGTAGGAAAAGAAACGTGTATTGGGGAAGTGAGGGGGGGGGGGGGGGGGGTTGGGGAGGCAAACCTTTATCTTTCCCGCTGGAGGCGGTGAAGGCGACCTTGAAACTCCAGCACGTGAACACGTTCAGCACGGCAAGAAGCTGAGAACACGTCTCACTGACAAGTGTTCAGCAACACACACACACACACACACACGCACACACGCACGCATACACGCACGCACGTATACACACACACACACACACACACACACATACGTAGATGGGGAGAGAGAGACTATGCGAGCCTCTGTGTGTGTGTGTGTGTGTGTGTGTGTGTGTGTGAGAGAGAGAGAGAGAGAGAGAGAGAGAGAGAGAGAGAGAAGCTTTAAATGTTCTTCTAAACATGGATACTGTGAACCGGTTCAATGTCTACGAAGTCATAGATTCTCTTTGAATAGGGAAAATTGCTAGTGATGATGACACCGATTTTAATTTTGCGAATTCTCTTTCCGATAGTTTCGACGAAAACTACATTGGACTAATATGTTCCGCACTTATTAATATTTGCACTGGAGGAGGGGGAAAAAAGCTGTTTCTACTCTTTTGTCAACTAAAATATATCGGGAATCTGTTCTCTTCTGTGAGCCTTTCTAGTTTTGTCTATTTATCGTGATTTATTCTCTTTCATTCTTTATTTTTGTGTTCTGAAAGCACCTCGACTTGCGTGGTTTAGCGAAGGTTGTATAAAGCGCGCATGTGGACAAGTCCGCGCGGTTTTGATGCCTCATTGAAACGAAAAGAATCTGAAAGTCGATGTTTGTTTCTGATCTGCCTGTGATTTTAGAAAACAGGATCACAAGCCGGTTTACATACACATGTGTGAACACACGTTTTGAAAAAAAAAAAAAAAAAAAAAAGTAAGAAAAAGACCACGAAAATAGCGTACGGACGATGGAACAAGGTCTCAAATGAGCAAAAACAGATTCAAAATTGGTATGTTCCTAAAATGTGTGTTCATCATTGAGCCGTGAAATGCAGGTAACAGCATCAGAGAGAATCTGTTTAGTGCGTGGGAAAAGATCATCCCAATGGTCCTATCGCTAAAAGAAGAAAATCATTATAGTATTATCATTATTATTATTATCATTATCATTATTATCATCATCATCATCATCATTATTATTTTTCGTAGTGATGTTGTTCTTGTTATCATCATTACAATTTTAACCTGTAAATTCTCCGTATTTTCAGTTGGCCACCTTATATCCAATCTTACACCCAGGTCGAAGAGACAGGCGACTGTCTGCTCGTTTGTTTGCTTTCAATTGTTTTGAATGTTATTTCTTCTGCCGGAAGAAGACCCAACATGCTTAGAGGTGCTGTGTTTGTTTTGCCATTGTGTTTTGTTCCTTTGTTTATCAGTCCAGTAGTTCTGGTGTTGTTCATTTCTGACATGTGTTTCAACCGTTATGAACGGCAATTTGTGTGCGTGGCATCACACGAGAATCATCACGTGTTAGTAGGGTATTTGAATGTCTGTGGTGATCGCTATTCAAAATGGACAACGGAGATGTGCTGAGGATACAGCGATAAATGTTCATTTCACAGCCCCCCCCCCCCCCCGCCCGCCTCCCGCTCTCTCCGTCAGTCTGTCTGTCTGTGTCTGTTTGTCTGTCTGTCTACTGTCTGTCTCTCTTTCTCTCTCTCTCTCTCACGCATACACACCACAGACACACACACAGACACACAGACACACAGACACACAGACACACAGACACACACACACACACACACACACACACACACACACAGTCTCACGCACATTGCAGTGCGGTCCCAAGTGGAGAACTGTAATGAAATCCAAACATACCATTTAACTCTTTCCCCTCGGAAAAGCCACTCTCACTTCCCTGGAAAAGTACTTCATGCCAGCCGGGAAGGGAGAAAAGGCAGACCATTCTGTTCTTCACCAAGCCAGTTCTCTCCCTTGCAGACGTTATTTATGTTTCCAAACACCGGTCCTCCCTGTCAGTCCGAACCAGATGTGCATAGGAGCCCCCCCATACTTCGAGCTAGCGCTAAGAGTGGTCGGTCTTTCTGTGGATGGAGACACTGTCTTGTCGAATGGTCCTCTGTCATTTCGTGTCACTTTCCTGGTGCTGTTTAACCCTTAGAGTTCTACTGACCTTCTTGATCACCCGCACAAATTTTGAGAGAGACATGTGAGAATTTGCAACATATGTCCATGATAAAAGTTCTGCTGAAAACAAATAGTGATATTCTGCAGGAAAACAGTAAATATGACAATTTTGACCTGAAAAAAAAACAACATTACGACGTTGCTGCTTCAATACTAGATTTCCTAGATTACTAGATTTCATTGCTTGATTTGTTTGTTTGTTTGTTTGTTGTTTGTTTTGTTTGGGCTGGTATGTCAATCAAATGTGATCACCGTAATGACAGGCGTTATGATTCACGAACATTGATAATAATGATTCATGATAATAGGTAGCTATGACTCATATGTGCGGAAACTGATGTCAGTGCACAGACCAGAGTTCTTGAACTGTTTTAACTGCTCACATCTCTTTACAGTTACGAGGTTGTAATCTTTGTTTAATATATCTGCATGTCCTAACTGCCTTACACTCTGTAAAAAAAAAAATTCATCTCTCGTGAACACTACTACTTTTCTGTCACGATTACTGTTTACTTACAAGAATAACAACTACTCCCACGAGAAAATAATGATTTTCGTCTCTCGGTAACTACCGTTTTATCATCAAAACAACAGAATAAGTGTCTAGACCACTAATATCCTTTAAGACATCATTTTACATCATTCGTTGTAGGAGAATGTTCGCCATGCTCTAATCTGAGTTCTTTCTGATTGCCAGTTATTTGCAAAATATGCTTTTTCTCATTCTAATGGTTTGTTTATGTGTATTCAACGGGAAATTGTGTGTGTGTGTGTGTGTGGGGGGGGGGGGGGGGGGGGGGGGGGACGTGTATTGAGCATAAAAAAGCATTGAAACAGACGGTTGTGTTTTTAACTAGATTACTTGTCAACGATTCTTGTTTCACGTTGATTAAATGGAACAAACAGTGGCTCATTAATAAGCAATGGTCTCTTTCTGGATTTCTTTCGTATGTTAAATCATTTAGTCTACGCCTTAAAATAATCGAGGTATTGCTGCTCTGTTCGTTGTCTTCGTTGATTTGGTTTCCGGACAGTCCTGATATGGCTTCTGTGATTGGTTGGCCACGGACAACATGCCTTGGGGGTTCCTTCAGGTTCAGTTCGAAGAAGTTTACAGACACAACTTGGTTTAGCTGTGAAAGAGTTAACAAACAATACTTGGTTTAGCTTTGAAGATGTTAATAATCACTTTGGAAGGGTAAAATTTTAGCTCTTTCTTTCTCTCCATTTTCTGTTCTTTATCATTTGAGTTGTCACATTTTTATGTCCTTTTCATTTTCCTTTTAGTACAGTCTCTGGATTTTCCCTGTGTGATTACAGTCCGTGGGAGAGATGGCACTGGCACGTTTTGCATGTTCATATCATGTCGATCTAACTTGTTCATGTTTATCTGAAGCCATGGCGTTGTTTTGATTATTTTCTAATAGCAGTTTTTTTTCTTCTATATTCTGTCGTTTTTACACATGTTTTTCACTGTCCATTTTTGATGGCTTCATGTCATTTTCTGTTGTTGTTGTTGATTGCTTTCTTTTTTTATTCCATCGTTTTGACACATGTTTTTAGCTTTCCATTTTTGATACTTTCTAGTCATGTTTTGTTGTTGTTTGCTTTCTTTTTTGTTTTATGATGTTTCCCATTCGCTCTTTGCAAGAAACCAACATATTTGAAATCAAATGCTTGAAAGCTAACCTAAAACAAGATACATGTGAAAGTGTCACAGTCGGTGTCTTGTCTGAACGTGTAATTGGCAGAAACAGATCTCAACATTCTTGTCATCACTCACACAGCTCCGACCACCAAACCAGTCCTATCAACCACATGAAGCCTGCATATTCTGACCGAATCTGCTTTTCATGTCCGACTGCTGTATGCTCTGATAATTACAACAATTATGATGACGATGATATGATGATGATGATGATGATGATGATGATAATGGTGGTGGTGGTGGTGGTAGTGTCGGTGATGATGAGTTTGATCGGAAAAGGGCTAAATCCTGCCATAAACAAACACGTACCATAACGGCCGTCTAAGCCTCAGTCATTATCCGCTATCCCATTATCTCCTATCCTGCGTGGCAGGCTGTGTGTGTGTGTGTGTGTGTGTGTGTGTGTGTGTGTGTGTGTGTGTGTGTGTGTGTGTGTGTGTGTGTAGCGCGCGCGCGTGTGTGTGTGTGTGTGTGTAGCGTGTGTGTGTGGTGTGTGTGTGTGTGTGTGTGTGTGTATGTGTGTGCGCGTAGCAGGTGACAGCTTGATGGGACGTCCTAGGGTGTCACGTGTCGGCCACATTGTGGCCAAGGCGTCCTGTCCAGGGGGGTGACGGAAGTTGGTGTTTTTTTCAGTGGCACTGTGGGAAGTCACGTGGTTGTGTTGTGATCTTAAACAGGAGGGGGGGTGTGAGGTGTTTGGGGCTTGGTGGGGGGTGAGGGTGGTGGGGTGGGGGGTGGGGGGGGGGAGTAGGAGGCGGGGGTAAATGTGCTTGAAGTCCATATCTGTTTGTCTGGTTCAGAGACAGCATTCTTTATAGAGAAGTGAGTGGAGAATGTCTGTCTGTCTGTTCTGTGGGGATGAAGAATGTCTCCATGCCTCTCTCTCTTCCTCTGCTGGCTTCTCTCTCTCTTTCTCTCTCTCTGTCTGTCTCTGTCTGTCTGTCTGTCTGTCTGTCTATCTCTCTGTCTCTCTCTCTCTCTTCTCTCTCTGTCTCTCTGACCCTCTCTCTCTCTCTCTCTCTCTCTCTCTCTCTCTCGCTCTCGCTCTCTGTCTGTCTGTCTCTCTCATACCAAACAATCGAGCAAAAAAAAAAAAAAAAAATCAAAAGAACGGAAACAAATTCAGGCACACGTGGTGATGGATACACGCTCGCTTCTGTGTCCAGAAGAACAGAAACTGCTATCAGATAAACATTGTTTACTACAGGGAAAAAGATAACCTGGATGATATTGTCACCAAGAGGTGAACATTAATTTTGCTGAAATGCTTCAGGGCCGTAAGAAATGTCACTTTCTGTGTAAAACACATCCGACAGGAATTGTTGTTTGTATCAGAGGGGCGTCTAGGTCAATAAAGATCTGTATCCAAGTGGACGCCAGGGATTTGCTAGAAGATATAGCGGTTCTTTTTTTTTCTTTTTGTATCTTAAGCTATCTCAGATCTTCCTTCATGGAATGAGAAAAAGAGAACTGATTTTAAAGTAAAAGAAATCGCTTCCTCCCCCCCCCCCCCCCACTCCATCCTTGAAGAATATTATCCAAAGTTTACAGTTATTCTGCACACACACACACACACACACACACACACACACACACACACACACACACACACACACACACACACACACACCAGACTTCTCTCTCTCTCTGTTTCTATTTCTCTCTATTTCTCTCTCTCTCTCTCTCTCTCTCTCTCTCTCTCTCTCTCTCTCTCTCTCTCTCTCCTTCTCGACGTACACATTTACGCCTCAGACATTAAGAAATAGCAGAAAAAGAAGAGTATGGTAGGGGGAAAAACAGAGGATACTGATTGAAAACCCTGTTCACTATTTGAGTTTTAAGTGTTCTTAGATGAATGAGCTCAGTATTTTTCCATGTGACGCTTATCAAAGAGAAGCAGATTCCAGAGGGCTGGAGAATGGCAACAAAGAGAGCAGGACCCACGAGGTTCAGTCTTTGATTCAGGTGTACACAGAATAGGTCTTCAGATGACTGGTTCTGTCTGCAACGAGGACAGACAAACAGTGTGTTAAAGAGATGGACAGGAGAAAGAACCAGAGACATGATATGGCATAAAACGGAGATCTTGTCTTCAATGCGCTTAATGCATGGGTGTGAATAGATTTTATTTGTCTGTCTGTCTTTCTGTCTTTCTTTCCTTCGTTCTTCCACCCCCTCCCCCCTTTTGTTGTTGTTGTTGTTGTACTTCTGTCAAGTGTGTCCTTAAAACAAACAAATCAACAAACGATCAAACGAAAAGGGCAGTGACTGTACACTTATTCCCTAATTACTTTGACTGGCTGCAAAACTGTTTGCAGTTGTATGCTGCAAGGGTGGAGGAATATTTCCACAGAGAATGGCCCACCGCAAGAACAATATTAAGAGTGACAGGAGTTTTGCTTTCATTCCTGTAAAAATGTAAGCATTCTGAATACTCTTGTTCACGGACACACACACACACACACACACACACACACACACACACACACACACACACACACACACACGCAAACACACTCACGCACTCACCAACACAAAGATACACTAACACACAAACACGCGCGCGCGCACGTACGCACGCACGCACACAAACTGCAAAAACCAACCGAGCCGCAAACCATGATGGAATCAAAACACCTCATTTAACTCCCCTTCGTTTGGAAGAGTAACTTCACTCTCTGGATAAGTTTGGGGGGATGGAGAGGGAAGTGGAAATTCGGAGAGAAGGGCGGTAAGACAGACCATTCCGCTGTGTATGAAGCCACTTCTCTCCCTTGCCTACGGTCTATATGTTGCCACAGTACTGCTCTACCCTCCCAATCTGTGCAATATGTGTATAGAATGTTTCTTAGCACACGCTGCGGCAAGAATGGTCCGTTTGGCTCTTGATAGAGATGTTGTCTCGCTGATTCCTTCCATGCCATTTCTGATGATTTTTCTGACGCTGGTTGACCCCCCCCCCCCCCCCCCTCTAAAATTCTGCTGAGTTGGCTTGATTATCTTCACAAATTGTGAGGGTGACATGTGAGAGCTAGTTCACTAAAAACACACATTTCACATAACTATACTGTTTGTGGAAACAGTGGTTTTTCTTTACGAAAACAAGGAAAAGTACTATATTTATATGAATATCACAATTATGACCAAAGTATTGCTTCATGATTACTTAAGTTTTCCTCTTTTTGGACTAATATGGGGATCGAATGTGATTGTTTTTACAACAGTAATTTTGACTCTCTACAACGTGTAATTTCATGAAAGTAGGTCAATAATGCCTATGACATACGAAGGGGATACATTGTGTAGCGGCACAGATAATAAAAAGCTGAGAAACTCATTCCTTTTAACATGATCAAGCTGTGCACAGAATAACCAACGCACACACCGTCAGGCGCCCTTAGACACTCGCGTAGAATACATTAAACTTGTATTGATCTACCCGCCATCCCCATATTTTAAACGAAAGTACTGAATTCATATGCATTTACAGCAAGCAACACACACACACACACACACACACACACACACACACACACACACACACACACACACACACACACACACACACCACGCACGCACATACACCTTAATATTAAAACGTCCAATCAGAAGCATATGGACGTTATCAAAGATGTACACATACACAAAATGGACTTTATTTTAAACAGACAGATAAGTGAACAAATAAATTGCAATCAGTGCACATCTTTTTAAATACAAATCAAGACATGTGGTAAAATTGCATTTGTGTACCGTAAGGTATATTCACGTAAAATTCCGGTTATATTAAAACTTAGCAGAATCAAAGAATGCTGTAGGTTAGAGTAAGAGTTAAAAAAAAACTCGTGAAAAAATTGACACTGTTTTCCTGTCAACATAAAAACAAAGATATGGCTCGTGTGTATGCCCCATGATATCTATGCACAGATGTTTTAGTACTTCAGCTGTTTTCAAAGTTCACATCTCCTCGGAGTCATGATAATGTATTTGTTCTCTAGACTAATCATATGATGTCGTAACAGCTTCATAACCAACGAAAACAGTTTGCAGTGAAACTGACCATTGTGACGTCATTAGTACCATTTTCTTAGTGATAATCGCTGCTTTCTTGGAAAGAAAGTAATTGGCACTTTTTCCTTGTTAGTGGTTACTGTTTTAATGATGATAAACTTTTGACTTCTTTAAAACTGCTGAATTCCCGTAAAACTTCACTTCCATTATTGTTTATTGGAGAATATTCGCCTTGCGAATAACTGTTTATCATGTCGTGTTTTCATACTTGTCTCCACTTTTCGACTGTCAGTTAATTTGTGGGGAATCTTTTCTTTTTCGTATTCACAATGGTTTGCCTTTCTGTGCAGACGATGGTATGTTGTGGAAAATAATTGTTTGTGTGATGTATTGCGCATATAGCGTCCAACCACACATTATGTTCACTTTTTATATTGGTTATCTGTCAATAAAAATACGGTCATACACACAAAACTCCACTGCCTGTCTATACAGGCAGTGTCCGCAGGAGTATCAGCCTGCATACGCAGAAAGAAAGAAAGAAAAAAAATCTGTCAACGTTTGTTGATTCATTTTGGTGAAATGGAACAAACATGCTGGCTTGGTATCGGTGTGGCTTCTTTCCAGATTTTTCTGGCATGTTAAATCAATCATGTCTTAAAATACCATCGTTCTTGTCTTCGTTAGTGTGGTTTTCTGACAATTCTGAAATGGCTTCTGCGGTTGCTCGTTATATTCAAAATGACTTGTCGTTTCTTCGAGGTTCAGCATTGGAGAGGTTAACAAACACCTTTTGGTTAAGCTTTGAAGGAATCAACAAACTCTTCTTGGCTTCGATTTGAAGGGGGTCAACAATCGGTTCTTAGTTCAGCTTTGAAGGGTTCAATACACTTCTTAGTACGGCATTAAATGGGTTAGGACACCTCTCTTGATTCATTCAGCTTTGAGGTATTTAGTAAATATTTTTCGTTAGCTTTTTCAGCTTTGAAAGGGTGAACAAACATCTTTTGGTTCATCATTAAAAGTGCATACAATCACTTCTTGTTTAATTTGGAAAGGGGTAACAGCCGCATCTTAGTTTATCTGTACAGTGGGTGATAATTACATTTTGGATCAGTTTTGAAGGGATGAAAATAAATGACGTCATGGTTCACCCCTAAAGGAGCAACCATGTCCAGTTTCTCATCTTCAGCCTGACATTTTTCACATTTCTCCATCTTTTTTTTTAAATTCAATGTTCTCTTTAGATTTTTCATGTGTTATTACATCCGTGGGAAAAATATTATGACCGTGGCATGTATCGGTGCTGAGATCCTCTTGATCGATCTTGTTTACACTTATATGAAGCCATCGAGTTTTTATAACATCTATCCAATGGGCATATTTTCTCTGTTCTGTTTTTTGTTTTTTTTAAATTTTTAATGCTTTTATTCCATTCTTTCTTCTTTACCACTTCTTGTCAGTTTCCACTTTTCGTTCTTCGTTTTCTTTCTTATTTTATCTTTTCTTTTTTTTGGAATCAACAGAAATACTTTACTATAATAACACCTGTTTATTCGAGGTCGAATTGTAAAAGTTAACCTAAAACATGTGCGTGAAA
This sequence comes from Conus canariensis, assembly GCA_033310375.1. Classification (NCBI taxonomy): domain Eukaryota; kingdom Metazoa; phylum Mollusca; class Gastropoda; order Neogastropoda; family Conidae; genus Conus; species Conus canariensis. The sequence goes on along the minus strand of CM065733.1, from coordinate 20,116,528 downwards.
GCTTCCCTCATTCAAAAGTCATTCAGCTGAAACATTGTCCGAAGGTGTAATTGGCGACACAAAAATCATCCACATCTCTGTCATCATATGCACACATCCACCTCTTAAACAAGTTTTGGTGCTCCACATAAAGCTGACCTGAACATAGGCCTACTGACCTGGTCTGCTTTTATGTGCGTCTGCCGTTTGCTCAGAAATCACGATGACGACGACGGCGACGATGAAGACGACGAAGACGACGACGACGACGACGACGACGACGACGACGACGATGATGATGATGATGATGATGATGATGATGATCGGAAGCGTTGAGTCCTGCCACAAACAAACACGGACTATAACGCCGTCTAAGCTTCAGCCATTATCCCCTATCCCATTATCTCCTATCCTGCATGGCAGACTGTGTGTGCGCATAGCAGGCGACAACTTGATTGGACGTCCTAGGGTGTCCCCGTGTTGATCAGGTTACGGGCGGGTCATCTTCAGGGTGACCGGAAGTGCTGTTCTTTTTCAGCAGTATTGTGGACAGTCACGTGGACATGTTAACATTTAAAACGGGAAGTGGAGTTTGAAACGTGGAGACGAGGGTGGGGGGGGGGGGGGGGGGGGGGGGGGAGGGCAAGTGTGTGTGGAGTTCATGTAATTCTGTTTATTTCAGGGGTAGGATTCTTAGGTTAAAAAATGTGGGTGGAGATTGTCTGTGACTTTGGGGATGAAGTCTTTCTCTGCGGCCTACCTCCCCAGACAAACTCTGTGTGTGTGTGTGTGTGTGTGTGTGTGTGTGTGTGTGTGTGTGTGTGCTATATGTGTGTGTGTTAATATGCATGTGTAAGCTTATGTGTGTGTGTGTGTGTGTGTGTTTGTGTGTGTGTGTGCATGTGTGGATATGTGTGTGTGTGTGTATAAGTGTGTGTATGTGTGTGTGTGTGTGTTGCTCGCGCGCGCGCGCGCGTGTGTATGTGTGTGTGTGTGTTGTGTGTGTGTGTGTGTGTGTTGTGTGTGTGTGTGTGTGTGTGATCTTTCTGTTGACAAATTAATGACTCTCTATAAAACCATGTATTTCTGTAAAATGTATGAATCTTCTATTGATAAAAATGATGATGACATTTCGAAATTCCATTTTCTTTTTACATCAAAGTACAAGGACAGTTCCCCCTGTCAATGACCAGCAAATACAGCTTTCCTTCCATTCATGAACTAAAATAATGATCTAGGCAGAAGTCTGCTACTGTTCTGTGTGGCCACCATCTTGTACACTTCCTTCTTTTGCTTTAATCTTTTATTTGTGATGTATGTAGTTTAGTGACTCTGAATCTCACAGGATTGCAGATTCTACCTTGCTGTAACTAAAATTAAAACTGAAACTAATTTTCACCCTGATTTTTGCCTTTTAAAACAAGAAAAAACGAAAAAAGAATATAAACAATAGAGCAAAAAAAAAAAAAAAAAAAAAAACTAGACCAACATGACGTTAGAAATGCCCTTGTCATTGTGTCCTGAAATGCTGAAAGTATAATGGCACTGAATTCATGTATGACGTGTTGAAAGATAAGGGGAATAACCCCGTCACTGGGAGGAACCAGTGACCTGACAGGTGTCGCAGCTATAATGAATATTTTTTTGTGGAAAACGAATTCCCTGGGAATGGCTCAATGTGTCAGCATTGTAGTCAAAAGTCTGATAATCTATATTCAAATGGACAGCGGGGATTTGTTCTAGAGACAGAGGGATTACAATTTCATTTCACGTCTGTGGATATCTCACATCTTGCTTCTGCAGATAAAAAAAAAAGGTCGGGAAAAA
>CM065733.1:20099722-20109722 GCA_033310375.1 Conus canariensis | reverse complement strand
ATAAAATTGATGAGAATAATAATAATAATAATGACAATCACACTAAACATTAACGAACATGATACCACCGCGACCACGTGACTTCCCATCATACCCACCCCAAACACACTTCCGCTCACCTCTCAAGACGACAACTGGCCGGCGACATGGCGGACACAAGACGTGCAATTAAGCTGTCAGAGCGATCGGGTAGCACGTGCCACGGTGGGGGGCTGTGCTGTAATGGATGGGGCCCAGACCCACGTGAAGCGACGGCTGTTTGTTGTGGTCAAGCTGCGCGCGTTTCCGATCGCCAGGGTTCCCGCCGGTACAGAGAGCCGCTGAGCGATGAAGCAGGTCGGTCAAGCGATCCGCATGTGCGATTTTTGTCGCCCCCCAACAGGAACTGCGTGGATTGTTTCAGTGGGTCGCGTGCGCGCGCGGGTAGGCGTGGATGAGGGATGGGGGATGAAGGGGGGGGGGGAGTCAGGAGGGAAGGGGGGGGGGGGGAGGGGGGGTTCTCTGGTTCTCTGGTGGGTGCCCTCACGGCAGCCTAGTATTCATTGCTACCTGTGGACGGCTTGTGCTGGCACAGACAGGATAAAACTGTGTGTGGTTGAGTTGATGTGATGTGGTGAACGGAAAAAGCGGCATGGAAGCCATGCCATTGATGGATAAGGAGGAGTGGGGGGGGGGGGGGGGGGAGGGAGTTCAGAGGGAAAAAAAATCATATGTTGGGGAGGGGATGGGGATGGACGGGAGTGGAGGGCGAGATGGGGTGGAGAGAGAGTGGGAGGGGCGGGTACAGGACAGATGCTTGGAGCGGGGAGATGGGATTAGGGGAGGGGTCTCCTCGGTATAGGTGCTGTATTGTTTGAGTTTGCAATTCAATTCAAGGAAAATCGTTATTCTCCAACCTGATTTTTTTTTCAAGAGCAGAACTACTAGACTGCTAAACGAAGGAATAAACAAATTGCACAACAGAAACAACGCATCTCAAACTCTTTGTCTTATATGATTATGAATAAGATTGGTTAAAAAGAATTAAAACTTTATAGAATAAGAGGGAAAAAAAAAACGTCAGTGATGCTGGGGACTTGCTTCACATTACAAAATGTAAACAAATAACTTACAGTTGGATTGAGAGCAGGTGAGCAGGAAGAAGAAAGGGCGGTGGAGATGGAAAAGTGGATATAGATAAGCGGGATGGAAATGAAAAACAAAATGGTGAAGGTGGTAGAAATGCACGACGTGCGTAAAACGTGTTGGTCTTCTTTGTTTCTTTATTTTCTTGTTCGTTCTTTCCCCCTAATTCTCCCTTCACCAGCGCCATTTTTTTTAACCAAATCTGATGTTTGACATTTATCACCCTTGCAACAGATTACCAACCACCAACCACCTTGTGATTTCAAGTACATCTAGAACAAATTCAATAGAGAAAGATCAATAGTAGCAGTATTGTGTGTGTGTGTGTGTGTGTGTGTGTGTGTGTGTGGTGTGTGTGTGTGTGTGTGTGTGTGTGTGTGTGTGCAAATTATTCAGTTCTATATCTGATGAAGATTCTGTCAGTACGGGTGTACAGGATACAATGCCAAGTGTCTGTGGAGAAATTGAAACTACCTTTAGCTATTGCAGCAATGACGATGATGTGGACGAAGAGGCGGAGATGGAGAGAGAGATATCAGTAGTCTTGAATGCGATATTGCAGAAGCAGAGTTTGATGTAGCCATTGGAAGCATAAGAAGTGGAATAGCGGTAGGACCTCACAACATTATTGATGAATTCTTAGAACCTTCTGCTGTTCATATTGTTCCTTTTTTCATCCAGTCTTTTGGTGAATTGTTTTCCACTGGTTTGTATCCTGATGATTAGTCAGAGACAATGATATATCCCATCTAAACAAAAGATGATCCCTAGACACAAAGGCGATATTTGGAAGGATTACCTTTTCTCGTTTGACAATTGACAGTAAAACCGTGCTCAAGTATACTGTCTAAACTTTACGGATCTGAAAATTATCATAAACATAGAAAGCCGAGAGCAAGATTGTGGAATTGTGAGTGTGAATTAATAGAAATGAAAGTCAGAAACTGGGCTGTACATCTAGGGATATAATGTTCTCAAATCTGTATGTATGTAGGATATTTTAATTATGGCATTTCCTCCTGTTTCCGATTCTTCTCTGCAGACAGGGCAGGTGTAACCAGTGTTACCGTTACAATAGTGCAATCTTTGAGTTTTTGTGGGAGACATATTTAACCTGACTCTAATTGGAAGATTTCTCGCTGTAACGTGTTCTAGTTCACACTAGTAAGATGATAAGACAAACGTCGACTTAAATGTAGAATAAAAAAGTGAACCGTTCTTTTGTTGAAACATCGTAAGCCCAGTCAGCTACTTATGATAACCTAATTCTTTCTTACAATTAACTCAGAAATGACGTTTCATCGCCAGCTTCTTGTTATGTCCAAACTTCATCAAATCTATATTTGTGCACATACCAAAAAAACCCACACAACACAGAAGATGCCTATGTAATTCGACTCTGCTTATGTAAATCTGATAACATTTAGTGCATACAAAAAGTCAGCTTGGAGGACAAGATTGTCTGCAAATGCTTTTTATAAGCTTCTACAACTTGTAGACTGTATACAACATACGTCCACGTTTCAGCAGACAGTATATGCCCAAGTGTACAATGAGATTGAGACGATCTGCAGTTTCCTACATTACACAACACATTACCTGGTTTTGAAGACCACAGACAGTATTAGAGAAGAATGACATCGTCGGAAAAGATAAGAAATGAAATTTCGATAAGATCCGGAAATAACTGTATGCTGTACCTACCGTATTGCTGAATATCGCTCGTAAGTTCGTTCAATGAGAGAGAAAACAATGTAGGACTGCATATTTTACCCTGGTCTATACCCAGTGGGCTTGATAATGAATCAGATAAATCGCTCTTTGAAGCAGCCCTTGTGTTAACTGCATTTTATATGTTCCTGACTGCTCTGCACATTTTCCATTTAATATCAGTTTTCTTCAAAACGTACGTATATACATAAATACGTACAAACATACATGTAAACATACATACATGCATACATACATAAATGCACACACATATATACATACATACATATATGCATGCATACATATATACATACATACATACATACATTCATACATACATACATACATACATACATACATACATACATACATACATACATACGTACATACGTACATACATTCATACATACATTTATACATATGTTCATACATACATACATATATACATACATGCATGCATACATACATACATACATACATACATACATACATACATACATACATACATACATACGTACATACACACATACATACATACGGGCATGCATACACACATACATACGTGCATACATACATACATACACATACATGCCCACATACATCCACGCATACACCTACATGCAGGAATTCTTCACTCTCTGTTGTACCGTCCCAAGCCGCCGCCAAAATGCTCCGCCTCCTCAAGAGTACGTGAAAAGTTGCTCCCCGAGCTGCACCGGTGCCAGAATGAGTCCGAAGCGGCGCCAGGCATGCCGTGGTCAGACCTATTGACCAAGGAATCGTGACCGACCATACACGGAGGCAACCTCCTGCCGCCGCTGCTGCCTATAAACATCCTTGTCTTGACGTTCTCTCGATGTTTCCATTTCGCATGCATTTCTCTCTGTCTCTGTCTGTCTGTCTGTCTGTCTGTCTGTCGCTCTCTCTCTCTCTCTCTCTCTGTCTGTCTGTCGCTCTCTCTCTCCCTCTCTCCCTCCCTCTCTCTCTCTCTCTCTCTGTGCCTGCGCGTGCTTGTGTGTGTGTGTGTGTGTGTGTGTGTGTGTGTGTGTGTGTGTGTGTGTGTGGTGTAATATATATATATATATATATATATGCACGTGCGCATGCGTGCGTGCCTCTGTGTGTGTGTGTGTGTGTGTGTGTGTGTGTGTGTGTGTGTGTGTGTGTGTGTGTGTGTGCGTGCGTGCGTGCGTGCGTGTGTGTGTGTGTTGTGGTGTGTGTGTGTGTTGTGTGTGTGTGTGTGTGTGTGTGTGTGTGTGTGTGTGCGTGTGTGTGTGTGACCACCATCAATGTATCTTTTGAGTCTGCAACAATGTTGTTTGTAATTTATTTGTCTTAATTTCACCAAGTCTCCATAATTATTACCTTTCGTTTTAGTGACGATTTTATACGTCACCATGTCTGTGTCGTAGAGTTACGTTCAGGAAAGGCGTTGAGTTTGGTTAGGGTGAGAATTATAGTTAGCATCAGACGTTTGGACACTGACACATAAACCCGGTAATTTATAGACACAGTGACATATAAACGCGGTAACATATAGACACAGTGACATATAAGCACGATGTCAAGTAGACTCAGTGACGTATAAACACGGTGACATATAGACACAGTGACACATAAACACGATGACATATAGACACAGTGACATATGAAACGCGGTGGCATATAGACACAGTGACACATAAATACGATACATATAGACATAGTGACATATAAGGCGATGACAACTAGACACAGTGACATGTACATATGATGACATATAGAACAGTGACAAATATGCACGATGACAACTAGACACAGTGACATGTACATATGATGATATATAGACACAGTGACAAATATGCACGATGACAACTAGACACAGTGACATGTACACATGGTGACATATAGACACAGTGAAATGTAAACGCGATGACATCTGGACACTGTGACTTATAAACGCGGTGACATACAGACTAAGTAACATATAAACACGATCACACGCAAAGACAGTGACTTATAGACATGTTGACATATAGACACAGTGACATATAAACACGATGACATATAGATACAGTGACATTTAAATACGGTGACACATAGACACAGTGAGCCATATAAACACAATGGCATGTAGACACAGTGACATATACTGTGGTGACATAGACACAGTGACATATAAACACGGTGACATATAGACACAGTGACATATAAACACGGTGACATATAGACACACAGTGACATATAAACACGGTGACACCTAGACACAGTGACATATAAACACGGTGACATATAAACACAGTGACATATAAACAAGGTGACACATAGACACATTGACATATAAACCCCATAAACATGGTGATATATAGACACAGTAGCATTTAAACACAGTGACATATACACACAGTGACATACAAACACGGTGACATATAGACATAGTGACATATAAACACAATGACATATAGACACAGTAATATATAAACGTGGTAACATATAGTCACAGTGACATATAAACGCGGTGACATATTGGCACAGTGACATATAAACGCGGTGAAATATAGACACAGTGACATATAACCGTGGTGACATATAGACATAGTAGCATAAACACGCCGACATATAGACGCAGTGACATATATACACTGTGACATATAAACACGGTGACATATAGACGCAGTGACTTACAAACACGATGAAATATAGACACAGTTACACATAAACACGATATATAAACACAGTGACATATAAACACGGTGACTTACAGACACAGTGACAAACAAACACAGTGACATATAGACATTGTTACATATAAATACGATGACATAGAGACACAGTGACCTGCAAACACGAAGGCATAAGACACAGTGACATATAAATGCTGTGACATATAGACACAGTGACATACAAACACGCTGGCATATAGACATAGTGACATGTAAACACGGTGACCTATAGAGACAGTGACATACAAGCACGGTGACATAGTTACATATAAAACGCTGTGACATATAGACACAGTGACATATAAACACTGTGACATATAAACACAGTGACATATCAAAACAATGACATATACACACAGTGACATATGAACACGGTGACATATAGACACTGTGACACATGAACACTGTGACATACAGACACAGTGACATTGAAACAGGATGACATACAGACACAGTGACATGTGAACAAGGTGACGCACAGACGTGGTGACATGCAAACACAGTGACATATGAACACAGTAAACTATGGACACAGTGACATATAAACACAGTGACAGGTAAACTCTGTGTAATATATAAACACGATGATATACAGACACACGGACATATAAACACAGTGACATACAAACACAGTAACATACAAACGCGGTTTCTACAGACACGTTAACATATAAACACAGTGACATATAAACATAGTAACATATGAACACGGTGACATACAGATACAATAGCATATAAGCACAGTAACATATAAACAGAGTGACGTTGACACACAGTACAATACAAACACTGTGACGTATAGACACAGTATTATGCAAACGCGGTGACATACTGACACAGTAACATATAAATACAGTGACATACAGACACAGTAACATGACATGCAGACAAAGGAACATATAAGTACGGTGACATACAGACACAGACACATATAACTACGATGACATAGAGACACAGAAACATATAAACACGGTGACATGCATACACAGTAACATACAAACACGATGAGATATAAACACAGAGACATATAGACACAATGACATATAAACACGGCGACATACATACAAACACAGTGACATATAAACACTGTGACATATAAACACAGTGACATATGAACACGGTGACATAAAAACACAGTGACATATAGACACAGTGACACATACACACGGTGACACATAAACACAGTGACATATAAACACCTTGGCATATAAACACGGTGACATACAGACACAGTGATATATAAACACGGTGACATACAGACACAGTAACATACAAACACGGTGACATACAGACACAGTAACATAGACACAGTAATATAGTATTACGATGACACAACGACACAGTGACAGTTAAACATTCTGACATGTCAACACTGTGACTTGTAAACACAGTGACATATAGACACGGTGACATACTGACACAGTGGCACATAAACACGGTGACCTATGCGCACGGCGACACACAGACATGCTCACGCCATAACTGTTGCAGGATAAATCTCGTCGGAGGCGTGAAAATGTCAATGCACTATTTTGTGAACATCGTTCTTTTCAAGGTCCCTGAGAAAACATTTGTTCAGCAAGCTGATGTTGGTCGCCGTTCAGAAATGAAACAGGCAGTCAGCTTTCATGAGGATTGCGGGGGGGGGGGGGGGGGGGGGGGGGGGGGCATATGATAGGGATGGGATGATGGTGGGGGCGTCATCGTGAATTGCACAGCTCAAGTCTATATGTGTGTCACGTTGTAACGTGGGTTTTTCTTTTTCTTTCTTTCTATCGTTCTTTCTTTCTTTCATTCTTTCTTTCTCTGTCTGTCTGTCTGTCTGTCTGTCTGTCTGTCTGCCTTTCTTTCTTTCTTTCTTTCTTTCTTTCTTCCTTTCTTTCTTTTGCCTTCCTTCCTTTCTTTCTTTCTTTCTTTATTTTCATTTCCCCCTCTTCTTTAATGTCATTTAGGCATTACAGAGCTAGACTGGAGGCAACAGATTGATTTGAAAACAGTATTATTCGCCCAAAGAGGAGACTATTGAGTGAGATCGGGCGCACACATTCTTGCATGGTTCTGTCCATCAACATTTGTCTCACTCACCCTTTACCCTTCATCTTTATCTTGTGTTTCGTTCACACACGTCAGTGGCATAGATCATTGTCTTTCTTGATTTTCCACGTGTAAGACTGAGAAACAGTGAGAATATCCATCCATTTGTTACTTCTGAATTCATTTCTTTTTTCTGATTCAGACTGCCGCTGTTATCCACCGGGTTACACGCAAACCAGACAGTTTCCAAAATCAAGGGTGTTCAGCCAGGCAATAGGCTTCAATGCTTTCTATTCCCATCCAAAGATATCGCCTGGTTGTGGCGGATTGGGCTCGTGTGGCCTGATGATCCCCAGAGCTATACCAGGCAGGTTCAACCATGCTGGACAGGTCGGGGGTGAAGGTCTAGACTAAATGACATCCCCAGCTATGGGTCAAACAGCCCCAGGAGCTCTCATCCAAGCTTTCCAGGGGGTTACATGTCGGAGATGGCGGAAGAGCAGATATGCCCACAACCCGGCATCAAAGGCACAACAGCTGCCTGTACAGTGCAGGGCGTCAGCATGGATGCAACAGATGCGACGGCCATCCAGGACATGGCCAGGGCCGAGCCACACCATAGCCCGTGGATTTCCACTGCTGGCCACCCAACGAAACCGGAGTGATGCCGACTGTGCTCTTGCAGCAGTGTGGGGAACCAGTATCTGGTAAGCGGGCACACACATACCCAGAAATGATCATGACTTTCATGATTCTGGAACGCAGAAGAAGAAGCTTTCTATCCAGTCCGCGGTGCCATTGAATTGATGCTATTTATTCCGACTCCTCCACAGAAAGCTACATCCAGGCGGTCGTTCCATTGCATCCTTAGGACAGGCAGTCCACGGGGAGCAGTGTGTTGTATTGGGTGGTCATGAGGCAACCCGCGGAGAAGACACTGCACTGCCGGTGAGTCAAGTTGTTGTTGTGCTCAGTCGTGCTTACTCCAGTGCAGCCGGCGCAAGACAACCTACTAAGTCCCCGACTGTCCACAACAATCAAGTCGCAGAACCGGCGGGACTCCCTCAACCTACCTCCCTCCCTCCCTCCCACCCGCTTCCAAAGGGCGGAACACTGTAAAGAGACCGCCATCACATGAATGAAAATTGGCTGTGTGCTTCCGGTCTTCTCATTAGAACCCAGGGCACATTCAGCTGGGGATAGGAACCGGCCTGGGTCAAATAGAAGACAAATCAAAGCTTCTGCTGAGATTGGAACCCACGACTTCCCAGCCTGCAAACTGTTAAGCTTGCACACTGTCGCCACGGCGACCAGTGGCATAGATTGATGTAGGTCTAGTTCAACCGGAACTTTCCCCCCAATTTTTGTTGCTGTTGAGACAACTCGACTATTAGGAATTTGTTTTCAACCGGAACCTTCCCAAAACTAATGACTTTTTTGGAGACAACTCGACTATTAGGAGTTTGCCTTCAACCGGAACCTTCCCAAATATTTTGTGTTTGGGTCAGCTGGACAATTACGAGTTTGTGTTCTGGGTTGCGATCATATGTGACAAATGAAAGCTTATCATTACAACATGATTTGGGTGTACTTTTGTAACTATTGTTCAATAGTAGCAGCATATTTACATTGGACTGCATGTAAGGTGTGTTTTACGAGTACACTTTATCGGGGCCGGGAAGGGGCGAAGTGGTGTGTGTGTGTGTGTGTGTGTGTGTGTGTGTGTGTGTGTGTGTGTGTGTGTGTGTGTGTGTGTGTGTGTGTGTGTGTGTGTGTGTGTGTGAGAGAGAGAGAGAGATGAGAGAGAGAGAGAGATGTACATATGTATGCATATATATATGTATGTATATCATGTACTTTATATATATATATATTATATATATATAATGCTGAACAATAAGAGAGAGAGAGAGAGAGAGAGAGAGAGAGAGAGAGAGAGAGAAATGTCCTTTGTGAAGTTAATTTTCAGTTCAGCAAACATTTAATACTTTAAATCCACGTTAAATAATGTACCACTATGTGTATTCAAACTACCAACGTATTTTATTCATTCACTGTCCGCTCAGCGTTCAACAGAGTGATTTCACTCGACTAACAAAAAATAAAACTTTTTTTTTCCCAAACAAAACACACCCAACTGTTTCCCTTCCTGCGTCTTCGTTTTTACTACCGTGTGACTGTGAGGTCGGAAACAGAGACTATGTAAGGCAACCCATGAGCGCAGAGACGGCGCAGTGTCTCCTCAAGTGAGTTTCCTCGTGGGGCGACCTGCTGTTTATACCTCCTTAATTAAGGTCTGCTTACACGAGGGCGGACTCGGACATGGCTATGTATGAAAAGAGCCGACAGAGCGAGCAGTGAGAGATTAATGCTATAAAGAAACAATGGAGTGGGAAGGCATTTTTTTTTTTCTTGCTGTCCCATCTTCT
>CM065733.1:20074722-20094722 GCA_033310375.1 Conus canariensis | reverse complement strand
GCAGGTTCTGCAGGAAGACGTCGTCGTCAGGGAAATCTCGTTTGCCCAGCCTCAGCAGGGGCAGCGAGCGTTTGCCCAGGCGGAGCATCTGGATGCCCCTGGCCAGGCGACGCATGTCCACGGCTCGCTTAGCTCGGGAGAGGTCTTCGGGGCTGCTGACGGCTTCTGCTGCTGTGTTGGAGGAGGAGGAGGAGGAGGCCTCTTCTCCGCAAACTGAAACAGACAGGGAGAGGCTGATATACAAATTTGAAACAAGAAAGAAAGAGAGAGAGAGAGAGGGGGAGAGAGACAGAGACAGACAGAAGGATGGATAGATGGATGGGTAGATAGACGATTTGATAAGTAGATCAATAGATAGATAGAAGCGATATGGCGAGACTAGAAAGAGAGAGAGAGAGAGAGAGAGAGAGAGAGAGAGAGAGAGAGAGAGAGAGAGAGAGAGAGAGAGAGAGAGAGAGAACGAGATGACAAGAATTCTCGCTTGCTTGGCCAATGTCAGCGTGTCACAGCACATGTTAGCGGCGAGGGAGGCTAGGAAAAGGCGGGAGTTCGCTAGACGGTCCTCTGGGCTCTCTCGCACTGGAGAGAAAATGGCCGAAAGTTGAAGCGGCGTCCTGTGATTGGTGCACGAAAATCAGAAACGCATGTGATTAGTATAGATAACGATCAAAAACGCTGAGCCTTCAGCAGCACGAAGAGCTTGAAGAAGTTGTCACACTGTCGATCTCAATCTGTGTCCTGCGTCCGTTGCTTTACTCCCCCCTTGCCTCTCGCACCTCTGACCGCATGAATCACCTCACCACCTTACGAGTTCTGGCATCTGTGACACTCGCCTCAGTCTGGCCTTGCTAGTTAGGCGTCAGACATTCGCTTGAAGGTACAGGAGTCAAGTTCTGCAGAGAGTACCCCCCCCCCCCCCCCCCCACACACACACACGCACCTCCCTCCTAGTCCATTGGGTAACACTTCGGAAGGAAGTCCCATATCTGCATGGATACATGCGTAAACAATCTTGCACGCTCGGTAACCCCCCGGAATAGCTCAGTGGTAGAGCGCCGGACTCGTAATCCGAGGGTTGCGGGCTCGAATCTCCGCCAGGCCGTTTCGGTATAGGGGGATTTTTCCCCCGGAGTTAACATTGGTTCTGACTCCATTTCCCATACAGTCCTTCGAATGAGACAATAAACCGAGGTTCCGTGTGTGAACGCACGCATAACGTCTTGCACACACGTAAAATCCCGTCACCAACTTTCGGAAGAGAAGGCCAGTTTGACCGTTGGTATGGATGACACGTTACACATAGCATGCACCTTTGGAGTATGGCTGCCTTAATGGCGGGATAAAAAAAAACCGATCATACACACAAAACTCCACTCCCTGTACAGGGGGTGTCCGCAGGAGTATCAGCCTGCGTACGCAGAAGAAGAAGAAGAAGGTAACCCCCTGCGACCTTTCACAGAAGGGTATGCTACTGCGTATTGGTGGGATGGATGGCACGAAAATAAAGTATAAGCACTTTAGTGTCAGATTTATACATATGTGTTATTGTGTGTTAGTGGGATGAATAGCACAGAAATAAAGCATATGCACTTTAGAGTCCCGAAGACGGATTGTGGCTACCTCAATGGTGGCATAAAAAACGCTCGCATAAATTAAAAAAAAAATCTCACCAATGGCGAACTTCAGAGTTTTTGAAGAGGAACGAAGAATGGAAAAGAAATCCGTTCGCTTTTTTTTTTTTTTTCTTTCTTTTTTTTTTTGTTCTTGTGGTTGCCTCCCCTGTTGAAGACCTGAAGGTCGAAACCCGTTGCTTCCTTCCCTTTGGTGATCGAATCTCACAACGTTCATTCTCTTCACACCCGCATGCAGTCACCCTTTAATCAGACTGGCTCTCTCGTTCAAATTGTGTGTTGTTCTTTCTTGTATTGTCTCTCGTGCTGTGCTAGCCGTGCTTGCCTTGTTTAGTGTGCATCTTAGGCATGTCTTGCCCGTAGAAGTTCTATCGGTCGAGACTCGTTGCTTCTATATTGTGATCTGTTCTTTCCCTTCGTTTGTTCTCCATCGTGTAATCAGAACTCTCAGGCGAGTCAAAGAGAGGTAAAAAGCCAACGGTTGTCCCTACCAATCAGACAACGATACTATTTTTGGTGCTCGTGGGTGGAGATAATAGTTGCACATCATTCGAAGAGATTCCTTGCTTCCATCCTTTTCAGACGATATCCACCTCGTTCATTTCGAAGATGGTGTGGGTTTGTTTGTTTTTAAACGGAAAGCAGCTGATTTAGACTTAGCTTGTTTAAAGTACGTATTTCTTCTTCATCTGTGTCTTTCATTTATAAGTGACATGACAAAAGCTGCGCTACGTGATTTGTCCACTTCTGTAGTTCAGCTGCCGCATGCAGTATCCATTGTGATATGGCTTTTTTTCCCTGTCCCCTCGACCTCAGCAGAAAGAACGTGTTTTGTTCGGCGCAGAGCGAGAGATTGCTTGTGTCCTTTTGTTCGCAATTCCATACAATGCTGGCTCCCATGCTTCTACGCACGTTTTGCTTGTTTAGGACAAACGGCTCACGTAAGGCCGTGATACTAGCCTCTGTATTTTCTTTCCTTAACCCTCATGTGTGTGTGTGTGTGTGTGTGTGTGTGTGTGTGTGTGGTGTGTGTGTGTGTGTGTGTGTGTGTGTGTGTGATAGAGTCCCCATAGCGGTGTCAAAACTGGGAGTTGTCTCTCTTGTTATACTGATTTGTGTTCTCCCGCCGAGGCGAAGGGCGACCTGCTTCTTCAGAGTGATCTCTCCTGGCTCCAAAGGGTATCTTGGTTATCTCTCTTAGTTCCAAAGGGATGGGAGGGAGGGAAGGGCCGGGCATGTTGTCTCTTTCGGTTCAGGGGGTCAGCATGGTACCTCCCTTGGTTTACAGGGGTCGGACATGGTACCTCCCTTGGTTTACAGGGGTCGGACATGGTATCTCTTTTGGGTAACAGGGGTCGGGCATAGTATCTCCTTTGGGTACAGGAGTCGGGCATGGTATCTCCCTTGGTTTACAGAGATGGGCATAGTATCTCCCTTGGTTTACAGGGATGGGCATGGTATTTCCCTTGGTTTACAGGGCTGGGCATGGTATCTGCCTTAGTTTACATGGGTGGCCATGGTATCTCTCTTGGTTTACAGGGGTCGGGCATAAGATATCTCTTGGTTTACTGGGGTGGGCATGGTATCTTCTTTGGTTTACAGGGGTGGGCATGGTACATTTCTTGGTTTACAGAGGTGGGCATGGTATCTCCTTTGGGTTACCGGGGTCGCGTATGGTGTCTGTCTTGGTTTACAGAGGTGGGCATGGCATCTCTCCTGGTTGACGGGGGTCGGTGTGATATCTGCTTTGGATTACAGTGTCGGGCGTTGTATCTCTTGGTTTACAGGGGTCGGGCATGATATCTCTTGGTTTACAGGAGTGGGCATGGTATCTCTCTTTGTTTACAGGGATGAACATAGTATCTCTTTTGGTTACAGGGGTCGGGCATGGTATCTCTCTTGGTTTACAGGGATGGGCATAGTATCTCTTTTGGGTTACAGGGGTCGGGCATGGTATCTCTCTTTGTTTACAGGGATGAACATGGTATCTCTTTTGGGTTACAGGGGTCGGGCATGGTATCTCTCTTGGTTTACAGGGATGAACATGGTGTCTCTTTTGGGTTACAGGGGTCGGGCATGGTATCTCTCTTGGTTTACAGGGGTGGGCATGGTATCTCTTTGGGGTTACAGGGGTCGGGCATGGTATCTGTCTTTGTTTACAAGGGTGGGCATGGTATATCCTCTGGGTTACAGGGTCGGGCATGAATCTCTCTCTTGGTTTACAGGTGTGGGCATAGTATCTCTCTTGGTTTACGGGGGTGAACATGGTATCTTTTGGGTTGTAGGGTTCGGGCATGGTATCTCTCTTGGTTTACAGTGGTCTGGCGTGGTATCTCTCTTGGTTTACAGGGGTGGGCATGGTATTTCTCTTGGTTTACAGGGGTGGGCATGATATCTCTCTTGGTTTACAGGGGTGGGCATGGTATCTCTCTTGGTTTACAGGGGTGGGCTTGGTATCTCTCTTGGTTTACAGGGTGGGCATGGTATCTCCTCTGGTTTACAGGGTGGGCATGGTATCTCCTTTGCTTTTACAGTGATGGACGCAGTATCTCTCTTGGTTTACAGTGACGGGCTTAGTATCTCTCTTGGTTTACAGTAATGGGCATAGTATCTCTTTTGGTGTACAGGGTGGGCATGGCATCATTGTTACATTACAGGTGTGGATGTAGCATCTCCCTTAGGTTTGAAGGGATGGGCATGGTGTATAACTCTTTTTTCAAAGAGGTAAGCGCACTGTTTCTCTTGGTTTCCAATGGATGGTATGAAAACCACGTGGGCTGAACAAAGCGGTCATGGGCTGAGATGGGGAATGGTTAAAGAGTTACAACAACTGGGATGATAAAGATTTTGTTTGTTTTCTGAGCGGGGTCCAAATGAGTCAAAAGTGTGTTTTTAAATGCATGTGTATCTTACGCTTTGCTTACGTGCGCGTGCGCGTTGTGTGCATACCTATGTGTTTGCGTATGTGCGTATGTGTATGTGTAGGGTATGGGGTGGGGCTGAATGCTAGTGAGTTGGTTTGGATATGGATGTAAGGGTAACCTCTCAGCCGACGAAGACAGACAGACAGAGACAGAGACAGACAGACAGACAGACAGACAGACAGACAGACAGACAGACAGGCAGGCAGGCAGGCAGGCAGCAGAGAGAGGAGGAGGAGAAGAAGAAGAAGAAGAAGAAGAAGAAGAAGAAGAAGAAGAAGAAGAAGAAACGTATTCACACAGACAAGAATGTTCAAAAGTAGAAAAGCCTCTAGATTACTCTCTCTCTCTCTCTCTCTCTCTCTCTCTCTCTCTCTCTCTCTCTCTCTCTCTCTCTCTCTCTCTCTTTGTGTCTCTTTTTGTCTCTGTTTCTGTCTGTCTGTCTGTCTGTGTACTCTCTCTCTCTCTCTCTCTCTCTCTCTCTCTCTCTCTCTCTCTCCTCTCTCTCTCTCTCTCTCTCTCTCTCTCTCTCGTCCACCAGCTCGTTGAATCATTTGCTCAATCTGAAACAACCAGGAGAACGCAACAACACGAAGCATTGCAAGCCGCAATGAAAATCAAAACCCACATCATCTGTAAACAAAGGCAAGCAAAACAAATGGAAGTCAAACAAGTGGAACCTGCCCCTCATTTGGCTGGTTGATCTTTCCTTCCTTGCCGATTCCAGACCAGGAAGGGTTTGACTGTCGAGTGATGGAGGCAGCCTACTCTCCCGCCCCCCCCCCCCCCCACCCTCCCCCTCTACCCTCCCACCCCATCCCTATCCCCCATTCCACCAACACATGTCACGTGGGCAAACAAGGGAAATCACTCTCTGTGTGATCTGACCATTCCAGCCATTCTGTTTGTTAATCGCATCTAAATGGGAGGGGAAAAGAGCAGGGCTTTTGTCAGCGTTGAAAATAGAAGAAAAAAAGAATAGCAAAAATGCATGAATGAATGAATGAATCTGTAATCGGTAAAGAATAAGTCTCATTGAAGGTCTTAGAAGAATGAATGAATAAATGAATAAATTAACGAATGTTTGAATGAATGAATGAATGAATGAATGAGTGAATGGATGGATGGATGGATGGATGATAGTGAATGAAATGAATCTTTAATCGATAAAGAATTGGGCTCATTGAAGGTCTTAGAAGAATGAATGAATAAATGAATGAATGAATGAAGGTATGAATGAAGGAAGGAAGAAAAGGAAGGATGGAAGGAAGGAAGGAACGAATGAATGAATCTTCAATCGGTAAAGAATAGGGCTCACTGAAGGTCTTGGAAGGATGAATGAATGAATGAATGAATGAATGAACATATTTATGTATGCATGAATAATGAATGAATGAATGAATGAATGAATGAATGAATGAATGAATCTTTAATCGATAAAGAATTAGCCTAACTGGTCCTAGAAGAATAAATGAATGAATGAATTATTAATTAATTAATCATTAATCGATAAAGAATTAGGCTCACTGAAGGTCTTAGAAGAACTAATGAATGTATGAATAAAAGAATGAACAATTTTGCCCACCAAACATAAATAGTAGTCGTAGCCGCAGTCGTAGTCGTAGTAGTAGTAGTAGTAGTAGTAGTAGTAGTAGTAGTAGTAGTAGTAGTTAGTAGTGGTCGTCGTCGCCATCATAGTAGTAGCAGTAGTGTCAGTAGTAGTAGTAGTAGTAGCAGCAGCAGCGGCAGCAGCAACAGCAGCAGTAGTAGTAGTAGCAGTAGTAGTAGTGATGGTGGTAGCAGTGGCAGCAGCAGCAGTGGTAGGCCACAGCTAATACCAATGAAAAATGAATCAAAAGAAAAAAAAATGTAGAATTAAATTTTTTGATACGACGGTAACGTCACTTTTGCGATTATAAGACTATGACTGTTGTAAATGAGACCACTACTACCAACAAGACAGATGAAGAAGATGATAAACGAACAACAAAGGGCGATGAAGAGGGAGAGGAGAAGAGGAGGATGAAGAGGAGGAGGAGGAAGAGGAACAGGGACACGATCATGAACAATTGGACGACGACGACGACGACGACGACGACGACGACGACGACGAAGAAGAAGAAGAAGAAGAAGAAGAAGAAGAAGAAGAAGAAGAAGAAGAAAAAAGAAGAAAAAGAAGAGAGAGAGAAGAGAGAGAGAGAGAGAGAGAGAGAGAGAGAGAGAGAGAGAAGAGAGAGAGAGAGAGAGATTTTCCATAGTAATCGCTGACAAGGGTTACAAGGTTGCTTGCTCTCTCTCTCTCTCTCTCTCTCTCTCTCTCTCTCTCTCTCTCCTCTCTCTCTCTCTCTCATCTCCTCTCTCTCTCTCTCTCTCTCTCTCTCAGCGGATGTGTCATTTAAGAAGTCTTCTGCATCAAAAACTAAAAAGGCACACCGGAGAACGCAGACTTCCGCCACTGTCAAACAAACAGACCCGGGATCAGGCCTGCGATCCGGATTCGAACCACGGATCTGAACAAAACTGCCACGATTTCGTTCCTGGCCGACATTCCCTCATTCCATTACATTTGGTAAAAACTCGGCAAGGTCGTTTTTTGCGTCACCCTGCTCAACGGATCCTGTCGTAGTTCTGTCCCTTGATTCGGATCCGGATCCGGACCGAAATTTGACGGATTCGTTACTAGATCACAATCCGTCTTTCCTGCGAGTTTCGTTGACTTGAGTGTTGTATGATCACTCTGACAGACAGACAAGCAAACAAACAAGCAAACGTAAGACTTGGATGAACATATAATCGTTTTAGCAGGGTTGATAATTTGTTTGCCCCTCGAAATTGACTGTTTGCCCAATATCAGCCGTGTGTTCTTTATTTCATGATTATTGTGACGTGACAACGTAGATTATGGTTGAGAAGATGATGGGTGTAGGGAGGGGTGGGGGTGGAGGGTAATGGGGGTGTAAGTAGAAAGGGGGGGGGGAGGGAGGTGTGTTTTCTTATGGTATTGTTTGCGTTAGGGGAGAAGGACTGGGGGGGGGGGGGAGGGGTATGATGTGATTTGTAAACTGTGGAGAGGCTTGCGCTCTATATCAAGGGACTGTGGTGTTGGAGGGCGCGGGGTGGAGATGGGGATGGTTATGTGTGGGAGATGGGGGAGGGGGAAGTGGAATGGTGGAACGACTTGCGTTTTCTTTCCCATGTGTTAGAAAAGAAAACAACTGAAAGAACAAAGGAGGAAAGAAAGAAAGAAAGAAAGAAAGAAAGAAGAAGAAAGAAGAAGAAGAAGAAGAAGAAGAAGAAGAAGAAGAAAGAAGAAGAAAAGAAGAAGAAGAATCCCATATGGGAAAATGTGACTCAATGAATCTCCCTCTCTCTCTCTCTCTCTCTCTCTCTCTCTCTCTCTCTCTCTCTCTCTCTCTCTCTCTCTCTCTCTCTCCCATCCCCTCCTCCCTCTCTTTGACTTTGTCTCTCTCCCTCCATCTCTCTCTCTCTCTCTCTCTCTCTCTCTCTCTCTCTCTCTCTCTCTCTCTCTCTCTCTCTCTCTGAGAGCCACTAGGACAGAAATAAGGAACAATCAACCTTTCAAAACCAATCAGGTACATTCAGCACTATGCAAACAAACACACATCGACATGTCGTTTTCTCCCCATCTTCCAGCAGGGAGCTCTTCGTCCATTCAGTGGGTCCACGGATCAGGCGGTCAGATTGAGTCTAGACTCCATCAACATCGAACGTCAACAAACACAGGGTTACCCTTGTAACCACCACCCTCCAGCCCTGCACTCTCCCCCCCCCCCCCCCCCAATTTAACCCTCTGCCCCCTCCTCCCCCAATCCTCTTCCCCCTCCTCCTCAGCTCACACATGGATTACGCGCGTTCACTGCTTTCAAGTTTGTTGGCGAGTTTTCTAGTACACACACACACACACACACACACACACACACACACACACACACACACAGGAGAGAGAGAGAGAGAGAGAGAGAGAGAGAAAAACAAACAAAATATCTCAACAAATAAAAAAAAGTAACAAAACAAAAGTCGGCTGAGCAAGTGAGCAAAGAGATAGACTATGCACAAATATTATTATTATTCACTTCACTGTCCATACATGCATGTACAGGTAAAATATATCTGGATATAAATGGACATACATATACTTGTAAGAACGTAACTTATTTACCTGTCTACGAAGACGATGAATCACACAGAACACTTGTGTTTGGAGACATTTTCGGTATATTCAACCACCTGCAATTTCCTTGGATCTCTCTCTCTCTCTCTCTCTCCTCTCTCTCTTCCCCTCTCTCTTCTCCAAAAAAAGATCACCATGACTCTGGAGTACAGATAATCATTACGAGTGAAAATTCAGATAATTATGACTCCTGAAATCAGATATTTGCGACTCGTGAAAACAGATAAGTATGTCTCACGTGCGCACTGGTTTTTGTCCATTTCATTTATTAAACCAGCCAACCAACCAACCAACCAACTAACCAACCAACCAACCAACCAACCAAAACAACTATGTGGCAAAAACGCATGAGGCCGGAAGCTTGAAAGCTTGACTGTCATAGTTGAGAGTTAAAAATAGCCTATATAGCTTTCAGACAGTCAAGGAACCTTTTCATTTTTGGTGCATTAAGGGAAATTGACGGCTGAAAGTAATTTGAAAATATTCTTTTTTTTTTTTTTTTTTTTTGTTAATACAATACATGTCTTGTTAATGTCGAAAGGGAAGAGGATTTTACACAAAAAGAAACTATACTGCTTAAATTTCGTCTCTGTTTTTTTGTTTTGTTGTTGTTGTTGTTGTTTGTTTGTTTGTTTTTCCACATAATTATTACTTTCAGATATTGGTATATGTATGGGGACTCCGTAATCCTCTGAAACAGACGATGTGCGAGACTACTTCAGACAGGGTAGGGGATGGGGAGGGGGGGGGGGGGATAAAGTACTTTAAACATTGCACGAAAAATCCGTGCGAAAACTGTTCTTGTACTATTTGACTCCTGTTGTAATCTTATCGGAAGTGTCAACTCTTGATGTGGGAATGAGATTGGTGACAAGCAACAAGGAGCTATCTTTAGCTCGCTGACGTCATCTCACTGTCTCAGGTTTTAATGAAAGCGAGTTCTCTCCCTTTAGGCATTTGGACAGAAGGTCGACAACTGCCAGCCAGCCATGATATCCCCCACCAGGAGGGAAAAGGCACTCTTAACACACACACACACACACACACACATACACACACACGTTGAGCGACGTTATCCTGCATTATATTCAAGAAACATCTGCTTCTTTGTTCCCTTATCAAAGTTTTCCGGTACAGGTCTATATTGACTATGTCTATGTGAACTTCCCTGCGATTGCTGTACAAGAAAGATTTTCATGATTTACACCTTGAAATTAATAAATGTGTTCACTGTTAACAGCTTAGATGAGTTTTTCATTCTTTTGGCTCGTTCCACGATACATAGAGCGAAAGGGAGGGTTTACTACATCATCCAACAAATGGTGCTCACAAGTTGCTATTGTCATGATTTCCGGACAGAATCAAAACGCTTAGAATCAGGCGAAAATTCATGTTTTCAGATGACATTATTTTGTTCTTGTTGAGGAAAGTCTAGTGCACGTACGTGGAAAATCTTATTGTCACTTTTTCCTAGAAGATAATTTACCGTACTGTTTTCTTCAGAACAGAGTTTAATAATTGTGACCTTCCGACACTGATGAGCTCCCATATGGAGAACCATGAAGAATCCCTACACGGACAAACGGAGCCTTTGACAACCTTGAGAATAATGGATTTCTGAACAAACCCTGCGCTTACTTTTCCACCCTACCTCCTCCATCCCCCTCCTCCGTTCCAAGCCACCCCCTACCACCCACCCCACCTCCATCCTTCCTTAGCCCCCCCCCCCCCCCCCCCCCCCCCCCCCCCCCCCCGTGCTCCCTCTCGCCTCCTCTTCAACGATGCCCGCGTGCCGTGGATGGAGGAATCAGAACATGGAGATGTCTGTCTCGATACGTTGAGTTGTCTTCCTTTGGTGTAGGGGCAAAACGCGGCTGTCAGCGTCGCCTCCCCTGAGTGTTGGGGGCGCTGGTGTGATTTGGGTTGACAGCCGCCATTTTGTGTGCGCCCAGTCTAGGAAATTGGGCGATGTGAAAGAGATGGCCCGCTGTTTTCGTTGTTGAGAGAGAGAGAGAGAGAGAGAGAGAGAGAGAGAGAGAGAGAGAGAGACAGGGGGAGTATGTGTGTGTGTGTGTCTGTGTGCGAGTGTGTGTGTGTGTGTGTGAGTGTGTGTGTGTGTGTGTGTGTGTGTGTGTGTGTGTGTGTAATCAGAACGCACGTGTACTCTGTTTACTTTAACAACATACAGACCTATAAACAGAACAGGCGAATGCAGACATATACTCCAAACCAGAGAAAAAGGAAATTTTCATTTGTTTGTTTGTTCAGAAATCAATTATTCTCAAGGTTGTCAAAGGCTCCGTTTGTCTGTGTAAGGAATCTCCATGGCTCTCGAGTGAGTTGCTTTGTCCTTTCTTTTAAAGCAAAATAAATTTACTCAGCGAAATCTTTGATAAAAAAAGAAAATTATGTCCATTTTCTAGCATACACACACACACACACACACACGCGCGCGCGCGCGCGCGCGCGCGCGCGCATGCTCGCATGCGCGTACGTACGGACGCGCGCGTGCGCGCGCGCGCACACACAGAGAGAGAGAGAGAGAGAGAGAGAGAGAGAGAGAGAATGCAATGAAAGACTGTCAACATAATTACGTTGCATCCGTTGCGCTGGAACGCTGCCACATAGCTTACTCTCTCTCTCTCTCTCTCTCTTCTCCCTCTCTCTCTCCCCCCCCCTCTCTCTGTCTCTCTCCTGAACTCCACAGAATTCGATGGCTCTGAAAAATCCTTAAAAAAAAAAAGAAAGGAAGGGAAGGGAAATGGAGGGTGAGGGGTGGAGGGCAGGACTGAGGATGGAGGGGAAGGGGGGGGGGAAGGGTGAGGGGTGGAAGGGAGGGAATTCAATTCCGAAAAAGTACACGACTTACACTCTTCCTCCTCACAGGACTCTGTCTGCTTCATCCCCTCCTCCCCCCCCCCCCCCCCCCCCATTCCGCCCCTGCCTCTGTGCCCAGTGCCCCCGGTTTCCTGTCACGTGATGTCCCACGATCCACAAGGAGTTGTCTGGCTTAGTCCTCTCTCCGCTTCGTCTGGTCTTACATGACGAGGAGAGCGAACATGTCAAAGGTAGCTTTAATTGAGTGAGAAGAGAGAGAGAGAGAGAAGAGAGAGAGAGAGAGAGAGAGAGAGAGAGAGAGAGAGAGAGATGCTGGTTGATGCGGGGTGGAAGACAAATGACAGAGACTGACACACCAGCAGACAAAAAGATAAATTCTATGTGACTGTGATGTAGCTGTGTCGAAGTTTTTTTCATCCCCCCCCCCCCCCCTTTTTTTTTTTTTTAATAATTAATCAAAAGAAGTGTTACTGTTGCGGATAAGCTTTCACTTCATCTGTTGGGGGAAGGGGGGGGGGGGAGGAGGGGAGAAAGACCAATACACGACAATACGTCAGCCCTACTAAGTCGAGCATTTAGACAAACATCTTCACGTGTAGTGTCTAATCATCAAATGATTCCCCTCCCCACCCCACCCCCCACTCCCCCACCCCTCAAAAAAAAAAAATAAAAAATAAAGGAAAGAAAATGAAAACAAAAAAGTAAAAAGAAAAACCAAAGAAAAAGAAAAAAGAAAATCAGTTCCGTCATGCATAATTCATGGTTACGTATAATCTTCTATAAAACCGCGTTTCTTTCCTTTTCTTTTTAACCATGAGCCTTAACTGCTATAACTGCGGTATTTGCGAAGAAGAGAGTCAAAAAGTTGACCGGATCAAACAAGGGTTTAAACAAGTGTTTACGTGAAATTCCCTGTCAAGACATGCTCAGAGAATTCAAGACGACTATGTCGGATAGTCACGAGAATCTAAGATCCCGCGTGAAGCATGTTGTTTGTGCGCGTTAAAGAGACCACGCCAACAAGGGAGTAGCCTGTGTATAGAAAGTACATAGGCACAAGCAGAAAGAGAGGAGAATACAAACGGATGGCATTAAGATGACTGCATACTAATTGTGGAGAGAGCAGGTCCAGTTTCACGTTGAAAAGTCTGTTGTGATAATAAAGACACCCACCAATTCAATACAGTTATTATTTGGTATGAGACGGAGATTTGCTCGTTGGCGCGTTCTTTACGTTGTGAAGGCTGCTGGCATTGTGGTTATTGGCGTGATTGTGTGTGTGTGTGTGTGTGTGTGTGTGTGTGTGTGTGTGTGTTGCCGCGCGCGCGCGCGTGAAGGGGGGACACAGCAGAGTGTGGTATGTTCTTTTTTTACATCATGGAGTTTTCGATGTCATGAGTACTTATGTGTACTTTTTGTTGCGAAGGTTGTGGGTATTTTAAATGTTACAGTGTTCTTGTTTTGAAGGTGTTGGGTATTGTAAATGTTAAGAGTTTCCTTTTCTTTCTTTTTTTTTTTTTTTTTTTGCAAATGTTTTGGATATTGTACATGTGAGAGTGTTCTTTTTGTTGTGATTGTTTTGGACATTGTGAATGTTAGAGTGTTCTTTTTATTGCGAAGCTTTTGTACATTGTAAATGTTGATGGGTTATTTTTGTTGTCCTGTTTGTTCGTTTGTTTGTTGTTGTTGTTTTTTTTTATTGTAAATGCTGACGTGTTCGTTTTTGTCAGTGAAAGTTTGGGACATAGTAGAAGTAAGTGTGTATCTTCCATAGTGAAGGATAGAGACATTGTTCTTGTTGGCCTGTTCTTTTAGTTGGCGTTTTCTTTTGTTTGTTTGTTTGTTTGTCCGTTTGTTAGTTTGTTTTGTAAAGTTGTACTCACTGAGCGTCCTGACCCCGCGTTCTTGGCATATTCTTTGCGCTGTGACAGCTTTGGACGTTTTCTGAACTGCCTTGTAATGGTGATAGCCCCTCACGCCACTTCCGCTGACCACCGGACCTTAAACGATGAGTGACTGTGACAGGAGAGTACTGTGACTTCTTGACGCTGTTGAACTCAATGACTTCAAATTGTCCCCCAATCTTGGCCCCTTCTTCTCACCCCTCCCTTCTTCCCCCCCCTCCCCCCCCCCCCCCTCCCCTTCTCCCTAGACCCTTCCCATCGTCCTTTCATGACAGCCGTCACATCCTCCGTCTGCTCCGTGGCACAGAAACAACTTCCCGTAACCTGATGCCCAAGAGAATTAGACAGGGAGTTGTCCGCCTTGAAAGCGACCTGTCGGTTTGTCTCCCCTTGAGAGGATAGTTTGGATCTGTCGTCAGCGAGTCTTGGATGTGTGTGTGTGTGTGTGTGTGTGTGTGTGTGTGTGTGGCGCGCGCGCGCGCGCGCGCTCATGTGTGTGCTCTCGGTGGTGTGTGTGTGTGTGTGTGTGTGTGTGGTGCGTGTGCGCCGGCGGCGCTCATGTGCGTGCGTGTGTGTGTGTGTGTGTGTGTGTGTGCGTTGTGTGTGTGCGGGACAGAGAGAGAGAGAGAGAGAGAGAGAGGGGGGGGGAGGGGGCACATGGGATTGTTGAACCTAGTCACCCCCTTCTCTGATTTCTCTCCCTTTGAGGAAAATCAAAATTCACTTCACAGCATTTTTTGTTGTTGATTCCTGTATGATATTCATCGTTTGTCGCAGGCGAGAGATAAGCTGAAACATCTAGATTACAAGATATGACACGCCGGGTGCCAGCCGCCGTGTCTCTACGTCTCGAGACTCCTGTTTGATTTGCTCTGACAGCAGTCTCGTAATAACACGAACTTTTTGACAATGGAACGGTAATCGAATACTGTCGTTTTGAATAGAGCGATTTACGGCATCCTGAACTGAAACAGCTATACAGTATGTCCATTGCTCTCTCTCTCTCTCTCTCTCCTCTCTCTCTCTCTCTCTCTCTCTCTCTCTCTCTCTCATTCATACTTTCGGTTAAAACTGTGTTTCTGTAGGTGAAGACGACGGGGTGGGGGTGGGGGGGGGGCGGGGTGGGTGGGGGGGGGGGGGGGGCAGGAGCAGGGAGTAAAGAGGGGGAGACGGGAGGCTGGTTGAATACAACAAAAATCCTGAGTAATCGGAAATCGCAGAACAATATGATCCACCCTTCACGCACACGTGCTCTCCTTCCCAAAAAAAGTGTGCAACTATGGTTCGATGGTGAGCACATTGGCCTGTTAATCGTCTCACACATTTCTACCTCTACTTATAAGGTGTATGTTAACAAAAATGAAACTCTCTCTCTCTCTGTCTCTGTCTCTGTCTGTCTGTCTGTCTCTCTCCTCTCTCTCTCTCTCTCTCTCTCTCTCTCTCTCTCTCTCTCTCTCTCTCTCTCGTTGATTGCAAATGGCAGAAATGGTCTAATTACACTCATAACATCGATAGCTTTGATTTTTGCAGGAACGTTTGCGATGTTCATGACCTGAAAACGTGCTTAACCTTAAATATAGATAAGCTCCTAAAACACGAAACAGCAAAATAAAGATTTAAGAATAACTGCAATAACCATCCATTATTTTTGTTATCGGTCACGTACTAATTGTGATTTGTTTTGTCCTTTATGTAAAGATTCAAAGGAACTCGACTTGCACTTTGTCCTGTCCTGTCCAGCTCTCGTGAGAATTAGAGAAAAGTTTATCAGCCCCCCCCCCCCCCCCTTTTTTTTTTTTTTTCTACAGACAGCCATCTTTGTGTAAACTGAGTCTACTCTGTTCATCGTCTTCTGCTGACGTTGTGGAAATTTGTCCGTTGTTTTTTTCAAAGCCTTTAGTATAGAGAGGTTTTCACTTCTTGAGCCTGTTTTAGAATTACTCGTGTTTCTTTCAGATATTTAGTTCCATTGCTTATAACTATTGTGCCGTGAATGTTCTCATACCCCTTCATTAGGGACTTAGCCGTTTATACGAAAGAATCATCCGAATCTGAATCTGTGTGTGTGGTGGTGGTGGGGGGTGGGGGGTGAGGGGGGGGGGGGGCGCGCGTGTAAGTGTGCTTGCCCCTCCCGCTCTCTCTTTCTCTCTCTGAGCGTATGTATGCGTGCAGGCGCGCTCTCTTTTTGTCAGTATCTCTCTCTCTCTCTCTCTCTCTCTCTCTCTCTCTCTCTCTCTCTCTCTCTCTCTTTTGTTTTTTGTTTGTTTTTTTAAAAAGTTTTTGAGGTTAACTCTTTCGGGAGCAATACTTTCCTTTTATTTTTAAACTATTGATTTGATCTGTTCCCCTTCTATTTCTTTTCAAGTTATTAATGCTTGCCAAATTGGACAAGGAGACTGGAGCGGAAACGTCATTTCCGCCCTCGCATACGTCTTTTCACCAGAACGACACGGAACAGAAACACGCCCAATTCATCACGTGACCAGTACGGCGCGAAACTCCAAATGAGGCTTCGCGATGGCGCCGTGGTTCTTTCCGTGTCAACAATAGAAGCAGACATACCCGTCATGTGTGAATCACTTTTACTTCTTTTTTTTTTTTTCCTTTCTTTCTTTAGGTTTCCTCGCTTTTTCTTTTTCTTCTTTCTTTCTTTCTTTTTGTTTCTTTGTTTCTTTCTTAACTATTTTCCACATCCATTCTGTCTTTCGTTTTTATCTTTACTTATTCAGTCATTGTTTTCCCACCTGTTGTGATCTTTGAATTTCTGAGGGAGATTATAACATTTTTCTTCTGATCTAAGATGTTAAGGAGGAAAGACTCTTAATCAAATTTCCGGTGTGGTTTTCGATGATGTGTCTTAAAGACTTGCGTGAATGAAGTGGTTTTTTTTTTTTTGTTGTTGTTCTTTAAATGACTTGTGAGTTAACTTCAACGTGGTGACAACCCTGATATGGCCTTCTGCGGTCGGCTGGGCTATAAGCAACATTACCATTACCATTGTTTTCTCTTTGCATTTTACTTTCCTTTTCCTTTATTTTTCTTATTCTTTCCCTGTTTTCTTTTTTTTCGTTTTGCTTGTTTCCTTTTCCGTGCTCTTTTTCATTTTATTCATTTGTTTGTGTGTTGTTGTTGTTGTTGTTGTTGTTGTTGTTGTTTTTACCTGGTTACTTACTTGTTTGTAAGTCTATCTTCATATTTCTCCTGTTTCTTTTTTTTTTTTAATAACGTATGTGGTCTTTCTTTAATATCCCTTTGTTCTCTTTCTTTTGTTAAATTTCAGAAAGATCGGCCAGGTACTCTTAGTTTCTTACCTTGGGACTTCCCTTGTTGTCTCCGTCATGCATCAGTCGTCGCTTCCATCTGCTCTCTCTCTCTCTCTCTCTCTCTCTCTCTCTCTCTCTCTTTCTTTCTCCCCCCTCTCTCTCTCCCTCCCTCTTTCTCTCTCTCTCTCTCTCTCTCTCTCTCTCTCTCTCTCTCTCTCTCAACAACTCTTTCCTCCTGACCCTACCCTCCTCTCTCGTCTGCCTCCTCCTCCCCCCCCCCCCCACCACTCAACCTTACCCCCCCCCCTCTTCTCCTTGCTCTGCTTCCCTACCTCCTTTCCCAACCCAACCCTCCCCCCCCCACCCCCCCCCCCCCCCCCCCAACATCCCTCTTTCCCGTTCCTCTCTTTTCCCACACATTTTCCAACTGAGTACGTTTTACAGTTCGTGCATCTCTGATGTGTCTTCTTCGACGTTGTCGAGTTCAGGTCTCTGCGGAATGTTGTTCATCTCCGGTCGAGTTTTCTCTTTTCGCTGTCTACCACCACCACCACCACCACCACCATCATCCCTCCCCTCCACACCCACCCTCCCTTTATTTTTTTTTCTTTCTTTCCTGCTGTTAACTGATTACTTGCGAGTGTGGATTTAAGTCTGTGTTTGGGTTCTAGGAACCTCCGTGTGTGTCTCTGCGTCGCTGTCTGTCGGTCTGTCGGCCTACCTCTGTCTCTGTATGTCTGTCTGTTTGTCGAGGTCTTCCTCTGTCTCTGTATGTCTGTCTGTTTGTCTGTCCCCCCCCCCTCTCTCTCTCTCTCTCCATGCACACGAACACATATCGGTGCCTGCGCGCTTGCTGCACAAGCACACACACACACACACACACCACACACACACACACACAAAACACACACCACACACACACACACACACACACACACACACACACCACTCACTCACACACACACACACACACACACACACACACACACACACACACACACACACTCACAGCGTGCACGCACGCACGCGCGCGCACACACACACATACACACAAACACACAGACACAAATACGCACGCGCGAGCGCGCGCGCGCGCACACACACAGACACACACACACACACACACACACACAACACAAACACATACACACGCACAGGCACAGACAGACAGACAGACAGACAACAGATCTCTCTCTCTCTCTCTCTCTCTCTCTCTCTCTCTCTCTCCTCTCTCATATCTTACATTTTCCTGTCTTTTTGTTCGATATCACTCGTAGTAAAAATACTTTAAATCCAGAAAGGAACGAGCACACCGCACATTACACACACGCGCGCGCGCGCGCGCTATCAAAATACAACCAGCTGCATCACTAAAATCATGCTATTAGAACGCCCTGCTTATCTTTTCGTATTTCAGTTGCCACATTTCTAGACCATCCGCCATTCCCCACGCAGAATATTGACAGAAAGTATCTATTGAACCATCTTCCAGGGAAGAAAATGGGAACACGCTACAACGAGAGAGAGAGAGAGAGAGAGAGAGAGAAGAGAGAGAGATCTTGCGCAGTCCTGTTCGCTAAATTTGTTTTTCACTCTTTTTCACACACACACACACACACACACACACACAACGCACACACTCGTCGCCTGTGCATCAGAATGTCGACACCATCCAAATCAATCGAGTCACGCAGCTCAGTGCGCTTGACAGGCACTCAATGCACACGTGATTTTCCGTCGGCCATGTTGATCACTTATCTCCCTTTGCCACGCAGCCAGGTTCACACAAAAATCTGCCCCAGTGTTTCAACACGGCTCGTAGCAGCTCGATTATTGGTTGATTTGATTTCTTTCTCTCTCTCTCTCTTTTTTTTTCTTTTTCTTTTTTTCTTTTTTGTCCCGGTCTTCATTTTTGTCCAAACGATCGCTGAGACCTACTGGCGGGCTGATCGTTAACTGCCCTTGTTGGCGTGGGCGTCATGTGATTCTTGTTTGTTCCGTTTCTTTGTTTGAATGGTCTCCCTTTGCCCAGTTGGGCAGCTGTTGTTATAAAATGTTAAGATGATGATGATGATGGTGGTTGTTTTTATTATTATTGTTATTACTATTATTATTATCTTATTATTGTTATTGTTGTTGTTGTTATGTTTATCATTCTTATTATTATATTATTGTTGTTGTTGTACTTGTTATTGTATTTTTTGGTCATTATCACGATCATCATTTTTTTTTAGTCATTATTAATGCACTGTTTAATGCTGCATTGTTTTGTTTTGTTTTTATCATAATCAAAGAGAAAGAGAGAGAGAGAGAGAGAGAGAGAGAGAGAGAGAGAGAGAGAGGCGTTTTGCGCTGCTACGTTAATTTCAATGTCTTACATTTTGAACACCGTGAAGTGCATGTCATTCAATATTAAGGGTCCATGACCAAAAGGTACATTTCTTTTCTCCAACTTTTGAATAAATAAATCAGTGTTAACACCGAGAGCTACAGCAATGTCTATAAAGTACAAGTGAATTTTTGTCCATTATTCGGCCATCAAAATCAGTCAAGCAGTCAACCAATTGATAGAATCAGTCAATCCTCCACCATACGTCCATTAAATCAGTCGAACAGTCAGCCAACTAACAATTAATAGAAACGGTCAATCCCTAAACCACTTGCTGAGCCAGGTTATCTAAAAATAAAAATCGCCACGTGCGCTGGGGAGATACCGCTAGCTATATAACGTGTCAGCGTGCGCAAAACGAAAGAAAGAAAGCAAGCAAGAAAGACCTCTGACACAGAAAATGAAAGACCTTTGTCAGTTTGACGGAGGATCGCACGTGTTGGGCCGTTCAACCAATCGGTGCTTGGATCTGCTCACACGTCGACATGTTGACAGACGATCAATCATCGGTGTCAATTTCTTGTTTCTGGGAGGCTCGGCGAATCAGAGGGCTTCAGACCAATCACGTGGTTAGTGACGTTTATGAATCATGAATAATCGGCGTTTTCTGCAGCAGCCGAACAGTTTCCAAAATGAATTAGATTAAGTGGGGGGGTGGGGGGGGGGGGGGGGGGGGGAAGAGAGAATACGCTATCAGTTGGTTAAGGGTTTAAATCTGACAGAATAAAGGTACCAGGTGCAGTGTACTTGTCCGAATTTCACTATGACTAGGATTCGGTAACAATGAAGTTGGAGCTCATCCTTCTCCTTCTGCTGCTATAACCTTCCCTGACCTTATTCAAATATCCATCTAAATATTCAT
>CM065733.1:20047222-20067222 GCA_033310375.1 Conus canariensis | reverse complement strand
TATAGCTTTCGCTTCCTTTTTTGTTGTTGTTGTTGTTGTTAAACTTTCTTTTCTTCTTTCTTTCAATTTGGTCTTTCTTCTTCTTCTTCTTCTCTTCTTCTTCTTCTTCTTCTTTTCTGTTATCCTTTGTATTTCTTTATTCTCTGTGTATTTTTTTCTCTTTTTTTTCTGTGGCTTTCTTTGTCACTTTCTTTTCCTCTCTTCGTTTTCTTTCGTTTTTCTTTCCTTGTTTTTGGTTTTGTTGTTGTTGTTTGTTGTCTCTACTTCTTTTCTTTCTTTTTCTTTGTCTCATTCTTCCTCTTTTTTTTTTCTTTTTCTCTTCTTTTCTTTTATTCTTTCTTTTTTTTTCTTTCTTTTTCATTTTTTCTTCTCACTTCTTTTTCCTTTACTACTTTTTCATTCTTCATCTTTTTCCCGATTTTTTTTTTCGTTTTTGGTATTTATTCATTGCCCCATTTCTTTCTGTTTTCTGTCTTTCTCTGTTACTCTAGACTGGTCTCTGTCTCTCTCTCCCTATCTCTCTCTCTCTCACTCACTCTCTCTCTCTCTCTCACACTCTCTGTATGCCTCTCTCCCTCCCTCTCTCTCCCTCCCTCTCTCTCCTCCATCTCTCTCTCTCTCTCTCTCTCTCTCTCTCTCTCTCTCTTCCTTTCGATTTGTTTCATCTCTCTCTCTCCTTCTCTTTCTCTCTCACTCTCCCTCTCTCTATCTCTCTGTCCCTCCCTTTCTCTCTTTCTTTCTCTTTTCCTTCTTTTATTTCACGCCTTCCTCTTTTTTCCCTTCTTCCCTTTCATTAATTTTACTTTCTTTCCTTCTTTGTATCCTTTTTTTTCTCCCCCCCCCCCCCCCCCCCCCCCCCCCCCCCCCCCCCCCTCACATATCCAGATAGTAAACAACGAATTCGTTTTGTTGTATCAGTGATACACAGTTCAGACGTATTGGTGACGAACCAATTCTGACGTATCAATAATAAACCAATTCTAAGGCATTAGTGACCAACTAATTTTGCCATATCAGCGACGAACCAATTCTGACGTATCAATGATGAACCAATTCTGACGCATCAATGACGAACCAATTCTGACGCATCAATAATGAACCGGTTCTGACGCATCAATAATGAACCAGTTCTGACGCATCAATAATGAACCAGTTCTGACTCATCAATGATGAACCAATTCTGACGCATCAATGATGAACCAATTCTGACGCATCAATGACGGACCAGTTCTGACGCATCAATAATGAACCACTTCTGACGCATCAATAATGAACCAGTTCTGACGCATCAATAATGAACCAGTTCTGACGCATCAATAATGAACCAATTCTGACGCATCAATGATGAACCAATTCTGACGCATCAATAATGAACCAATTCTGACGCATCAATGATGAACCAATTCTGACGCATCAATGGTGAACCAATTCTGACACGTCAGTGACGAACCACTTCTGACGCATCAGCGACGAACCAATTCTGACATATCAGTGACCCACCAATTCTCACGAATCAGTGACAAACAAATTCTGTCAAATCAGTGACAAACCAATTCTGACTCATCAATGACGAACGAATTCTGACGCATCGGTGATGAACGAATTCTGACGCATCAGTGACGAACCAGTTCTGACGCATCTTCTCAGACCGCAGATGATCTCGTTGCCACGTTTGGCTGGAACTGGCATCGCCACCTACCAGGAGATCCAGACATTGATCCTTAATAGTTCCCACATTTAGCCTGTCGGTGCCATAGCCTTTTCCAGACTATTCTCTGCTTGGCTTTCATGTTCAGACATAAAGTATCGTTCAATACTCCTGGGGAAAAAACAACAAACAAACAAACAAACAAATATGTAAACAAACAAACAAATCCGCCTGGATCTACCAGACTGTCGTTTTGCAGGGATTTGGGAAATGGAAATTCTTTACGGCGAGTTATGTTGTTGGATTTTTGGATGTCTATCATTATTGTCCCCTCCCCCCTCCTCTCCCCCCTCCCCCTCCTACCCCCATGTCTCCACGCTTTTCATCCTTGTGCATCTCCTCCGCTCTTCATGTGTGTGTGTGTGTGTGTGTGTGTGTGTGTGTGTGTGTGTGTGTGTGTGTGTGTGTGTGCGAGAGAGAGAGAGAGAGAGAGAGAGAGAGAGAGAGAGAGAGAGAGAGTAAATCTCAATGCTATCTTTAACATTATTTTTCCCTTTACCCTCCCCGTTCTCTCTCCACCCCCGTCCCTGAATCACACCCCAAAACAAACCAAAAAATATTACAAAGCAGCATAAACCCTCATCGTTCCTTCTCTGTAACACTGCACCTGAAAAGAAAACGAAAAGAAAAGAAAAACAAACAAACAACAACAAGCAGCAGCAGCATTAGCAAGAAGAAGAAGAAGAACAACAACAACAACAGCAACAACAACTGCTGCTACTACTCCCGTTCTTCTACCTTGCCAACACAAGTACACACGCTCCCCACCCCACCCTTACGCCCCCCCCTCTCTCTCTCTCTCTCTCTCTCTCTCTCTGTCTCTCAGTCTGTCTGTCTGTCTGTCTCTCTCTCTCTCTCTCTCTCCTCTCCTCTCTCTCTCTCACACACACACACACACACACACACACACACACACACACACACACACACACACACACACAGATCCGCTCTCTGTCTGTCCGTCTCAGTCTGTGTGTCGTTTGTGTGTCTATCTCTCTCTCTCTCTCTCTCTCTCTCTCTCTCTCTTCTCTCTCCTCTCTCTCTCTGTGTCTCTCAGTCTTTTTTTCTATCTCTTTCTGTCTGTTTGTCTGTCTGTCTGTCTTTCTCTCTCTCTCTCCCTCCTTCCCTCTCTCTCTCTCTCTCTCTGAATGTATGAACGTATACATGTACGTATCCTCAAGAAGCCAAGAAGCATCCACAGCATCATCAAGAATATAATAATACCGACAACAACATCAGCAAGAAACAACCACCACCCAAACAAGCGCCCTCCGCGTCAGTCAGATCCTATCCCCGTGGATTCTCTTCTCGACCTCCTGCGCCAGATGATCTCCCAGAAAGCCCGATGGGAAAACATGTTCAAGGCCTCAGCAGTGGCCGACCTTCAGATAGACAGATACATCCTGGCAGATTCTGGAACATCCATCACGGCAGAGCCTTGTAGATTGAGGAAGGCATCCATCATCGCGGACAGTCTTATTTGCAGACCCACGGCGTGGACCTACGGCGTTTCTGTCTCCACGACATCGATCCTCAAAGTGACATCCCATACAAATACCATCCTGCCCCTTCCCCGCTCTGTCCACTCAGTAAACAGAGCGATGAAAGAGAAAGAAAGCCGTTAGGGCCTTGGACATCATACACAAGATTATTATCGACTGGGCGAAGCTTTTCCATGTGATTGTACTATCCATCTTTCTGTATGCGGGTCAATCTGACAGCCTAAAAGCCAAGGACAATGCAAGCGGGCGGAAGACGAGATGGTGAAAAATAGTACTCGCCGTCTCCTACAGCTAGCCTGTCACAGGCAACAATATCTGCTGATGTATAAGGCGGCATAGGAGTCACCACGAAGACCAGCTGAACAACAGGAAGCTGTGTGTGTGTGGTGTAGACATGGGACAACATCAAGCGGACTCCCCGAGACCGTCCTTCGTAGTACAGGCCAGGGGAAGAGGAGAGAGGGCAGACAGGGAAAGAGGTGGACAGGCACCATGGCTGAGTGGACAAGGAAGAGGTGGACAGACACCGTGGCTGAGTGGACAGAGAAAGAGGTGGACAGACACCATGGCTGAATGGACAGGAAAGAGGAGACAGGACAGACAGAGAAAGAGGTGGACAGACACCATGGCTGAGTGGACAGGAAAGAGGAGACAGGACAGATAGAGAAAGAGGTGGACAGACATCATGGCTGAGTGGACAGGGAAGAGGAGAAGGACAGACAGACAAAGAGGTGGACAGACATCATGGCTGAGTGGACAGGGAAGAGGAGACAGGGCAGACAGAGAAAGAGGTGGACAGACACCATGGCTGAGTGGACAGGGAAGAGGAGACAGGGCAGACAGAGAAAGAGGTGGACAGACATCATGGCTGAGTGGACAGGGAAGAGGAGACAGGGCAGACAGAGAAAGAGGTGGACAGACACCATGGCTGAGTGGACAGGGAAGAGTCTGGGTCCAATTTTGTTAACGGACCCCCCCCCCCCCCCCCCCCCCCCCCCCCTCCCCCCTCCCCGTCTCACCGTCTTTTGTCGATGGGATTATAGTCGTTTTATTTTCTTCACTTTGTACTGGAGAAAGAGAGAGAGAGAGAGAGAGAGAGAGAGAGAGAGAGAGAGAGAGGGGGGGGGGGGCTTAGGACTGGGAAGAAGGAGAGGGGCGGCAGGAAGAGGGGTTTTGCAAATGAATGGGTGGGAGAATAAGACAGAGTGCAAAGAGGATAGACAAATAATACATGGACACAGTGGCTGGGGTGGGGTGGGGGGGGTGGTAGGTAGGGTGGGGTGGGAGAAAAAAAGGAAAGAGAAAGAAAGACATAGAGGAGGTAAAGCAAATGAAAGAAAATTGACTGAGGGAGGAGAGAGAGAGAGGAGAGAGAGAGAGAGAGAGAGAGAGAGAGAGAGAGATGTGGTAAAGGGTGAAAGGGTGGGGGAGGGGGAGATAGAACATCAGAGGTAGAAGGAAGGAGCGAAGCATAAAATGTAAGTATTTTTTTTTTAATTCAATATGAATAATGTTAAAGGAATAAAAATGCACGGAGAGAGACGGGGGAGGGGGGGGGGTATGGAGGTAGAGGGGGAGATGGAGAGAATGCGAGAGGTGGAAGGAAGTAGCTTATAGCATACAGTATACAAAATAAGCATTTCTGACACAGCATGAATAAATGTAAAAGATAAAATAGAGAGAGAGAGAGGGGAGAGAGAGAGAGAGAGAGAGAGAGAGAGAGAGAGAGAGACTTACTGTTGCTGCACATTGGTAAAGTGTCTTTACAGAATCATCAGGATTCCACAGACACGCACAGAGACAAGCTGTGACAAGATACTAATTCAATAGCAGCACCTCACATCGTCCCATGAATAACTCCAGTTGTCGCCCCTGTCATAGAGCATTACACTACGATCACAACAATGCTCCTCTTCGACATTTTGCAACGGCCCCCTGCCAGATTTCTTGCATGGGTACTGCTAGTAAAATGAATCTCGTGAAATGAATGTTTCTTTTGGGATAGAACGTAAAACGTGAATGATGTCGTACTGTAAAGAAGAACACGTTTTAATCATGGGAATTCGAATGAGACTATAAACCGAGGTTCCGTGTGCGAACGCACGCATAACATCTTGCGCACACACGTAACATCCCATCACCAACTTTCGGAAGAAAAGGTCGGTTTGGCCTTTGATATGGATGACACGTTACACACAGCATGCACCCTACTTGGAAACTCAGAAGAACGGAGGAAGGACATTGAGTGAACGATATTGACAGGATGACACGGGAAACGGCAGAATGAAGCGCCGGCAGGCAGCTCTTCAGTCGGCTCTACCCAGGTAGGCAGCCCGTTGTGTAAACGAAGGCGTACGTAGATTGTAAAGCGCTTAGAGCTTGTTCACTAGCCGAGGGTGTGAGCTTTATGATAATAATAATTAATTATAATGGTGATGATGATGATGATGATGATCTAAATAATAATAGTAATAACGTTAATAATCATCATCATAACAACAATAATAATGATAGTAATAGGCCTGATAATAATAGTAATAATAATAATAATGATAACAATATAACAAGAATGAGAATAATAAGAACAATATAACAATGATGATGATAATCAGGATAACAATATAACAATAATAACAAGAACACCAACAATAACAATAATGATAATAACAATAGTAACGGGAAAAATGGATACTTTGAACCTAACCCAAGCTTATCTTGTTGAAGATCGGTGCGGAGACAGGTGGTCACAGCGTTGTGCTGTGGTCGTGACGGTGGAAGGAAGAAATAGAGACCCAGGGACGAGGTCATGTCAATAATAGATTTGAAAAAAAAAATCCCAATGGACTTGCATCTCACATTATGACATGAGAGAGAGAGAGAGAGAGAGGGGAGAGAGAGAAGAGAGAGAGAGAGAGAGAGAGAGAGAATTTTTAGTATGTTCAAGAACACACACACACACACACACACACACACACACACACACACACACACACACACAACACACGCACACTCCAATGGAGTGAAAACTATGAACACACACACACACACACACACACACACACACACACACACACACACACACACACACACACACACTCCAATAGAGTGAAAACTATGAAAGTGAGCGACTACCGGAAAGCACATGCACAATAAAAAGTATGAACTTTAACACAATTTTTCGTCTGTCCCTAAGTCGAACAGAGAGAGAGAAGAAGAAGAAGAAGAAGAGGAGGAGGAGGAGGAGGAGGAGGAGGAAAAAGTCAACAGCATTTGGATGCTCTTAGAGACACAGAGAGACAGACAGACAGACAGACAGACAGACAGAGACAGAGAGAGAGAAAGAGAGGAGAAGAGATAGAGAGAGAGAGAGAGGAGAAGAGAGAAGTAAGGTGTGTGTGGTGAGGCAGAGCTAGAGGGGAATAATGGTTATGCATACTATATATATTTGCCTGTCTCCGTTGAACAAAATAAAACAACGCCAAACCAACAAACAAAAGCGGTCCTGATGTACAAGTTTTGACAACGAGAATCTGTGCATTTTTATTCATGATTCTGAACCAGTGTTCTTATATAGCTGTCAAAACATTGATTTCATCTACATAGTTTCCCACAATCGTGTGTGTGTGTGTGTGTGTGTGTGTGTGTGTGTGTGTGTGTGTGTGTGTGTGTGTGTGTGGGTGTGTGTGTGTGTGTGTTTATTCCGCCATACACACATTAATATACATATTCACACACACTTACAATCACACGCGCGCGCGCGCGCGCGCACGCACACACACACACACACACACACACACACACACACACACACACAAATGTGTATTAATATATATATATATGTGTGTGTGTGTGTGTGTGTGTGTGTGTGTGTGTGTGTGTGTGTGTGTATAGAGAGAGAGAGAGAGAGAGAGAGAGAGTGAGAGAGAGAGAGAGAGAGAGAGAGGCGCCGCGCGCTCTTGAAACGAGCCTCATTATTTTTTTCTGGATATAGAAACGGATATTATATTTTGTCCGCAAGGAGGGAGAGGCTTGTTGTCGTTGTTGTTGTTGTCGTCGCCGTCGCCGCCGTTGTTGTTGTTGTTGTTTATGAGTGACCGAAAATGGCATGGAATCAGCAGACGAACTTCACTGTTTAGTTCCGTTCGCCCGGACAGGCTATAAACACTACAGCATGTTTTGTTTGTTTGTTTTGCTTGCTTGCTTGTTGTGTTGCGTTTCTGTGGCTCACTTCTTTGTTTATTCGGTTGAAGTTGTTTCGTTTTGTTTTGTTTTTGTCCTTTTTGTTACGCCGTTGCTTTTGTTTCATTGATTTTGCTTTACACGCCTTCACACTGTCGGTGTGAAAAGTGTTCAAAATTATATTTTTACATCTGAAATTGCCCTGAACCCATTGCGTACAGAATTCAACAACATACTGCACCTACATCCTGATATACAGTCACTCCATCTGTGGTAGAATGTTGTCATTTTCTAGAGACAATATTCTCCTTTTTGTTAAAAAAAAAAAAAAAATGATAGCATCTGTTGACACCCGTGCTTTACCATAGATTTCCTAGCACCGACGACTGCACTCTCAGGGGTTCCTGGGAATTACTGCTAGCAGAGAGCATCAGCGCTAGTTCACAATGGGGATGTTTTGAATTTCTGCAACTTCTTGAACGACTTGAAGAGGACACACCTTAAAACG
This sequence comes from Conus canariensis, assembly GCA_033310375.1. Lineage (NCBI taxonomy): Eukaryota > Metazoa > Mollusca > Gastropoda > Neogastropoda > Conidae > Conus > Conus canariensis. Next base: position 20,059,325 of record CM065733.1, on the reverse strand, counting down.
ACGTGATGAGGACACACCTTAAAACGACTGATGAGGACACACCTTAAAACGACGTGATGAGGACACACCTTAAAACGACGTGATGAGGACGCTGGGTGACCCAGACATTTCTAACTTTTTTGTTTTTACTATTATGGGTTTTTCAGTATGTGTGAAAATTTTAGTTCATCGTTTCAATCTTGTTTTTAACATCTGGTATTATTATCTTTATTGTTATTATTTTTTATTCTTATTTTCATTACTATCATTTTTTCTGTTATTGTTATTATCATTATCATTATTCTATCTATATTATCATTATTATTATTATTGATGTTCTTGTTGTCGCTATTGTTGTTTTTGTTATTGTTGCTACTATCATCATCATCACTTTCATTATCATTATGATTATAATTATTATTATCATTGTGATGTTATTGTTATCATTCGTATATTATTATTGTTGTTCTTGTTGTTGTTCTTCTTCTTGTTCATGTTGCTGCTGAAGTTGCTGCTGCTGTGCTGCTGCTACTGCTGCTGCTGCTGCTGCTGCGGTAGTTGTCGTCATCATTATCATCATTATTACTATTATTATCATTACATTTCTTAGCCTGTGTCTACCCAGCCTCTTCCCTTTGTGTGTGTGTGTGTGTGTGTGTGTGTGTGTGTGTGTGTGTGTGTGTGTGTGTGCGTGCGTGCGTGCGTGCGTGCGTGGTGTGTGTGTGTGTGTGTGTGTGTGTGTGTGTGTGTGTGTGTGTGTGTTTTGAGTTCTTGTCACTTCAGAATTTTTTGAAACAACTTCCGTGTCCTCAATGTTATGTCACTTGAAAAAGACTCTAAAAGTTGAAACGTTGTGCATTGTTTTTGTTTACTTTTGACCCCCCTTTTGTTTCGATCTTTACGACCTTACCTTCAAATTATATAGTTTATCAGTATTGTTGTTGTTGTTGTTGTTATTATCATATTATTATTATTATCATTGTCATGTTATTAGTAGTAGTAATATCATCATCATCATCATCATCATCATCATCATCATCATCATCATCATCATCATCGCTAGTTCTTCTGTCATTTTTAACTTCTTTATCTCTTCATGTGTATGTATTTTTCGTCTGTTTTTCTTTTTCTTCTTTCAAAGTATTCGTCTTTACTTTTTGTTCCGTATTTGATCTGCTACTTCGTCTTCCAGCGGTGTCGTGTTTTGCAGTGTGCATGTCCCCATCATAACGCCTTCTTTCACGGCAGTGGTGCATGTCCCCATCATAACGCCTTCTTTCATGGCAGTGTGCATGTCCCCATCATAACGCTTCTTTCACGGCAGTGTGCATGTCCCCATCATAACGCCTTCTTTCACGGCAGTGTGCATGTCCCCATCATAACGCCTTCTTTCACGGCAGTGTGCATGTCCCCATCATAACGCCTTCTTTCATGGCAGTGTGCATGTCCCCATCATAACGCCTTCTTTCACGGCAGTGTGCATGTCCCCATCATAACCCTTCTTTCATTGCAGTGTTTTCCTCTAACGCCTTCGTTCGCAGTTTGATGTCCAGTCATCAAACTGCCTTCTTCATGCAGTGTGCATGTCCCTCATAACTCTTCTTTCATGCAGTGTGCTGTCCCCATCATAACGCCTTCTTTCATTGACACTGTGTCTCTCCTGTTCGCAGTTTGATTCGAGGTTCAACCTGCGTTCTCTCTCTCTCTCTCTCTCTCTCTCTCTCTCTCTCTCTCTCTCTCTCTCTCTCTCTCTCTCTCTCTTCCCCTAGGTTCAAACCTGACATCTCTCTCTGTCTCTCTCTGTCTTCTCTGTCTCTCTGTCTCTCTGTCTCTGTCTCTCTCTGTCTCTCTGTCTCTTGTCTCTGTCTCTCTGTCTCTCTCTCTCTCTCTCTCTCTCTCTCTCTCTCTCTTTCTCCCCCCTCCCAAAAGACGCATACCCAAAATGCACCCATCCACCCCATCAACCGACATTGTCTGTCTGTATGTCCGCCTGTCCGCCTGTCTGTCTGTCATTGTCTGTCTGTATGTCCGCCTGTCCGCCTGTCTGTCTGTCTGTCTGTCTGTCTGTCTCTCTCTCTCTCTCTCTCTCTCTCTCTCTCTCCTCCCTCCTCTCTCTCTCTCTCTCTCTCTCTCTCTCCCTCTCTCTCTCTTCCCCCACCCCCCACCCACCTCTCTCACAAACCAGCAAACCTAATTTAAGATCGATTCGTGTTCCGTTCTCTCCCTGCGTGCGCCCCCACGTCAGTGAGTGGACCCCTTCAGAGACCCCCGGACTTAAGAACGGGCCGAAGCGTGAGACGCCGCCGCCCAAAATGGGCACAGACCCTTCCTTAAGTGGGCATTCGCCGTCACAAGCCAGCGATTTACAAGGACGCTGGTATGCCCTGGAAGGAGGCTGAGGTGGTCGGAGGGACAATAAACAATCTGACTTAACACACGGACACTTTTAGGCTGCTGGGCTCTCTGGCCTTGTCTCTCCGAGTCCGCTGCGGTCGTTAGCTCCGGCGGATCGGACACGGAACAGATGTACGAGCGCTATGTTTCACCGGGGAGCCCTTATTTACGGAAGCACGCACAAGTGGCGTTAAGACGTTTTCACGACGTTTATGGAGGAGGAGAGCATGGGGGGAACATAACCCGGAGTCTGGGCTGTGTAAATGGCCGGGTCATTTAGCCGGGGTTTTTGTCATAATGGGCTGGGCCGTATGGTTGAGTGGATTGGACGTTACGACCCCCTCCTCCAAGCAAATGGCGTCTTCACTCGCGTCTGTCAGTTTGCCTGGTTGTTTGGAAACAAGATTACGCCAAAACTACTTCAACGATTGTTTACGAAATTTGGTGGCAAGATGCAATAGAATACCAGGAGGACATCTCTAGAATTTAGTGGCAGATCCGGATCATAAAGAGGTTCCAGGATCTGTTCGACATGTGTGGAGGCCTGCGTTTTCCCCAAGCGCTCTTCTGGTTATCATCATGGTTCTGTAAACAGCCTCGAAATCGCTCTCACTCCCTGGTCAGCTTGCTCAGGTGACTGCACAAACAGAGAGAGAGAGAGAGAGAGAGAGAGAGAGAGAGAAGAGAGAGAGAGACGGACAGACAGACAGAGAAAGAGAGAGAGAGAGGGGAGAGAGGGGGGGGGGAGACAACGAGATAGAAAGAGACACAGAAAGAGACAGAGAACACACACACACACACACACACACACACACACACACACACACACACACACACACACATACACAGAGACAGAGACAGAGACAGAGACAGACACAGAGAGACAGGAGGGAGAGAATCAGGTGTGTTATTTGCAAAATACATGTTTTGGACTCCTAGTTGACTTGGACTCAACATGTAAAAAAATAAGTCAACCATTAATTAATCAGTCATCGCAGTGTGTGTGTGTGTTGTGTGTGTGTGTGTGTGTGTGTGTGTGTGTGTGTGTGTGTGTGTGTATGCGTGCTTGCGAATGTGCATGCATTTAGTGTGCGTGCGTGCATACTTGTGTGCGTGTATGTGCGTGCTTGTGTGTGTGTGTGTGTGTGTGTGTGTGTGTGTGTGTGTGTGTGTGTGTGTGTGTGCAATTTAAATCTTTTTCTTTGTAGCTTTAACGTCTTTTTCTCTGTTTCATCTTTGAGAAAGTGTGCTCACAACCCAGTAGGTTCTTTTCGAGACCGATATTTCAGACATCTAGGCTTCTGTCTCCAGTATAAGAGCGGAGCCCATGTCCTCTTTGTCTCTGATGTACCTCCCCCCCCCCCCCCCCCCGCCCCCATTCAAAGCTTGGGGACAGGACGGTGTGTTCAATGGCGGATTAGGATCAAGGGTGAATTTCTTGGGCGGAGTATTCTGTATTAAGTTCGATGTTCTGTCCGGGCTAAGGCACGTTCGCCGCGTACGTTTGAAACATCCTGTAGTGGCCGTCAGAATATGTTTGCAGCGTGAAACAACATGGCGGCCATGGTAGTCGGGTTCCGTTTCGTGCATTTCCGTGAGTACTTCAGATTCCGTCTGCGGTATGTATTCAGCAACGACACTGCCAATCTTACTGATTATTCTGAAGCCCGTTTCGATTAGATTACTGCCTCAGATCATTCAGAGATGGAAAAGAAAGATCGCTCATCCATAACACATGGGTCATCTCTCTTTTTTAAAAGGGCTTCGCTATAAGAACTGTCATTCCTATGACAAGCAGAGCGCTCTTGCCAAAATTTACCCAAGTGTGAAGATGGGCCAGTCTTTAACTGGGAAAAATGCTCGATTTTCCTTTTTTTGCGGTTCTTAAATTTGTGCAAATTTTCTCAGCAGTCGGAAAAAAAATTCAACCGTTGTCTGCGAAGGACAGCACTAAATGCTCACAGATGTTCCTACCAATCAGAGGTCGCCACTATTTTTGGTGCGGGGAGGGGGGGGGGGGGGCATCAATAATGGCCATAAAAGATTTTCTTTTTCATTTCAATCCCTTAAAGACAGCACTTCTCTTGTTTGTTTTGAAGATGAAGTAGATTTTGAACGGAAAGGAGCTGAATGAATAACTAGATTGTTTTGTGTGATTCCATGCTGAATATTGTCAGGGCAGTACCGTGTTGTTCATTGTTGTTTACTATTCGTAACGCCTGAAGGACATACATTTTGTCGGAAATTTACTCGTCTGTTTCATATTGGACGTACAATCTGCGTCATTTTACATTTTGTTTTGTGTGTTTATTTGTATTTTGGTCTGTTAAGTATTCGACTTTGTTTTTCATCTCTCTATCAAAAAAGTTGATTTTTCAAAGAAGTTTGTTTAATTTAAGTCTTTGTTTTTGTTTTTCATGTCTCTGTCTCTTTTACTTACAACTATTAATGTATATGTCATCGAATTCTTCGAATTCTGTAACTTTGCTTGCGATTGGTCCAAGCAGGCGTCGGCATTCACTTGTCGCACAATTCGGTTAAGCAGCTATTTCTGTCTCTGCTCCGGAAGTACACATACGTCATGTTGGTCACGTTTGCACGTGGTCATGAGAGGCCTTGGGAGGCGCCCCACTGAGATTATGCTGTACGTAGAATGCCGTGGAGTAAGTTCTACCCGAAGTTCTTATTTGTACATGGTTATTACAATCACAGAGTGTATATTATAAGAAAACTGTTCTTCCACTCCCGTGCCACGTCAACAGGCACGAAGCTGTCTATCGATTTCCGATCAGCATGCTTCCCTCACCTGAACTTTGCAGACGGAGAAAGAGAAGAAGAAACAGAATGCATGGTGTGCAGAGATGGGGGAGTGAGAGACGCAGAAATCCGTGAAGGAACAGCGCGGACGACGTGAGTTCGTGTCAAACTGAAGACATGCAGCAAGTGGACCACCTTCACCAGCGGAACTGGCGACAGGGGGGAAACATTAAAGCATGCTGCGTCTGCTTCGGTGAGTTTCCCTTTTTTTAGGTTGTTGGTCTTTGTTCTTTGTGGTAATAAATGCACTTTGGCTCTTGCCACGTCTGAAACGGCGCGTGTGCGCCTGCCGTAGAAATAATCATCGATTCATTGATAAGGTCAAGCAGTTGTAAGATTCTTCTAAGATCACGTTCTGTGAAAAGACAAGCCGAGCAAAGCACAGAAAAACATTCATAATTCCGGTCTGAGAATGTAAAGCATCTTCACGGTGATTGGTTGTTTCCAAGTCTGGAAGCTAAATTTGGCTTTCTCTGTCCCTGAAGCGACATCCAATGAGATTAATGAATGGCTCGATCTGGATGAAGGAAAAAAACGAACAAACAAACAAACAAACCCACGGCACTTTTATTCCCGTTCATTCAAGTTTAGTTCCTGTTACGTCTTAACTGGACTAGAAAGGTCCAACCGGTCAAAGAGTGATACGTCGTGGAAGATCATAAACCAAACGGAAACCACATACAACATGAAGGAAAAAAGGCACGCGTTCCTATGCGAGTTTATGGTCGTAAACATCGGACTCAACGCCAGTTCAAAGTTCTGCGTAAACATCCATACAATAATCTCCGCTATCTCCGTTCTGAATATTTCATCCCTTCTGAAACGTATTTCTTCTGCTATCTATGTCTTGTGACGGATAAACTCTCATTGCCTAATGGCTGTTGGGGTACTGAACTGTTGGAGGGTCACCGCGTCTAAAGCAAAATTCTATAGAAGTCTGAGCCCAATCCTCTCCTTCTGCCGCCTTCATTTTGCCTGAACAGAATCAGGCAATTATTTACCGCTGGACCGGACAAAGAGCTTTTTGTTTTAACAGACGTTTAGAAAAAATGATAGCATCAACAACAAAAACGACACGAGAAGAGTGAATATTCATAGTTTCGTGTATAAGAGGATGTAACTATATATGATCTACCTGTTAAAAAAATTGTAATGGCGGTAGAAAACCACGTAAGATTTCCTTTCAACTTTGTGGTCAGATATCTATCTGGTTTGTGTGTGGTAGATGAAGCAGACATTAAATTGTAAAAAAAAGGAGTCAAACCAGATTAGGTTGCCAACAGTTTGTTTCCGACCTGCCTAAGTTATCTCTCTCTCTCTCCTCTCTCTCTCTCTCTCTCTCTCTCTCTCTCTCTCTCTCTCTCTCCTCCCTCCCTCCCTCCCTCTCTCTGTGTGCATGGATCAGTCCTGGTGCTGCAAAACCAAACAGTACGTTCGGGAGTAACTTCACGCTGTTCCACGTTAAAGCGCTCCACGACTCTTTGCATTTTACAACATGCAGACCCATCTGTTCCCCTCTCTTTGCATTGACAAACAGCCAGCGTTACAGCTAGACTTGTTCCAAGACCCGATTGGTCAAAACATAACGACAAATTAGGCTGGTAATGTATATTAGCCGAAGTTTTTTTTAACCCCGAAGTAAAAAAAAAGAAACCAATATAGAATTGTGTTAGTTTAACAAATGAAGTTTAAAATCTTTCTCTCGTTAGTTTAATAAATGCAGTTTAAATCTCTCTCTCTCTCTCTCTCTTCTCTCTCTCTGACATTCATGTGTACGAATATTTCCCCTTTCTCTGTCCGTCTGTCTGTCTGTCTGTCTGTCTGTCTGTCTCCATCTCTATCTCTGTCACTGTCTTTCTGTCTTCTCCTCCCTCCCCTCCCCCCTTTCCCCTTCTTTCTTCTTCTATCTCTTCAACCTTGTCTTCTAGTCTCTGTCTCTGTGTTACCTTTCAGTCACAATTTCTAACCCCGACCACCTCCACCACCCCAACCTCACTCCCACTCCTTCCCTCTTACTCCCAACCCCGTAGCACCAATTTTTTTTTTAAGTCTGAACAAAATTTCATGGCGTCACGACATGAACAAACAAAACAACTTCGGACAGATGGGGCTGTTTGAGTGCATCGCACAGTAACAAAGGGATGTTCGCAAGGGGGTTTATTGGTTCCCTTCGTGTTAAGCTTGAACGAGCGTCAGTGGAGAGTTACCAGACTCTGCTCTTCCAGCCTGTGTCTGGAGAGACTGGAAGCTAACTACGAGAGCCCTGGTATCCAACAGTTACTTCTGGGACAGGTGCCAGTGTTTTTGGCCATCGTTTGCAAGTTTGGAAGTCGTTAGGAGAGAAACTATGGTCTCTTCTGTCTTGGTGGTCGTCAGACTGGAAGTATTATGATCTGACGAGAGAGAGAGAGAGAGAGTGAGAGAGAGAGAGGGGGGAGAGAGAGCGAGAGGGGGTAAGGGAGAGAGGAGAGAGAGGGGAGAGAAAGAAGGAGAGAAGAGAGAGAGAGAGAGAGAGAGAGAGAGAGAGAGAGAGAGAGAGAGAGAGAGAGAGAGGACGGAAAGAGAAAGAGACAGAGACAGAGACAGACGGACAAACAGACGGACAGGGATAGAGAGACAGATATGCAGACAGACAGACAGAGAGACAGAGACAGACAGAGACAAACAGAGAGAGAGAGAGAGAGAGAGAGAGAGAGATTACCAGGCTTTTTTTCGTCTTTCTAGGTTGTAACTAGGCTTGTTGATGCTGTTGTTGTTGTTGTTGTTGTTGTTATGCTGCTGCTGCTGTTGTTTATGTCTTCCCGGAAACACCCCTGCCTCTTTTCCTTCCATCAAAAAGCCATCGTTGTCGACATACAGCGCCTTTGACATACATCCCAGCCCACAGGCACAGGAAATGAACCAGCATGGAAATCTGTCCTAAACCTGTTATCGTTCTAGCCGACGGTTATCGGCAAAGAGTCCTACAGTTTATAGTGTCATCCTACAGTTTATAGTGTCATCCTACAGTTTATAGTGTCATCCTACAGTTTTTAGTGTCATTTGGCAGAGAAGAAAGAAAGAAAAAAGCTGTGAAAGCAATGGTTGATTGAAGGGGAGATTGAAGGTGTCGGTTCCATGTTTGTTTCATTCTCTGGGCCATATGGCCCAGCTCTGCTTCTGTGAGAACACACACACACACACACACACACACACACACACACACACACACACACACACACACACACACACACTCTCTCTCTCTCTCTCTCTCTCTCTCTCCCCCACAGTGTGTGTGTGAGTCTGTGTGTGTCTGTGGGTGGGTGACTATATATATATATATATATATATAATTATGTGTGTGTGTGTGTGTCACTCACTCTCTCTTTCTCTCTCTCTCTCTCTCTCTCTCTCTCTCTCTCTCTCTCTCTTTCTCTCCCCCCCCCTCTCACTTCCTCTCTCCCTCTCTGTTCACCCATCAACTGTCACGTTCGAAAAATGAATGCATGATGATTAGATTTCCATAATCTTGGGAGGCAGATACCATTCAAATAGATGTCGTCGCTTTTCTTTTTTTTTTGTCCCCTTGTTTGCTTTTTTTTCTTTCCAATTTCAAATCTGGTTATACGATTGCATACTTGTACTTTGAATAGAAAACGTATGTAAAAGTCTCGGCAGTATTTGACGAGGTGTATACATCTAACAGGTCATGTGCCGTCTAGCTTGTCCTCTCTCTCTCTCTCTCTCTCTCTCTCTCTCTCTCTCTCTCTCAGCGACCAGATGGACGCCAAGCAAAAGGTGAAGATTCTTAAAGCTAAGGGTAAGCTGAAAGGTTCAGACGTATTTATTGGGGAAGACTTTTCAAAAGGGGTCAGGGACATTCGTCGAAGGCTGACTCCACACTTGAAACGCGCTAAGCAAGACGGGAAAAGAGGCACGATGGTGTACAATTACCTTTTGATTGACGGTAAGAAGTTCTCCATCGACGCTCGTGACAGGCTCGTAGAACTTAGATAGGAAACCGGCCGGCCCTATTTTGATGTTCATAAAATTGATTCCTGTGAGGGAACATTTTCAAAAGCGACACCGGTATCACCGTCCAGTGCAGCCCAGAATGACACTCAACGTGCACGTGATTTTGATGTTGATGGCAGTGAGAGTGTTTACCTGGATGACGAAGACTCCCTGTGTGTTTCAACTTCTGTGTGTGCTTCTGTGATTGATCGCTGTGAACACAGGCGCTTGGAAGATGTAACTAGCCATAAACATGACAAAAGTAGATCGTTATCTTTCCTGCATTGGAATGTCAATGGTTTACTATCAAAATTACAAGACAATGACTTTGTTAACTTTCTTCGGTCCTTCGATTTCATTTGTTTAGTAGAAACATTTACTGATGAATTTAAATCTGATGTATTCTCTGCGTACAAATTGTTTTGTTTACCTGCGATAAAACTGACGATTAAAGGGAGACGATCTGGTGGAATTTTGTGTCTAGTTAAGAATATGTATGCGTCTTATGTCAAACAAGTTGAAATAAAATCTAATATTTTTGGTGCACTTATTATTAATAAAACATTGTTTGGTGTAGACAAAGATGTATTGTATGTATACTCATATGTGCCTCCAGAAGGCTCCCCTTATTATACATATTTTGACTCTGAAAATGGAATTGCATTATTGGAAGACTATTTGTCCAGTTGTTTACTAGTTTACAAAGATGCATACGTATTGTTGTGCGGGGATTTGAACAGTAGAACGGGTAATGTTTCACATTATTGTCAAGGAGTATCAAGTACTTTCGATTTTCAACATGCAAGTCATCCAATCAACGCTAATCGATTATCTGAGGATTCTGTACTGAATAATTACGGCAAAATGATGTTGAATATGTGTACTGCACTGGATTTGTGTATTCTTAATGGTATGTGTCATGGCGACCGTCAAGGTTGCTACACGTACGTTTCAGACCATGGATGCAGTGTAAATGATTACTTTGTTATGTCGTGTGATTTGCTTGCATTATTATGTGATTCATGTGAGTTACGAGTGTCTGAGAGATTCGATTCGGATCATATGCCTGTGGAATTTCATTTGAGTTACGGCAGAGGTAATGTCAACTCGGAGATAAGTCCTGAACACAGTTTTACATTGGAAAGGTTTATATGGAATGAAGACCGTGCTGATGTGTTTATGAGTAATATTTCCACGCAACAGACTCAAGAAAAAATCAGATATGCAGTTAGTGTTATTGATGTCAATGTAAATGAGGCGTTGAATGTTTTCAACACCTGCATCAAAGATGCAGCACAGTGTATGAAGAAAGAAATAAGAATTAATAATTCGAAATCAAAAGATTGGTTTGATTCTGAATGTCATGACAATAAAAAGAAAGTCCGAAATTTATTTAGAAAATTTAAACGTACGCATGACGACAAAGATCGTGATTTCTATTGTAGGGCAAGACGCGAGTACAAACACTTGCAAAGGATTAAAAGGAAGCAATTTAACAACGCATTGCTGACAGAACTAATTGCATCTATGGAAAATCAGAAAGAATTTTGGAAGAATGTACATCGAATTTCATTAAAAAGAAAACAACCAGTGAACAGCATCAGTATTGAAACCTGGTACGAACATTTTAAGTCACTTCTAACGAAAGACGTAGATCCTAACAGCGGGTTACAACTGGATCATAATGAAGGAGAGGATGATTATTTAAGTCGTCCGATTTCAAAAGAGGAAGTAATGTTTGCTCTAAGAAAAATTAAGAAATGTAAAGCTCCTGGACCAGACGGTATAATTGGTGAGCTGCTGAGTTATGCTTGTAAAACTGACCTGATTGTGAACTTTTTTGTAACCTTCTTCAATTCTTTATTTGATAAGGGAATTTATCCTGAACATTGGACGGAAAGTATTGTTCTACCACTGTACAAGAAAGGCAACGTGAATGATCCTAATAACTATAGAGGAATTTCTTTAAGTGACGCTAGTAGTAAATTATACAGCACTATTATCAATCGCCGTTTACAGGAATGGGTTGAAGATAATAATATCACTGGCGAATATCAGGCAGGTTTTAAGCGCAATTATTCAACTGTTGATCATATATTTACTTTGATGGCTTTGGTGCAAAAACAGTTTTCTTTAAATCGTAAGCTGTATGTCGCTTTTATAGATTTTGAGAAAGCATTTGATTCTGTTAATAGAACTATTCTGTGGTCTATTCTCTTAAAAGCTGGTGTTCATGGAAAACTGTTTAGATGCATAGTTAGCATGTATTCCTGTGTTAAAGCTAAGGTTCGGTGTGGAGGAAATATGACTGACTACATTCAATGTACATCTGGTGTAAAACAAGGGGATGTGTGCAGTCCTGTTTTATTTTCTCTTTTCATTAATGAGTTAACATCAGAGGTTGTTAGAAATGGAAAACATGGTGCACAATTTACTTGCGATGCTCTTGAGTTGTTTATTCTTCTCTTGGCAGACGATGTTGTTCTGATGTCTGAAACTATTATTGGCTTGCAAACTCAACTAAATAATCTATCACGATCTGCATCTTCACTTCAGTTAACAATTAACATGTCAAAAAGCAATATAATTGTGTTTAGAAAGGGTGGGTTTTTAGGAATTAGAGAAAGGTGGACTTATAATGGAGTGTTTATGCCTGTGGTCAACGTATATAAATATTTAGGAATATATTTTTCAACGAAATTAAGCTTTACTTTTGCATGCAAGGATCTTGCCAGTAGAGCTAAGCGTGCACTACTATGTATCATGCAACACTTATCAAAATTAGAAAACCAGTCTTTGAAATTATTTATAAAATTGTTCGATTCTCAGGTACAGCCTATCGCTCAGTATGGAGCTGAAATCTGGGGTCTTTATGATTCTGCTGTTTATTGTGAAAATGTCCATTTATTTGCATTGAAAA
>CM065733.1:20039722-20042222 GCA_033310375.1 Conus canariensis | reverse complement strand
ACTCACCACCCCACCCCCACCCCCGCCACACACACACACACACACACACACACAGAGTCACAGACACCCACACCCACCCAACCCTTCCCACTCACTCCACACACACACACACACACACACACACACACACACACACACACACACACACACACAGAGTCACAGACACCCACACCCGCCCAACCCCTCCCACTCACTCCACACACACACACACACACACACACACACACACACACACACACACACACACACACACACACACACACACACACACACACACACGGCTACCACCATCAAACCAACACTCTGACAATGGGGAGCGCACCTGTCTTTTTTTTTTTTTTTTTTTTTTTTTTACTCCTTCGTCAGTCACGGCACGGCGACGAACAAACAACATTACCGCACCAAACACCTGCGTCAATTTCTCTGACGTAGGCCCAAGCCAATCATCAGCCCCCTCCCAGCCAATAACGGGTCTTGATTAATTAACAAAAACGAACCCGCCTACCCCACCCCCACCCCCACCCCCACCCGTCCCTTCAACCCACCCACCACCCTCACCACCTTCCCCCGATATTAATGAAGGCAGGGTGGACAAATGTTTCGTAATCGTTTTCCTGTTTCACACCTCAGAATTACAGCCGCTAGCCCCCCCCCCCCCTCCTCTACCCACTCTCCATCCCCCCCCATCCCCCACCCCCGCCTACTAAGTCCCCTTCCCACGTCTTTGGTCGTGTCTGTGATTCATATTCAGCCTTTGGGCCTGGGGGGAAAGCAGGCTGCATTCCAAAACATCAATGCGCCAAAACCTCGGCGCCAAGGAGTCGAGTATTTATAGACTGGCGCGGTTAGGTTGGTTTTTGAGAATGTTTACTGTGTCTGAAAGTTGATTCTCGTCATTTTCTTTCACATGCCAGCCATCAAGGTACAAGTTCGTTGGTTCTAAGCAGACCGAGGAAAATCGAAGGAACGGGACCGTTTCGGGGGAAAACCACCTGGCGCAGAGATAAGGTTACGGGGGAGTGCAAAGGCCTGAAATGTGGGTCAGCTAAGGGGAAGGTGATATATTTGAAGATTTTTGTGATTTCATCCGTGTAAATCCACCAAAATAAAATAATTATGGTGGGGATTTGTTCTTTTGATAAATCATCAGTTTTACATTCAATGCTGGCCCATATTCATGGTGGGCCTCAAAACGCTTCTATGGATTATATCGTCCTTTAGCGCCAAATCGTAACAGTAGCGTGTGGCCACAAGGGTGTTCTTGGAATAGATGACCGAGTGAAGATCGATACTGTTTAGAGTTGAGTCAGATTGAAACGTCCCGTCTGTGGGTTTTGTTGGTTCACCATTTCATAACAAACATTTTATCTTGAGTGGGTTTCTTTGTTACGTTCAGTCCTTCGAACGAGATTATAAACCGAGATTCCGTGTGTGAACGCACGCATAACATCTTGCACACACGTAAAATCCCATCTCCAACTTTCGGAAGAGAAGGCCAGTTTGGCCGTTGGTATGGATGGCACGTTACACATAGCATGCACCCTGCGTAAGAAATGGAAAGAATGAAGGAAGTAAGGAAACTGAGTGAACGATATTGAATGATATGGACTGGATGACACGGGAAACGACTGAATGAAGCGCCAGCTGGCAGCTCTTCAGTCGGCACTACCCAGGTAGGCAGCCCGTTGTGTAAAGAAAAACGTGGATTGTAAAGCGCTTATAGCTTGGTCTGTAGCCGAGAATAGGTGCTACATAAGTATTCATTGTTATTATTGTTGTTACTATGTTGGGGCACGTAGATGGCTTCCAATCTTGTTGCGTGAAGACGGGTCTGCTAGCAAGCATAGGTGTTCTTTCGCTTACCGTTTTTGGAGAATAGAAATTGTATTATTCGACAAACGATACTTTCTTCCCATTTTCGTTTTATGTCTCTCTGTTTTTCTTTTTCTACCTAAATTTCAAAACTGTAATTCTTTTCTTCCTGCTCTTGCTTTCTTGGTTTCTTTTAATCTGTTATTTTTCTAACATAGAAATGTACAAATAGACTCAGATGCACATGCATGCATCCCCCTTACACACATACCCAAGCACACGCTCTCTCTCCCTCACTCTCTGTGTCTCTGTCATTCTGTTTGTCTGTCTGTCTGTCTGTCTGTCTGTCTGTCTGTCTCCTCTCTCTCATATCGTTCTGTGTGGCAGTGGAAAGCTATGACTGATTGGAATGAAGTGGGCCAGTGTTGCAGAGCATGTTGGGCAATCTGTTATTTGTCTTGAGCAAACACCAACAACCAAACAAAGGAGACACACTTGGTGAGAACAAGAGAGAGAGAGAGAGAGAGAGAGAGAGAGAGAGAGAGAGAGAGAGAGAGAGAGAGAGAGAGAAATGGAGGGAGGAGAGAGGGAGAAAGAGAGAGAATGAGAGAGAGAGAGATTATGTTATCAAGAAGATGTTTTTGTCTTGCAAATGATTCAGCAAATAGTTCATATTTACAAAGTTTAT
>CM065733.1:20024722-20027222 GCA_033310375.1 Conus canariensis | reverse complement strand
ATAAAGTGTGTGTGTGTGTGTGTGTGTGTGTGTGTGTGTGTGTGTGTGTGTGTGTGTGTGTTGTGTGTGTGTGTGTGTGTGTGTGTGTGTGTGTGTGTGTGTGTGTGTGTGTGTGTGTGTGTGTGGTTTTCTTGTTGGTTTCTTTTTCTTATTTTTTTCACTTTTATCTTTATGTGTCTCTGTGTATCTTGATCTTTATGAGTCTTATCTTTGAAAATAGAAAAAGAGATAAATCCAAACAGAAAAGGAGAAAGAAACCAAAAGAAAGAACAGAAAAGAAAAGAACCAAAGACAGAACATGAAAAAAGGACAAACAAGGAGAGACAGGCGACACAACAAAAGAAGAAACAGCAGAACAAAACAAAACAAGCAAAAGAAAAGTATCGGAATAAAAAACCCACCCCCGCCTCCTGCCACATAGTCTGAGCAAACACAGCCCTGTGCCGTGTATGGTCAGTGGCTCTAGGAACCCCCAACCCCCCACGTCAACACATCTTCAACGGTCGCCAAGCGACAGCAAAGGACGCGGAGAAAGAAACCGCGTGGGAACAGAGACACCTCTGCCGGAGGGGCGTAAGCCGGTTAAAGGCGGCGAGAGTGATCGAACTTGAGGCTGGAGTCGTCAGGCAGTTGGCGGAAATGTGGGATAAAAGTGCAAATACTACCTGCCTGGCTTTACCTGCCGGCTGGAACCAACCTTCTGTTCGTCTTGCTCCTGCCTCCATTGTCTCTCCCCGCCCTCCCGCCCCTGTTTCCCCTCATCCCCCATCTCCTTTCTCCTTCCCGTTGTTTCTCCCGTCTTACGGCAACAACAGTAGAAAGAAACTCGTGGAGAGCGTGGCAGCAGAGAGTCCTCAGAAGAGAAGCCCCCTTCAAGCAAGTGTTTCGGCCCTTATCTCCTGACACTCTAGGGGGGTTGGGCCACACCCGGTTCATGACTCCGGATGTCCCTCTGCTGCCCCTTTTTTTCCCATCTTGGGACGAGCCATGGCTGGGATTCGAACCCATGACCCTCTGGACATGCTCATTTTCCACTTAATGACTCGCGCTTTAACCACTGAGCCACAGGGACACCTGATATTTGTAGGGAAATTAAGCCTTATGAAGTTCACTTTTGTTCCTCCTTGACCAGATCCAGCTTGAACACCTCTCTGCCGCTTCTGCCATTGCTTTCAGGGCTCTGGTTCTTTCCTTCCCTGCAACTGAGAGCTGTTTCATGAGGCTGTATGCAGACGTTCCTACAAACCCCCTAGCTCCAATTTCTGCAGTGAGGACTTGGACCTGATAGCCTTCTCTCCTCAGGCTGTTTGCCAGATCAGCATACTTTTCAGTCTTGTAGATTTGAGCTGCCTCCATTCTGTTCTCATATGGCACCGTGAGCTCGATCATGATCAGCTGCTTGGTTGACTTAGAGTGGACTACTATGTCTGGTCTCATGCCACTCTTGCTGATGATCTCTGGGTGACTCTTCCATTCTGGGAGGTCTGCAGTGCACTCCCAGTCATCTGCCCCGTCCAGCAGACTCTGCCTGCATGTTTCGAGTGGCACTGTTGTTCTTGGCCATGATTTGCTGCCTCCTGCCGTGAAGAATGTTGTGGGTGCTTTTGGAGTCCTGATTTTCCCTTTTGTGGTGTTGGTACTAGCCCAGACTACTTGTACAATCTCTTTGAGCACTTGGTTGTGCCTCCATGTGTACCTTCCTTGAGCCAGGGCTACTTTACATGAGCTTAGGACATGCTCCACTGTTTGTTTTTCATGGCAGAGGGGGCATGCAGGATCGTCTGTTTTCCCCCACTTCACCAGGTTTGCATTTGAGGGCAGAAGGTCATATGCAGATCTGAGAATGAAGCTGATCCTGAGAGGGGCCATGTGCCAAATGTCATTCCAAGTGAGACTTCTTTGGAGTGCATTCTCCCACGTTGTCCATTGCCCTTGCTGGCTCTGCTGGACTGCTTTTTGGAGTCTTTTTTGGTCTTCTTCTTTTCTCATCTCCTGAATCATCATGTCTCTTTTGGCTTTTCCTTTGGCCTTTGACCACCATTCAGTTTTGGTCACCCCCAGTCCCTGTCTGTTGGTCTGTGTGTGTCCTGTTATTTCTCTGATCTTGAGACTTTCTTTTGCAGAATCCATCGCCTCTTGAACTTTCCATTTTCTGCCTGTCTTCAGCTGGGGCTTAATTGCTTCTATCACCTTGTCTCCTGAGTCCTCCAGCATGCTTTGAAGTCTGATCTTCCTGCTTTGTATTCCTCCAGGATGGATTTCAGGGGTAGTTTCAGCTTTGCTTGGCGACAGTACAGCGCTATGTCAGTCAGACAGGGTGGGACACCAAGCCATTTCCTTGTGAACTTGTTGATTTTGGCTTCCATTGCCTCCACTATGCTGGTGCAGATGTCGTATATCATCAGAGGCCATAGCAGCTTTGGTATCAGCATGAACTGCAGACACCAGACCTTGTATTTGCCAGGGAGCCCACACTGGTCAATGGTCTCCAAGCCTTCCT
>CM065733.1:20012222-20014722 GCA_033310375.1 Conus canariensis | reverse complement strand
CATGCTATGTGTAACGTGTCATCCATACCAACGGCCAAACTGACCTTCTCTTCCGAAAGTTGGAGATGGGATTTTACGTGTATGCAAGATGTTGTGCGTGCGATCGCACACGGAACCTCGGTTTATAGTCTCATCCGAAGGACTGTATGGGGAATGGAGTCAGAACCAATGTTAACTCCGAGGGAAAAATCCCCTGTACCGAAAATCGAACCTGTAACCTCAGGATCACGAGTCCGGCGCTGTACCAACTGAGCTATTCTGGGTATGCCAACGTCTGTGATGGCGGCGGTGTGAGTGTGGCACTGTGAGCATCGTGTTTGTCCTGCTTCTGCAGCTGCTGCAAGGTGAGGATTCCCATGCCAAGATTGACAGGGGCGGATCACTTTGATTAGGAGGTGGCAAGCGGGTTCAGTTTCGTTTTTTGGAGGTGTAGATGGGGGGAAGGGTGGTGGTGGTTGGTGGTGGTTGGTGGTGGAATACTTCTTGCTGTCCAAATGAAGAACACTAAACAACACACACAACAACAACAACAACAACAACAGCAGCAGAAGCGACAAAAACAACAACAGAAACAACAATAGGAACGAAGAACAAAGAAAACAACAACAACAACAACATTCAGCTCTACTGGATAAGAGAATGAGGAGCATATGAGCGGCGCGCGTGCATGTGTGTGTGTGTGTGTGTGTGTGTGTGTGTGTGTGTGTGTGTGTGTTGGGTGTGTGTTGTGTGTGTGTGTGTGTGTGTGTGTAGGGATGGAGGGGGGAGAGACTGGGAGGCTAGGGTAGGGGTGGGTAAACATTTCTTACTATCTTGGCTGATGACATTTTTTATGACGATGCTTTCTCACTGTTGTTGTTGTTGTTGGAGTCATCGCTACTGCTCTTGTTATTCATAGTGTACACATTCAAATATGCGTGAACGGTGTCTTTGTTGTCATTGTTGGTGGCGTTTTCAGTGTTTCTGTATTATCTGCGAATGAGCGCAGTTCTTTCCAGATTGTGCCTCGCTTCCTGATTCCTCAAGTGCTATGATCAATGACAGCGAGATGGCTTTGAAGCTGTGCATTTTCATCTTTAATAAGCTTGAGAATCTGAATCACACTTGGGGATTCTGGGGGTTTCGTGTGTGTGTGTGTGTGTGTGTGTGTGTGTGTGTGTGTGTGTGTGTGTGTGTGTGTGTGTTTCATGACCTGCGCTTCATCAGTAGCGTTAGAAAACGATTATCTTACTTTTGTTGATGAGAAGCAGAAAGCAAATCACCAGCTGGAAGTATTTGTGGACGATGAAACGACATAACATTATAGGCTGGTACTCTTGTCTCTTTTTTCTTTTGTCATTTTGTTTTTCCTCTTTTCTTTCTTCCCTGTTATTTTTTTTTCTATTTCCTTCATTTTCGCTTTTGATATTTCTATAAGGATAAAACCTCAACCAGCACTAAGCGAAGTGTATCATGATTCAGGCATTGTCTCCCCTGAATGGGATCATGCCTCAGAACAAACATCGTAGACAATCGGAGACGTCGATTGTGTGTCAGCGATTGACGAAGTCCTTTTGTCTTCTAAACCATCCTCCAAATTAGAGCTCTCTCTCTCTCTCTCTCTCTCTCTCTCTCTCTCTCTCTCTCTCTCTCTCTCTCTCTCTCTCTCTCTCTCTCTCTCTCATATCTCCATCCCTTTTTTTCTCTCCCCTTTCCTCTCATATTTATTCATCTCTCTGAAGGCATTAAGACCAATTTCCTGTTATCCATAAGAAGACCAATTTCCTGCACTTTGGCCAAGAAAGACTGGGGGAGAGAGAGAGAGAGAGAGAGAGAGAGAGAGGAGAGAGAGAGAGAGAGAGAGAAGAAAAGAGAACTGGGCTACGGACTGAATGCCAGCTTTCAGAGCGCTCTCACTTTTCAATGCCTCTCGCGCTTACCGGCGGATCTATTTTCCTGACCGCCTTTTTTTTTCCTCCTGCGTCCCTACTCCTTCCGGCGATCACTGGAGAAGAGGAGAGAGAGAGAGAGAGAGAGAGAGAGAGAGAGAGAGAGAGAGAGAGAGAGAGAGAGCGGGGAGAGGGGGAGGAGGATCATAATTTCTGGTTTCTCGCCCCCTCTTCACCCCTGACTGTCATCGTTCCATTTCCGGCTTCCTCATCCGCCGGCGCAAAGGACAAGAGAAAGAAAGGAAGGAAGCAGAGGACAAAGAGAGGTTGGGGGGGGGGGGGGGGGGGGCGGGGCAGGCTGCGACGAGAGAGAGAGAGAGAGAGAGAGAGAGAGAGAGAGAGAGAGAGGAAGGAGTGGGAGGAATAGACAAAGCGGGAAGAAGAAGCATTGGAAGACAGAAAGGATTGAATGGGAAGGAAGTAGGAGACAAAGGAAGGAAAGAAAGAATAGGAAAAAAAAAAACAGAGAGTAAAGGAACAAGCAAACAAACAAAAATGGAAGGAATTGTAAAGAAAATGAGGGGAATAAAGAAAGGAAGGAATAGGAATGAAAGGATCGGAATATCCTGGAG
>CM065733.1:20004722-20007222 GCA_033310375.1 Conus canariensis | reverse complement strand
TTATAAAAGATCAACAATGGCAATGAAGGGGGATGGATTGGTCGGAAGGTAAGGGGTGGGGGTGGGGAGGGGGAGGGGGGAAGCGGGATGGGGGTGGGGGTTCAGGGAAATTTCGTGTCATTCTTTGTTTTTTCCTTTTGCTTCCTCACTTCATTGTTTCTTTGTTTGTGATTCCTTCTTTCTTGTTTTTCATGATTTTTTCTGTTTGTTGTTGTTGTTGTTGTTTTCTAATCAAAGTCATGAAATATCGCGCGCGCGCGCGCGCACGCACACACACACACACACACACACACACACACACACACACACACACCACACACACACACACACACACACCCCTCTCTTTCTCGTGTCCTTTCCTTCTCCCCTCTCCACAAATACTCAGTCTCAACGAAAGATGCGAACGAAATGCGTATTGAATCCTAGTATAATGACGTTCTTAACCCCATCGTTCACCGTGCTGCTTTTATGGAGGGATTTTGTCGTCGTCGTCGTCGTCGTCGTGTTGTTGTTGTTGTTGTTGTTTCTCCATATATGTTGATCTCTTCCAAGACTGGCTTTCAACAATCTGGAGGGTGTATCAATCAAGTATCAAAGGTGGGCTCTCTTTGTTTTTAGATGAACTCTCTCTCTCTCTCTCTCTCTCTCTCTCTCTCTCTCTCTCTCTCTCCTCTCTCTCTCTCTCTCTCTTCTCTCTCTCTCTCCTCTCTCTCGTGCCTTCTCTCTCTCTCCTCTCTCTCTCTTCTCTCTCTCTCTCTCTCTCTTCCTCCCTCCCTCCTCCTCTCCCATCTTCCTCCCCTCCTCGTATCCACTCTCCTTCCCCATCTTCTAAAGCCATCTTTAATCGCCCAAAACACACCCAAAACTAGATCTCAACAGAAAAACACAAAGGCGCGTGCGCACGAGCTATCTAGCGTCCCACGCAGTCTAGTGCATAAACGGGGCAGTCATTAGGGAGATATCATGGAACGATCTCTCTTTTGATCCCCTCCCCCCTCCCCCCCCCCCCCCCCCCCCCACCTCCCCACCCCCTGCGGCTGGATCTTTCCGCAACGGATCGACAAGGATTATTCCTGAGCGTTCCCGAAAAGACAGACTTCAGAGAAGAAAGGAGGGGGGAAGAGAAGGAAAAATTCTGGCAATTTGAAGGGACCCTAAGGTTATTTAGGAAGAAGAGGTGTGACGGTAGTTAGGCCTGCTTCTAAATCCAGAACTGTATTTTGACTCTTGGTTAGAGGAAGGTAGGAGTGTAAAGGAGAATTTCTTATCACTATTATTAGCGTTATTTTTTTTTCTTCTTTTCGTTGTTCATTCAGCCAGCGGAAGTTTAATAATCTCACAGTTTGTCTTTCTTGGAAAAGGATAACATAGGCTTTGCCGCTTGACCTTTTTTTCCCGTTGGAAAATGTTTTACTAAACACAGGAAGATCCTACATTTTCTGATTGGTTTGATCTCCCCCCCCCCCCCACCCCTACCCCCGGACAAAGTATAGAGCCAAGGCCACTCATGGAAGGCGTTTGGAGGTCCCTTGCTTTATGTCAGGTATCAACAATCTTCGTCAGGCTGCCCTAAAGAAGAACAGCAAAGAGACATGTTTGCATGCAGACCTCAAGGCTGAAACATAATATGACAGGATTAGTAGGGTCTGTTACAGCCTGCAATGTCACAATCCTGCCATTCATTGCAAATTGCGACAAAACAACTGGAGGAGATTGGGGGGGGGGGGGGGGGGGGGGGGTAGGGGGGGGTGTGTATGTGTGTGTGGGGGGGGGGAGCATCGTACCACAGCGAGTCCATAACAGAGAACTCCATGCGTTGTGGCAATCGCGACAATACATTGGACATAACCCCTTGATTTTTGCAGTTTGCAATAAATCATGTCGATGCATCCATATTATTATAGACACAAAAAGGAGAGATTAAAATGCCGGTTGATGCTTTCTTCCTCCCCCCTCCCCATTCCTATAAAAACCCTCAACCCCCACCCCCGTGTCTTTCCGACTGTGTATCTATGAGTCTGTGGATGTGTGTTCTGTGTCCCTGTCCCTGTTTTTGTCTGTCTATTTGTTTGTTTATCTGTGTTGTGTGTGTGTGTGTGGTGTTGTGTGCTGTCTGCTTTTTTCTCTCTTCTCTTTCTCTCTCTCTCTCTCTCTCTCTCTCTCTCTCTCTCTCTCTCTCTCTCTCTCTCCCCATCTTCCTCGCCTCCTCTTCCTCCACCCAGCTTCTAATGCCATTTTTTAATCGCCAGAAACACACCAAAATAGCTGTCAACAGGAAAACACACACGCACGTGCGCGCGAGATATCTAGCTACCTACACAGTCTCGTGTATAAACGGGGCAGTCATTAGGGAGATACCATGGAACGACCTCTCTTTTTGATCTTCCCCCACGTGTGATTGGTCCGTTCCACAATGGATCAACGAGGATTACTTCTGATCGTTCCTGATTCACGCCCACGGAAACACAGCCTTCAGACAAGAAAGAAGAAAGGGAGCGGA
>CM065733.1:19997222-19999722 GCA_033310375.1 Conus canariensis | reverse complement strand
AGAGAGAGAGAGAGAGAGAGAGAGAGAATAAAAAAAAAGAGAGAGAGAGAGACAAAGAGGGGGCAAGGGCAGGAAATATAAAGAGGGAGGGAGAGGAAGTAAGTGAGAGAGAGAGAGAGAGAGAGAGAGAGAGAGAGGAGAGACGGAGGGGGGGGAGGGGGGTAGGTGGGGGACAGTAAAAGAGTGAAAGAGAGAGACAGAAAAAAGGGAGAAGAGAAAGGGAGAGACAGAGAGGGAGGAAAGAGTAAGAGAGAGAAAGAGAGAGAGAGGGAAGAAGAAGAAGAAGAAGAAGAAGAAGAAGAAGAAGAAGAAGAAGAAAGGGGCGCAGAAGAACGGGAAGAAGAAGAAGAAGAAGAAGAAGAAGAAGAAGAAGAAGAAAAAGAAGAAGAAGAAGAAGAATTAACGGAAACAAGGAAGCAAAAGTAAGTGAAAGGACAAGGAGTAAAAACAAGTCGATTAAAACGAAAATGAAAACGGTAAGAAAAGAATTAAAGATAAAGGAGATGGAAAGAGAAATAGATGATTAAAAACAGGAATCGGAAGAATGAGAGGAAGGAAGAAAGAAGAAAAGAAAACTAGATAGATGGACAGAAAGAAAGAAAGAAAAAATGAAAGAAAAAAGAAAGACAAGAAGAACAAGAAGAAAATAAAGACAGACAGACGGACACGACAAAGTGTAAAGAAAAACAAAAACAATACGTTAAAGAATTAAGAGGCAAAGAACAAATATAAAATACAATTACAGGGCGTCCAAATGCGGAGGAGGTTGATTGACGAAACGATTTGGGTCATTCGATCAGGTGTTTTGCATCTGAAACAGGCTTCGCGCCACGTTATTTAGGAAGAAATAAACAGAAAACAGGAGCGCAACAAGCTAATAGATAAGGGGTAAACGAAAACCTCTTGAAACATCGTGCTGGTGAGTGGCGTATTATTAGAATCCCCATGCCAATGACAATTTTCGTTCATGTGTAAAAATGTAAATGACTACTCTATATAGGAAAGGGCAACTAATCGATTTAAAAATTTTTTTTTTCTAATTTTCTTTTTTTACCGACACAAAAGAGGGGTTATATCTTTACCTGTGTCTGTGTGCTTGTCTGTCTGTCTGTCTGTCAGTCAGTCAGTCTGTCTGTCAAGATGACGTCAAAATTGCGGAACCTATTCTAGTAAATCTTGGTGGAAAGATGAGAATGTGAGGCAAAGGTGAATCTGTTAATTTTTGCTGTGAATCCGTGATGTTAAACTGCATAAAACTGTGGACTGAGATCCGTTTGGCTTTGGTGAGGGTTTTGCATTGTTTCGAGTGGCTTTGTTTCGAGTTCCATTCATTTAATGGTTGATCTTATGTGGGAGGGAACATAGGAGAAAAAAAAACTTCATAAAGGAATAGGCAAAGGAAGGAATAGGGAGGCCCGGGGGTGGAGTGTGGTGAGGGGTGTGATTGGACAAAGGCAGGGAGGAGGTGTGGATGGGATGGGGGAAGAGGTGGGGGTAAAAGTAAGGTATGGATGGATAAATGAGTAAGTGTGCGACCTACTTTTGTGATGACTCTCTGCCCCCCCCCCCCCCCCCACTCCCCCACCCTCACACCCTTCTCCTGTCTACCTTCTACGTTCCAGACACAAAGACACAAATAAAGGCAAACACACACACACACACACACACACACACACACACACACACACACACACACACACAGTACACACACACACACCACAACACAATACAACACAACACCATACACACACACACACACACACACACACACACACACACACACACACACACACACACACACACACACACTGCCTCCCACACCCCCCACACCCCCCTAGAGGAACGCCTGACCAGTGAAGGACGAAGCCTCTTGTGACACGACCCCTGACGACCAGAGAAAGAGCGGCGACAAGCTTTTCCCACTAACGACCTCCACGACCGCGGCTGATTCATGGCCACCGAACGCTTTGCTTTGCCTCTGATGGCCGGACATTTACTGGCTGATTTCATCAATATTGTCCCACGTCTGCCATCTTTCATCTGAAAAAAAAATGCGCTCCAGGCCTGTCCGTGTGTGTGTGTGTGTGTGTGTGTGTGTGTGTGTGTGTGTGTGTGTGTGTGTGTGTGTATGTGTGTGCGCGTGTGTGTGTGTGTGTGTGCGCGCGTGTGTGTGTGTGCGTCTGTGTGTGTGTGTGTGTGTGTGTGTGTGTGTGTGTGTGTGTGTGTTTGGTTCTG
Organism: Conus canariensis; assembly: GCA_033310375.1. Taxonomy (NCBI): domain Eukaryota; kingdom Metazoa; phylum Mollusca; class Gastropoda; order Neogastropoda; family Conidae; genus Conus; species Conus canariensis. The sequence goes on along the minus strand of CM065733.1, from coordinate 19,997,487 downwards.
TTTGTTCTCTTCTCTTTTGGAGGAGGCTAGGTGAGTGGAGGAAGGGTGGGAGGGAAGTGGGGAGTGGGGGGCGGGGAGAGCAGGGGTGGCTGATTTGTGGGTGAGAAGGTTAGGCCGAACAAAGCGTGAACATGTTTGTTTGTTTGTTTATTCATCATGCTCATAAAGGAATTGATCGTATTTGTAGATGCTTCCCTCTCTCTCTCTCTCTCTCTCTCTCTCTCTCTCTCTCTCTCTCTCTCTCTCTCTCTCTGTGCATGTATTT
>CM065733.1:19979722-19992222 GCA_033310375.1 Conus canariensis | reverse complement strand
GCGTGCGTGTGTGCGTGCGTGCGTGCGTGCGCGCGTGCGTGAGAGAGAGAAAAACAGAGAGAGAGAGAATCATATCATTATACTCAAGGAAGATGAAAACAAATAATTATCATGACATGTGTCTGACACATCCACACAAAAAAATGCGATTTCACAGCTCAGTGACATCATACAAGAATATAATGATCCAGGGAAAATGCATTTTAAAAACGACCACCACCAACAAAAGAACCCACTGCGAATGAAATAACACACATTTCAGATTTCTAAATTCCTGGCTTATCATCCGATTCACATGCCAGATTTATCACATGATGGAAATCAGTGCAATGACTGAGTATTAAAACTCCTGCTGAAAAAAAAAGTCAATCGAATTTTTTTTTTTAATTATCTTTCAGCCACTCGTATAAGAAGATCAGATTGGATAAAGAGTCTTTTATTCTGTTTAGAATTCCGTTGTGTTAATAACACGGCAGAAGGACTCCCATCACACCGGCTATTCTCTGCAACCCCCCACCCGCCGCCCTCCTCCTTTCCGCTCTGTCCCTATACCTTTCAATCATTCTGACCCCACTTCCCTTCTCAGAAAAACAAGAAAATAAGCGGTATAATTGTTTAGCTAAATTAGACTATTCTGCTATCAGCATCTCTCTCTCTCTCTCGACCTCTCTCGACCTGCCCACCCGCTTCAGCAGCACACGTTATGTGTCACTGACCCAACGACAGTGATGGTGCCTCAGACTGATCTGACTCTGGAACACGAGGGTGGCAGTCGTGTTGATGTCATCGATGTGGTTGCAGAAAAAGACAGGGGGTGTTTTGACCAACCCTATGTCCAGTCTTCAACTCAAACCGACAGTGTGTCAACGCCAGTGCAACACACCGGTGATGAAAATTGTGACTGTGTCAACCGCCCAGCTGATACTTTTAAACAACAAGCTTCCGGACTATCATACGAAAATTGTAAAGAAATATTGAAGTATTTGCAAGAAACATTGAAGGAAAATAACAAAGCGCAGCGAATCTTCCAAGTGGATGACGATTCAACAGCTGGTGCAAAAGGAAATCCAGACTGACTACCACTGAAAACACTGACATTCTAAACCATAGAGAAATCATGATGGACAGCAGGAACATTTCCGCTTGTCCCCCTAATGATCAAAGTGATGTGCCGCGATCTGGCTTCCATGTCGCATGTCCAGTACTACATGTATCAAACGCTGTTCATGTTTATTTCTATCTCGATGTCTCCCTCCGCCCCCTTACCCCCATCTCCCCTCCTGATGTGTCAATGGGCCGAAAACCTGACGCATTAAACCATTCGCATTCGTATTCGTATTCGTATTCGTATTCTCTCTCTCTCTCTCTCTCTCTCTCTCTCTCTCTGTGTCTCTGTGTCTCTCTCTCTCTCTCTCTCTCTCTCTTGCTCCCTAACACAAGCACATGCACACATGCAAGTGCCGTGTTCGCGTATCCACTTGTGCGCACGCTCGCGTATCCACTTGTGCACGCGCGCGCGCGCGCGCGCGCACACACACACACACACACACACACCACACACACACACACACACACACACACACACACACACACACGGCACCTGTAACCCATTTGAATCATAATATTCTCATCTCTGGAGTACCGTAAGCTGAAATCCTTGACAATGACAGAGAGGAAGAAGTTTCAAGACAATTCTGTATCTGTGGGTACTGTTAACATTCCTTTAAGCGCAAATCGTTCGCTGGTCATCCACAATAGCCTGGTATCTGTTCGCGAGTGGTCCAAACAGGTTTGTCTTGTGTTTCATACTTAGTTTCAAAGTGAGGTGACTGCAGGCGAAAATGGAAACGAATTTTAAAGACAGATCAGAATCAACCCGCCGGGCAAAAGCGACACACAAATTACAAGACAAAACACGACGCGTTTCGACCTCTTTGGTCTTCTTGAGGCAAGATAAACAGCATTCAGGACAATGAAAACGAAGAATGCACAAATTCATTTCGCGCCCAATTTGAGGAGATACGTGATTGCTCGTTCTTCAATTTCATTGTCCTGAACGTTGTTTGCCTTGCCTGAAGAAGACCAAGGAGGTGGAAACGCGTCGTGTTTTGTCGTGTAATTCGTTTGTTCCTTTTGTCCGGCGGAATAATTATAATTTCCCTTCAAGACTTGTGTTTTTCATATTTTTGCTAGCATTACTGTCACTGTTAAACGGTCCTGCACACTTGACCTCAACACTCTTGCCTTGCCAACACCGCTGTCGCTGTTCGAATCCCTTGTAAACAGAACTCTGTACGTCCTCTAAAAAAACGTTGTTATCTGCATTGAGTTCCCCAGTCTTGAAAACAGTACTGTCTCTGTTTTTACTCTGTCAAACAGCGATGGTTCTGTCCAGCTCTTATAAACAGTAATGTCTGTGTGTGTTTTTTTTGTATGCTATCACACAGCACTCTCTCTCTCTCTCTCTCTCCTCTCTCTCTCTCTCTCTCTCTCTCTCTCTCTCTCTCTGTCTGTGTCAAACTGTTGCAAGCCAAGCTTTTTTTCTGATTTAACTCTTTAAATCGGTGGTCGCTCCATCAAGGTCTTTGAAAACGGTGTGCTCTCTGTTTTAATTCTCCCCAACAGCGCTGTCTCCGTTTTATTCTATGAAAACAAGGCTGTCTCTGTTCTGCTCTGACAAAACATTGCTGTCTTTAAGCGCGCGCCATTGTGTGTGTGTGTGTGTGTGTGTGTGTGTGTGTGTGTGTGTGGTGTGTGTGTGTGTGTGTGTGTGTGTTCAACTCGTGCAAAAATGTTCTCACTGTTCAACTCCTGCAAACAAAGCTGTCTCTCTGCAAATTCTGTCAAAACAAAGTGTTTTTGTCAAACTTTTGCGAACAGTGCTGCCTGTATTTAGTTCTTGCAGACAGAGCAGTCACTCTCCAAACTTTGGCGCACCAAAAGCTGTCTCGCTTCCAACTCTCGAAGACGCTGCTGTCTTTGGGTCCAAACTGCTGCAAACAATGCTGTCTTTGTACAGCTCTTGTCGCTCAGTGTCTGTCAGGCACCATGATTTTTTGAGGGGTGGGGATCGGCTGTGGTCGTGGAGGACTGAACAGAAAAGTTCAGAGATGCACTTGAGGCAGAGGCAGGTCAGAGAAAACTGAATTACACCGACGGCGGTTTGTGTGTGGGCATGCTCTCTCCCCGTTTTGTGCAGGATGGAGGGGAGCGGTTTGTGTGGGGGTGAGAGGGTGGTGGGGGGTGAGGGGTGGGTGAGGGTGAGAGGGTGATGAAGGAGGCGGGCGGATCTCTCTCTCTCTCTCCCTCTCTCTCTCTCTCTCTCTCTCTCTCTCTCTCTCTCTCTGTATGTCAGATTTGTTGAGGACGTAGTGTAAAGAAGCTTTGAGTTAATCTATTTACTCTCATTAAAATATTTGTGTTCGTATACATACTCTCTCTCTCTCTCTCTCTCTCTCCTCTCTCTCTCTCTCTCTCTCTCTCTCTCTCTCTCTCTCTCTTCACATATGAATATTCAAATCTTTCGAATATGATAGTCCCGATTATATTCGATGAAAGTGTTAATTCCGCGTTAGGCATATTCAGCAACATCAGCATTGTTATCATGTTTACGACGTTGTTTCTTCGTGTACACACTCATGACAGAGTTAATAATAACCGCAACAGTACTCGTCATCTTCTCTACAGCCATGTTTAAATTGTACAGGATAAGGCTCATTTTTCAGCTTATTTGTGTTCCACTTTAAAGACGCGATATCTTCCGAATCAAACGATAGCTATGGTTCTTTTTTCTTTTTCAATCTAGAAATTTTGATGGTGATGAAAATCATGAAGGCGAACATTCTGTTTAGTGTTCCGACATACATGCAGATAATTGTAGACATCTAATCAAGATCATTTAAAACAAAAAAACAACAACAGATTGCGATAATTTAAAAAAAAAGTGAAGGTGGGGAAGGAAGAAGAAAGGTGATAGTTCAGTAGTGTGGAGTGCAAAGTAGGATGGAGGGAGGGAGGGATGGAATCAAGGGAAAAGATCTAAAATGATGTCAAATACAATCGCAGTTTATTAGTCAACGGACTTTGTAATAGATAAGTCGTCCATTTAACGAGAAAAAAAAAAAAAACGACTGATAATAAATCTAAAAAAATAAAATTAAAAAAGAACACTCCTGCTGTATGTAAGTGGCTCACTTTCACGTAAGACAGCTTCCATTGACTCAGACTCGAAAATGATATGCTGAACAGTAACATAACTAAGATAAATACCCTTCATAGTAAGGCAACATTAATCCATAATGAATTTCGGAGGTCTGTAACTATTTTAATCAGCACAAGGAAGACAACTAATATTACTGGAAAAAATATTGTCATTTAATTTTCAAATCTCATGTGTCCAGAAAAAACCCATCATTTTCAACGGTGCCAAAATTCGTGTGAGCCGGAAGTAGTTTTAGAATCCGACAACATCTCATGAGCAGTGGACGACACTATTAACGTGTTCATTGCATGGTCACTGAAGTCGTTCGTTTGTCAGACCTAAATGAAAAGACAATGTGACTGGCTGGGATTCCCACTCCAGATCCGCCCGTCGAATTTAGAACAACGAGTATTTCAATGCTGTTTCTTTCAAGACATGTCACACGACAAATCCCCCCCAGCAACAATGCCACACGTTCTAACCGTTGCCCTGCCTCTCCAGGTGCTTGACTGTTGCACAAAATAAATCACCAGTGAAACCCCGGTTTTTCTTTTCGCTGCCTCTTTCCTTCTGCCTCTATAATTCACCCTACAGATGAAGAGGAAAAGAATTGTGTTGATCCAGAACAAAGTGGTTTTTGTTTTAGTATAATAAGACTAAAGGTAATAAAAAAAAATTATAAGAATCTGGATCGGGCCTCTTCAGTTCTAGTCTACTCTTAATCAAGCAAGGCATCGTCACTATCCAAGAGCATGACTTTCTTTTATTCATGATGACAAACGCAACAAAAGCATATTTTACCACAGAAGAGCACGTCTTGAAACGAGTTCACAGGTGAAATAGCTTCGAAATCTGTTTCCAACGACAGGAATACAGGAAACACACTACTGCTCTCTTGTTTTTGCAAGAAATATTTTCTCGCCTCTGCCGTGTGCGTTTCGCTGCTAAGTACGCTCTCAACTCAAAATACAGCCCGTCTGAGGTCTAGCTGTATCCTTAAGTCTGACTCGCACGAAGTTGGGGGTGCCATCACAACAGCAGCGATCAGAAAGTAGCGGGTTTGTACTTACGTACTATGTACACATAACCACGATTCCTCGCCCTTCTTCAGACCATTCCACACCCATTCTGCCACACACAAAAAACACCTCTCCCCGCCTCATCCGCTGAATGAGAAATGACCTCTTTATATTCATGACCACGCGCTGACAAAGCTGTGCAATAGACTAACATCCTCCGCGAGATACTGCGGGATCTTGCCCCATGAAAAGATGGAGTCTGCGAACCGCATACGTAATGGCTGAGTCGCTAAGCATTTCTGAAATTCGATTACTAGTACCTTTGCTGACTACGAGATACAGTGGCTTTGTGGGTGGAGAAAATGAACTCATTTCAACAGTCTGTAGTTGATAGGGTTTAAAAAAAATCCAGTCTACTGTCAATAACTAAGCGGTCAAAGAATGTTCGGCGAGGCAACTTGAAAATGTTTTAATTCATTTTGAAAAGAAAGTCAGTCAGTGATCTCTGCCTTATTATGGCATCATTTTTCTTCAGCTAATGCAGAAAATGTTTATCACATTCTTTCTGTTTGTCTGCTGCTTTGTTCCAGGTTTCGTATTCATGAACTGTGCATAATTAAAGAACATGAGCTGATGAAATTCTGTGTCAGTAATCTGTTTCCTTTCTCCAGCTTTCGTACTCATGAACTGAACATTATCATAGCACATGCACTGACAAAAATGGTGTGAATGTATTTCAGTGCTTTGCAGAGCAGAAACGGTTCTGTTCCACGGCACCAGAAATCAATATTCAACATACGACGAGAGTTGTCAAACTTTTCTGTTCGGTGGATGGATTGTATGAAAACAGTTGCAGTGCCCTTAAAGATACTACTCAGAATCCAGTGCGTGTATCTCCATCACATCGCCTCCAAACTTTCTGGTACTGATGTGAGTTTTTTGCAGATTTGAGGTTTCAGACTGGAATTCCAGATCTGAGACAGGAACATGCAGCATTGAATAGTTTCAGGCGTGAAAAAAGCCTACGTGTGTGAAAAGCTGCTTCCGGTGCCATTGAAAGTTTTGGTTTTTTTGTTGTTGTTTTTTTTGGTGGGGGAGGTATTAATTGAATCAGCACAACATCATTCTTTCTTCATGTTTGTTGTTGGATATACGAAAAATAAGTGGAGAAGAAAAAAGTACAAAAGTACACAAGCGTACTGCTGAAACAAAAAGAGAAGAAACTGAATAGCGCGTGCACTCATACACGCGTAAAGAGAGAGAGAGAGAGAGAGAGAGAGAGAGAGAGAGAGAGAGAGACAGGAGACAGAGAGAGAGACAGAGACAGAGACAGAGGCAGAGGCAGAGGAAAGACAGACAGAGACAGAAAGACAGAAAGCGACAGAGAGACAGACAGAGAAAGAGAGAGAGGGAGCCAGCCAGATAGAGAGACAGAGACAGACAGACAGAGAGCGAGAGAGAGAGACAGACAGACAGACAGACTGACAGACAGACAGTGAGACAGACAGACAGACAGAGAGACTCGCTGACGAGGTTATCTGTTCTCTAAAGGCCCCGCTCCGTGGCAATGACATTCAACACAATCTTTTTGTTGCTCATGGTAAGCTTACGAGAAACAGAGGCGAAGAAGAGGGCAGAGCGATGGGGGATTGGTGACGAGTGGGACAGGGAAGGCTGGAAGGCAGGAGGGGGGGGGGGGGGGGGGGGTGCGTGGGCAGGTAGAAAGAGTAAGGTGGAGAGGGGGGAGGTATGGCGAACGAGGCAACCTTTTGGCTGTACCAATTTCCCCAAAACATTACAAATCGGTCGGTTCAAAGAGGAGCTCGTCCAGTCCAACCAGAACACAGGGACGGCCGGGCTATCAAACGTGGCCAGCTGCTAAGGCGGGCGATAAAGCAGGTTTCAAGAAGGATGGAGGGCAGGGGAAGGTAGGAGGGGGGGGGGGGGGGGGGGGGTGGAGGAGGGAGAAGAAGGGGGGGGGGGGGTGAGGATGGATGATGCGAGGTCTCAGGTCCTGGTTGCCGGGACGTTACAGGGTTATCAGCAGTGAGAGTGGTTCTTGTACGACCCTCTCCCCTCAAAGGACGCCATATCCGGAAGACGCTAGAGAGGTCACGTGACTATGATGTTGTCGTTTTCGTTGCTGCTATCCCTGCTGCTGGTGGTGGTCGGGGTGGTTGTTGCTGGTGGTGGTGGTGGTGGTGATGGTGATGGTGGGTGGTCGTGGCGTTGATGTTGGTGATGTTGTATTGACGATGAAGTTGATGACGATAATGGCGGGGCTGGTGGCGGTGACAGTGCAGTTAGGGATGAGATACTGATGCTGGTAAAATAATGCGAGACAGACAGACAGCAGACAGACAGAGAGGTAGATTAGGGGAAAAGATAGAGATAGAAGCGATGAAGAAAGTGGAGAAGGGAGGATTTTTTTTTGTTTCGTTCATGCATACACATAGAATATATTCCTATATGACTAAATCGGCATTATTATAACCTCGTTTTGTAGTACAAGAACATGCTTTTCCCCTGCATGATAATATGATCAGATCATTAGATGAAAAGGCTGTTCCAAGAACATTATTTCTTACAGACTGGTTTGCCTAGCTATGAAATATGGAGTCTGAACTTATAGACTTCGAGGAAATGGAAAGAAAAATGCAACTCGTATGATGAATAACACCAAGATATGAATGAATTTTCCTGAGAAAGAATGAAACGTTTCTGCTTCGTTATGGTGAACTGAAAACATTAAAATTCTTCTTCTGCGAGACAGGCTTAGCCACATCGGCCCAAGTGTAAACGCAAGGCTGTATCCGATTTCTATGTGGACAGGAATGTTATTTATGTTTTCATAATTTCACACGAAAGAAATATGACCCTGCGTCTTGAAAACAACCTTCGATTCTGTATAAAGAAGATATCTGCCGCCGTGGTAGGCCTACAATAGCTAGTACAATGCATGGCAGCCTGCTCTGTCGTGGGTTCCAGTCCCATGAAAGGCGTAACATATTGATGGGACTTTTCGCACTCGGCTAGAACGGACGAGTTCCCTTTGAGCTCAGATTGGAAGACTGGAATCACAAGGTCGAGTTTCATCCACCTATTGCATGCATCCTCGAGAGTGTTGGTCAGCCCTGCCGTGTTCCTTCAGACCAGACTAGAGCTCCACAGCGTTATCTTTATCTTAACCAATCAATATGAAAAAAGTATCAAATTTTGTGGCCCTCTATGGCCTGAGATTTTTGTTTTTTGTTTTTCATTGAGTGTGTGTGTGATCTCATTTTGAATTTTTTCCTGAAAAACCTGTTGAGAATTCGTTTCGAATTCCTGGGTGTCGGCATAGTCATGATGTTGTTGTGTTGTCCACCGGAGGGAGCCTGGACTCCGGCTGGTTTGGCGACAAAGCCATCACTGTTGCCAGCAAGGTGCTCGCACGGCGCTCTTTTGTGTAGGTGGGACCCGGACAGGCATCAATGAAACGACTCGGCAACAGTACAGTGTCTCCCCTCGTAAGTTGCCCTTAGACGATTTAGTATTGACTGCTCCCCGTGGACTGGCGAGACTGGGGTTGCACAGGACTGAAGCAGGGTATAGCGACGCATGACATGGATAATAAGACACAAGACAAGCACGGAAAAATAAAGAACTATACTTCTCCCCCCCCCCCCCCCCCCCCCCCTCCCTTCATATAATGAACAAAGACATCTCAGTTATCTGTATAAATTGATCGAACAACAAAAGTTTCGAATTACCATTTGGAACACGAGCCGAAAGTCGATTCTAGAAAGGCGCAACGACGTTTCTGAACGTTTCTGTTCTCAATACATAATTCAACGGTTCCCGTGGTATCTGTGAAGGATTTGATATCAATATTTTAACGCCCTTTTCTCCGTGCCATCCCTCCCTCTCCCTCATTTCCCTTTCAAATGCAGCAGTAGCTAAGTCATTTTCAAAAGAGACAGATGACGTATTTACGAGCACTTGTATTTCACCTCATTATTTACTTAACTTCATTATCTATTTATTGTCCTGCCTGAAGAAGACCAACAGGCTGAAGCTTGTGTTTAAATGTGCGTGTGTGTGTGTGTGTGATGTGTGTGTGTGTGTGTGTGTGTGTGTGTGTGTGTGCGTAGTGTGTGTCGTTGTGTGTGTGTGTGTGTGTGTGTGTGTGTGTGTGTGTGTGTGTGTGTGTTCATTTGGCGTCTTAGTGTCTCAACAGCTGTTTTGATGTTCCAACAAAAATGCATTCCAGATTATATTAATGCTGATGTCTGAAAACATGTAAAACGAATTTGTTATTAATATCTGATTATTCGCAGAGACTTGAATCTTGTGTTGGATTTTGCATATGATCCCAATTAGAAGGACACATTTTTCAAGAAGAGGTGGCCATTTTACACTAGGAAACACGAACAATTATCAAACTATGATCAAGTCCTGGGGTTCGGTGCATTTAACACCGACTTCTGAGAATTCATTTGGCAACAGGGAAGTGCATTTGTCATCAGAGCATTCAATCACAATTTTCCGTAAAGTGGATTCTCATCAAATAATAAAAACAGATACAATTATGTCAAATCCAAACGGGAATAAAAGAGTGGAGTTAGGAACAAAAACATATTTTTATTCGACAACATTGTTTAGTAATAGACCGTTACACTTGAATTCACGCTGTTCTCTACGTGACATTTCTATATGCCAAGTTAACCAACAAACTATATAAAGAACTGCAGACTTAGCAAAAAGCCTTGTTTCATACGTCTTGGGCAGTTAAAAGCGTAATGGGTATTTTTCTACGAAACTCAGATTTGCTCTTGTGTGTGTAGTATTAGTGCCGCGCTTTACATACTCCGTCAATTACACAGAATCAGCAATGCATCACTAACTATAGTATTTGATGCTCATGTACAACCAGAGTATTTATGTAGTTGAGTAAAAGGCTTTTGAAGCAGGTCCGTCTGCTTTCGAACAATTCCATTTGAGTACTTTGAAAGATGTGCCCATGTCAGTGCAGGATCAGCCTGGATGCTGCTCTAGTTTTCAAGATCGGTGGTCCAAATTTATGCTGGGAATTTACCGTACCATCCAAAGGATTCTTTTACTGAAGCTGTTTTTGTGGTAAAAAAAAAAAAAAAAAAGAAAACAGATTTAATGTTTGCTTTGTGTTTGTTTTCAGTATTCAAAAGATTACAGGCTGGACTAAAAGAAAATCTGCTGATGTAAAATAGCTTCCAAGACTCCATGTGACAGTTTTTATACTATTATCTATATTTTTTGTTTTGTTGTTGTTTGTTTGATTATTATGTGTTGCCGTCACAAGTGAAGTCATTTACGATTTGTTTGCATCTCTTTAAATGGTCGATGGACTGACAGTAAAAATGATTTAATTTCTTGTATATTGTTCGCACACGGTTTACTACATAGGCCTAAAGGCTCCAGCAGGTGAGACAAGAACTAACAAAATCAGACCGCAGTGTCATTTATCAAACATAATAAACTGCATGAACTTCGCGCACTTTTTCGGAAGGATTTCTTTCTCTCTTTTTCTGTATTTGAATATTCGGTGTGAAAATTTCATTATGTTTGGCCGCTCACAGTATTTTGATTTCAACAGATCATGTTCGAGTTCTTTCAATACTGATACATCAATGAATAACTAATTTCATCCCGTAAGTTTTAACTGAAACGCTTCTAACACATTTTTTCTGTGCACACCTGTCTTTTCTTAGCTTTTCATTAAGGGTTCAGTTTATATACCAGATGGGACATAATTTTGGGGTGGTAACAGTAGTTATTTTCCGTTGAATTTAATACTTCGATTAAACATACTCTGTCTGTGACATAATTTATTCTAAATTCTCACAGTCATATAACTGAATAAAGTAATTCTGGAACTTATTCATTATGCAAGTGGCAAAGTGGGAATCAACTGTTAATTATGTTCCCACACACGCGCGCACACACACACACACACGCACGCGCGCATGCTCACACACACACACACACACACACACACACACACATACACGCATGCACACTTACAGACGGGCAAACAGATAGACACACACACACACACACACACACACACACTTGTACATTTACACACACACACACACACACACACACACACACATAATTATAATTATACATACACACATACTCACCAGATCTCTTTCTCTCATCCTCTAATTTCACACACACACACACTCACACGGAAGGACACTTTCAACTAATACTTTACCGGGGGGGGGGGGGGGGGGGGGGGAGGGGGGGCTTGTTTGGAGATTACAGTTTCGTTTGTCTTCTTTCAACATACAAATATTCGACTAGCCTCAGCGAGACAAAAGATACGGCGACCGGAAGTAAATTTTCCCGAATATCTGTCGAAACGGTCCTGTCTGCAACTTCACGAAAGGCCCAGTGAAACATGACTCGCCATTGTTGGCCGTCCTCCCAACTGCATGGTTACCTCCATAGACACCTGTATGATTCCTGCGTGCAGGTTAGGGACCGACCTCACGATGGCTGAATGTACATCTGGCTAGTTAAATGACTACGATCAGTTTTCAGTTTCCTCAAGGAGGCGTCACTGCGTGCGGACTAGTCCATATACGCTGCACCACATCCGCTAAGTTTTGAGACCACACTATGCATGATTAGAAGCTGATGGATTAATGAATTAACCACTAAGATGAGAGAATTGAAGAAGAGGGTCTCGTGGCTACGACTTAGAAGATGCCTGACCTACGCATTAGCCCAATGTGCTGGTCAGACCTTGAGTGCCTACCTAAGACGTTTTTTTTTTTTTTTATGTGTGTGTCGTGAATGTACACATGTGTGTGTATGGATGTGTGGGCATGGGCCCATTTGTGTGCGTGTGCGCATGTGTGTGTGTATGTGTGCGCGCATGAGTGTGTGCGCGTTTGTGTGTGTATGTGTGCGCGCACGTGTGTGTGTGTGTGTGTGTGTGTGTGTGTGTGTGTGTGTGTGTGTGTGTGTGTGTGTGTGTTGTTGTTTCAATCATTTAAACAGAAACGAGACTCCACTGGCATCGGACCTCGTGTGTGTGTGTGTGTGTGTGTGTGTGTGTGTGTGTGTGTGTGTGTGTGGTGTGTGTGCGTGCGTGTGTGTGTATGTGTGTGTGTGTGTGTGTGTGTGTGTGTGTGTGTGTGTGTTCACGCGCGCGTGCGCACGTGTGTGCCTGCATGTATGTGCGCGTGTGTGTGCATGTGCAGAAGTGCGCGATAGAAAAGTGTCTACTGACTATTCTGGCTTACCGA
>CM065733.1:19972222-19974722 GCA_033310375.1 Conus canariensis | reverse complement strand
CCCCTACTGATGACAATAGTTGCGTTAGCGCGGAGTGGGCGTGAATGAGCGACCCCTTTGTGTGTGTGTGTGTGTGTGTGTGTGTGTGCGTGTGTGTGTGTGTGTGTGTGTGTGTGTGTGTGTGTGTGTGTGTGCGTGCGTGCGTGCGTACGTGCGTGTGTGTGTGTATGTGTGTTATATTCGTACATTTGTAGAGATTTCGTAAGAATCTCTTTCTTTGTAAATTCATTCACAGATTGTCTGTTCCATAATTTGTCGGTTTTCCTTTTTGCGTTGTGTGTGTTTCCCCTTCTTTTTGTTGAAGATATATACCGTATTGAGAATACAATGACAAATGTGTATTTCATTTCATCCTAATCACAACCCAGTCAAGAACACAAAGGAATGAGTCGTACCCTACAAACAAGTTCCTTGGTATTAAACGGATTGAACAACTACAGACATGTTTATGTGTTCAATTCCTCACTCTGAACCAGCGATGACAAGGTTCAGGAAATGAGACTATAAAAGAGAGAAAGAAGAAAGCATCTCCAGGTTTTTTTTGTTTGTTTCCGTGCTTGTTTGTTGTTGTTGTTGTTGTTGTTTTTGTTAAACATTTCGGGGAACGTCAAATTTCCGTCGAAGCCGGATGCGTCTATCGCGAAAGCGAAGCAGACGCATGTGCGCACGAGAGCTCCTGTCCCGAAGGAAACCACGGTTTGAGCTTAAAACTGGACACGTGTTTCGGCAACGGTAGCTCCTCTTCAGCAGGCTTGACGAATGGCAGAATGGCAACTGACACGCATCACATACAGTCACTAAGAAGACGGCTGGAGATGTTAGTTTTTCAACACAGTGGATTTGGTATTCCCACAAGCAAGGTACGTTGCAGTCTTATCTCGTTAAAGAAAAATATTGAAATGTTTCATGTATAAATACTGCATTTCTGTTGTCACCGTTAGTTTTTTTTTTTTTAAATCACAATGAAAAACATATTTAAAAGAAACTTTTGTTAAAGATTTTGACAAATACAGACGCAGAAAGACACACGCATACGCGCGCGCGCTCGCACACACACACACACACACACACACACACACACACACACACACACACACAACCACACAGGCACGCACGCATACACGCACGCACATCTACTTCCTTTCAAATGTCAAATTCCTTTCCATTCAGTCGCTCATACGCTACATTTCAAAATGAATTACTTTCCTTTCTCTTTCAAAGATTGAAAACAGTTCTCTTCAAACCCGAATTTTGCTTTCTTACAGTGAGGAAGCTACTGCCAATTTCTCAACTGCGTCGAAAACATAAATACAAATAAAGAAACGCGCAAGCAACAAACAAACAAATAAACAAAATACAGACATAAATCTCGCGTCTCTCTCAACCTTTATAAAGCCAGTTCAAACCAAACACTGCGCCTCTTTCCGACATCATCGATTTTCTGTCCAAAATCATGTTCTGCCCATAAAGTATTTCATTTTTCTGTCCACTATTGAGATTTGGTTTTTAATAATCATTTGACACTCTCAGTAGTCATGCAAAGCCTCCTGAACTCGTAGAGAGCTTCTATTACGTCTGTACTGCCTGGAAAGCGTTTCCAACAAAGTAGGCTTCGAAGACCGCACCGTACTTGTCACACATTTGGCATTTCATTTCTGACCTTGAATTTCAACAAGCCACGAACAGCCCACGTCATAAGAGAAAGGATAAACAAAAATGGAAGAAGCAGTTGAAAAAAAAATGCATAGGTGGACACATGAAAGAGAGAGAGAGAGAGAGAAGAGAGGAGAGAGAGAGAGAGAGAGAGAGCAGAAGACAGACAGACAGACAGACAGAGAGAGAGAGAGAGAGAGAGAGAGAGATGGGCAGACATACAGACGCAATCAATCTTTGCTCATTAATAACATGTTGATGGTGGGAGTTATTTGTTATTTTTCAGATTTGTTTGGGCTCCAGGATTTTCTGGGTAAGTTACGAACAGAGGTATTACATTGCTCTTTTATTTTGACTTAGGAAATCATCTTCTTGCAAAAAGAGACAGAGAGGAGAGAGAGAGAGAGAGGAGAGAGAGAGAGAGAGAGAGAGAGAGAGAGCAACGTTATGGCAATATTGCAAACGAAATTATTTTCAGCTAAATCTTAAAAAATAAAAAAAATAAAAAAAATTTCCTCAGCAATATCACATAAAGAAACGTCTGTACCTAAATGAAAAATCATCAGGAAAATAAATTGTCCAGTTATTTATTTATCATTTTTTTTCATGACGACAAAAAGGGTTGCTGGTTTGATTTTTTTTTTCGGTCATTAAGTAAGAATAAATTTGGAAGAATACTTTGTATTCAGGTTTTGATACCTTTTTTGCGGGGTGGGAGCTGGAGGGGGGGGGGGGGTTGTAAGTTAAACTCCTATAAATAAGAGACAACATAAGTATGTTGAAGGAAAGAAAGAAGGAAGAAAACGAAGAAAGGAAAGGAAAAAAACCCTGAAGATCACGTTCAAAC
>CM065733.1:19964722-19967222 GCA_033310375.1 Conus canariensis | reverse complement strand
GATTAATAGCGAGGAAGCGATAGGAAATGACACGTGAAAACAATAAAACGAGATAGCCTACATAGACAAACAGATCAAAAGCCAGAAAGCTGTAGGAAAGAAAATGTGAACACAGTAAAGCGATACATAAGCAAACAGATTAAAAAAAACAAACCGGGAGCTGACAGAAAAAAGGTAATGTAGAAATAAAACGAGAGACAGGCGTCGAAGGAGAAGACCCATGGAAACCCAGGAACCTATAGGAAAGAAAATGCGAAAAACACCAGAAAACCGAGACATGGCGCGGAGCACGGAAAGACGGAACAAGCAAAGGGAAACAAAGAAGGGAGAAAGGAAGGAACGAACGTTAAAAAAAAAGTAGGAAAGAGAGAAAGAAAAAAGGAAAGAAAGCAAGAAAGAAAGAAAGAAAGAGAGAAAGAAAGAAAAGGCGAAAGCAAAAGTTGAGAAAGGAGATAAAACGGAGCGAAGAGAAAGAAAGAAGGAAAGAGAAAGAAAAACGGAAAGAAAAAGATGTGAAAGGACAGCGAGAACAAATGTAACACGGAATGGAATAAAAAGAGGGAAAAAAAGAAGAGGGAAGGAAAGAAGGACAAACAAAGAAGGACAGAAAGAAAGATAAAAATAGGGAAAGGGGATAAAGAGAAAAAAAAGCAATAAAGAAACTAAGATGGGCACATTCATTTCAGAGGAAAAAGAACGGTGAGAAAGCCCAATAGTTTTACTTTTTCGAAACTCATGAAATCGCAAACAGAATTTAGAAGAAAAATTCAACAGAAAGCCTGTCTGTCACTCTCATCCCAACTACACTACAAACCTCCACAGACAGAAAGTAGGAGAAAAAGTTTGCCATTAGCTTTTAAGTTATGTCTGGCTATAACAACCAGGAACGCTAGCTTGAACAATGATTACAAGTCTGCTCAATCATTGAGCAAAATCATAAGGTTTAATATTGAGCCTCGGCCTCGCGGCATATATATGTAATTTTCAGAAAATGAAAAACACAAATATATAAATACAAATAAGCATAGATTATTTCCTCTGAGAACTGGAAAAGCAGATAGCAATCGAGAGCGCGTGAGAAAGGCCTGTATGTCTGGGATGTGTACATCATATTAACATTGGTTGTTGTCCTTTAGCCTTTTTTTTTAAACTGGCGCGTTTTTGTTTATTAAATCTTTCAGTTAAAAGAAATGAGAGAGAGAGAGAGAGAAGAGAGAGAGAGAGAGAGAGAGAGAGAGAGAGAGAGAGGAGAGAGAGAGAGAGAGAGAGAGAGAGAGAGCTTTTTCTCAAATATTCCACCCTCTGGACAAGAACATAAACCATAGGCAGCCATAGACAGACAGACAGACAGACAATCTTTCCAGATCAACATGTCTTTCAGCTGTTCAGAAAGTCTGCTCCACTCACCTTGAGTCAGATGCAGCAGGATGCAGAGAGTGAAGGACAGAATCTTCTTCATGCTGATGGTCAGGTCGTTTCGTCAACGTCGCCCTGACAAAATCTCAACGTGGCTTTCGGAAACAATGGCCCTGTCTTGGAGAAACCCCCTCGGAAAGCCCGGCCCAAGAAATCAATTAGCTTGTCACTGCTAGCGCTAGAATCTTTAAATCACAACCCTTCCCTTTTTTTCTTCCTTTTTGTATGTCGTGCTGGTGTTTTCAATGCTAGAAAAGTTCACGGCAGAAAAAAGGAGGTTTTCTCTGGTGTTTCTGTCAGTGGGTAGGGAGGGGTGGAGGTTTCTTTGAAGTTCTAACTCGCCGCGCAGTTTTGTGACGGCCGCAGCGGTGAAGGCGACTGACGGGTGGCGTGGTAAGGTAAGGTAGCCAGGGAAGCGCAGTGACCAGCCGCTGTGTCCGTCGCTCGGCCAACCCCCGGGGTGCGTGGCACACGGGTGGGTGGGAGGGTGGGCGGGGAGGTGAGTGAGGCGACGGATGGATCTGAAGGGATGGAATCAGCAAGCAAGGAGGCAGGCAGGACGTGGTGGAAAGAGCAAGCTGCTAGCACCGGTGCCGTGAACAAGGGGAGGGATGAAATGGTCGACTCCTCTGGAACCGAGGCCTTTTAAAGACGTCCGTCCCCTCCGCTAAACCTGGCTACCCCCTCTCCCACCTCTCCCCCACGATTCCTCTCCTCTCTCTCTCTCTCTCTCTCTCTTCTGGACAGCGTGGCTGGCCCGTGGCATGGTTTGTCGTTGCAGGCAGGGACGGCGGGCACTTTGGGGGGGGGGGGGGGGGGGGGGGAGGGGAGGGGGGGGAGGGATTGGGGGGTGGATGGTGGACGTGGTCGTTGTGTTGGGCCGGTTGGTGAATTAGTTTGGTTGGTGGAGTTCTAGGGTTGGGGCGCGTGTGATTGGGTCTGTCAGGGAGGGGGGAGGGGGGGGGGGAGTGGGGTTAGGGGCTAGGTGGAGGCTGTGGTGGATTTTGTTTGTTTGTGTGTGTGGGGCAGGGGGGAGAGGGGTGGAGGGGGAGGTAGAGTGTGTTGACAGGGTGTGGGAGGAGAA
>CM065733.1:19949722-19962222 GCA_033310375.1 Conus canariensis | reverse complement strand
AAATTGATCATGAATCAATCTGTTACATGCTTTTCCATATTGATATAGATGTGATCGCGACAAAACGGAAAGCAAAAAAAAAAAAAAAAAAAAAAAAAGGGGGGAGGGGGGAGGGAGGGAGGTGGGGGAGGTGGGATCAAATAACGCTTTCATCATAATTTTCTTTTCACATCTTGTGTTCTGACACGTCTGCATGATAATTTTAATGGGGAAAACGACACGTTCATTAGTTCGTAGATAATTTGGTTAATTTGTGGTGAGAGGTGCGAAAGGGAAGGCCCCCCAGGTTGTATGCACTCATACTTGAGGGTCGTTTCGCTTCTTCGTTCGCTTCAGGCCTGTTTGCAACTGAAACTGATAATAGCAATGCTTCACGGACATCACACAACGGTATTTCGAGTCGAAATATGCCTGAAATGTGGCGTTTCCTGTGATTTCCGTCTGCCGTGGTGAGAAAGATTTTGACGACATTTCACTGTTGGCCCCATTTCAGACGATCTTTCACCTGGCGAAATGCATTTCTTCCAGTTCGTGTCTTGATCCAATGAACAATGCCGCTGATAGTCACGTGACTCCGCATCGCTTGACAAGCAGACGAGATGCGGGCACGCCCGTTTCAAAGTTTTAACGTGATGGGGAAAATGTTTTGGATGCGATTTATTCAAGGACGACTGAAACTGAGGCGCAATAGTAGAAAACTGAAAGAATCAGGTACCATCAACTGAACTTTCCAATCACCAACAACTATGCTGTCCCATCTCAGTGATATTCTTGTGCACCAGCCGTGCAGTCGACGGTACAAGACATTGAGTGGAACGTGGGAAATGTTGCCGTTAGTATTACAACATGTGAAATGCCTCATTAGTGAGAGCTTCGAAATGTTGCTGTGAGTATTATAACGTGTGAAATGCCTGATTAGTGAGAGCTTCGAAATACTGGGTTGTTGCTTTTCTTTTTTAATTGTGTGCGCCTCTATCAAACAGGTCTTTCTCTAATAAACAGCTTCGCGTGACATTAACCCTTACCGAAAACAACATGAAATTGCAGTTTTGGTTTCCGTTTCATCAAGGAGGCGTCACTGCGTGCGGACGAGACCATATTATTAATGATCTACACCACATCCACCCCACAATTACATTAGCTACACCACATTTACAGCTAACGGATGAATAGATTAATAACTAGGATAAAAAGGGATTGAAGACGATGGCCTCATGGATACGACTTAGCAGATATCTGACCTGCGCATTTTCCCCCATACGCTGGTCAGACTTTGGGTACATACCTAACATTGTCTGCGACACTGTTACAGTTGCATGTGTGTGAAAACGCGTGAATGTGCGTACTTGTGTGTGTGTGTGTGTGTGTGTGTGTGTGTGTGTGTGCGCGCGCGCGCGCGCGCGAAAATGTATGCGTATGTGTATCAGTGGGCTTGTGTGAGCATGCTCCTGCATGTGCGGGCATGTGGGTACGCATATGTATGTATATATACCAGTGTATATTGGCGTGTGGACGCGCGCGCGCGTGTTGTGTACGGTTATTTGTGGGAATGGCTGTTCAAATGACATAGTCATAACTGATCAAGAATGATGATGATGTCGATGATGATGATGATGATGATGATGATGATGATAACAAGATGATGATGATGATGATGAAGACAACAGCAACAATAATGGTTACGATGATTATGACGCATATGATGATGGTGATGATGATGATACACGTGAAAGTCAAAATAATAGTGATTGATGTAAAATAAACCGGGATGATGATGATTGATTACGACGACGACGGCTATGATGATGATGATGATGATGATGATAAAAATTGTAACAATGATCATAACAGTACAACAACAACAATACTACTACTCTTGCTACTGCTACTACTACTGCTACTGATAATAATAATAATGGCAATAATAACAATAATAATGCTAGTACTACTAATCATAACAATAATGATGACAATGATAATGATGATGATAATAACAACAACAACAAAGGAAAAAAAAATGAGTACAAATTGAAAGCCTGTAACATAGTGATAGTAGTGGGTGGGTTGGTGGAGGGGGGGGGGGGCACATATGCACAATTCAGCCAAGAAGTGGACGAACATGCATGCCACCACTCTTTACCCCCCGTGCACGTGGAACAGAGCACATGCACAACGACGCATTTTCCCATACAATCACACCACCTCCAGCCCACACGAACCCGCGTGCTTGTCGATCATGCACCAAACCACCACCTCATTCTCTCCATCCATCCACACCTGCGCGCCAACGGGCATCAACAGTCCACGGCTGCCAAGCTGAGGTCGCCATCAGTTTGTGATGTACTCTGGTATGTGTTTCGTTCATGGCATAAATGCAGATAAAAATTAATGCGATCACCCGTAGGCGAGCACACACACACACACGCGCGCGCGCACGCACGCACACACGCACGCACGCACGCACGCACGCGCGCGCACACACACACACACACACACACACACACACACACACACACACACGCACAAACGCAGACACAACACAACGCAACATAGCACAGCACACACACACACACACACACACACACACACACACACACACACACACACACACACACAGAGAGAGTGTGTGTGTGTGTGTGTGTGTGTTAGCGCGCGTGCGTGCGTGCGTGTGTATGAGAGTGTAGATGTGACCTTTGCCGTTAGCTGGGTTTTAAAGCACATGACAGTGTAAACTTGGCACCCAATACTACAACTTCTGCCTGACATGCAAGTGCTCCCATCTAATACAAGCGCAGACACTAGAGTAAAGAATATCTTCGGACACACATAAGCTTAGGCACGTTTTTTCTGTGTGTCCTTCCATTAAAATAAAAACTCAGTAGAAATCGGGAGGGGGGGGGGGGGGGTTGTTTAAAAGGGAAATCTGAGAGACAAAAGAATACAAAGGAAAAGAAAACGACAAACAAACAAAAAAGAGGAAAAAGAGTGGAAAAAAGAGGAAAGCAAATGTATGAAGGGAGGGGGGGGGGGGGGGGGGGGGCATACAGCACCTGAACTGTCTTTGTTTCTGCCAAGAGCAAAGAAGGAACAAAGAAAAAATTGAAATTGAACTCAGAAATACGAAGAAAAGAAACGATTGTAAGAAATAGTAGCTGAATGATAACAATAAATAAATAAATGAAAAAATAAACATTCCACCACACACCAAAACGACAGCAATAAATTATACCCTGGAGAATACATTCTCTCTTCGTTTATGTATTAGGGTTTAGGTGTGTGTGTGTGTGTGTGCGTGTGTGTGTGTGTTTAGAGGTGTTGTTTTTTTTTAATTTGATCGTCACATGTGAACTGTATGAATACACGTCGGTGCGGTGTTTAAAAACCGTCGCAGTCTTGTTCCAGACTCGCTTTTAATGCAATTCAGTGCACTCTGACAGAACAAACAAACACGCAAACAACCGCCACCGGCCAAAAAAAAAAAAAAAAAGGAAAAAAGAAAAGAAAGACAGGAAACTAAAAACAAAAAACAACTGCAAAACACACACAAATAAACAATAAAACGTCATCAGAAAGAAAGAAAGAAGAAAAAAAAGAAAACCAACCCAATAATCACTTGAGAACACTGCGCGCGCGCGCGCGCGCGCGCGCGCGTGTGTGTGTATTAGCCCGCGCACGTAGTCCGTCATGCGTTAGGATTTTGCAGTTAACACCCATAGCCTCATAGACACTCCTTTGTAGGCCAACCGGCGTTTGTGGTCCAATCATCGGCGCGTGGGAGTAGGGGAGGGGGAGGGGCAGGAGAAGTCAAGAGAAAGGCACGGGAACTGAGGAAGGGGGATGGGGGTGGGGATGAGGGATTGGAAGGAAAAGAGCTGGGAGTGAGCTTGGAAAGGAGGAGAGGGGGAGGGGGTGGTTAGCAAATTGAGCATCGCTCTCCCGGATTTTCACACCTTCATTTCTATTTTTGGTGACGTTGTTGTTGTTTTTCCCCTTAAGTCGGTATTCGGCTGCCTTGATGCTGGGATTAATGACGGTGAAATATGAAAAAAAAAGAAAGAAAAATCCGGCGTTCCATGCGTCTCCCGTGCGTTCGTCGCCTACGCAGTTCTGCCTACGTTCGCATACACCACACTGCCAATTTGCGTACGTCTTGACTCTTGCCCTCCATGTACAGTCACTAATTCTGCTTCTATCCGTTCACTTCCTTGCAACCCCCTATGTAATGAAACGGAAATGACTTCTTCGTCGAAACGACCTTGCTGGCGCAATCACGGGAAGGGAGGAGGAGGGGCAGGGTGCACTGGGGTGGTGGAGGGAACGGAAGGGGATGGGGATGGTTAGCGACAGAGGTGAGAGTAGTGGGGAGTGGGGGGAGTGTTGACCGAAGGTTAGGTGAAATGCGTTCAGGCGAAACGTGTGATATTCTGCTCGCGCTTTCTCTCCAAAATCTCACCAGTCGTGTTCTCCGGAGTTCTAGCTTCAACGAACGATGATGAGAAAATTTAAGAACATCATATCATACTGTGTGTGTGTGTGTGTGAGAGAGAGAGAGAGAGAGGAGAGAGAGAGAGAGAGAGAGAGAGCGCGCGTTCTTCTTTTGTGTAACAGTATAACATTTTTGTATACTTTTGCCGTGAAGGTTAACTTTTGTGTGTTGTTTTCGTATGGCTCATTTTCTGTTCGTTTTATTTATTTGTTTGTTTTCCCAAAAGCGGCATGATGTTTTGCTTGTCTAGGAAATCGAGTGTAAGCATGAATGTCGTCATTGGTTATCATGCTTTCTGTAGTTTTCGACGGTTGCAAAATTTAAACATGCGATTAAAAAAAAAAGAAAAGAAGAAGAGGGGTAAAAGTCTCCACCAAGGCGTTCTTGCTATGCCAGATAAGAAGGATCAGCACTATATACAATGTTGATTGTTAAATGTGGAGTACTAAACAGTAACAAACAACAACAACATAATGCTAATGATAATAATGATGATAATAATGATGATAATAATAATAATGATAATAATAACAAATATAATAGTAACGATGATGGTAATGATGATAATGATGACGGCGATGATGATGATTCTAGTAATAATAATGATGATGATAACATTAATAATAATAATATTAATGATAATAATGATAATACTAACATAATGATGATGATGATGATGACATTAACAATAATAACAATGAAATTAATGAGGATGATGTCGATAATAATGATAATTATAAGATAATAATAACAGCAACAACAACAACGTCAACAATAACAAGAATAAAAGCAAAAAGACCAACAACGACAATAACAATAATGGCAATGATAACAATAACTATGATAGTGGTAATGATAATCACAATAATAATGATAATCATGATAATGATAATAATAATGATAATGATAATATTGATAATAATAATAATAAACAGCAGTAGTTCTAGTCATAGTAGTTGGAGAAGTAATAGTAGCAGTAATAATTGTAGTAGCAGCAGTGCTACTCCAACTACTAATACTATTACTACTACTACCACTACTACTACTGCCACCACCACCGCCACCACCAACACTACTATTACTACTACTACTGCTAGTACCACCATCACCACCACCAGCAGTGGTGGTGGTGGTGGTGGTGGTAGCTATGGTGATGATGATGATGATGATGATGATGATGACGACGACGACGACCATCGTCATTATGATAATATAAAGTTAAAAAAGATTTTAAAAAAATACGCGCTTATCTCTTCAACAACCCGGAGCAACACTGGCAACAATGCAGAAACAACAGAACAAATCTGCATCAAAATACGTATCATGTATTCCCACATTTATCCGGTTCTTAGATTCAACACCACCCCCTATCGTGCCCCTCTCCCTCACCCCAAACATCCGTATATTGGATAGAATGTTCTGTCTGAAAACATACATATCTTTTCGGGCATTATTTAAACTGGTACATGGCACACAAAGCGAGGAGATTTGTTCCAGGTGACACAACCAATAAACACACACACACACACACACACACACACACACACACACACACAAACACACACACACACACACACACACCACGCACGCACGCACGCACGCACGCACGCACGCACGCACGCACGCACCACACACACACACACACAGAGCAAATTCTCTATTGCACACACACCACACACACACACACACACACACACACACACACACAGAGAGAGAGAGAGAGAGAGAGAGAGAGAGAAAGAGAGAGAGAGCAAATTCTCTATTGCTTCATTCTGCTTTGGCAAAAGGATCAAAACGGGCGTCTGTTTAGAAGCAAAGTTGATGAAATGGAGAGTGGACTAAAAGTAGCCATTAAAGACAGTGTGCGGCAAAATATGCAACTACGGCACATGGAGGCTAATTTGAACTCTATTTTCGGGGAGATCGGAAGCCAGTGCAGTCTAATCAGAAGAGTAGTGATGCTAGTTTGTTTTGATGCTTTGAAAATTAACCTTGCTGCACTTGATCTTTTTGAAGTTCCAGAATTTAGTTAGTTAGGGGGACCAGACAACGAGAATTGCATTAATTCAGACCCGTTTCGTTTGTTTGTTTGTTTGTTTCAATGCAAAGCTCTGTCTTCAGAGCCCACAGACGTCAACATTGATATTCAGTCAATCGGGTTCGATTTTCCAACGTGATGGTGTCGTATTGATGCTATTGCTTTTTTTTTTTAATCTCTCTCTCTCTCTCTCTCTCTCTCTCTCTCTCTTCTCTCTCTCTCTTCTCTCTCTCTCTCTCTCTCTCTCTCTCTCTATTTATATATAAAACTGAACTGACTCATAAAAGGCTAATTTAAAAGAGTTTTGCTTTCTTTCTCTTTCTTTCCTTCTGTTCAACAGTTCGCTTAAGGTCTGCGTGTCTGTCTTTTCAGCAGGCTGATGAGGAGCAAAGATATTTGTGTTTGTGCTAGAATGTTTATAGTTCACCGCCGCCTCTACTCCCCCTTTCCGCCCCTCCCTTGAAAGGCTTAAGTATGTTGATAGTAGAATTACATATAGACGTTTACTCAATAGTAAACAAAAAATCTTTAAACAAAAAAAACTTGAAACTCTTATTTTAAAGGCTAAAGAGAATTCCAGTAAGTTCTGGAAAGAAGTAAAAAGCATTAACCGTAAAGCACAATGCAAACCAAATATCACCGATCAGGAATGGGGCAATCATTTCCAGTCTGTGTTCAAAGCAAATGAAAACGTAGAACATATTGCGACTGACAGTGGGGACAACAACGAATATATCGAGGAGTTGGATAAACCGATCGACACGGACGAAATAAGGCATGTTGTCCAGTCTCTCAAGCAGAACAAGGCTCCAGGACCAGATTGTATTTTGCCAGAAATGTTGATATATTCCTTGGATCAAACTTTGCCTTTTCTTTTGCACTTATTTAATCATATATTCGACACACAACAATATCCAAGTGCGTGGAATGATGCAATCGTTGTGCCCTTATTCAAAGCTGGAGATACCGATAATCCCAGCAATTATCGAAGTATTTCGTTATTATGTATACTTGGAAAAATGTTTGCAAAAATATTAAATGATCGTCTTGTTAATTGGGCCGAAAGGAAGGGAAAGATTGCTGAAGAACAAAGTGGCTTCAGAACAGGTTACTCTACTTCAGATAACATTTTTGTCTTGTATGCTATTGTGCAACGATATCTTTTGAAAAATTCAGGTAAACTGTATGTTTGCTTTGTCGATTTTAAAAAAGCTTTTGATACTGTAAATAGAAATATCCTGTGGAATGTACTTCGAAATATGGGCGTTGGATGCAAAATGTTAAGGATGCTGAAAACAATGTATCGTGTGAGATCGTGTGTAAGATGTCCCAGTAGCATGACAGACTTTTTTTTAATGCAATGCGGGGGTGAGACAAGGTTGTGTCCTGTCCCCTACATTATTCTCATTTTTCATAAACGAACTGGCGCTAGAGATTGCGCAGAATGGTCAGCACGGTGTTCAACTAACACCCGACGTGACTCAGATTCTAATTCTCCTTTTTGCTGATGATGTGGCTCTCGCCTCCTACTGCCCTGTCGGTCTACAAAAACAAATTGACATCCTCAAAGGTTTTGCTGATAACTTCTCCCTTAAACTAAATTTAAACAAGACTAAGATAATTGTATTTAGAAAAGGGGGATTTCTGGGGGCTAATGAAAAGTGGAAATATGGAAATGTAGATATTAAAGTGGTAAACAGTTATAAGTATTTGGGTCTACATTTTACAACCAAATTATCCTTGACATGCGCTGTCGAAGAACTTGCAAAGAAGGGTAAGATCAGAACTAGCCAATTACTCAGGTGCCTTTGGAAACTAGGGGATGTTCCCAGGGAAGTTTTTTTCAAAATGTTTGACACCCAAGTTACTCCTATTTTACTTTATTGGGCAGAGATATGGGGTTATCAACAACTCGATGTTATTGAAAAAACCCACCTATTTGCATGTAAAAGGTATTTAAATGTTGGAATGCAGTCACCGAATAGTATGGTCTTGGGGGAACTCGGTCGTTATCCCTTGTATGTGCTGGCAGCAGAAAGATGCATCCGCTACTGGCTTAGAGTGTGCAACATGCCAGCCACAAGGTTGCCAAGAAAAGCCTATATTATGTTAAACTATTTACAAGAGTTGGGCAAAAGAACGTGGGCATTTCAAGTTAAACAATTGCTTTGTGTAAACGGATTCGGTGATGTTTGGCAACAACATAATGTTGGTGACGTAAGAAGTTTTCTGTCTTTATTTAAACAAAGACTGACTGACCAATATGGACAAATATGGCATGACAAAATTGAAACCAAAGATCGTTTTGAATTTTACAGCTGCTTCAAGCATACGTTGAAAACCGAAAAATACTTAGACTATAGTATCCCAAAATGCTACAAAGAAATATATGCGAAGTTTAGATTCGGAATTTCCCCCATCTTTTTTCACAAACTGCGATACAGAAAAGATGTTGCACCACGACACTTGCTCTGTCCTCTTTGTAAGCAGCATGTTGAAGATGAATCTCATGTGTTGTTTGATTGTGAGGCTTATAACCTTTTCAGAAAAGATGCCAGTGTTATCCATAGAGCAAACGGCAACATTGGCTTTGTGATGTCTTGTGACGATGAAGTGTCCGTAAGTCAGCTGTCTCGGTTTTTGTGTAAAGCATTTCAAAAACGATCGGAAATTCGAAATGCAGAGCTAGCAGAATAAATGATATCTGATATGGAAAGAAAATACATACTGGAATATATTGCTACAGTAGAACTATAAAAATGAAAAATGAAGAGGAGTGAGACGGAGAGAGAGAGGGGGAGAGAGAGAGAGGGGGGGGGGAAGAGAGAGAGAGAGAGAGAGAGAGAGAGAGAGAGAGAGAGAGAGAGAGAGAGAATCAATATCACCTAACGTAGGACCTATTACAAAATTGAATAGATTTTTGTGTTTGATCCCCTTGAAATGAACATTTTGTTTACTCAATAAAATTGTCATTGTCATTGTCATTGTCTCTCTCTCTCTCTCTCTCTCTCTCTCTCTCTCTCTCTCTCTCTCTCTCTTTTATATATAAAACTGAACTGACTCATAAAAGGCTAATTTAAAAGAGTTTTGCTTTCTTTCTCTTTCTTTCCTTCTGTTCAACAGTTCGTTTAAGGTCTGCGTGTCTGTCTTTTCAGCAGGCTGATGAGGAGCAAAGATATTTGTGTTTATGCTAGAATGTTTATAGTTCACCGCCGCCTCTACTCCCCCTTTCCGCCCCTCCCTTGAAACATGTGAAGCATATGCGTGAATAGTACCTTTTCTGTGACTCTGTAAACTTGTCCTGAACGTTGGGAGTGCAGGTGAGTGAGGTAAGGCGGGGGTGATGGTGGTGTTGGGAGGGAGGGGGAGGGGAAGGGGGGGGGGTGCGATAGATGAATATATATACGTATGGTTGTGGGGACCGGTAAAGCCGTTTGTAGTGGTGGGAGGCGCGTGAGGGCGTCAGTAGTCACACACACGCACACGCACACGCACACACACACACACACACACACACACACACACCCACACACACACACACATACACACACATACACACACACACCACACACACACACACACACACACACACACACACACACACACCACACACACAACACACACACACACACACACACACACACACACACACACACTCACACACACACAATACAGCTTTCACAGACAGTTTGGTGTCATCATGGCACCAATGGGGACACTAGAACGCTTCTCGGAAGAGCAAAATTGGGAATCGATTGTGACCAGCAAATATCAAATGTGTACCCTTCTGCATTCAAACTGTACCGAAACAGGAAATAAGACAGTGTCACTCCGTACATATTGCGAGACATTCTGCCCCTATGTACTTTACGAGCGAATACATGCATGATCGCGCGCACTCGTGCCCGCACCCGTGCCAGTGCGCGCGCGCGCATACACACATACAAACAACACACACACACACACACACACACACACATAAACACACACACACACACACACACACACACACACACACACACTTGCATGCACGCACGCACGCGCACGTACGCACACATACATACACACTCACACACACACACACACACACACACACCACACACACACACACACACACACACACACACACATTCACTCAAACATACTCACGCGCGCGCACACACAAGTAGAAAATAAAGCAGGGTCTTTGATATTTTATTGTTGTGTTTAAAGAAAAGAAGATAGTAAATCAGGAAATGAAAAAAGGTAGGGGAAGACGGCACTGATTTTCGATCTAATCAAACGGGCGACATGAAAATTTAATAACGCCTTTTGAAAATAACTGTATTTATCGTTTCTTTTGAACGGATGAAATACACACAAACAAACAACTAGACAACAAGTACCGTTGTCACGGAGCGAAGCAATTGCATTGTTTCTATTTAAATTATTGCTGCCAGCCGTTGAAGCAGATACGGACAGTGTCAGGAAGTGAGGTTTGGAGGGACAACCCGCCATGTCTCAGGACAACCAAAATGCCATAATTCTTTCGTAAAAAAACACACCAAAAACGCAAATAAATTCCAATAAATAAATCTACCGCGTAATTCTTTTTATTTCTTTGCATTAAATCAAAACATAAAATCACGATGATTTTGTTGCTATTTCCCTCATGCTTTCGCGCATCATAACACTGAATAATCATTTCCTGCCTTTGAAAAAATAAGTTGGTAACCTTATTTATTTACCTGCATATCTCTTTCTTTATTTACTTTATATCAGGACATTAAAGGAATATATTTTTTAACAGAACGCTCTTAGAAAAGCTCATGGTAGGTTAGTGATTTGACTGTCTATTGAGAATAATGGAGTTGAGTTCTTATTTGTTTATTTAAGTGATCGATTGTAGAACAAAGTATTGCTGTGCAAGTCATCCTGTTTCATTTGTCTGCGCAGATATGATATGTAACTACCAATCTGTCTTTCTGTCTGTCTATCTATAAATGTATTTATATGTTTATCGACATAGATAGATAGATAGATGTAGTGTGTATGTTTGTGTGCGTGTGGCGCGCGCGCGCGCGCGCGTGTGTGTGTGTGTGTGCGCGCGCGCGCGCTCGCGCGCGCGGGCTTTTGTATTTACTCGGAAATTGAAACTGACTCTATCTTTCCATCCGTGTCAGTGAGAAGATGTCACCGCGTGTGGTGGGCCATAAATATCAGAGCAACGTGGTCAACAATAATGTAAATATCTACAAAATCGAAGTTTTATCGGATGTTATAATCCCTAATGATTACTGTTTTGGTTATGATTTTATGATGCAAATATTGAAATAGATAAATATTGCATTACATTCGTTCCCGGGCGTAGATTGTAATGACTGAAAAGAATAATAGATGTTTACAAGAATGTTATTATTAAACACAGAATTAAGATAATCCACATTCAAATCTATCTTGCCAAACATTACAAAGTATGCTTTCGTGAATTCATCATTGATGGTGCGCTGCAGAAAGGGAAGGTGTATGAAAACAGTTAATTAAACAGTCCTACTTGCCGTAAATTCGTGCACACACGTCATCAGTGTTCGTAGCTGATGTCAAAGTTTACCGATATCCGCAGGGAAACCCGAAATCAGTTGAAGGCCAGCTTCAATATAATTCACACGTCACGTAGGCTTATGATAACAAATTCAATCAGTGACAAATATCATTCATTTTTTTTTCTTATTTTACTATGGATATAAAAACGATCGAGTACTTAATTCCCAATGATTCCAAGCTTACAATCGTATTGATCCTTATAATAAAATTTACAGCAGATAATCGTTTCAAAGCTAGGCGACGACTACCAAAACAAGATGGCGGATTGTCACAGGCCAAAATCATTTCTTGTTAGCTTAGATGTAGTTACTGATATTCAACTGAAAAAATAGCAGTGGCAAAAGTAGAACAAAATGTAAAAGAAAGAAAGAACAAAAAGACATTTCAAACGCG
>CM065733.1:19939722-19947222 GCA_033310375.1 Conus canariensis | reverse complement strand
GACAAGTTTTCACAGGTCCATCAAAGGTACACCAAAGGGTCACCAACAAGAGAGGACCTCCACATCTTGTGTTTCTCATTGATGATGTTCTTATCATTTTCTTTTAGGGACCGTACATGCATGAAGCCCCCGATTCACATTTTGTGCGCATGACCTCGGGATGGGGAGGGAGGGGTGGGGGTGGGGCGCGCGCGCGCGCGCGCGCGCGTGTGTGTGTGTGTGTGTGTGTGCGTGTGTGTGTGTTCGTGCGTGCATACATATATATGTGTGTGTGTGTATGCGTGCTTTCGTGCGTGCGTGCGCGCGCGTGTATGTGAGTATGTGTCTGTGTGTGTCTGTTTGTCTGTCTCTCTGTCTGTATCTCTGTGTTGTCGCTCTGTTTGACGCGAGGTCTGAGAGTCTTCTGGACTGTTGTTTTCTTAATGTTACGACTGTCTTTGAGGTCCATTGCCTCTGCTTGCCTGGTTTCATGTGGCTCCACTGTGGATGGGTTGACCGTGACTTCTTCCATCTGTCTGGGTTTTTGCTGCCCCACTGTGTCTGAGTGCGTACACATGTCTGTGTTATTGTTGCTCTAGTGTCTCTGGGTTAGGAAAGAGTGCTTATTGTGCTTGTTAACACTGTGTACCTAGTGTCTGTATCCGAGCTAGGCGAATCGGTTCTGTAAGCAGCAATTGTTAGGAGTCAAGGGCACGTAATTGTCTTACGGTGAATGCAACATTTATTTACTTTGTTTTGTTATTCGCTGTTGTGTCTCCCTTCTTTATCTAAGATTTCCTTTCAAGGTTAGCCGTCAATGTTAGAATCATAGATGAAATTCTGTCTTATACATGACCAGGCTCTGCCTTCATTGATTGAATTTAAAGCACCCCTGATATCAAATAAACCATTTGGAGAGAATTAATAACTGTGTCGGAAAACTCGTACTGAAAAAAGAAAAAAAAGCCATCAGCAACAACCAGCCACCCATATGAACAAACTGGGAACACCTGACGACAGCATTCATGGTACTTCTCTGGGTCCCAGTAAATCTGAGACGCTAATTCTCGCTTTCCGCCTTTTCGATGAGTCATTTACGCTCAATTTGTCTGCCTTGCTCACAACATATCATTCTTCCCGCAGTCTTCGTTCTTTCAGGCTTTGGAGATTTCCAAGACATAAATCGAAGGCTATGGTAGCATGCGCAGGGTTTTTTTTTCACTTACATCAGTCCGCGTTTAAAATTAGCCTTCAAACATATCCGTTTTGACTAGTATTCTGTCAATCTACGATAAGTGTTGTGCGCATTGTATGGGAGGAGAGGGAGGAGACGTGGGGGAGGACATATGTGCATTGCTGTGGGTTGAAGGAGGGGTGAGGAGTGAGGAAGTGTCTGTCCATATTTTGAAAGCAAAAATAGAATTATCAAGCCGCCAAAACGAAGGAACAAACACGTTTACAAAACGTGCACGGAGCGTTTTGACCTTTTAGGTCTTCTTCAGGCATGACAAACAACATTCAAAGCAATGGGAACAACGGACGAACAAATGGTCACTTATCTCCTCTGTCTGGGTGCAAACTGTTGCGTGAGTGAAAAGCTCAAACTTCGGAATGAAACTGAAGAGACAAGGGAAGAGGTTGAAAAGGAGAATGTGCAGATCGAAATGATAGTGAAGCTTTTTAAATGTAGAAAAGGAATTGTAATTACATGATGATGATGTGCCATATCTATGCAGCCAAACGTACTCCAGGAAACATTTTTCTTACAGCTTTCGAGTTGTTACAGTTCTGGGCCCAAGGTCCTGTAAACGACCTTTCATAGATCCATCATTGAATGTAATGACTTCTGCGTTTCAAATCTTACGTTCAAAGCGCTTGAAAAAGTTCACTGTTCAACTATTGATTCTGGACGCCGATCCATTGTTGAACAGTCCCAAAGCGATTGTTGCTACTGCCAATAAAATTAACACCCACCCACCCCTACACACACACACACACACACACACACACACACACACACACACACACACACACACACACAGCTTTCTCTTTCTTCCTCATCTAACGTAGGGTTATTACAATCTCCAGAGAGAGAATAACGGTTGTTTGAAGTTTGTGAAACTCGTGTTTTTACCTTTTTCTTAATTTGAATCTGTTCCTGGTCTTCTTTAATACAGAGGTCTGGATGGCAGTAACGATATTGCGATGTGCATTATTGTTTGAAAGACAATTCAGAATTTTGTTCATTCCGAAAGAATTTCGACGTTTTTTTACTTTCGTAGTTCCGTATAATGCCATTAGCAGACGAATGGAATGTTGCTTATTTTTCAACACAATGCTGCCCAGATTTCGGCTAAACTTTCCGTCCTGTACGTTTAACTTCTCAAATAATTCAATTTGTTCTTTTTTTCTTGTAACAGCACTACAACTGCTGTTGTCCATCGGTACATCTTTCATATTGTTCTTAAATTATTCCCATTTAAATTGCATATTATATTTTGCATATTCTGTAAGACCTTTGTCATTTTTTTCTTTCATAGATTGTTCAGCAGCGCATTATGAAAGTTTAGCTGTCAGGACTTCTTGCCGTATGTGGGAAAAAGAACTTACAAGAATGTACTTATGGTCAAAATAGGGCACTGGGTTTATGTGACAGATGCTAGATTTGACATTTCCTTTCAATTAAGATTCGGGACTGAAGGAAAAAAAGTGTTTAGAGAGAGAGAAAGAGAAAGAGAGAGAGGCGGGGGAGGGGGGGGGCAGAGAGAGAGAGAGAGAGACAGACAGACAGACAGACAGACAGACAGACAGACAGACGGACAGAGATAGATGTAAAACATATTCATATTCCAAATAAGTGAAAATGAGAAAGTAGCGGAAATGACAGATAGGTTGTAAATTGTGATGATAACAACGTATTTTTGCTATGGGCTTTCCTCCGACTTTGGATTTCTTCACACTGTGGAATCTAAAGTGATGAACTCGCTGACAGATGTGCGGAAAAAAAATGCTAGAAATGAAATGCGTGCACAACTTTCAGTACCATTCACTTTACAAGACAGTCATCAAATGGCTTGGAACTGCTTCAGAAATAGTCAGAACAACCGTAGTTTTCATGTTAAAATTTAGTCAACTTTTCAGTATCAATTACGTCAAAGGCATCCCACACTTACAATTTAGTGATATGTATCAACACAAAAGCTTCATTTCAACGTTTTATCGATTAAAACTAGATGCTCTCAGGTCTTAATATAATGCTTCAAAAAAGCATATGTGGCGAAAAAAAACAAAAACAAATGAAGACATCGTGTTTTGCTTGATATCTGCCTCTAAGGACATATCTACCATGTTTAACAGGCATGTTGGTAATTGATGTTTTTTTTTCTTAAACTGATCTTGCTTTTAAAGTCGCCTCTTGTTTGATATGTAGTTCGGTTAGGTATTTACTTTCATGTGACATTGGCGGTTTTTCTGTGATTATATGTACACATCCACACCTGCAAATACATTCACTCACACACGCTCGCACGCTCTCTCTCTCTCTCTCTCTCTCTCTCTCTCTCTCTCTCTCTCTCTCTCTGTTTGACTCGGTCTCACTCTGTTTCTCTCTCTCTCTCTCTCCTCTCTCTCTCTCTCTCTCTCCCTCTCTCTCTCTCTCTCTCTCTCTTCTAATAAAACATAACTTTATTAAAAAAAAAAAAAAGACGTAAAATGAAAGTTCTGCTACTTTCCTTCGACGCAGGGAGCTCGAAGCAAGTTTTAGTGAGCGTAATAAACATTTAAAA
Source organism: Conus canariensis (assembly GCA_033310375.1). Classification (NCBI taxonomy): domain Eukaryota; kingdom Metazoa; phylum Mollusca; class Gastropoda; order Neogastropoda; family Conidae; genus Conus; species Conus canariensis. Next base: position 19,943,458 of record CM065733.1, on the reverse strand, counting down.
CCATACACCGACCGAAAGGAGGATGGGCTAAAGACTTTCTGTACATTGTCTTCAGACAAATCACTGCAGTAGTAATAGTAGTAGTAGTAGTGGTAGTAGTAGTAGTAGTAATAGTATAGTAGTTGTAGTAGTAGTCTTTCTGTCTATTGTCCTCGGACAAATCACTGCAGTAGTAGTAGTAGTAGTAGTAGTAGTTGTAGTAGTAGTCTTTCTGTCTATTGTCTTCGGACAAATCACTGCAGTAGTAGTAGTAGTAGTAGTAGTTTGTCTATATATTGTCTTCGGACAAATCGCTGCAGTAGTAGTAGTAGTAGTAGCAGCAGCAGCAGCAGTAGTAGTAGTAGTAGCAGCAGCAGCAGCAGTAGTAGTAGTAGTAGTCTTTCTGTACATTGTCTTCGGACAAATCGCTGCAGTAGTAGTAGTAGTAGTAGTAGTAGTAGTCGTTCTGTATATTGTCTTCGGACAAATCACTGCAGGAGAGTAGTAGTAGTGTAGTAGTAGTAGTAGTAGCAGTAGTAGTAGTAGTAGTAGAATTTCTGTACATTCTCTTCGGAGAGATCACTGCAGTAGTAGTAGAAGTAGTAGTAGCAGTAGTAGTAGTCTTTCTGCATATTGTCTTCAGACAAATAACTATACTGGTAGTAGTAGTAGTAATAGTAGTGGTGGTGGTGGTGGTGAAGGTGGTGGTAGCAGCAGCAGTAGTAGTAACAGGAAGAGGAGCAACAGCACAGCGGCAGCAGTTGATATAGTAGTAGTTGATGTCGTGGTAGTAGTGGAATTATGTGGATTACAACCATCCACCATTGACGGAAAGTTTCCTGATTATTGCGAAAGTACATGAACATTTGGGGTTTTTTTTGTTTGTTTTCATGAGAGAAGATGCTTTGTTATTGCTGTCTTTGTATAGTATGCATTTCCAAAAATAAAGGCAGCCAATGAACTTAGTAATTCTGTGTATCTATGGAATACAAAATGAATATATATATATCCTCTTATTAACCACAACTGACATAGCAAGGAAAGTAATATGATTTTCCTGGAATAAGCATGACATTCGCATCTTATGAAATCTTTCTCTTTCCTTAAAAACGTGCGTGCTGCGTGCCCCTTTGAAGTCGCATACAAGACAGAAGCGGTAAATGTCATTCAACATGAAGCTTAAGACTTGTTTTATAACTGAATAAGCAAAAATGAGCCCCAACTATGATCCACACAGTCTCACCGCGTTTTTTTTTCCAAAGGCAATATCAGCATTAACCCTGTCCACACACAAACAACAACAATAACAACAACAACAACAGCAACAACAAAAACGCAGCACCTACACACAAGCGAGGACAGAGGTGCGTTTCCAGGAAAACGGCCCCATCTTCACTCCAATCATGGCCATCTTCGATTTCCTTTGTTCAGTGGTCAGGGGTTCACATAGCAAACCCTCTTTCCTTTCACAAACCTGTTCAGACGAACGATGTCTTTAGGAAATATGTCTGTTTCCTGCTCCATTCTCTCAAATATTTGTTGAGCCAACCCGTGATATTCGGTAGCACTTCTTTCCTATTCCCTGCTTTCACAAACTTGTTGATTGAATCGTCTTAAGGCGACATGTTTTTTTTTTATAACACAAATTCTTCTTTAACTAACTTCTTGACTGCAACATGTTTCCGGGTATTATGTGCTTGGAATTTCTTCCTTTCTCAAAAATGTCCTGTAAACTATATCTCTATATCTCTCTTACCAGCCCCGTCCTTTCACGAAAATGTTGATTCAAACCGTATCAGTCGTTAACATCGCCTTCTAATTCCTTTGGCAAACTTGAGCAAGCCATGTTTCTTGGTCATATGTCCTTACGATGCCCCTTTTCCTCAAAACTTGTTAACAACACGCTGTCTCTGATTAACTCATTTCTCTTTTGTCCCTTTCTTTCACAACCTTAGAATGAAGGTCAGGCGCATAAAGAGGATATCAAAACGAAGTCACCGTGAGAACAGAGCATGAAGGGCATTCAACAACAACAACAACAACAACAAAAACAACGATGAGGAGGAGGTACGGCTGGTCCCACACTCCCACAGAGGGCAGGAAAACAGTAGATCTATGTATGCTAAATGAAGTTGTTTCCGACGCTGCTGAGTTCTACTCCGTCCATGTTATGCTCTTAACTGATGAAAGAATGAAGTAAGTTTCTGTTAAAAAATCAAGCTGAATGGATAATTGCTCTTTCAGACGACGACAGAATGGGTTGCCAACACATTCCGTACCGTATCGGCCGTCGGAGCTGCCAGTTCCTCCACATGCCTTACCACCTTGTGTCGTCCTGCTTGCAGCCGCCATCATGCTGAAGGTAAGGGACATCAATCTGCCCGGAAAGGGCCGAGATCCTTTGTGTAGACGGTCTTTGAACTGTCTGTCTTAGTACGTAACACAGCATTAGAGTGTTGTCGTTCTGGCTTCCCCAGTGTTGTGTACGGTCGTTGTGCTGTTTACCGCACACCACCCGAATGTGATGTGAGAAGAGACACATCACACGGGACATTACGCAGCTACTTCTGATCACAAAACAGAAGCAACAGCGTCAATACGTTTATCAAACAGTGCAATATGGAGTGTCATATTGCACTCCATAAAATGGTTCATTGCGTAAGGATTTTTTTTTTTCATAATGATTTTTTCCCATTATCTTTGTAGCAATGTTAATCATTTCTCTCTCTCTCTCTCTCTCTCTCTCTCTCTCTCTCTCTCTCTCTCTCTCTCTCTCTCTCTGCTCCTTCTCAGTCTGTCTGTCGGTCTCTTTCTCTCTCTTTCTCTCTCTCTCTCTCTCTCTCTCTCTGCCTCTCTCTCTGTCTCTCTCTCTCTCTCTGTCCCTCTCTGTCTGTCTGTCTCTGTCTCTCTCTCTCTCTCTCTCTCTGTCTCTGCTCTCTCTCTCTCTCTCTCTCTCTCTCTCTCTGTCTCTCTCTGTCTATCTCTGTCTCTGTCTCTGTCTCTCTCTTACCTGTGGAAGGGGGAAAATTTTCTTTCGTTTAGCCGTTGCCGCCAGGTTCTAGTAGGGGAAATTTGCTTCTGGTGTGTGTGTGTGTGTGTGTGTGTGTGTGTGTGTGTGTTGTGCGCGCGCGCGTTTTTCTTCTTCTTCTTCTTCTTCTTCTTCTTCTTCTTCTACTTCTCCTCCTCCTCCTCCTCCTCCTCCTCCTCCTCCTCCTTATGATGATAATGATGATGATGATAAAGATCATTTATACGCCTTTTCAAATTAACCATGGCGCTAACAATCAACATATACAAAACTGCAGTAAGCTTACAAATAAACAAGAGGAGCAATACACAAAACGGAAGCCACAAACACTCCCACTACATCCAAGCGTCGGCTAGTCTGCCCGAACACCCGAACCCCCCCCCCCCCCCCCCCCCCCCCGCCCCCCCCCCCCGGCCCTCCCCTTTACCCTTTATTCCCCACCTATCCGACAAAATTTATTGATAAACACCCATACCAAAGCACATTCCACACCCTCAAATGAAACGGTACATTTTTAGTATGTCAGTTCGAAGGGGAAAGAAACGTTTTCAGGTTTGATTTTGTAGATGTCACAGAGGCAGGGTATGCAAGTTGATAATGGAATAGATTCCAAACGAAACGGTCCTGACAGGAAAGAGAACGTTGAATAAACGTTCGGATACAAAGAAACGATTATCAGACAAACAACCGAGTTCGCGTGTGATGGGCTGTACGGGTGCAACAGATCCG
>CM065733.1:19929722-19934722 GCA_033310375.1 Conus canariensis | reverse complement strand
GGGTACAACTCCTTTTGCCAAATTGTGTCTGTTCTCGGTTTGTATAGGGAAAATAATCTCAGCTGACTCCGAAAATTACACAACCTGAGCTGCCATTGGCATGCCAGAGGTCAGTAGCCAACATTTCAGTTTCTTTGCCATCCAGAATCGCAGTTACCACCTGCCCTTTCACACCCCTTTGTTCCTCACCTCTTCTCCTTTTAAAGTACATGTCTAGATACATAGGGAACAGGAGACGCAAAGAGAACGCAAGAGGCGGCACACTGACGGAGCTAATATCAGAACGTAACAACAGACAGGGAAAGAGAGAAGGAATGATGGGTACAGTTTCCACTGCCGTTATCATGCTCAAGAATCATCTCCCTTTCACCTTCTGCTCAGTGTTCCACGGTCCTCGATCAATACTGTACAGATAAAGAGCAGATATGACCGTTTGTACTGGTTCTTGCATTGGGAATTGTTCATGGAATTGTTCACGAATATCTGCTCCTAGACATTTGCACTAAAGGAACAACCCCTGTTCACTTTTTTTCTCAACCGATTTGTATTTTTATTCATTTGACTGAACTAATTGTTGACGGGAAAACAGTAGGCTTGAGATCCGTTCTTCTTGTTCACAAGACGGCCCGGGTTTATGTTTCAAAGTTTAATGTGTTTTTAAGGTGCACCCCCGTGCATTCAGGATGAAATGGTGGCAACCGCAGTCGTTGAAAAAGCATTGAGGTAAGCTGTATTCGACATGACATGAACTATACAGTAGAATCTCTTCCCGTTGAGGAATATCCTAAACGTTGGATGGTCAACACGTGCTTTGCTAATAATGACATAGTTACTGGAGATGCAGAACGAAGGAAAAAAAAACTGCAAACCGGTTTCATTTTATGTGTGAAGCCTTTTTTTACGTTTTAAAGTCGAATGTACTTTAGAGCAAAGGAAAGAAAAACAAAGAAAATATCCGTCGATTGTGACCAGTTGTGCAGCCTTACAGTCATGCAGTGGTTAGCGTCGCAGATTTACGGACTAGGAGGTCGTGGGTTCAATTCCTGTCAGAGGCATTTACTTGTGGGATGATTTGGTCCAATGTGGCTCCCACTTTTAGTTGAATGTGGTATGGGGTTAAACGTGAAGACTGAAATCATACAGTTGGTTTCCTCGACTTCATGCACGTGTCTCTGAGAATGTTGCACAAATTTCCTGACCAACACAGCAGGTGTCTGTATCTCTTGGGCCTAGTCGACTCCTGGATGTATTGGTAACGAAGCATTGAACACAGCCCTGTCATGGAGTCTGGGACCAGAATGGACCTCTTGAAGACCATTCAAATCATCCTCATTGTCGTCTCTCACCCTCAAAGAAATGTTCGACATTTAGTGACCTTTCAGGCCCTGCTGTTTTGGTACCCTCAGTTCTGATGTCTTCTCGTCCATTGTTGTAAGGTGGTGTCAGGGTGGTCAGTATTGTCAAGTTCATGTCTCTTGCTGCTGCTTTGTCCTCGTTCTAATATTCTCGTTGATCGACAATTAAAAGTTCACGTTTCTGAGTGGCCTTCTGGATTTTACGTTTGTTTCTATCCCGTTATTGTTATTGTTATTATCATTATTACTATCATCATCATTATCATGATCATCATCATCACCACTATCATCGTCATCATTATTACCATTGTTATCATCATCATTCTTATTATTATCATTATCATTTTTGTTGTTGTTGTTGTTGTCATCGTCGTCGTCGTTGTTGTTGTTATTGTTGTTGTTGTTCTTCTGGTTATTAATATAATCAGTATAAGTATCATTACTGCTACTGCTAGGAATCTTCTTCTTCCTCTTCTCTTCCTCCTCCTTCTCATCCTGTCTGTCAAAGATCTTTTTGTTGATCTGTCAGTATGTATGACTGCTGAGCTGTGAACGACCTTTTTTGTTATGCTGCCTGTGTCTGTTTGGTGATCAAAGACCTTCTTTGTTACTCTGGCTGTGTGCATATCAATTCCGTGGTCAAGTGCATTTTTGTTATTCTGCCTGTGTGTATGCTTGGCTGTCAAAGGGTTTTTTGCTTTATCTCTGTGTGTATGTCTCTTTACCTCCCATAGACCTTTCTTTCTCTTTCTTAATCTGTTTCTTGGTACGTGTGTCATTTTGCCTATTAAAATCATTTCTTTTTCTCTGTGTATGTCTGTTCATCCGTCAAAGCGCTGTTTTTTTCTTCTTCGTCATTCTCCCGTGTGGATGTCAGTTTGCCTCTCTAGGATATTTTTCTTTTGGTTATTCTCTGTGTGTGTGTGTGTGTGTGTGTGTGGTGCGTGCGTGCGTGCGTGCGTGCGTGCGTGCGTGCGTGCGTGCGTGCGTGCGTGCGTGCGTGCGTGCGTGCGCGCGCGCGCGCGCGTGTGTGTGTGTGTGTGTGTGTGTGTGTGTTCCCCTGTAAAGAGAGATTTTTCTTGCGATGTTATGTTGTCTGTGTATGTCTGTTCACTTATTGAAGAGCGTTTTCCCCATTGTTACACTGTCTGCGTGTACGACTCTTCACCTATTCAGGAGGCTTTTTTTTCTCTTTGATAGTCCGTGTGTTCCACTTTGCCTATTACAGAGCCTTTTCTCTCTTTGTTACTCTGCGTGTGTATCTTTGTTTGTCCAACTAATGAGCCTTCATCTATATCATTCTGTTTTTGTGCATGCCATTTCATCCGTTAAAGAGCCTTCTATTGTCTCCATAATTATACTGTTCATAACTCTTTTTGCCGTGGGTTCTTTTCTCTGCTCAAATTTCACGTGGTACTTGGAAACGGTGTCTCGTCTCCGTTTTTCTAAGAAAAGAATGTCAGGTGACTGATTGAACTGCAATAATTACACGACGTGATCTCCAGTGTTATGCGAGGGTCACGAGCCCGTATTCTAGTTACTCTGCCATCCACATTCGCAGTTACCACCTGCCCTTTCACATTTCTTTCCTCCCCACCTCTTCTATTTCAAAGTATATGTCCAGAGAAATAGCTAGCAGAAGACGCGAAGACAACAGGACAGGCGGCACGTTGACGGAACTAATATCAAAATGTAGCACCAGACACTGAAAGAGAGACGTAATGACGGGAACAATTCCCTCTGTCATTATCATCCTCAAGAATCCCCCTTCCACCTTCGGCTCAATGTTCCACGGTCTTCGATCAATACAGGTAAAGAGCAGGTATGACCATTTGGACATGATGTTGCATTGGGCAACGTTCCTGGAACAATCATTTTTTCTCTACCGTAATCGTCGGCATTGGATGTAGTCACTAGCTGTTAGCTGATCTCGTCCATTGATTCCTGAGTTCCTATTTCTTTCTTTTGTTCTTTACTGCTGAATCTACGAACATCGAACTCCTAAATGTACCTATGGAGCAAATCCCGCTCACTTCTCTCTTCTCGACTGACCTGAATTGTTATTCGTTTGACTGGACTAATCGTTGTCGAGAAAACTGCAGGCTTGAGATCCGTTTTTCATGTTCCGAAAATGGCTCGGATTTCTGTTTCAAAATTTAATTTGTTTTTAAGGTGCACCGCGTGCCTTCAGGATGAAATGATGATTACTGAAGTCGTTGAAAAAGCAGCGAGGTAAGCTGTATTCCACACATGAACTGCGCCACGATATCTTTTCCAGCTGAGGAATGTACTCAATGCTGGAAGGTCAATACGTTCATTGCTAATAAGGACGAAGGGTTTCGGGAGATATACAATGAAGGAACACAAGTACATCTATTTGTTTTTTAAGTGGCGTATTTTTTTCTCGTTGTTAAAGTCGAATGTTACACTAAAGAAAAGAAGAGAAGGAAAATACGTATGTCACAACCAGTTGTGGAACTGTCCAGTGATGGTGTGGTTAGCGTCGCAGATTTGGGGGCTAGGAGGTAGTGGGTTCGATTCCAATCAGGGGTATTCATTTGTGGGCTGATTCGATCCCATCTGGCTCCCATCTGCAGCTGAATGTGCCATGGGTTTAAATGGAAAGACTGTAACCACACAGTAGGGATTTATCCACTTCATGGATGTGTCTCTGACTTATTTGTTTGATATTACACGCTCTTATAATTCTCAGTTATGGACCAAACGAACATACATGAGTGTGTGTGTGTGTGTGTGTGTGTGTGTGTGTTCTGTGTGTGTCTGGTGTGTGTGCGCGCGCGTGCATGCGTGTGTATGTGTGTGTGTGTGCGCGCGTGAGTGCGTGCATCCGTGTGTGTTTGCGTGCGCGCGCGCGCGCGCGCGCGCGCGTGTGTGTGTGTGTGTGTGTGTTTGCGCGCGCGCATGAGCGCGCGCGTGTGTGGTGTGCATTAATAGGTAAGGTAAAATGCGTAAATGTGCATTGTACTTTAAAGACCTTAGCCTATCCTTCTTTTATAAATGTATGATTTATATCAATGTGTATTAAGTTGTTTTCTTTTAAAGTGTTTTGAGCTCCATGTTTTGGTGGAAAGCCCTAACGAACATCCATTATATTATCAGTCGTTAGAACTTAATCTTTATTACCGCAGCTTTCTCTTTTTGATTAATTTTTCAACATCAGTAAGTATTGTTTAATTTCATTTCTTTGTTGGATCTGATTTTGTGCTTACTGATAAAATGTTTTTCACCGTTACGTTATTTTGCAAATCCCCCCCCCCCTCTCTCTCTCTCTCTCTCTCTCTCTCTCTCTCTCTGTCGATCTCTCTCCCTCTGTCTGTCTGTCTGTCTGTCTGTCTGTCTCTCTCTCTCTCTCTCTCTCTGTCGGTCTCTCTCTCTCTCTCATGTCTCTTTGTCTCTGTCTCTGTCTCTGTCTGTCTGTCTGTCTGTCTGTCTCTCTCTCTCTCTCTCTCTCTCTCTCTCTCTCTCTCTCTCTCTCTCTCTCTGAACCTACACTACTGGCAGGTTCCTTCGCTGGTGTTGAGTGATGCTCCACTGGCGACAATAATTGTTTAATTGTGGAGCCAAAGTAAGTGAGTGTACCTCTCAAGAGGGCGCCATCACGGCCATCCTAACGACAGTGTCCAG
>CM065733.1:19879722-19907222 GCA_033310375.1 Conus canariensis | reverse complement strand
TTCCGTGGCCTTCATGAATAAATGTGTGTGTGTGTGTGTGTGTGTGTGTGTGTGTGTGTGTGTGTGTGTGTGCCTACGTCTTCTCCATCTCTGTATTCGTCCCCTGTCTGTCTATCTATTTGTCTGTGTCAAGTGCGTGAAACCTCTCACAAAAGGCATTAAGCGCTTAGAGGCAAAAGGGGCATTGTACATAGTATACAAATAGGTAATAGAACCATTAACAAGTGTGCCGTACCCATCGCACACGGTCGAACCGTGTCAAGGAGGACGAAGCGGTCAGGTGACAGATGGCACCTAAGGTAGTAAGGAGTTCGGACCTGCCCGACAGCGAAAGGGGAGAGGAACATAACCACTAGGACCTCGGTGCACCAAGTGAGCGCTAAATACTCAGTTAGCTGAGGTTCTTTTGTAAACAGTCAGTGAAGAGCAGGAGTCTTGGACTCGTTCGGATGGTATTGCCGTGGGTCACTGGGTTGGTTCTATTGTCAGGCTGGTTGAACGCGCGTGGATGTTGTTATCGTAGCCCTCTTTAAGATAATTACTGTGTTAAAGTGGCCTCCGAAGTCGGCGGGAATTTTCGATGTCCATCTGGTGCCAAGTGTTTGTTTGCTAATCAATTAGGTAGGGATGTGTGTAAATGCAGATGTGTGGAGAATGTAGCGAATGGAGAATTCACAGCACTTGTGAACTAGGGGTTTGAGAAGCAGCATGGACAAAGGCATGGCCCGAAGGGGAATCCTTTGTTTCCATTCCTATATAAAGTGAGGGAGAACAACGAGAAGAGGAAGAACACCAGGAGAGAGAAAGAGAAGGAGAGGAGAGAGAGAGAGAGAGGAGAGAAGGTGGGCAGGACAGAGAACGGGTCGAGAGGAACGTGGTCTGGGAGACAGAAGAGACAGCAAAGTCTTAGGGAAAGACAAGCTGGAAGAGAAGAAAACTAAGTTTGAAGCCCAGAGGTGGGTGAAGACAGACAAACTGAAATTGAACCCAGAGGTGGGTGAAAGAGACGAAGAAGAAGAGTTCTACGTCGAGATCCCAGAGACGACCACGAAGACCCAGTCCTGAAACCTGGAGCCAGTCAACCAAGGGCCTCACCATCAAGCAGTGCTGAAGAAGACGTGAAGAGACTTTTCAAGAACTGTGGTGTGGTGCGAAAGCGTGGTTGTGTGTGTGAAAACCTGGCCAGGTAAGAAGTCATTTTTTATTATAACCCGGGATTAGGAAGTATTAATCTTTTATGTGTTGATTTGTTCATTTTGTGTAATTGGATTTTTCATGTTTGATTATAAGTAGCATAGAAATTGTATTTCTTGTGCTCAGTCGTGTTAGAAGAGAAACGAATGCGTGACATCCTATTCCCAGAGAGAGGTGAATGTTTGGTGGGCGCATGAGTGTGCATATGCGTGTACGAGTGCAAAGATAACCTTGGTGTGTTAAACCTGACTAATAATACATCAACTTAGTGCACTTAAGCAATACCATCACGATTTCCCCCATCCTGGACAAAGTGGCGAGCCTGCCAGGATTGCATGGCCCAAATTAGTCTCAGGCGGGAAACAAAGTGAGTACTAGAGTAGTACTGGGGCGAAGCGTCCACTAAAGGCAATTTTAATTAGCTCTTCTAATTATTTCCTTTAGTTCTTTGAGTGTTGAGTATTGACTTGTGTGTAGGGTGGTTGTATTAATCAAAGGTCGTTCAGAGAAACGAAGAACGAGGTTCTAGTCTTAACTCTCACAGAAGCTGTGGTTTAAGATTAAGGCTCCTTTGTGTTAGGAACATTACCACTGGTTGGTGTACTCGTAACGTTTAGTAGATAAACTGTTTACTGACTTTTCCGGGTCTATAAGCGTAACTGTTTTAGTGGTGCTAAAACGTATCAGAAAAAAAAAAAATGGCTGAAGAAAGTTTTACCCCCATAGAAAAACTAGTTAGTTTGGGGAAAGAAATGGGATATACAGGAGATGAACTGCGTAAATTCATTGAAACTCAGCAGAAGACTGAGAGAGATGAAAGGGCTGAAAGAAGGAAGTTTGAAAAGGAACAGCTCGACGCTGTCAAAAGAAACTCAGATGCTGAGGCCGAGAGACTTAGACTTGAAACTGCTGCGTCGAAGGCTAAAGCAGATGCTGAGGCCGAGAGACTTAGACTTGAAACTGCTGCGTCGAAGGCTAGAGCGGATGCAGAGTGTTTAGCTGCCAAAGCGAGAGCAGATGCAGAGAGTGCAGCTGCCAGAGCGAGAGCAGAAGCGGAATCAGAGATTTTAGCTAAACAAATTGAGTTGGAAAGAATAAAATCTGAAAATCGTAGTGAAATAGACACCAGTTCTGAGTCAGTAGGCCGCAGATTAAGTTGCGCACCTAGACTTAAACTCCCACTGTTCAGAGAAGAAACTGATTCGATCGATGCCTATATCAGTCGGTTTGAATCGGTTGCCGAGCACGAGGGCTGGCCCGAAGATGACTGGGCAATAAACCTGTCTGCCTTGTTGACAGGTCGTGCGTTACACACTGTTTCCACCTTACCCAAAGGTGATCAGAGGGATTTTGACAAGGTGAAACAAGCAGTACTAAAGGCATATGATTTGACTGAAGAAGGTTTTAGGCGTAAGTTTCGCGAGGCGAGAATCGAACAGGGTGAGACATACACACAGTTCGGAGTTAGACTGGATCACTATTTCAACAAGTGGGTAGAACTTAGTGGAGTAGACAGTGATTTTGAAGGCCTCAAGACACTGGTGATGAAGGAACAGATACTTGATGGTTGTGGAACGGGCCTCACAATCCACATTAAGGAAAAAGGTGCAACCACAATAGCTGAGGTTCTTGAGACAGCAGAGACTTACCGGGAAGCGAGGCGTGATTTGCCTGAACAAGAGGAAGGCCCGGAAGCATATTCAGAGGATAGCAGGCCAGCACATATCTCACGCAACGGGCCAGTATTGCACACCCGTAGGCCCACGGCGTCACGTGAGCAAACAAGGGTGAAAACAAATAGCCACGTGGCTAGGAATGAGCGTACCTGTTTCCTATGCGATAAGACAGGACACTTGGCTAGAGACTGCCGATTTAGGCCCCAGAAAGCTGCAGCAATGAGGGTCAGGCCAAGTGAGAGGCAGGTAGAAAAAGATGAAAAAGATGACAGTGTTATTTTGTCTGGATTGTGCTGTGTGTTCACAGATTCAGGCGATAACATGGATGTGCACAAAGGCAGAGTGGGGGACAATGTGGTTGATGTCATTAGAGACTCTGGGTGCACTGGTGTAATGGTGAAGGAGTCCCTGGTTAAGAAGGGACAATTCACAGGTAAAACACAGAGGTGTAGACAAATAGATGGAACAGTAGCAGAATTCAAAACGGCCCAGGTGATTATTGATACACCATTTTATAGTGGGACTGTACAGGCTTTGGCTGTCCCAAAGCCGCCGTATGATCTGGTAATTGGAAACATTCCAGGAGCACGTGGGTACGGAGACCCAGACCGTGATTTCTGTGTTGAATCGGCGGAAAGAAATGACGGTAGAGAAAGGCCCAGGCGGTCACACACTTCAGAATGCAATGGAGCGTGTCCGGTGAGACCAACCCCACTCACTTGCGAGCAGAACAAAAGGGCGACTACTCGCTCAGAAAACTGTTTGGTTTTGCTCACACAAGGCAGAAGAAGCGTGTTAAGGAGGGTACCATTGGTTTTGAGATGAAGGATGGGGTATTGTACCGAACTTTCACTCACTTGAGTTCGGGGAAGACAAAAAGACAGATCGTTGTGCCTACGAAACGCAGAAAGGCGGTGATGTCCGAAAATCATGTGACGTCAGCCTCGGGCCATCTCGGTAAGAAGGCCTCGCAAAAGGCAGTGGCGAAGAAGTACTACTGGCCCGGTATCCTAGGTGATATCAGGCGCTTCTGCTCACATTGCAACACATGTCGCGGGGTACGACAACGTGGGTTAGAGAGTGAAGAAAGAGCGACGGGACCGTAGGCCAAATTAAAATAGTCGGGCGAAAAGTCGGGTTGTGGGTGCGTGTCTTTTGCAGTGTCGTGTATGCGTGACGTAGTTGGTTGCGGGCCACGTGTATGAAGAGAAAGGGAGAGAATTTCCGTAGAAACATAATGTTTATCTATATATGGCCACACTACTTAGAGCTGGTGGAAGTTTCAGACTGGTGTTGATATTTGTTTGGTTAGTGCGTACGGTATTGATTTTTCTCTAATTTTGTTGCAAGGTGAATCTTGTGTGCGTTCTCTGGTGTAAGGAGGCTTATGAGAGGCCTAGATTAGAGTTGGTTTAAATGTGAGAATTGTGAGAGTTTCAGCTCCTTGAATGTGTTTTAGCCAATGCAGGGCATTGTCTTGAAGTGGGGGGAATTTGTCAAGTGCGTGAAACCTCTCACAAAAGGCATTAAGCGCTTAGAGGCAAAAGGGGCATTGTACATAGTATACAAATAGGTAATAGAACCATTAACAAGTGTGCCGTACCCATCGCACACGGTCGAACCGTGTCAAGGAGGACGAAGCGGTCAGGTGACAGATGGCACCTAAGGTAGTAAGGAGTTCGGACCTGCCCGACAGCGAAAGGGGAGAGGAACATAACCACTAGGACCTCGGTGCACCAAGTGAGCGCTAAATACTCAGTTAGCTGAGGTTCTTTTGTAAACAGTCAGTGAAGAGCAGGAGTCTTGGACTCGTTCGGATGGTATTGCCGTGGGTCACTGGGTTGGTTCTATTGTCAGGCTGGTTGAACGCGCGTGGATGTTGTTATCGTAGCCCTCTTTAAGATAATTACTGTGTTAAAGTGGCCTCCGAAGTCGGCGGGAATTTTCGATGTCCATCTGGTGCCAAGTGTTTGTTTGCTAATCAATTAGGTAGGGATGTGTGTAAATGCAGATGTGTGGAGAATGTAGCGAATGGAGAATTCACAGCACTTGTGAACTAGGGGTTTGAGAAGCAGCATGGACAAAGGCATGGCCCGAAGGGGAATCCTTTGTTTCCATTCCTATATAAAGTGAGGGAGAACAACGAGAAGAGGAAGAACACCAGGAGAGAGAAAGAGAAGGAGAGGAGAGAGAGAGAGAGAGGAGAGAAGGTGGGCAGGACAGAGAACGGGTCGAGAGGAACGTGGTCTGGGAGACAGAAGAGACAGCAAAGTCTTAGGGAAAGACAAGCTGGAAGAGAAGAAAACTAAGTTTGAAGCCCAGAGGTGGGTGAAGACAGACAAACTGAAATTGAACCCAGAGGTGGGTGAAAGAGACGAAGAAGAAGAGTTCTACGTCGAGATCCCAGAGACGACCACGAAGACCCAGTCCTGAAACCTGGAGCCAGTCAACCAAGGGCCTCACCATCAAGCAGTGCTGAAGAAGACGTGAAGAGACTTTTCAAGAACTGTGGTGTGGTGCGAAAGCGTGGTTGTGTGTGTGAAAACCTGGCCAGGTAAGAAGTCATTTTTTATTATAACCCGGGATTAGGAAGTATTAATCTTTTATGTGTTGATTTGTTCATTTTGTGTAATTGGATTTTTCATGTTTGATTATAAGTAGCATAGAAATTGTATTTCTTGTGCTCAGTCGTGTTAGAAGAGAAACGAATGCGTGACATCCTATTCCCAGAGAGAGGTGAATGTTTGGTGGGCGCATGAGTGTGCATATGCGTGTACGAGTGCAAAGATAACCTTGGTGTGTTAAACCTGACTAATAATACATCAACTTAGTGCACTTAAGCAATACCATCACGATTTCCCCCATCCTGGACAGTCTGTCTGTCTGTCTATCTGTCCGCCTATATCAATGTCTCAGTTTTCGTCTGCACGTTCTCTTTTTCTGTATTGGCCTCAGCTTACATGCCTTTCTGTCTGTCTTTCTGCCTGCCTGCCTGTCTGACTGTCTGCCTATCTGTCTGTCGAAACAGAATGGATTTTTTAAAGAGTTCTTAGGCTGTGCGTTCCATCCCTTCGCTAGAGGTCTTTAACATATGTTTTGATGTTAAATTTGAGGTCTGTAAACAGAGTGGGCATCTGAGGGGGGTCTTTGGCTGTGTGTTCCTTTGCTCTTACTAGAGGTCTTTGAGATGCGTTTTTAAGTTAAGTTTACATCCGTAAGCAGAAGACATTTGGAGAGTTCTTTGGTCGTGCGTGTCATTCCTCTTGCTAGAGGTCTTTGACGGTATCTTTGGATGGTAGGCTTCAGGTCTGTAAACAAAATGAAATTCTGGGAGAATGCTATGGTCATGCGTTCCATTCCTCTTGTTGAAGATTTTCTTTTAGATGTGTCAAGATGCTAGGTTTGAGGTCTGTAAACGGAATGGAGATTTTGGAGACTTCTTTGGCCGTGCATTCTTTACGTCTTGCTAGATGTTTGAGGTCTGTCTACAGAATGAAGATATGGAGAGTTCTCAGGTTGTGGCAAGTTGGCACGTGGATCCGTATTAAGTCGACCTGAGAAGAGCTTTGGTTTGGGACTGGTAAACGACATTGTCGGCGCATGACAGAGCCGCATATGTGAAAGTGAAACAAACAAACAAACAAGCAGACGGACAAACTGTGATATTGATTTCACCTTGTGGACACTGTGTTACTACCGGATTGGCTTGAACTCATACAGACGTGATCTGGAGAAGTTTGTCTGGACGGATTTCTGTTTGTAACCCTCCGTCCGTAAAGAAAGTTTTTTTTTTTCTGTCCTATATCAAGAGTGTTCTATTTAGATCTAACAGCACTGTTATCATCGTAATTAAGAGTCTTGTTATTTTTTTTCTTCTCACACCGACCTTGATGTTTAACGGAAATAAGGGAAAGAGGAATCAAGGGACAGAGGTGTGAAAGGAAAATCTTTCTTCTTGTCTTTAACAACCTCACAGTCATGGGACATGACTCTTACAATCTACCACTCAGCAGTATCTCCAGGCCTTAGGAATCCAGACGCTGGCGATTCCGTCATCACGTCCGATTCTAACTTTCTCCACCGTCTCTCTCTCTCTCTCTCTCTCTCTCCTCTCTCTCTCTCTCTCTGTGTCTCTCTCTCTCTCTCTCTCTCTCTCTCTCTCTCTCTCTCTCTCTCTCTCTCTCTCTCTCTCTCACACATAGAGCTTTTGATTCCCCATTGCCTTCGTGGAACCCCAAACACCCGCACTTTCTTTGCTGACAGGCACCATGTCCAATTCATAGCAGCAAAATCCAGTGTGATATTTTCTGTTGAGGTGACCACTAGCAATAAATTGTGTCCGAGTCAAGTTTGCCCCAGATACGACGGGAGAGGAAGGACCCATTGGGGCGTCATTTTAATCATTCTTCCAAGATGAGGCTGACGTTTTGTACCGGTCATCATAATTCGATTCGTGGCCTCGCGTCTACAAAGGGGAAGAGTATCGCACCAGGTACAGATAGACTAAACCCAGTGTCAGTCCAGTCTGAAATAATTGCGGGTGATGAGTGCTTTTGATCGCACGTGAAATACGATCTTTTTCACCATCATCATTATGCAATAATGGATACAGACGGTGAGTGTCACCATATGTCGTACAAAAACAATGAATAAAATGTAATGTAGTTTTTTTTTTTTTTTATCTTATTGCTCTTCATGAAATTTTCTGTCACAGTGTTGTTGTTGTTGTTGTTGTTGTTGTTGTTGTCCTCCTTCTCCTTCTCCTTTCCTTCTTCTTTTCCTGCTCCTTCTCCCCCTCCCGATATTCTTCTTCATCCTCCTCTGCCTCCGTCTTATGCTTCTCTGCTGTTCCTGCTCCTCCTCCTCCTCCTCTTGGTCAAATTCCTCCTCTCCCCCCTTCCTCTTCCTCCACTTCCGTCTTCTCTTGCCCATGCTTCTGCTCATGCTATTCCTCTCCTCCTTCTCTCCTCCTCCTCCACCTCCTCCTCTTCCTTCTCCCCTCCACTTCCTCATCCTCCTGGTCCTGCTCCTCCTTCTCCTTCTCCTCCTCCTGGTCCTGCTCCTCCTCCTCCTTCTCCTCCTCCTGTTCCTCATCTTCCTCCTCCTCCGTCCACTCCTGCGTCTCCTACTCACGCTTCCGCTCCTGATACTCCTACTTCTCTCTTCCTTCTCCTCCACCTCCTCTTTCTTCTCCCCCTCCTCTTTCTTCTCCACCTCCTCTTTCTTCTCCACCTCCTCTTTCTCCTCCCCCTCCTCTTTCTTCTCCCCCTCCTCTTTCTTCTCCACCTCCTCTTTCTCCTCCCCCTCCTCTTTCTTCTCCCCCCTCCTCTTTCTCCTCCCCCTCCTCTTTCTCCTCCCCCTCCTCTTTCTTCTCCACCTCCTCTTTCTCCTCCCCCTCCTCTTTCTCCTCCCCCTCCTCTTTCTTCTCCACCTCCTCTTTCTCCTCCCCCTCCTCTTTCTCCTCCCCCTCCTCTTTCTTCTCCACCTCCTCTTTCTCCTCCCCCTCCTCTTTCTCCTCCCCCTCCTCTTTCTTCTCCACCTCCTCTTTCTTCTCCACCTCCTCTTCCTCCTCCTCCGCCCACTGCTTCTCCTGGCCATACTCATCCTCCTTCTCCTCCCCCTTCGACTTGTTTTTTTCTTGCCGTTTTTTTTTCCCTCCCAATACGACTGTTCCACCTAGGCCCGTAGGTTTAGCATATCACAAATAGCGCATGTCATCACACACACACACACACACACGCGCGCGCGCGCGCGCAAACAGAGAGAGAGGGAGGGAGAAAGGGAGGGAGGGAGGCTTATTTAATTCCTTCACATCCCTTAGAGAGGCGTAGTTAATTCCTTCCAATCTTCACATCCCTTCCATCCTTTAGAAGTCTAATCAAATGTGAACAAAATATACACTTATTGTCCTGATCATTTCTCCTGGTCTCGCGGACTGTGTCGGCAGTGTGTGTAAGTGGAAAGTGAAAATCAAGAGAGATGGCCCTGGTGAGGACGCAGACGGTAATGTATGTCTCAGGGTCGACCGTTCCTGACACAAAATGACGACTGAACACCGAGGAATAATCAGGAGTCATTCCATTCACTTTACGTAAGGTGCCTCTGATTCTCGCCTCGGCCGGAAGAAAGGTCTTTGAGGCTGGAAAGTAGACGAGGGCATTTCGTCTGCTGGAAACCAAAAAAACAAAACAAAAAAAACTTGTAATAGCAATTTGGACAAAAGAATTCCAAGAGAGAGAGAAAGCGAGAGAGAGGGGAAGGGAGGAGAGAGAGAGTGTGTGCATGAAAGACGGGAGAGAGAGAGAGAGAGAGAGAGAGAGAGAGAGAGAGAGAGAGAGAGAGAGAGAAGCAGACAGACAGACAGACAGACAGTGAGGTAGGATTTGGGACAAGAGAAGTCGAAGGGCTGGAAGATCATGGGTGAAGGAGATGAAGGAGGAAGGAAGCGGAATAGGGGGGCTGTAGAGAGACACGGGGGTGGGGGATGAGAGGCAGAGACTTATTCTTGCTAGGTCACAGTTGTGTCGATTCCCTGTTCAAGGAGAGGTGCTCTTAAAGGACGCGTCAGAAACTACAACTATCAGCTGAAGTGCACTCCCTTCTTCCACAACCTTCAGTGTTTTCTACTTTCAGTCTTTCGTTCTTCTTGTTCTGGTCCTGCTGCTGCTAATGCTCCTACAGCTACTACTACTACTGCTGCTGCTGCTGCTACTGCTACTGCTACAACTACAACTTCGTCTTCTTCTTCTTGTTCTTCTCCTTCTATTCCTCCTCACATAAGGATGACACACACGCGCGCGCGCGTGCACACACACACACACACACACACACACACACACACACACACGCACAAGCACGCACGCACGCACGCACGCATGCACGCACGCACGCATGCACACATACAAATGAGCGCGCGTATGTGCGCACGCACATATGCACAGAGAACGAGAGAGGAGAGAGAGAGAGGAGAGAGAGAGAGAGAGAGAGAGAGAGAGAGAGAGAGCAGCTTAGTAATTCCTTCCACTCTTCAATCCTTTCTGTCATTTTCAGGATCTGACCGAAGGAAACAAGATACTCACTGTTCTGACCGTTTCTCTTGGCCTCGCGGACTGTATCCGAAAAATGGAGGTGTTGGGTGTCTGTGTGTGGGTGGGAGTGGAGAGGGGGGGGGGGGGAGGGGGGGCGGATGAAGATCAAAAGAAATAATCAGGTTGAAGGGACAGACATTAACGTACGTCTGAGGTTCGAAGATTCCTGACCTAAAATGACGACTAAAGAGCAAGCGATAATCAGGTGTCATTTCGTTCACTTTACGTAAGATGCCTCAGACTCCCGTCTCGGTCGGCAGGAAGATCTCTGGGGTTAGAAAGTTTGGGGGGCCAGTAGGTCTGGTGGAGAAAAAGAGTTGTAATAGCCGTCCGGATAAAAAAAAGTTCCAAGAGAGGGAGAATGAGGGGGTGTGTTGAGAGAGAGAGAGAGAGAGAGAGAGAGAGAGAGAGAGAGATCTTTGTATTATGAAAGATAGAGAGATCTTAGTACTATGAAAGAGAGAGAGAGAGAGATCGTAGTATTATGAAAGAGAGAGATCTTTGTATTATGAAAGAGAGAGAGATCTTAGTATTATGAAAGAGAGAGAGAGAGAGAGAGAGAGAGAGAGAGAGAGATCTTAGTATTATGAAGAGAGAGAGGTCTTTGTATTATGAAAGCGAGAGAGAAAGAGAGATCTTAGTATTATGGAAGACAGAGAGAGAGAGAAAGATCTTCTTAGTATTATGAATACAGGAGAGAGAGAGGAGAGAGAGAGATGGGAGAGAGAGAGAGAGGGGTGGATGGGGAGGGGGCGGGCGTAGCGGACGGGCGAAGTCAAAGGTATTGGATCCTGGGCGAAGGAGATGGAGAAGGAAGGAAGCGGCGGGCAGGAGGGAGGTAGGAGGAGGGGCTTTAGGGGTAGGGGTGGGAGTGGCGGCAGAGACACAATCTTGCCAGTTCTCAGTTATTCTGAACTTCTGTCTGAGGGGAGATGCTGTTGGTGGATGCATCACAAACTACAATGTCAGCTAAAATGCCCACGGGTCGGTGAACACTGTCTTGGGCATTTCTGTTGTTACCGCCGCTGTCTCTGTGGCCTTATCTTCCACAACATTCAGCGTTTTCTTCGAACGTCTGCTTTTCTTCTTGTTCTTCCTCCACTACTGTTACTATTGCCATTACTATTACTGCTTCTGCTGCTGCTGTTACCACCGCTGCTACTATTACCACCATTACCAGCCTGCTACGTCTACTACTACTACTGTAACTACTACTTCTACTATTACTTCTACTATCACCACTACTGCTACTATTGCTGCTATTGCTATTCCTCCTCCTCCTCCTCTTACTGCTACTACTACGACTACTACTGCTACTACTACTACTACTACTACTGCTGCTGCTGCTGCTGCTGCTACATCTACTACTACTGCCACTACCACTACTACTGCTGCTACTACTGCTACTACTGCTGCTGCTGCTGCTGCTGCTACCACCACCACCACCACCACTACTACCACTACTTTTTTTCTTCTGCATCTCACCTGTTCAGTTTTTCTTCTTCTACTACTCTTTCTTCTTCTTCTTCTTCTTCTTCTTCTTCTTCTTCTTCTTCTTCTTCTTCTTCTATTGCTACTACTACTTTCTTCAATTGACCTGTCAATACAAATTATATTCAAAATGAATTATGGATGATAGGTGCAAACGAAGAGGGAGAGAGAGAGAGAGAAAGAAAGAAAGAGAGAGAGAGAGAGAGAGAGAGAGAGAGAGAGAGAGAGAGAATTTTTACTACTTATTGCTGTTCTTGATCATTGCTGTCATTATCATTACCTCTGTCCCAAATTCTCTCTCTCTCTCTCATATAATACTTCTCTGTCTGTCTGTCTGTCTGTCTGTCTGTCTGTCTGTCTGTCTGTCTGTCTCTCTCTCTCTCTCTCTCTCTCTCTCTCTCTCTCTCTCTCTCTCTTACACACACACATCCTCATTCTCCCTCTCTTGTATGGCGCACAT
The DNA here is from genome assembly GCA_033310375.1 of Conus canariensis. Lineage (NCBI taxonomy): Eukaryota > Metazoa > Mollusca > Gastropoda > Neogastropoda > Conidae > Conus > Conus canariensis. Next base: position 19,895,313 of record CM065733.1, on the reverse strand, counting down.
GTAGTTGGCCAGAAACCGACATTTTGATCAGAATGTATTGCCTTGCTTCCTCGCCCATCCACACCACTGACCTCCAAGGAATATGATATCATTGTTTTCATTTATTTGATTCTTGTGACAGAATTACTGCAAAGTGACCTAATCACAAAACTTTGTATAATGGCCATCGCCACAAAATTTATCTTTCTTTTATTCTTCGTAAACTCCAAGAATTGTAAAGATTCTATCTAAACAGGATTTTTTTTTAGTGAACTGAGCTACATAACTAGGTGATTATAGCTGGAGAGATTATAGTAATCATAAAGTTAGTACTTTAAATGCACAAATACGCCCGATGTTCACTTAAGTAAACATGATTGGCTGTTGGTCAGTGTAATGCTGGATATTTACTTTTAATCTGTAATTCAGTTTAAACTTAAGTAGATACAAATGATTATTGTTGGTGTGGTTCTGCACATTTTGTTTTAATTCTAATTTAGTTCAGGCCCTTGATTATCGTCAGTAAATGCATACCTTACACATTTTATTTGACGACTCTGATGTGTATTCAGTGGCACTAGTTCTATCGTAAGCCGATGTCAATGAAACCTGTTAAAATCAGTCTGTCTCGCTGACTCTTCCCTCAAGTCCCCTTCCCTTTCTGTCATGCCCGTTCTCTCATTTTCCCTCCTTATATGAATGAAATGTGGGGGTGGGGAGTGGGGGAGGGGGGGCGTGCGTGCGTGCGTGCGTGTGTGTGGTGTGTGTGTGTGTGTGTGTGTGTGTGTGTGTGTGTGTGTGTGTGTGTGTGTGTACGTGTACGCGCGCGCGCGCGCTCGTGTGTCCGACATACATTTGGAAGAGGCGGGAGGGACTGTATGCACCAAACGGTTCCTTAGCACGTAATTACATCAATATTTACTGATGTGCAAACGATATTATTAGGTAGGCACACTCATGCTTCGTGCCACTAAGCAAACATTATTTTCTACTGATGTAAAACGTATTACAAAGTTTGTCTTTTTTTTCTTTACCAGGGTGCTGGTTTCTTGAGAAGACACAGGCAAGTTTCTGGGTTCTGAAAGGCACTGCTTTAAAAAAAATCATTAACAATAGTTACATGAGAACATTTGCGACGTTTTCTTCCAAACCGAATTCGTCATGCTTATGGAAGACATCGACAAAAGTGAAGGCAGTAAAAGCAGCAACTACAACAACAAAAACAAAATCAACAGTAAGAAAATTGTGTAGGAAATGAGGCCAATATCTAAAAAGGACAGATTACAAAGTGATAGAAGATACGAAGGTATACAAATCCAGGAGCTAGCTTAATGTCGGATATGTAGCAGCTTTGCGCATGAACAGAGAGCTCACGTACAACATTGCCTCAAAAGTTAAAGACGTGGGCAGAGTTTTTATCTTTGCTGCTACGTTTGACCTACTGGTAAACGAAATCCCTCTTTAATGCGTTCCCAACATTCCTGATCCTCAGGTGTAAACTTTTTGCGAAGCACAAACGCGCTCAAGAAGGAAGATGGACGGAATGTATAACTTTTGATATTGGAACAAAATTTCACATTTAAACAGATGTTGTGGAGCTGCTCATTCGCATTTAATACTAATGAAATTACAGCTTGTCATGAATGCGTCGCTGCATACAAACCATGACCGTAGGCATTAAACCACATCTACAAAGTCAAGAGACCACGGCTTGTCCGGGTCACGGCAAAATAAATAAATAATAGAATAAATAAGTTAACCAAAATAAATGAATAAATAAATAGCAAATAAGCTAGTAAATAAATAACTGATTAAGTAAATAAGAAAAGAATCGATAAGACGGTCTAATGGACAAGATTTTTGAAAACATTTCTGACCTAGTCATCATAAATCCAACTCAATGCTCAGTCCTTGGCTGCTTTGCTAGCACGGTCTGTGCCACTACCATCGTTGTGTGGGCGACCGTGTGTGCGCGCAGTTTATTTTCGTTTCCTCTGAACAATATGTCGGCAGCCAGAGCAGACGCAGTGCGAACTTTACCACATTGTCTAAAAGCAGCAGCGAAGGGGGATTTCCCGATCTTTTTCTTTGACCTGTTGTATACACAACGTCGCCTGTAAGTCGCTCAGTAAACCTGCCGACGGTCTTACAACCGCTTTAGAAGCCACGCTCAACTCTAAAGTGCAGGAGACAACATTATCCTTGTTTTATATTGAGCAGAGAGAAAAACAGTTGTGGTATTATGGTCGACGATGTCCTCTGCCATTTGAACCAAAGGCAACCGGTCTGTTTACCGATGGAAATGTCCATTGCAGGTGTACAGAGACAAAAACAGAGCTGAGGCCCACAGGAAGAAACAGCAGACACAGGCATGTGAACATTCGTCTTCTCCGTCGACATTATTTTTTGGCCAGCGCCCCCAACCCTGTTTCATGTTGACCAAATCTCAACAACCACGCTGCTCGTGGTGACTTTTTCTATGTGATATCCACCCTTTCCCACCGCATCCCATCTGCACGTGATACACCGCGCACAATAACACTCAACGAGATATCGACATGGGAACGCGTGACAGTCGGTGCCAAGTCGCTTGGTTGAAGAAGCCATGATGTTGGAGTTCCTGTCAGTCAAACCAGGTGTCGAATAAGGTCAAGTTGACAGGTCGTGTGACGTGACCCGTGAAGAGGACAGGACACTGTTCCCTGGGAAGCCAGTGCTACACAGCAGGTGTCGAGGCAAGTGGATAGGGAAGAAATGACTCCGAGGATATTTCTCAGACAAAGGGTCCACAGACTGGTCCTTAAGCTAACGTGACGATCAGTGACATATTGACATATTCACAGGGTATGGCAAGAAAGATGGACAATCTTCACTGTACTAGCGCAAAGGACGTGAAACTGGCTACCAGCTTACAGCACAGCTGTCAGCGACGGAAATCGTTATAACTGCGGTGAACCTCCCTTGGCGACCACACAGACAATCGCCTCCGTGTTCAGTTAGATAACTCTTTCATCAGGATGTCGTTTTTTTCTGACGTGTGTGCTGTTTATTTTTTTTCCGCGACATTTATTTCATGAACAGCCCCAATTCCTACCCGATCACCCCATGAGAACACGCTTTGTAAGATTACATCAATAATTCCATTCATTAATCAATTACTTAATTCATTCATTCATTCTCTCTTGCTCTCGCTCCACCTCTGTCTCTATCTGTCTCTCTCTGTCTCTCTGTCTCACTGTCTCTCTCTCTCTCTCTCTCTCTCTCTCTCTCTCTCTCTCTGCCTTTCTCTGTCTGTCTGTCTCTCTCTGTCTCTCTGACTCACTGTCTCTCTCTCTGTCTCTCTGTCTCTGTCTCTGTCTCTGTCTCTGTCTCTCTCTCTCTCTCTCTCTCTCTCTCTCTCTCTCTCTGCGCCATGTCCATTGTCTCCACTCGTAGAGCTGTTCATTCCCTTCAGTTTCACTTTTACTGAAATAATTTTGGTATATATTGCTTCTAATGATCTAAAATGCATGACTGTCTTTTTTCACCGAGTCAGAGTGATTGTGATTCTTCTTCTTCTTTTTCTTCTTCTTCTTCTTCTTCTTCTTCTCCTGAAATCTTTATTTGTAATGTCGAAGTCCTCTAAAGGCTTGAAGGAAATTCACACACACACACACACACACACACACCACGCACGCACGCACGCACGCACGCACGCACGCACGCACGCACGCACGCACGCACGCACACACACACACACACACACACGCAGAGAGAGAGAGAGAGAGAGAGAGAGGAGAGAGAGAGAGAGAGAGAGAGAGAGAGAGAGAGAGGAAGTCGGGTAAATTCATGCATAACAGACCGTGGCCCTTATAAAAGGGGGCATGAACATTATAAAGGCAGTTAATGGAAGCGAGAGGATTGGGGGAGGGGGTGGATGTCAAGTGTTCTCACTAATACTGCCGTTCTTTTTCATCCCATATTTATCGTGCCAAGCGATCTGCGCCAAGGCGACAGAGAGGAAACGATTTCAGCAAATGACCAGAAAGCAGGTGCTCCCTCCATTTTTACCCTGTGGAACCCACCCGCTCCATCTTTGATCAATGCAGCCGCTGCTATTTCTGGCATCACCTCCACCTCCCAACATGCCTCCATCTTTGCTCCCTCCCTCTCTCTCTCCCTCCGTCTTTCAATCTCCGTCTCTCTCTCTCTCTCTCTCTCTCTCTGTCGTTCTCTTTCTCCCCCCCCCCCCCCCCCCCGTCGCTCTCTCTCTCTCTCTCTTCTCTCTCTTCTCTCTGTATGAACGTACCATATCCATTGTGTTGTTTCACAGGACCCTCAGCTCCCCTCATTCTCACTGACGCTGAGAGGAACCATAACACAACACCTGTTTTCCTTACCCGTGAGGATCCAGTCCTTCATTGGTCTAAGGAGACAGAAATCAAGGGTGGGGGGCGGGGAGAGAAGTTTTAGCTGAGGGGACAAGTGACGGCAGTGTGTTTCGGACGTTTGAATGTCCTAGTGAAGGGAATAAAACCAGAGCCTGGAGACATGTTGGGGTCCTAAATGATGCCATTTACTTAAGGAGTCTTCTAGTTCTCTTGTGTGTCAACGGAATCTTTTTTCTTGGGAAAGATGAGAGATTTTACCAGACAGAAAGTGTTAACATTTATGGGTCGGCTATGTATTCTTCTTTCACTTCTATCATTCTTTCTTAACTCCTCCTCCTCCTCCTCTTTTTTGTCTTTTTTTTCTTCCCCAGCACTTGTTTACGTTTACATGACCTCTTTTTAAATTTAATATTAAAAATTATCCTGTAGCTTAGAAAGAGACGTGGAGAGAGCGTACAAGAGAGAGAAACAGAGAGAGAGGGGGGGGGGGGGAGGCTGGATTATAGGGCAAGGGGGTAGAGGGATATTTTTACTGGTATTTTCATCACATTTCCAGCATCCCATTGCTTCTGCACCTGAGCAACATAGATAAAAAATATTTCTGTGTGATGGTTAGGACTTAGTCCATAAAAGGTTACCCTGAAGATGTTTTCCACCTAAAACGATACAGTAAAAAAAAAAAACCCACTGTAATTAATTTTCCATAAAAGAGAAAATGTCCCATTAATTTTCAGAAATCCATGACTGCGGTTCTTCAAAAAAATTTTTTTTAATGCATACGAAAATGAATGAAGCACACATATTTTTGCGGCCAGTCTCCTTTAACATGGCTGCAAAGCGCGAGGCAAGATGGCGATCTTAAAACCACGAATTCTCTGAAAACGAGTACATTTATGAATGCTGATTTCAAACCCGCCTGAAGAGAATGTGCAATGAGTTCATGTTGGGCAAAGAAGTCTGAGAAAATAAAGAGATATTTTTTCATGTATGCATACCTAATATCAAGATTCTTATTTATACCTTAAAACTAGCATGTATTACCCATACACGAAACACAACATGTGCACAAATGCTATGCTGCTAAGACTTATCTGAAGATTCAGTGAGTAAATAATGGAACCAAAGTCTTTCAAAGGAGTGAAGTGAATGGGGCTGAGGTTTTCGCAGCTTGTGCTAAGTTTTGCCATAACGTTCATTTGAAGGAAAAAAAAACAAAACGAGGTGAACCTAGAACTGAACGTTATGTTACATCATCAAGTTGAAGATTGATCCCAGTTGCATCAGTTGTATGAAATAGGCACAAAAGAACGTTCTTTTTTCGAAAAACTTGTGGACCGCCATGTTGATAATTTGAATTGCAGATCCTTTTTCCCCAAATACGGAACTCCAGTAAATTTCTTTGAGTTTGCAGGCTAGGCTGTAAACTATTAATCAAAGAATACAAAAAGAAAAAGAAAGATTTTCATCCAAAATGATACTGCTGACCAGAGTACAAAAGCTGCAAAACTATTGATTAGTGCGAGGAAAGTCAAGGAGATGCTGCCAGAAGATATAGAAATGCTAACAGAACACGGTTTGTAAATTGGAAAGCAAAATATACAAACTGACCATGATACATCCAGAGAAATATATAAAATGTATACTTAGTTGAGTTTAAAAGGTTTCAAATCAGAATGCAGTACAGGACATACATTGAGTTGTGAAAAACGTTGGTATAGTCGACATTCGCAAATACAGTTTCTGCTTTCAAGAAAAGGATACAAAAGATCACTATTTGTGCAACTTGTAACAAACTGCCGTTTGATATAAAAACACTTTTCCTCTTGATTCACAAATGACATTAGGACATACAGCATATCAGAGTTATGATATGTTGACAGAATTATTCACGTCAAAGACGAATGAATCCGTAATTACATTAAGAATAACTGACAAGAGTAAACTTTAAGCATGAGACTCATAAAAACACGTGCATAACTGAAAACAATTAGAACGAGGCATAAAGTGGTCTCCATGAACAGATTACTGACGAATCAACTAATAAGTAGCTATTATTGCCATAATAATCTGAACATTACTTTCAATTGTTATACAAATGCCGCTAAGAATAACACACTTCATCAGTCTGAAGAACCTTGGGCAATAAACACTCAAAAATAAAGCTGCATGTAAATGTAAACTGTTTTCCTTTTTATCTGGTAATGGCAGTTGCATGCACACACACACACACACACACACACACACACACACACACACAACACACGCACACACGCACGCACGCACACACACACACACACACACACACACACACACACACACACACACACACACTTCTTTCTTTCCCACCCCCTTCAAGTACCTGTTTGACCGTAGGCTGACCTGTCGCTCTGTCTGGCTCTTTTTTCCCTTGTTCTCCCCCCTCTCCCCTCCCTCCCCCCCACTCTCTCTCTCCCTCTGCCCCCCCCCCCCCCTTCTCTTCTTCTTTGTCTCTGTTATTCTCTCCCCTCCCAGCCGCTCTCTATCTCTTTCTCTATCGAATACGGTCGAATTTTTCAAGAAACATTCCATAAACGTTTTATGTTTCAATACTTCGATTATTCGATTAGAATCATTGACGTCCATTCGCAAAGCCTGCTGAATAGCATACTTTGAATACACCGTCTAAACATGTAGTCTACTCCATTAAACAGCTCATCCCCACTCCCACTCTGTCTACCATCCCTCTTCTCCTCCCCCTACCTACCATTCTCTCCCCTTCCCCTCCTCCGACCTCTCTTTCTGTGCTTTTGTTTTGTTTTGTTTGTTTCCTTCTGTTTGACTACCCAATATGTCATTATTACGTTCATGAATAGTCTGCTTGTCATTGTAGAGTTAGATTACAATGTTGCTCTGTTGAATTGTCACTATGAATGATGTGTGTTGAAATGATGTATGCATGACAAGGACAGATTGTAAGACTAGGCTTTGGCCTGAAATCTTCATTTTTGCGTATTAAAGATCAATCAATCAATCAATCAGTCTCTGTCTGTCTGTCTGTCTGTCTCTGTCTCTCTCTCTCTCTCTCTCTCTCTCTCTCTCTCTCTCTCTCTCTCTCTCTCTCTCTCTTCTCTCTCACGTTTTCCTCTCTCCTTTTGTCATTCTTCTAGCTTTCTTCCCTGCGTTCTCTTCCTTTGTATTTCCTAGTCTTATCAGAAATACTTGTGGTCATTTGTTTCTGCTCTGCTTTCTCCGTTTATTTTCTCCGACTCTTATTGACACTGCCAGCTGAGTTGCCTCCCATCCCGCTTCCTCTCCAGCCCCCTCCTCCTCCTTCCTTGCCTTCCACGGGTCTACCGAGCTAACGCTCAGTTCTTGTGCTTGTTAAATCAGCTGCTTGATCAGACTGTTTGTCAAAATTTGTCTCCAAGCATTAGTGTTGTTTTCTTTCAAAATATAATCTGGATTACAGTTATTCCTTTCGTTATTTGAAATGTAGCGCCCACAAGGTTTGTGTTGATTTTGTGTTGTTTGTGATAAATTCTCCTTTCTCTTCCCCTCGCCCTTCTCCCTTCTCCCTGCCTCCCTACCTTGATCTCCTCTCTCTCTCTCTCTCTCTCTCTCTCTCTCTCTCTCTCTCTCTCTCTCTCTCTCTCTCTCTCTCTTTGTCGGTCTGACTGTCTGTCTGTCTGTCTCTCTGTCTGTCCGTCTGTCTGTCTGAGTGTGTGTGTTATGTGTGTGTGCTCCCCCCCACCCCCCACGCACACACCCTTTACGTACTTCTTGGGCCGCTTTCTTTTTTCTCGCATTTGATCTTTTCCTTAGTTCATTTTCTGTTCCATGGCTTTCTCCTGTCTATTTGTTTCGCTCCGTTTGTCGTTTGCCCTTGGGCGGCCCTGTAGACTATTATAATTTTATTATTAAAGTTGGAATGTTAATGTAGATAGATTGTTTTAAAACATCCACTATATTTTTATAATTCCCCCTTCTGTGTCCCCCCCTCCCCCCCCCCCCCCCCCTGCGTTCCCTGTCTCTCTCTGTTTCCACTTATGATTTCGCTCTCTCTCTCTCTCTCTCTCTCTCTCTCTGTCTCTCTCTCTCTCTCTCTCTCTCTCTCTCTCTCTCTCTCTCTCTCTCTCTCCCCCCTCCTCCCTCTCTCCTTCTCTATTCCTTTAGTCCTTTCTTTTTCGGACCCGACTTTCCCCCTCCCTTTCCCTTTCTCCCTATTTTTATCTCCCTGTCCTTCTCTCTCTATCCCTCTCTCTCTCTCTCTCACTCTCACCATTTATAGTTTTAGTTTGTGTGTGTGTGTGTGTGTGTGTGTGTGTGTGTGTGTGTGTGTGTGTGTGTGTGTGTGAGAGAGAGGGAGAATGTGTGTGTGTGTATGTGTGTGTGTGTGTGTGTGTGTGTGTGTGTGTGTGTGTGTGTGTGTGTGTGTGTGTGTGTGTTTGAGTTCTTTTTGCTTAACAAAGCTGTTTGATTGCACACGAGTCCGGTAAAAGCGAGTAACTGGCGAAAGCTGGACAAAGAAAAATATAGATAACTCCGTGAATGGTGCTACGACTCAATGTTCATCATATATGTATCTATCTGTCTACCTGTCTATCTATCTATCTATCTATTTTTGTATAGATAGATAGATAGATAAGACTAAAGAATGTATGGATGATATTAGATTTGATGCTGTATATTACACATTTTGCATAAGTAAAACATTATTTTATAAAGTCGGGAACATTCACGCTATACTTCGCCATCTTTGTCAATGATTCCAGAGCTATATCTGTTCTCAACTCAACATTTCCAGCGCCATTTTCTTTTATCACCCCCCACCCCACCCCACCCCCCACCCCTATCTCGAAACCCACTCCGTCTGCGTGTGTGTGTGTGTGTGTGTGTGTGTGTGTGTGTGTGTGTGTGTGTGTGTGTGTCTCGCTTTCTCTCTCTCTCTCTCTCTCTCTCTCTCTCTCTCTCTGTCTCTCTCATTTGCCATGTACCCTGTCCATTTCTTCTCTCAAAATGCTGTTGATTCCCCTTCCTCTTGCCGATAGGAAGCAAAGCATCACACCATTTTCATGGCAATGAGAAACTAACCCACAATTTAGAGGTAGGCATGCGGCGAAGTAGATTGAAAGTTTTCACTGAAGAGACCTTTGACAGCCAAGTGTGTCTGGACTGTGCAAGTCGCAGGATATTGAATGAAATAGAGCAGGAAGACGTGTTTGGGTCCTGTTTCATTCAATTTATATTTTTTCTTTTAAAAACTATCGTTTGGTTCTTGCAGCAATCGTGTGATACGTTGCTTTTTGGCACGAAGGAAGAGGACACTGGCGGTGTAGAAAAGACTGAGATTACATGGCTTCTACAGTCAGTTCTGCAAACTAGCTGAAAGAAACATAACCAACAAATGTGATTTTGGAAGTAGTGCTTTATAATGAGACATCTGATTTTTTTGTGAGAACACGGTGGAGTATAAAACCGAGCTCACGGACGAGCTTATTGTGTAACAAATTTACTTGACAGCAGTGAAACTTTCCTCGCACGATTTCAACAGAAAAAAAAGAGGATGAATGCGCAGCGGATGACTTTCAATGACTGTCAAATGTCCACGCTCACGCCTCACGGAACCAAAATATCACACCCGTTTCGTTACCTACGTGGACCACATCCACAATTTAGAGGGAGTGTGGGGTGTGTGGGAGTGGTCAATGTGGAAGGGGGATGGGGGTGGATGAATTCGGGGAAGGGACGAAGAAGAGGAAGGAGCGGGGGGACTAGTAGTAGCAACGTTTGAGGGTTAAAAGTCTCGGACCACAAAATGAACACAGAAGAGGAAGGAGCATTGGGCTCCCATTTTATTCCATTTTCGTTTGTTGCTTTTAGTTCTCGTTTTAGTCAGTTGATGTGTTTGTTTGTTTTTCGGGTGGGAAAAAAGGGAGGGGCATAGTTTGGTGTTAAAAGAGATGCGATTATATGGCAGGCTTAGTGATTATTAGTAGGCCTTCTGTCATATTGTTGACTGTTGTATATTCTTTTTCTTTCCTTTCTTCTTATTTGCAGTCGTCGTCGCCGTCCTCCTCCTCCACATCATCTATCATTATCATTTTGTTTTTTTTTCCATCTGCTGCTGCTTCTTATGTCATCGTTATCATCTACATCATCATCATCATCATCATCATCTTAACCTCATCATCATTATCATCATCATCTCCATAAGCATCACCACCATCATTATTACATTAAATAGTATCTGTCATCATCCGCGTTGATGACATTATCATCATCATCGTCAACATCATCATCAACTGCTTTTCTTGTCATTTTATTCTTCCTATTCATCATTTCATTCACAGCACTACACCATTTCTTTTCCGTTCAGTTAAACAGTTCTGATGATAATGCTGAAGATGATGCAACTTCTTGGAAAAAGTGATAAACTCAGAAAAACAGAGAGAGAGAGAGAGAGAGAGAGAGAGAGAGAGAGAGAGAGAGAAGCAGAAGAAGAAGAAGAAGAAAAAGAAGAAGAAGAAGAGCAAGAAGAAGAAGAAATACTTTTACAAACCCACAATTGTTGCTGATCTCCATCATTTAAGCTAAGAAGCTTGTTCTAGAAACACAATAAACTAGAAATGTGAAACGAAAATATCCGTCTTCTTTCACTCTGCTGTAACCTCCACGCAAACCCTGTGCCACAGGCAAGTCTGTCACAAACCAAAATGCCTTAGACATCTATTACCCCAGCTGAGAAATAAAAAGAGAAGAAACCGTTCTCCTGATTCTTATGAACTGAATTCACGATTCACTAAGGGGGTGAAATTACAGGAAATAACACGAAATAGCAGTGTAGAAAGAAACCGCTATTGGGCCCGAATCACGTTTCTAAAAATGTCTCTTCGTGTTCTTGTTGGTGAGGAGAGAAAGTGTGGTTTTTAGGGTACGAAGGTGGAGGTCCACATTTCTGATAGGAGGGGGTGGAACTCTAGACAGAGATAACGTCAGACTGTCACCGATACTGATATGACTCACTTGAAAGGTGGGGAATAGAGGGCTTACATTCTGTTGGGATACTTCGCACATATTTATGAGAAAGCGTCGCTTATGGTTCTGATTTTGTGTGTCTCTCTCACTTGCTCTTTCTTTCTACTCTTTCTCCTCCTCTCTTTCTTCTTCTTCTTCTTTCTTTCTTTCTTTCTTTCTTTCTTTCTTTCCTTCCTTCCTTCCTTCCTTCCTTCCTTCCTTCCTTCCTTCCTTCCTTCCTTCCTTCCTTCCTTCCTCCTTTTTTTCTTTCTGCCTTCCTCCTTCCTTTCTTTCTTAGATGTGTGTGTGGTGTGTGTGTGTGTGTGTGTGTGTGTGTGTGTGTGTGTGTGTGTGTGTGTGAGAGAGAGAGAGAGAGAGAGAGAGAGAGAGAGAATTATTGTGTTTGCAAGATCATTCTTTTGTTGGTTCGTGTAATAGCCTGTAATGTTTCCTTTTTATTCCCTTTACATGTGTTGTTTGTTTGCTTATTTGTTTGGGTTTTTTTTTCGATTATAAGTGGGGCAGAATTGTTGTAAAAAGTCAGTAATGTGCCCCATTACAGATCCATTAATCAGTCAGTTAGTTCCTTCTTTTTTTATTTACTTCTACTACTACATTCAGCTGTCTTTTTACTTTTTTTATATTTGAATTGATTCGATAGCTTTCAAGAAGACGCTTTTTTTTTTTTTTTTTTTTTTTTTTTTTTTTTTTTTTTTGGGGGGGGGGGGGGGGAGAAAGAGATAGGCAGGCAATCAGGCAGGCAGATAGACAGACAGACTGACAGAGAGAGAGAGAGAGAGAGAGAGAGAGAGAGAGAGAGAGAAGCTGACAGGCAAACAGGTTTTCAGTCAGACGGAATTGCAGGCAGAGAGAGAGAGAGAGAGAGAGAGAGAGAGAGAGAGAGAGAGAGAGAGAGTCAATAAATTGTGACTGCTGTATTGCCTTCAATTTTTGGACGAAAGGTGTCTGATAAACAAAATGAATCAAATGGCATGTGAAAAACACAAATGTTCTTGACGCTTTCCCCCTCCTTCCCCCTTCAGTTGTGATAAGAACACAAGGCCACGGGCATTTTTTTTTTTTATCTGACTCACACCGGCATCCCGGAGTCTCACTCTGATATAATTTTCCTCTTCTTTCTCTTATGCCTAGAGCAACGAAAAACTAGAAACCTCTTTTTCTGATTCCTGAGGACCAAATTTCTGTAATATCTGTAGTAAGCTGCGTGGGGCGATTATAAACAACAGACTACAAGAACTGATAGATGAGAACAATATTATAGGTGAGTATTAAGCTGGTTTTAAAGAGAGTTATTCAACTGTTGACTACATGTTCTTTTTGTTAGCAGCTAGTACAAATACACTTTTCATTCAATAGAAAACTCTATGCTGCTTTCATAGATTTTGAAAAAGCATTTGACATTATCAATAGAAATATTCTTTAGCCAATTTTGCTTAAAAGTTGTATATATAAATGGCAAGCTTTACAGATGTATAAGAAGCATGTATGTTGTTGTGAAAGCTGAGTGCAACGTTGTGCTAAAATTACAGACTAGATAACATGCACAACTGGACTTAAACAGAGGGATGCATGTAGTCCAATTGTGTTTTCTTTACTCATTAATGAGCTGGCAGTTGAGGTTATTAATAAGGGAAGACATGGTGCTTCAACTGATGCTTTATATTTGTTTAGACTTTTATTAGCCAATGATGTGATCTTAATGTCATAAACAATAGTACGTTTACACAAACACGGCTAAATAACTTACAGAGGGCGGCTGCATCTATCCAACTTCATGTTAAGTAAGAGCAACATGTAAGTGTCTCGGAATGGAGGCTATCCAAGTGCATGCGAGAGGTGGTTGTTTCACGATAACTGAATGCATTAGTTAAAGTTTATAAATATCTGAGTATAATTTTCTCCACTCGCTTGAGTTTTGCTGGTGCGCGTAAAGACCCAGCCAGCAGGGATAAAAGTGCTTTACTTTGTTTAACAAAAAAAGTTATGTATACTGAACAATTTTTCTCATAGTTTATTTTTCAGGTTATGTGATAGTCCAGTTGTGCCATATGCTTTGAGATATCGGATCTAGATAAAGCTGCCTTGCACTGTGAATCAGTACATACGTTTGCTTTCTTTGAAGAATTTTCTAGGTGTAGATAGGCGAACGCCTAAATGCATTTACAGTGAAACCAAAAGATTCCCTACGTATGAAGGTTCAGCTGTTCGATGTGTTCGTTATTGGCTGAAACTGCTACGAATGGAAGACAGTAGAATACCTCACAAAGCTTGTTATATTCTATACAAACTAGATGCTGGATGAAATAACGAGTGTGTAACTAAGGTAAGTCTTTGTTTGAATATGTGTTTAGTTTTGCAAGGCTTAATCAAGGTGTTGGAAATGCACATGCATTTTTGTCAACATCTGATTGATTGTTGTTGGCAAAAGTGGTCTGACCTCATCCAGAATGGCGAAAGATTTGGATTTTAATAAAATAATTCATTGTAAATTTCATTATCTGAAACCTTACCTAGCTCTCGATATGGATAAACATTTAACATATTTGACCACAAAATTATTTTGGTATCTTAGAAATAGCTGCCCTCGTTATAGATACAGGTCTGCTGATAGTAATGGACTGTTATGCCCTCTGTGCAAAGAATCACAGGAGAATGGACTGTTATGCCCTCTGTGCAAAGAATCACAGGAGAATTAAGTACATTTTGTACTTTGCTGCCCTGCTTACAGAATTATTCGAGCTAAATTTATTAGGCCTAAATATCATAGGCAACTATCCTTATTTGAATCGGTTTCGTTACTGTTGTCATCTTCTGCCAAAGACGTTAAAAATTTCTTTTCGCTTTTACGCAGGGCATTTAAGCTGAGAGAATTAGCTGTTTCGTGATTAGAATGACATGCTCATTAAATTTTCCAACTGTCAATAATCTGAATTATATGCAAGTCTTTGTGTTTTGATTTTGCCTCGTTGGTTTTGTATATGAAATACGAATCCCCTTTTTAGGGGGCAAGGTCTATAAATGAATAAACCATCCGAATCCCTCACTCTCTCTCTCTCTCTCTCTCTCTCTCTCTCTCTCTCTCTCTCTCTCTCTCTCTCTCTCTCTCTCTCTCTCTCTCTCCATGCATTTTTCTCTAGCTCTGTCAAAGTGTGGCTAATTTTCTTTCCTTTCTCTCAGGCCTTGAGGAACCAAAACGTCACAACAGTTTCGCTGGCTATGTGGATCATATCCACAATTGAGACACAAAGAGTGAATGAAAGGAAGAAGATGGGGAAGCGGGAACTTAGAGAGCCTGAAGTGGGAGGGGAGTGGCAGTCATGGGAGGATGGAAAAAGAGGAAAGAGAGAAGGAGGTTAGTTGTGTAGAAGTTTGAGGTTTAAAAGTCTCAGGCTAAGAAATGAAAAAAAAAAAAAAACCCAGCAGGAAGAAGCATTTGGTTCCTAGTTTATTCCACTAATGTCAGCTGTATCATAGATCTTGTAGTAGTCAGTGCATGTCTTTGTTTATTTCTTCAGTGGGTGATAATTATCATAATTATCCATACCGTTGTCGGCGTTGTCATCATCAGCATCTTCTTCTCTTCTCATCTAGTTTGTTCCTTTTTTCCTCATCTTCCTCTTCTACACTATACCACTACTTATCCGTTTAGTTGACTATTTCTAAATATGATAATGAAGATGTTTTGAAAAAGCCATAAACAGAGAGAGAGGGGAGGAAGGGACAGAGGGAGGAGGAGAATGAGAGAGAGGGAGGGAGGGAGGAGGGATGGACGGAGAGAGAGAGAGAGAGAGAGAGAGAGAGAGAGAGAGAGAGAGAGAGAGAGAGAAAACTCTGAACTCTGAACTCTGAACATTTCAATGAAGAGGCCATAGACCCAAGTCGCTGGGGTTTTTTGTTGTTGTTTTTTAATAGAACATTTTGTATCTCTGCAGAAATTCAATATATAGATCCAGTAATGAAAAAAACATACAAACATATTATTTGTACTGCGTACAATTTACAACTTTATTACTCATTCGAGTGGAGAGAGAGAGAGAGAGAGAGAGAGAGAGAGAGAGAGAGAGAGAGAGAGAGAGAGAGAGAGAGTGAGAGAGAGAGTGAGAGACGTTCTCAAAAGATCACAGTTGTCACCGGCCCACCGTCATAGAAGGTAAGACACTTCTTCCAAAAACTCAAAAACCAAAAATGCCAAATGAAAATGTTCAACTTGTCCCAAGACGTGTATGAA
>CM065733.1:19842222-19852222 GCA_033310375.1 Conus canariensis | reverse complement strand
ATGTATGCGTGTATGTATATATGCATATACGTGTGTGTGTGTGTGTGTGTGTGTGTGTGTGTGTGTGTGTGTTCAAGATATATGTAGTTATCTACGTTTTTGCGTTTTGAACACAATTCTACATGAAAAAAATCACGAACTAATCTTTGCAGTCCATACCTGATTAGACAAAAATGCGTCATGTTTTGATTGAACAAATCGGGGGATTTTTGGTTTATTCAGAGGAAAAAAATGGGTCTATCACATGTGGAAAGAGACAGTACGATGGTCGTTTTGTTTCACAAAACAGCCGAACGATTCATTATCACCAAAATCTGAGTAAATTGCACGTGATGCAAAAAAAAAAAAAAAGAAAAAAAGATTTTTTTATCTGTCTCTTCTTCGCATGTTGTCATAGCTGTCCTCCTCCTGCTCCTCCTCCTCTTCCTCCTCCTCCTCCTCCTCCTCTTCCTTCTTCTTCAGTGCTCGTTCTTCTTCTTTTCTTCTTCGTCTTCCTTTTTTCTCCTCCTCCTGCTCCTCCTCCGTCCATTCCTTATTTTGCTCCTCCTCCTCCCCCTCCTTCCTTTACCTCCATCTTCTCCTTCTTCTCTTCCTTCTTCACCCCCACCTCCTCCTCTTTCTTTTTCTTCTTCCTTTTCTCCCTCCCGTTTTTTTTAATCTCCTTATTGCTTTCTTCTTCTTCTTCTTCTTCTTCTTTTCTTCTTCTTCTTCTTCTTCTTCTGTGGCTGGTTCTTGCTTTTGTTCTTGTTCTTCGGTTCTTTTTGTTCTTTTTCTTGTTTTTATTGTCCTTCTTTTTCTTCTTTTCTTCTTCTTCTCCTCCTCCCCCTCCTCTTCCTCCCATTCCTCTTCTTCTTATTCCTTGTCTTCTTCTTCATCCTGTACTGCGTAGTGAAAACAATTTTTAATTTATAAAATGTGCACAAAACGTAAGCAACATTGTTATAAACAATGGTCATTTTGACCTTTGAAATTGTACAGCACAGAAGCACGATGTTGTTTTTGAGTATGAAATTGCACATATTGTGTGTTCCATTAAACATTAATTTTGAAGAGAGAGAGGGGGGAGGGGGAGAGAGAGTGAGCGAGGAAGAGAGAGAGACAGAGACAGAGAGAGAGAGAGAGACACACACACACACACACACAGAGAGAGAGAGAGAGAGAGAGAGAGTCTAGCATCGCGGTCAGTTTGGAAAAACAAACGAACAAGGCGAAATACATTTAAAACGTAAAATACATATCATCATTTGGCACGCTGTTTCCATGCAAACTGTCAGTGTGACAGTAAAGATTGGTGTAAATTGACAAAAGTGCGACCGATTTTTAAACATCTAGATACACGTAAAAATCCGAAGATAAACATTCAGAGACTCAATTAAGTTTTCATATTTTGTTCGCATTCTGTCTGTATACTTTTCAATCTATTACCAATGTCCTTAATGGAAACGGTCTCTCTAAATGGGGACATTCCGCTTCCATTTGTTTTTCTTTTTCACATCTTTCAATTGCAGATAGAAAATTATCCAGGGAAATTAGGAGCTTTACAACTTCGTCAATTGTAATGTATCCGTTTTTGTTTGTTTGTTCCTTGTTTAAGCCAAATATAATTGCACTTTTGCTGAACTACTAAGTACTAGACGATTTATATTTTTGAGTAAGCATCAGCTGAAATTCTACCCCAAAAGTTAGAATAAACTGACATAACGGATTTATTGAATATTGTCTTCGTACGTTTTAGCCAAAGGATATATGTTGATTTTATTTAAATTCGTGTTCATTGATGCTGAGCTGTTGCCCAAGATTCCGTGAATTATCCGAAGCTGAGACTATTTTAATTTTTGTCTTTGCTATTTTGTTAATATGTCAAGATATGCTTTCCACTCTACGCTTCTGACAAACCTCACACTCCACTTCTAGCGATAGTCAGGTTCTACATCTTACCTTTTTTTCCCAAATAATTATATCATTGTCTCACATCGTTCAGAACAGAGAATACCGCAGCAAAAACTTCGCCAGTCTCCCTTGTAAGGATAGTTCTCTTAATCGGCTGCATTCTGCTTCTGCAAAAATAACCTTTAACACAGTCATCAATTCCCGTTCTAATAAAGAAAAACAACAACATTGTGTGAATGTCGTGTTGTTTTGGAAAGTATGGAATGAAAAATAAATCTATTTTACCCAGTAAATCACCAGTTTGTCATACATTTTTCTTAATACATTTTCGGTAGAAAGGTGTCTTTTGACAATCAAAACATTACATTTACAAACCTATACTTTTCCTTTCATTTCTTCCCTGCTCTCGATCTTTATCCTTTTTCTACTTCTTCCTATGCTTTAAAAACGTCAGACCGAAACATTTTATTAAGGTCTATTTTGTGTGCCCCCTCCTACAAAAAGCAAAACTCTTTTTTCAGTACTTCAAGACAACGCAGTTTTCTGGTCCTCGTAACTTGTCGCATTTCTCTGACTTCGCACATCATGAATTCGTATATTGACTCAATCTATATTCTTCTGTGATTTTCCCCCTAATAAACCGATCAGGTCTTTTTTCTCTTATATACAAGTAAAAAAAGCCCTCCTCTTTGTATTCATCAGGAGATTTTAGGAGTTTCTTCTTCTTTTTCTTCTTCTTCTTCTTCTTCTTCTTCTTCTTCTTCGTCTTCGTCTTCTTCTTCGTCTTCTTCTTCTTCTTCTTCTTCTTCTCTTATTGTTTGTCTTCTTTACGTGATGTTTTTCCTGTGATTCCTATGCAGTCTGTGAAATGGTAATAAACTCTTGATTGATTTGCATGTTTGGCAGCAAAAGAATAAAACAACAAATCACAGGTTAGATAGGACGTTACGTTAGCTTTCGTGTATTTATTTGTTTGGTTCTTTTGTTGATTGTTCGTGTGTGTGTGTGTGTGTGTTTGTATTTTTAGAACTTGTATGCCAGTCTGTCCTGTATGTTGCATATCTATTCATGCATTTGTCAACACGCATCCCGACAGCTGAACACACAAATCCATTTTGATCGACATATGGGCGGAAGAGGAATGGGAGGGTAGAAGGAGTGGGAGAGAGAAGGCAGGGTTGAGGGAGGGGAGGGGGTGGGGGAATGGGATCAGTGACGGCGGTACGGGTTGCAAGTGGAATAGGCGAGGGAAAATGCATTTACATGCTACAAAAAGGAACAAAATTAAAGCAAAACGATTAAAGGAGTGATCTGCGTTTACACACACACACACACACACACACACACACACACACACACACACACACACACACACACACCTCTCTCTCTCTCTCTCTCTCTCTCTCTCTCTCTCTCTCTCTCTCTCTCTCTCTCTCTCTCTCTCTTGTTTTCCTTTTAAGTTGCGTTGTTCTCTTTTTGGTTTGTTACGATGAAACATTTGTAAGGTGTTCTTATAAGTTGGGTATCTTAACACACAGCCTGCACAAGGTTTAATCTGATCTATTCATCCTCATTAAAATGTTTGTGTACCTACCATCCACCCTCTCTCTGTCCGTCTGTCTGTCTGTCGTCTGTCTCTCTTCTGTCTCTTCTTCTCTCTCTCTCTCTCTCTCTCCTTCTCTCTCTCTCTCTCTGTGTCTGTGTCTTGTCTGTCTGTCTGTCTGGTCTCTGTCGTCTCTTCATCACACCTCTCTCTTCATCACATCTCTCTCATCATCTCTCTCTCTCTCTCTTCTGGGTCTTACGTGTGTGTGTGTGGGTAGTGTGTGTGTGTGGTTGTTTAGAAAACTTTGTGGCCAAGGCAAGCAAACAAATTGTATAAAGGCAAACTGTATAAATGTGTTAAAAGCATGTATGAGGATATCAAATTAACATAAGATGTGGTGCAAAATTAAGCGAGTACATTAGATGTACACAGGGTGCTAAGTAGGCGATATTTGTAGTCCTGTGTTGTTCTATTTGTTTATTAATGAATCAGCTTTAGAACTTATAACAGGGAAAACATGGTGTTTCATTTGATTTGCAGATGATATCGTTTTATTGTCTGAAACTGTTATAGGGCTTCAAAACCAGTTAAACAATTTGTACTCAGCGGCGCACAGATTACATCTTAAAGTGAACATGGATAAAACAAATATTGTAGTTTTTCGAAAGGGTGGGTATCTGTCGTCACGTGAAAAAGGGTTTTATGGAAATTCTAAAGTTGCAATTGTGAACACCTGCAAAAGTCTGGGTTTATATTTTTCTACAAAACTAAGTTTTTCATTTGCTTGCCAAGATCTTGTGGGCGAAGAGAAGCGAGCTGTTATGGTATTCTATGTTTCTTCTCTTAGTTTGAAAACGAGTCAGTTAAATTATTTTCAGGGTGCTTGATGCCCAAGTCTAGCATTTAGTCCAGTATGGCGCTGAGATTTGGGGTTTGAAGAAAGACACGACATAGAGAAATTGCACTTATTTGCTATGAAACAGTTTTTGAATGTCAACAGACATACTCCAAATGACTTGACGTATGGAGAACTTGGTAGACTCCCCATATATTTAAATTCATATATAAAATGTGCAAGATATTGGCTTAAAGTGGTATGTATGAAGGAACATAGACTACCCGCTAAAGCTTACAAAACATTGTTTGACCTGGATATGAGAGGGAAAACCACGTGGGCATCAGGCGTTCGTAAATGTTTGTGTAATCATGGTTTTTCGTTTGTATGGTTAGAACAAGGGGTTGGTTGTATAAGCAGTTTCTTGGCTTGTTTCAAAGCAGCGAAGAATAGAGTGTAGATGGCAGGACTGGGATAGCCATATTCAAAACAGCGATCGATTTTCATTATTCAGACTGCTGAAAAGTAATCATTCAGTAGGAACAGAAGCATATACGTCTGTGAACGTAAATAGATTTGTCAGGTCCGAACTGACAAAATTCAGGTTTGGTGTTTGGGATATTGCTGTGCATCGTCAGCGATATAATATCCACAGAGAAAGGGATTCGTTGTGTCCAATGTGTGAATCTGGCAGGGAAGATGAACTTCATTTTGTATTCTTATGTCCTGTGCCGGCAGACCAACAAAGTTTATTCCGTTAAAGTATTGTCGACGTCCAGAACTTTTCAAGTTAGTTTGTCTTATGTCATCAAAAAAACAAAAATGTTGTGAGGAATCTTGCTTTGTAGTCATACGCATCTTTCATGAAGAGGAGTGATTTGATATGAGTAATTGTGTATGTCGTGGATGTTTATGTTTTGGTGATGAAATTTCTTGTTTAAATGTGCTGTTTATTACTCACCCCCTTCAAACGGGGCTGTGGCCTTTTATTTAAATAAATTATCGTTATCATTATCGTTATCTCTGTCTCTCTGTGTCTCTGTCTGTCTGTCTGTCCGTCTGTCTGTCTGTCTGTCTGTCTCTCTCTCTCTCTCTCTCTCTCTCTGTTTGTGTGTGCGTGTGCGTGTCTCTCTCTCTCTTCTCTCCCTCACTCTCTCTCTCTCTCTCTCTCTCTCTGTTGTCTATGCATTCACCATTTTATCATCATAACGAATTTATCTTCAATGAGATGTATTTGTAATTACTTTCTTGTAGTATTTGCAGTCTGCCCATTTAAAATCATGTCTAAGGTTACGAATTGATGGTTATTCTGCTTCTCCTTCAAAGGAAACAAGGATAGGTCGGTTTTTAGTTTTTCTTTATCTGTCTCTGTGACTCTCTCAGTCTTTTTCTCTTTATCTCTCTGTCTCTGTCTGTCTGTCTGTCTGTCTGTCTGTCTGTCTGTCTGTCTGTCCTCTCTCTCTCTCTCTCTCTCTCTCTCTCTCTCTCTCTCTCTCTCTCTCTCTCCCAGTGCTACAGAACAAACCATCCGCAACTCCCCTAAGAAGAGCCGCCAACCAGCCAACAGGCGCAGCCAAGCGTGCTCCCCGCTCAAATCTGCTGTCCCCGGCTGATTTATCCCCGCACCACGCTCGCCGCTTTATGAGAAAAACACCGGAAATAATTCATTTATGACGTCACGAGGAAACGAAGCAATCTGCGCGCCGCTATGATTGAGTGTTCCACGGGCGAAGCCAACGGCCAATTGCGCCACCCATGCTTGGACACATTGTTGCGGGCGATGGGTCTGGCTTCTGAAGTCTGGTTTTGGAGGGGGCTTGGGGGGCGGGGGAGAGGGGGGGGGAGCTGAAGCAGAGCAGCCAATATCAAGGTGTAATATCGCTTTGTGAGGATGCAGAATCCACGCCGGGACACGATCAACCATAAAAGATGGATTTAATAGGCCTCATTTCCTTCCTTGCATTAATCTCAAGTTCGCAGCTTGGAATCAATGGATTTATGGAAGTGTATGTGAATTAATGGAGTTTTCTTAGGATGCTGCGTCTAAAGCTTTCCGTTCTCTGATATGAAGTCTTTCCTGTCTCTGAGGAATTGATTTCTTTTCGTCAGTTGGCATTTCTCTGGCTGGATATCGTTGGCTTCTTTTCCCTTCCTTTCCGTAGATTGTCCGAGTATTCTGGAAGTAGGCTGGAGTCATTCTTTTTCATTTCTGGACAGTGATGTGTTCAAATACCACAAAGATGTTTTAATTTTTTAAGTATTGAATTAATACAGTGCACTGTATTTGCAGGACCAGTAATCAAGATCCTTTCGCATAAAATGGCATGGCCAGTGCTGAAAACGCAGTTTGTTAGCGTTCTTTTTTTCTCTCCTTTCTTTCTTTTTAAAGCTGTTCAATTCGGGCACTGAGATATTCACTGTCCCCTATGTGAGTCATGCGCGACCTTGTAAAGGTCCTGTGACCAACCAGAACTCTAATAATGTCCATGAACATGTTAGTCTGCACGCCCAGTCAGTTGAGGGACACTGAATATGACTGATCTACCCTGGGAGCTGCAGTGTCAGCGTCCTTACACACTTAAATGAACTCAGGATAGACTGCACTCGCCAGACCTTTTCCCCATCCACCAACCCCATCTCCCTGTTCTCGTCGCTCCAGCTCCCTTCTTCTTCCCCGAACTTCTACTCCATATCTGGAGCGCAATATCAGGTGCTCTCTTAATCGTCGTGTCGGCATGCGGTTGTCGTTTCCGTGATCCTGGCGAAGGCTGTTGCTATCAAATCAGTGGACCCCGTGTCATTTCAGGAGGGATTGTATGTAGAGAGACATGCCCTCTCTCGACGGTTCGTCTCCAGGTCTCCCCCCCCCCCCCCCCTCCCCCAGTCGCCACAATCTCTGCTTGCCGCTCGCCAACATTGATAACGTCCATCTTCTTTCTCTGGGGGCTTTCCCATCTTTTGCGTGACATACGGACTTGTGAGCGTAAACTGTGGATTATGGAATGAGAAGGTGGTGCAGTGTGTGTGTGTGTGTGTGTGTGTGTGTGTGTGTGTGTGTGTAGGGGGGGGGGGTATATGTGTGTGTGTGTGTGTTTGTGTGCGTGCGTGCGTGTGTGCGCGCGTGCGTGGGCGCGCGTCAAGAGAAAACATTCGGTAGGGGTGAGGGGGTGGAGGGAATGGAATGGAGCACATATCTGTTGGTGCGGCTCTATAACAGTAATCCCCAATGCATATTACTCGAATACATCAGCTAGATAGAATTTCAAATCAAAATGATGTCGTTAGCCCTCATCTTTGCCTTCTGTCTTTTTCCCTTCCATCCTCTGTGCCTCGTCTGAGCCATTTTCACCCACCACCCACTCGGGCTCAAGGATCCTCCTGATGCAGCTGCAATACCATCAGTCCGCAAGGTGCGAGAAGGTTGTCATGAGACACCCCAGCAGGGAGGCACAGCACTGCCGCCGAGTCATACAGGTAGTGTTCAGAGCCGCCTTGTCTATTCCGCCGTACTCTGAAAACCACCTGCCAATCCTGCTACTGACAACAATGACTGCTTCAGTCAGCATGAACGAGAGTCGTCCTCGTGAGAGTGCCACCAGTCTGTCCAGCAACAACGCCCGTGACACTGGCAATGCCGACGACATACAGAAACCCATTGTAAACTGGGACGTAAGAGAAAATAAAAAAATGAATCTTTTTTAAAATCATCTGGCCAGTTTATGTATTTGTTTTACAAAGAAAAGCTTTCTATTGTTGTTACTTCCCCCCTTTTTTAAAACTTGAGACCAAGACACTAGGCACGGTCTAGGTCTAGTTTTTCCCACCTTCAGGATGTCAGCACATCAGCTACTATGACGAATAATTGTGTGTTCGTTTGGTTGTTTTGTTTGTTTGTTTGTTTTGGGGCTTGTTTTTTTCATAACGTATTTTCCCCCAGAGCACAGTCTGTTTAGAAATATCTACGTTTCAAACAGCTGCACTGTACCGCCCACTGGCCGACTGGTGCACAGCATGCATTATCGACGAGATCCAAGAAGTGGGTCTGAAAGTCTGTTTTCTGTCAGCCTGGTGCCCGGCATTCTGCACGCCTGTGGTTTTCAGATTTTTCAGTCAGGTGCCAAGCCTCTACCTGTGCCTTTTGTCATTATCAAGAATATTTATTCGCCATAAAGGCCTGTCGCAGGCGTTTACAATGGACGGGTGCACACGTTGAACTACAGACCAAATAAGCAGCCAACGGCGATACACAAAACGCACGCCGCCGCCATCGACCACTTGCGTCGCAGCCAAGCTGAGCATCACTTGGTCCAGCCCTCTCAACACCCCTCCCCCCCCCCCCCCCCCCTGTACCCATCTGCTATGTACTGGACAAAGGCGACAACAAATGGATTTTAAAAAATCCGCATGCAAGCGCGTATCACACTCACAAAAGACAGGGTGCGTATTTTATAAGCAAATCAAAATGGAAAAACAAAGCAAAACAAAACGAAACAGATTCAAGCCAACCAACCAACCAACCAAACAAACAAACAAAAAATGATTTGGCTTAATTTGAAAGACATCAAGAGTGGTAGGGTATTTAAGTTTCAATGGGAGCTGATTTCAAACGAAAAGGGCTTGATGGGCTAAAGAGCGCTGAGCAAAGTTTTAATACGAACATAGCAAATTATTGCAAAAAAAAAAAATTCAAAAAAAAAAAAAAAGAATATCAGACAAAAAACGGAATTTACATTATGCTGCACACGATGCAACTGATCTCTTCAATATCGAGGACAGTAGTGAAACTGTTCTTCAAGAGTTAAACATAACAGAGGGATTAGATGCAGGAGTGATAGGTTAAGCAGGCTGCGTGGTTTTGGACATTCTGAAATTTACTGATCAGACAGCTTGTGTGGAAATAGATATTTGAAATGTTGAAGTTTGCCCGTCTATTTCTCATCTGCTGTTTGCCTTTTAAGCGAGACGGGGTTACCGGTCAGTTGGCAGCTGCCGTTCACTGGTTCGTGACGTTAATGTCACGCAACATATCTCGCCAGTCCACAGAATGACGTAAAATAAGAACCCGCATGACAATGCTCCAAGACTGGACAAAAGTATGTCACACGGGGAATATCGTGATGCGTTTTATTTTTCATGAAACGCTTTCACGACTACGATATGGCATAATGCATCTCGACTGAAACAGTCTGGATTTTTCATCCGCGTTATTGGTGACGTTCGACTGGGAAAAAAAGCAATATGAAACAAAATAGAAAAGGAAAAAAAACTATGCACCTACTGTTATTGTGCAATAACTCAATAAATGGGCGGGTCATCCCATTCCCACTCACTCCTCATCCCCTGATTATAACTCTGCGTTTCTGACTGCCGGTCTGTCTGTCTGTCTGTCTGTTTGTCTCTCTCTCTCTCTCTCTCTCTCTCTCTCTCTCTCTCTCTCTCTCTCTCTCTCTCTGTCGGTCTCTCCCCTCCATTCTTGTGCCTGCATCATAAGTGTAACTATGCTTTAGTGCACGCGCGTTCACACCTCTGTGTGGGTGTGTGTGTGGGTGTGTGTGTTCGTGCCCACGCGCACGCACACTCTCACAACCGTCGTCTACACCTGATCTTTTTTTTAGATACGGCCTTCTCCTTCCAATTCTTTCTGTTCATTCCTCTTTGATTCCTTCTGCTCCTCTTGCTTCTTCTCCACCTCCCTCACCATTCCTCTCTTTCTGCCCCTGCCCCCGTCC
>CM065733.1:19819722-19832222 GCA_033310375.1 Conus canariensis | reverse complement strand
CATCGAGAGAAATAGAGCGGTGGTCCAACAAAAGGGAAAGCGTAGAGAAACGTGGTAACACAGGACGAACAAAGAAGACGATGCAGAGAGAATCAGGGGGCAGTCCGCCAGGGCCAACAGAGGCAATGGATGATGAGGGAACACGTTCTGCAGAGGAGTCTCTGCGGAACTGCACATGACTTCTCTCAGGAACAGATTCATCCTCACATCTGTACATGACCTACTGCCCTCCAACTCAAACCAAGTAAAATGGGGGAAATCAGATGACCCTGCGTGTCTGCTCTGTCACGGCAAACAGTCAGCGAAAACATGTCCTGAATTCATATCAAACAGCTCAAGGCCAGGGAAGTGGCACTATGGTGAAAAAAAAAAAGCCCAAGTGCTTAGGGAGCTCCTAGATGCGCTTAGAGCTTTCAATGGAACACGACAGCAGGCGCTCCAGAAACGACGTTCTGCATGACAGAAGGCGGTTTCTTATGGTCTGGTACAGATGTGATACCTGAAGAAGGGACGTGGGCGGTGTGGATGACTGAGAGTGGTGCATAAAGGATCTTCCCAAACAGGAAAATCATCCAGAGATCGTCACTAAAAGTGGTATGAGACCGGATATAGTCCTCCATTCAGATTCATCGAATCACTGATTATTACCGTACTCACGACAGCATAAGAAAACAGAATGAAGGAGGCTCACATCTACCGATCTGAGAAATATGCCAGTCTAACTAGCGGCTAGAGTGATGTGGCTTCCAAGCCAAAGTCACCATTGAGACAGGGGAAGAAAAAAGGGTGGTGGTGATGGTGGTGGTGTTTGAAAGCCCATCAATGTATGGTCTCATGAAACAGCTCTCAATTTCGGATAAGAGGAATGTAGCCTTAAGGACAACGACAATGACAACTGGACATTCAGGTAGATCTGACCAAAACCTCAATAACATAAGACTTAAATTTCCCAAAACAGAACAGATGTCCAGTGGCAGTATGTTAGCAGTAGTAGTAGTAGTAGTAGTAGAGGTGGTGGTGTAAGAGGTAAATGGTGGTGGTGTTGATGGTGGTAGCAGCAGTTGCAGCATTAGTAATAGCAGTTGTAATAGCAGGTGAAGTATTAGTAGTTGTAGTGGTGAAAGTGGTAGCAGCAGTAGCGACGGTGGCGGCGGCAGCAGCGGTAACAATGGTGGTGGAAGTAGTAGCCGCAGTAGTATACGGAGCAGAAGTAGGAGGAGGTGGAAAAGGAGGAGGACAAGCATTAGTACCATCGGTAGACATATGTGGTATTGGTAGTGGTAGTAATCGCAATGATAATGATAATATCGATAATTACCATTATTGTATAAAAAAAATTTTCGGCCTCATCTTCGGTGCCACATCAGCGGTATTACCCCGACGCTGTTCACTCCGGCTCCCCGTCTACAGCCACACCCCGGCTTGTCCGCCCGCAGCCCGGGCACCGGCAATACAACAGAAAGCGGTCAGTACCAAACCGTCATGAGACAACTCATTCAATGCACTGTCCCGAGTTACTTTGGTGGTGTTCAGTGGTGCCTGTTCTGAGTAATCGCCCCCCCCTCCCCCCACGGAGGGCGCTCCCACATCCGTCCACTGGCAGTCCCCATGAACCTGCCGACACCGGCGACCCCCGACACGAACTCACAACGAGCGCAGACGTGGAGAGGACATCAAAACTGAGGTCACCATGAGAGCAGACTATGAAAAGCCTCAGAATGTAAGACTTGTTCCCGCTGATCGATAGGAATGATGATCATGAAACTGATGCTGTGGCTTTCCATTCGAGTCCGAGAATGCATGACCGGGCTGTACTCTACACTTAAGTAATATATCCCAGTGTCAGCTAGGCCCGAGAGATACAGACACCTGCAGTTTGGGGTCAGGGAATTTGAAACGTATCTCACACGTTACATGCAGAAAACTAGATTGTGTGTTCCCAGTTTTCCTAGCTGACCCAATAGCAAACTCCACTCTGGGTAGGAGACGATCAAGGCCGGAAAACCCTTCACATAAATGGCTCTAGCGGGAGAGGAACCTACAAACCCCAGCCTCCGAGACACTAACCACTGCGCCACCACGACTGAGTTTGTTATCATTATCATCATTATTATCATTATTATTATCCTTTGCAATATTCTATTCCAACCCAACTTTAATTAAAAAAAAGAAACATGGCATTTCCCAGTGGCAGTGTGCCTGCAGCCAAACTGGATCCATCGCTGCATGTTTCACGATAACCCTCGCCAAGGCTTTGACCGATCAGCATTGACGTACCCTGCTCTGGCACAGGAGATCGATAACCATCGGAAGAGAAAAGGGCACGCAGCACTCCTATGATTCGTCGATGACCCTGACGACCCTCTCTGACAAGAGCAGGTTTTGTCTTGGCATCACTGAGCAAAACGACAAACGCGTTAAAGCGTCAGCAGTGACTCGGAGAGGGCCAGATGTAGCGATGTGTCTGTCATGGCAAGGAGCATAGACGGGCAAACCATGATAGAACAGATGGCAAGATGTATGGCTGCTGCTAGCATCATCAGACAGGGTTCTCCCCCCCCCCCCCCCCCCCCCCCCCTCCGATTTGATTCGTTCATATGCATTTCGAGAAGCGTTCAAGCGTGTGCGCGTGTGCTCATACAGACACATGCATGCGGATTCACGCGTACCGAAACGCACACAAACGCATGCACATAGAGACTAACACGGATACATAAGTATATCTATCTATCTATCTATCTGTCTGCCTGTCTATCTATCTATCTATCTGTCTATCTATCTGTCTGTCTGTCTGTCTACTTGTCAATCTACCTGCATAACTGTCTATCTGTCCATACATCTTTCAGTCTTTTTGTCTGTCTGTCTACCTACCTATCTATCTATCTGTCTATCTATCTATCTATCTATCTATCTGTTTAGTTATCTCTTTATCTGTCTTATATCTCTATC
Organism: Conus canariensis; assembly: GCA_033310375.1. Classification (NCBI taxonomy): domain Eukaryota; kingdom Metazoa; phylum Mollusca; class Gastropoda; order Neogastropoda; family Conidae; genus Conus; species Conus canariensis. The sequence goes on along the minus strand of CM065733.1, from coordinate 19,829,273 downwards.
TGTCTATTCATCTCTCAATAAATTTATCTATCTATGGCTATATCTGTATCTATCTATTCATCTACCTATCTATCTGTCTGTCTATCTATCAGTTTAGTTATCTATCTATCTATATTTCTTTCTGTCTGTCTTTCTTAAAACGACCACCATCACCCTTTTAATGGCTCCGCCATCGTAACACTACCTACCTACCTACCTACCTACCTGCCTACCTACCTACCCACCCACCTACCTACCTACCAACCTGTCTACCTGTCTATCTATCTATCTGTCTGTCTGTTTATCTATCTATTTATATGTCTTCTCTTTCTCTCTTCTCTCTCTCTCTCTCTCTCTCTCTCTCTCTCTCTCTGTCTCTCTCCTCCCCCATGGTGTGCGTGCGCACCCACGCACGCATGCACGCACACACACACACACACACACACACACACACACACACACACACACACACGCCCACGCACGCACGCACGCACGCACACACACACACGCGCGCGCGCGCGCGCAAGCACACATAACATTTCAGCACTGTTCTATGCTTCCTTGTTTGAGAGGAGAAATGTAAACTGGTAAAACTGCCAAGTGTTTGATCCATTCTCTGAAATTTACCTAGAAATTGTTTTGTTTGAAAGAGAGACAGACAGACAGACAAATAAGTGGATGGGCGGGAGGGTGGGTTGTGGGTAGTAGGTAGGTAAACAGGCAGGCAGGCAGGTAGATAGATAGGCATACTCAGAACACACACGCACGCACACACACACACACACACACACACACACACACACACACACACACACACACACACACACACACACACGTATAGATGAATACGCAGATAGGTAGTCTTATCAGACAGACATATCAACCGATTAACTGACGGAGCTAACAACAGACTGATCAACTGAAAGACAGATACACAGACAAAAAGACTCATTTATACACAGACAGACAGCCAAGTAGTACGGTCGGTAAGAGAAAGAAAATGAACTGGAACAGAAATATGGATATTCCGATGGATGGTACCTTTACATTCAGAAAACAAACGAAAAGAAAAACCAAAACATTGTTTCTCATAACAAGAAAAGTCTAACAAAAAAAAAAGAAAAGAAAACTAGGGAAGTCCACAGAAAAAAAAGAAGAAATGAAGTCCACTATAATGTATGAACATTTTCTATTGGGAAGTATAAAGTAGGTCAGACTGTATAACCAGCTTCTACAGGACACTCTCTTTGGGGGGAAGACAAGAAACTGATGGTGAGACTTTCAAAACGGACAGGGAACATGTCGCCGTTTGAAACTAGCTGAAGCAAGGCTAGAAGGAAAACAAAGAAGCTGAATGCAAGGTGCTCTCATTTCTGTTCTTGTGCAAGGGGGAGGGGGGCGGGGGAGGGGGAGCTATTTAACTTATCAGTTCGCTCCGCCCAAGATTTGTGATGCAATGAGGAATACCGAATGTAAACACATTTCCCGTACAGAGAAAGCGGACGAGGAGGAGGCGGTGGGGAATATGTTCGACGGAGGGGCGATGAGAGTGGAGAGTGGGAGGGAGAAGAGGGAGAGAAAAAAATTGGGTTGCAGAAACAGAGAGACTGAGACAGGCAGAAGACAATGACAGCGAGAGACAGCGGATGTGGGAGTGGAGATTGATGGCTTGGTGGCTTGGTTTTTAATGCCTAAGGGCTAAGATGTCAAACTGAGTCCTTGTCTTACGATCTGCTGTTATCATGCTCACATCATTACAAGGGGGAAGAGAGAGAGAGAGAGAGAGAGAGAGAGAGAGAGAGAGAGAGAGAGAGAGAGAGAGATGGAGGGGAGGGAGGAAGAGAGGGAGGGGGAGAGAGAGACAGATAGACAGACAAACAGACAGACAGACAGTCAAGATTAATTCTCTCTGAATCTATTTTGGTTGGGTTTACGTAGGTTATACTGAGATGAGACTGAACGTGTTGTTTGAAATGCCTTTCGGGGGACATTGACAATGTTGATAATATTGGTCTGTAATAGCAAGGGTCGGGAGGATCATCAGTGTTATACACGGACAGTACGCGGGCATCTGTAAAAGTTCGATGGTAACAACATTATCAGTGCAAAGATTACAGATGTATGTAATACAATCAGAAATAATAGAAGAGAGAGAGAGAGAGAGAGAGAGAGAGAGAGAGAGAGAGAGAGAGAGAGACGGGCGGGCAGGGGGTGGGGGTGGGGTGGACGGACAGACACGGAGACAGACAGGCAGAGACAGAGAGGAAGAGGGTTATCTTAAAACGAAGGCGCAAGGAAGCAGAGACGAAGAGAGATGCACACATTCTTGAACTTCGTAGAATCAGCTCAGTTCGCCACTTCCTCACTCAAAATGCCTTGAAGGCTCTAATCTGCGCTTTCGTTCTGTCTCGGCGCGACTATTGTAACTCCCTCCTTACCGGTTGTCCCTTAAGGCTCATCTCTAAACTTAAAAAAAAATCAGAACAATGCCGCCAATCTGATCTCCCGCTCTTCTAGATCTGATCACATATCACTAATTATGTCATCCTTACACTGGCTCCCAATTCAGTCTCGCATTGACTTTAAACTTCTCCTCCTGGTTTTCAAATCACTGAATAATCTGGCTCCCTCCTACCTCTCTGACCTCCTCCATCTCTATGTTCCGTCTCGCAGCTTACGCTCATCCACCGCTTCTCGTCTGCTTTGGCTTCCCTCCGCTCGCCTGAAAACTTCAGGCCAACGATCTTTCTCTTACCTGGCACCTGCTCTGTGGAATGGTCTCGCTTCTTCTCTGCATAACACGGACTCTTTAGAGACTTTTAAAACCTCCCTAAAGACACATCTTTCCCCCGGACTGATTAACGATATCCACTCATCACTGTGCGCGTGTTTGCTGGTGTTGACGCGCTCGTGTGTCTGTCTGCGTGTGTGAGTTTTTTGGTGTGTGAGTTTTTTGGTGTGTGTGTTTTTTGGTGTGTGAGTTTTTTGGTGTGTGTGTGTGTGTTGTTGTTGTTGTCTTCAATTTAACGTCTATCCACATAGTGATATTAGACGGTGTGTGTGTGTGTGTGTGTGTGTGTGTGTGTGTGTGTGTGTGTGTGGTGTGCGCGCGCGTGCGCGCGCATGTGTGTGTGTAATTGTGTGTGTGTGTGTGTGTGTGTGTGTGTGTGTGTGTGTGTGCGTGCGCGCGCGCGCGCGTTGAATTAGAATTAGTATTTCATCATGTTTTTCTGTTTTTCTGCGCTTTGGGCGTTGCGCTCTATAAATATCCTTTTACATTACATTACATTACATTACACAACAGAAAAAAAACAGACGCAGATTCACAGAGAGAGAGAGAGAGAGAGAGAGAGAGAGAGTGCTGGCGTATGAGTAAGAAATGACGTTTATTCTCTATGACATTTCTACAGAATATGCAGCGTCTTCTTTTCCATGATTCGTACAAAATCTACTCAGGGTATTGTTTACAAGAACACCAATCCAAACTTGTGCAACTCTAAAACATCCAATATGTATGACTTTTCAAGATAAATCTTTTTAAAAAAAAAGAAAAAAAGAAAAAAAAAAACATTCTTGAACGCAGTAAAACTCGCAGCGTTCTTTTATATAAAAATAGGAATATTCCAGTCCCTAGGTGTCCAACAGCCCTGCTCTCAGCGCACACACAAAAAAAGCAGGAAAAAACATCGAGCAACACGAAATGAAACCCCCTCCAAAACAGAACTCTCCGGATTTCCGAGGGCCAGCATTGCTTTACCATCTTTGTCTGAGGTTAACAACTTTTGATAAGTTTGGTTAGAGGCGGGAGGGGGGGGGGGGGTATTTCCAGAAGTAGAAGCTAAAACTTCAGGCTTCTGGTGGCTGAATTGTAAAATAATGGAAATCTGCCGGATTCCCTCGCGCGGGGATTTCCTTGGCACTCGCAGAAAATGTTTGCATGCTCTGAAATGGATTCTTTGTACGTTTAAAGAATACGTCTTAGTACACCCTCTATTTCGGAGAAAAGAAAATATCCGTATGTGTTTTTTACTCCAAAAAGTTAAAGAGAAAAACATTCCCTGGTATTATTCTTTGAGCTTGCTTTGCTTGGGACAGAACAATTTTACGGGTTTTGTTTGAGCTCAGTTTAAGAGATGATTAGTTCTCTGTTTTAGGATACGCATAGATGTACATTTAAACACAAGGTAACAATGTTCGATTACGACCTATTGGATGGTCTTGGTCTTCATTGAGTTGCACGGGGAGGGGGTGGATGAAGAGACAGACACACAGACAGACAGAGGCACAGAGAGAGAGAGAGAGAGAGAGAGAGAGAGAGAGAGAGAGAGAGAGAGAGAGGCAGACAGAGACAGCAAGACAAAGAGAGAGACAGACTGAATGACAGACAGGGGAAGGAGAAATGTAGGGGTGGGGTAGGACAGAGACAGACAGACAGACAGACAGGGGGAAGGAAAAAGTAGAGGGGTAGGATGGGGAAGAGACAGACAGATTGACAGGCAACTGGGCCAGGCAGGCAAAGAGAGGAGGAGGACGAAGATGGAGCATGCAGTCGCACTCCCAGACTTTCTTCCTCCCTCTCTTCGCTTCCCGTTGCCTCCCCGCTTCCATTGGCCTCTGCTCATGCCTGTTTAACCACAGGAACCTGGGAGCGGTCATCCGTATCACTATGGTCCAGTGGCCCCGAAACCATCACTCCACGCTTCAGCACGTCATATCCAACCTACTGTGACCAATCAATCATCCACACCTAAATAGGGGTCAACAAAGAGAGAGAGAGAGAGGAGGAGAGAGAGAGACAGGGAGAGAAATGGGTGAGGGAGATGGTTCAGGAGTGCAAGAGAGAGAGACGGAGAGAGGCGTAGGAGGGGGTGGGGGGTGAACGAGAGAGAGAAATGGAGAGGGAAAATGGTTGGAGAGGGAGGGAGAGATGGAAGAAGGGGTTGAAGAGAGAGAGAGAGAGACGAGGGAGGGAGGTTGAGAAGAGAGAAAGAGAGACAAGGGGAAGGGAGGGGAGGCTGAGAAGGAGACAGACAGAAATTCACATGGAGTCTCCCGCACGATGCATACCAGATGAAACCTCAGCGTATCTGCCCCCATGCCACCTTCCCTCCCACACCACAACTTCCCTTCCCCCATCCTCATCCCTGTTTTCCCCTTCCTCTTATCCCGTCCCAGACCAAGGCCCGTAGACTGAGAGGAGGCTTGATGACCAGGACACAATGCGGGGCGTTGACACATCATCAGCACTGTAGACCCGCGTCTCTGGCTGTCCGTCAGCGATGGACAAGGAAGCCGTCCGATGAGTTCAGCCAGACACGGCGGCGGCCGGCAGCACAATGACCACTTCCCCATCTCCTCCCCAAGCCAAACAGCAATCACACAATACGTTCCGAGACGTTTATTCTTCAGGGTTCTCAGGCCAATTATGCACGGTAAACAGAGGGGCCATTGAAATGAGCCGCCATCCAGACGGCAGCGGTTTACGAGGGCCAAAGGAAAGAGGATTGGCGCGGTGAGTTTCTAGATGGTGGGCAGTTTTGAGACACAATATCATTTACATCAGCAAAACCTGATCGAGATGGGGAAAGGGGTCCAGCGATGACATTCGCTTAAATATTATTGCCAGGACAAAGAGGATAAATTTGACAGTCTTAATCTGAGGTGTGGTTTGGCTGGTAAATGTAAAGATAACATAATAATGATTTTCAATCGGTTTCACCCTCCTCACCTTATACATTGCATCCACGTCGCTCACTCCCGCTTCCCCGTACATAACCGCACCCAGGTTTGTGCCTTCACGATGCCAGCTCCGGCAGTTCCACAGGGCACATTCAGTATCAAGTCACCACTGAGAAACCCACCAGAGGAGACACGGCACTGCTGCCAAGTCACCTGGATGGTGTTCAGTGGCTCCTGTTCTGATTCAACACACACAGGACACCATCACCTACTTAACTATCGACTGACGATAATAACTGTTACTTCATGGAGCCAGTGTGAGTGAGCGACCTCCTCCTGAGGACGCCAGCACGTCTATCCGACGACAGTCCCCATGAACTCGCCCGTGCCGATGACCTTGACAGTCTTACCACGGAGATGGACGTGGAACGGAAATCGAAAATGCGACCACCACGTGAGCAGTGCATGAAGGGCCACAGAAATGGAAACTTTTGGCATGTGATGATCACTAAGGGTGAGAATGATGACGTGTGATGATCACTAAGGGTGAGAATGATGACGTATGATGATCACTAAGGGTGAGAATGATGACGTGTGATGATCACTAAGGGTGAGAATGATGACGTGTGATGATCACTAAGGGTGAGAATGATGACGTGTGATGATCACTAAGGGTGAGAATGATGATCAGTTCCATTCTAGTCAGAGAGTACGCGACAGAGCTTCATATAAGCTTCCTTATAAGATACACCCCAGCATCAACCGGCCACGGGTGATACAGACACCTGCAGTGGAGATGATGAGTAACTCTCTCCGAATCGCCTCCGTGATGTGGATGAAACTGGACTGCGTGGTCCTGGTCGTTCCATTTGAGTTCTTGGCACACTCAGCTCCGGCAATGGGTCTTCTGAAGGGAATCGATCCCACTACTTCTGAACGCGCAAATCCAAAGCACTAACCACTGCGATAGTTTACTAACATAGTGTGTTTGTTTGGTGAGAGTGTAAAATGTCCAATGCGCTTACCGAGTGTATAAGGAAGGCAGTGTAATGAATGAGGATGTTAATGAAAAATGAATGTTATTAGTGAGTCAGTCATGAATAATACTAGCCAGTGTATAAATACTGTGATATGACTACTGACTGTATGAATACTGTGATGTGACTACTGACTGTATGAATACTGTGATGTGACTACTGACTGTATAAATACTGTGATGTGACTACTGACTGTATAAATACTGTGGTGTGAATGTTGACTGTATAAATACTGTCACATGAATGTTGATTGTATGAATATTGTGATATGAATGTTGAGTGTATAAATACTGTGATGTGATTGTTGACTGTTTAAACAGTATGATATGACTGATGACTTTAAGTACTGTGATATATTTGATAACTGATAAATACTGTGACGTGATGTGATTGATGACTATAAATAATGTTATTTGATTCATGACTGTGTAATACTGTGATGTGATTGATGACTATAAATACTGTGATGTAATTGATGCTTGTATGAATACTGTGATGTGATTGAGGACTATAAAACTGCGATGTGACTGATGATTGTATAAAAACTGTGTTGTGATTGTTGACTGTTTAAATGCTGTGATGTGACCGACGGTTGTATAAATACTGTGATGCGACTTATGATTGTATCAATACTGTAATGTGACTGAGAATTGCATAAGTACTGTGATGTGACAATTGATTCAATAAATACTGTGATGTGCTGATGATTGTATAAATACTGTAATATAACTGATGACTATATGAATACTTGAATGTGTTCGATGACTGTGTAAACACTGTGATGTGTCAGATGACTGTATAAAAACTTTGACGTGACGAATGACTGTATAAAACTGTGATGTGACTGATGACTGTATAAACTCTGTGACACTGTGTAAACACTGTGATGTGACTGATGACTATAAGTACTGTGATATGACTGATGATTGTGTAAACCCTGTGACGTAATGGACGACTGTATAAAAACTGTGACGTGACGAATGACTGTAGAGAAACTGTGATGTGACTGATGACTGTACGTACACTGTCAGGTGACTAGTGACTGTACAGTGCTGTGATGAGACTCTTCGTCTGCTTCTCCCTCAACCCCGTGGGGAGTCAGTCCCGGGGGCACCACACTGTGAAGAACCGTTCACCAGGTGCCTCCAGTTCTGTCTTCTGTGTGCCAAGGGCTGGGTCTCTGCAGTTGTTCCCCCTGTCCACTCTGCAAGGTCGTCAGTCCATCAAGGTTTTTTTCCCTCCCGTCTTCCCTCCTTCAACTGTTCCTTGGAGGATTGTGTTAGTAAGGTCACTGGTTATTGTTACATACCTACATCAACGTTAGTGTTCTTTTCCTGACTGATGTGAGCCAATCTTCGCGGTGTCCTTTGTGCCGCCTGATGCTTTGACGCCCTCGTTGATTGGTGATGTGATTGGTGTATCTGATGTTTAATATCTTGCAGTAACATCTGGTGTCCATGGCTTTGCTTCTTATTTCCAGACCCCACTGTGAGAGCCCCTGTCTCGCATGTGTACAGGAGATGGAAAATAACAGTGCATGCAAGAGCTTTGTCTTGTGTGTCATGGGGCTGTGGTTGTCTTTTCGTATGGTGCTGTGGTTGTCTTTTCGTATGGGGCTGTGGTTGTCTTTTCGTATGGTGCTGTGGTTGTCTCCGCTGCCCTTGAGACGATTTCTGGTTCGGATCTCCGCCAAAGATGCGTATTTATACACACACACATACACACACACACACACACACACACACACACACACACACACACACACACACACACACACACACACGTACACACGTACACGCGCGCGCGCGATACAATACAACACAACACACACATACACATACACACATACACACACACACACTCACACACACACGCACGCGCACACACACACACACACACACACACACACACACACACACACACACACACACACACACACACACACACGAGCACAGTACAGCACAGCACATCACATCACAGAGACACAGAGAGAGAGAGAGAGTTGACTGTAACTCGAAGAACAAACTATACTACGTCAGTACAGAGAATCTCGTATGGAAATGTACTACATTTGAAAGTATAAATCAGAAATTAAACCAAGACAGAAACCAACCCATAGCTTTTGGCTGCGTCAGTACCCGTCATGACACAAGTGGTTCATTGTCGGGCTTGTAGATAATTCAGAAAAGACTTCTTCCCCTTAAGGAACGTAGTCCTGCCAAGTTAATGTCGATCCTTGGAGGAGTTAAAAATCTTCATGGATATTTGTTGATCGAACTCTCTAACCTAACGTCTTCAGGTCAATGCAACCGCTTTAAAGCAATCTGATCCCAAAAATGCCAAAAGAAGAAAAGAGTCGTTTTTGGTGATTCGATCGTAAACGGTTTCCGAACAATATCACAGGAGCAATAAATGGCTGAAATGAATAGCTCCACTGAACAGCTGGAACGGCGTGGAATCTTGAAATTGACTTGCGCTTTATTGATGAACCGTCAGTGAGACCAATGGTGTGGGGGAAGAGAGGCGGGGTGAGGGGGGAGTTGCAAAGTAATGAGCATTGAAAATCTGTGCAGGTGGAGACGCGCGCGCGCACGCAAACTCTCTCTCTCTCTCTCTCTCTCTGTCTCTCTGTCTCTGTCTCTGTCTCTGTCTCTCTCTCTCTCTCTCTCTCTCTCTCTCTCTCTCTCTCTCTCTCTCTCTCAGGCAGAGTTCAGAAGTGAGGATATGAATAATTAGACATAGTTAGTAACTGAGTGTGATAGTGAGTGCATGCCTCTGCGTGAGTGTGTGTGTGTGTGTGTGTGTGTGTGTGTGTGTGTGTGTGTGTGTGTGTGTGTGTGCGTATGTTTGAGTCTT
>CM065733.1:19797222-19802222 GCA_033310375.1 Conus canariensis | reverse complement strand
GTTAACGTAAGGCGCCGACAGAACACATGTATCAGCAGATGATTGGAGCTGCCTGCACAGAGAACAGATGGACAGGTCAGACAGACTGACACTGCAACAGCCAGGGGGGAAAGCAGCGGCGTGAAACAGACATTTCGCTTCAAGTTCTGATAGCTGTGGAAAAAAAACCCAGACAACCCACACTGCGAAGCCAGAACGCCTGAGCTGGTCACAGCTCTAAGCTCACATTCAGAGGGTTCCCTGTGTGGGGTCTGGACCTCCAACCTATGAAACCACATTCCGCTGACTGTCTGGAAGGCAGCTGTTCCGGCGCTGTCTGCGCAATGATAGACAGGTCTTTTCATCACCGTTTCCTTCCCCCCCCCCCCACCTCCTTCCTAGGAAGATTCCCTCCCATCTACCATGTCTGGTAAGATCGGAGTAGACGTCCAGCCTGAACGCAGCCTGCGCACAGACCCTGCAAACGTTACCTCCCTTTTGTCCCCCGAAGCTTCCCTGTAGAAGAGTTCATCAAACCGGTCCTCTTTTCCAGCGCGCTTGGACAGCGTTCCCGTCCCGTGTGGGATGGCAAAACTTCACCGTGGTCGTATTGATCATGAATAATTTGGCTGAGAACTCTCCGTCAGCGAATATTGCGTTCTTTATAAACCCACGCAAAACAAGCGACTGTTTGGCCTAGGATGGAGAGGGGCGGAGTGGTCATTGTGCTCCTGCCCGCCGGCTGGTCTTCATTTCAATGATTCGGCCTTTTCACTCCAGAGTCCGAACGGAAATGAAGAGAGACTGGGACTGCTTCCTTGCGGATTGTCATCTGCTGTCCGTCGTTGCATGTGTAATTGATCGTCTCTCTCTCTCTCTGTGTCTGTCTGTGTGTCTGTCTGTCTGTCTGTCTGTCTCTCTCTCTCTCTCTCTCTCTCTCTCTCTCTCTCTCTCTCTCTCTCTCTCTCTCTCCCCCTCTCTCTCTCTCTCTTATGTATCAGGACTGAATAAATCGACACCCTTGAATTATCCCTCATAGAAGATGTAGTCTGCTTCTCTCTCTCTCTCTCTCTCTCTCTCTCTCTCTCTCTCTCTCTCTCTCTCTGCACACACGCACACGTGCATTTTGTGTATGTGTGTGTGCGTCCCGCGCGCGCGCGCGCGCGCGCGCGCGTGTGTGTGTGTGTGTGTGTGTGTGTGTGTGTGAAAAATGTTAAGAAATACACCGTTGAATAGTTCGATCATAAACAAATGATGCAAGAAACTCTTTCACCATTATACCCTTGCAACACCACTATTGAATGCTGATTTTTTTTTATCCAGGTTACTTTTGGGGATTCCCTGCATATGGCTATGATATGGGAACACCGACTGCACAGACATTCAATCTGTGGATTTTTTTTCACATGTGTTTCCCTGACAATTCTGCGCCCTTACAAGATAAATGTCACAAAAAGTTCGTGCTGAAACGTGTGTACCTCTGCAGCGCCAAATCCAGTGTTATGTTCGGAAGGCTTTGAGTCTACTTAATAATTCGCTCCCTGCTCTACTGTTGTGGTAAAGTACGATACGTTAACTTCACACGACCAGTTTGGAGGGTGACGGGTCATCAGAAAATTCTAAGCCGGAAGAAAAGCATTTTTTCTCTTTAAAAAATCGAGGCAAATTGGCATTATAGTAACAATTAACATTAATTGATTCAAGCTCTACATACTCGTCGAATTTGAAGCAAAACGTTTCAGCAGTTTAGTTAGAGATATATATCTTACATGAAGGGTGTTTGATATGTTCATATGTAGATAATAATAATCATGACAATAATACTCATCATCATCATCATCATCATCAATGTATAATGCGCCGTATCGAGAATAGATTATCTGGCGCCTGGTAGTCGTCAGTCACAATAGGAAGACACTGAACGGACAGCACGACAGCAAAAAGGTCCTCAGAGAAGGAACCTCTTTCAGACAAGTGTTTCGACCCTAAACTTCTTACATTCTATGGCAGCCGGCCACATCTAGGTCATGAATTTTTATATGCCTTTCTGCTGCCAAAATTTGTTTTGCCCATTGCTGCCAGATTTCAGACAGCAACCTATGGATGGGTAGGTATATCACGGCGTTACCCTGTTAGGTGGATGTCTTACTCAAATTGCTATCGGACACCTGTTCTGAGCTGGTGAATCTAGGCCTTATGATGATCACTTTTGTTCCTCCTCGACCAGATCCAACCGGAACTCTTTTCAGACATTTCAGCCTTTAGAGTTCTTACCAGAACTCCAGGGCTTTTTCATGAGATCATAGCATGATGAGCCTACACCCCCTTGTTCCAGCTTCTATGGCAAGGACATCGGCTTGGAGGCCAGACTCTCTCAAGCTGCTGACGCACTAGCATGCTTCTCTGTCTTATGGATGTGAGCTTGCTCCATTCTGGTTTCATATGTCACAGTGAGTCCAAACAAAGTCTGTCTTTTTTGTGACCCTGGATGTTCCATGTACTTTCAGTCTTTAGCATGGGGTGGATTGGTCTCACAACCCAGTCTCCCGTGTCCTCAAGCACGGTTACCAGCTTTGCTTCACCCACTTTGTTCTACACGTGGATGGATTTCAGATATAGATTCAGCCTTGCTTAACGACAATAGAGTGCAACGTCAGTAAGATCAGGTGAGAGATCAAGCCATTTCCTTGTGTATTGTGTTGACTTGGACCTCCTTTGATTTCAGTGTGACACCGGACATCAGCGGAGGTCACAGAAGCTTCGGGATCAGCATGAACTGTGGGCACCAGACATCATAGTTGCCTGAGAGGCCACACTGGGTCTATTCAGCAGACTTCCTTCTGCCATTTGCTTGGTTTCCTTTCCCCTCTTTATCTCTAAAGGAGTCATCATGCTATCTTCCAAGGCTCTTGGCTGGCTCTTGTGTCACTGTCGGAATGGTCTGGTCGGCCACAGTGAGCGTGACTGTTTTAGCTTCATTTACTTTCCTTTCAGTAGAGGCTTCACGCGTTTGTTTGTTTTTTGCTTAAAACTCATCATCGATGAAGAAATTAATTTGTCTAACTGTTTCAGTGCTTTGTGTGTCTCATCTTCTTTGGAGGAAAGGACTGTGGTATCATCCTTGAGAACTTTCAGAAGGGGCATTCGCTGTCCATTCCCGGGGTCTGCTGAACTTGCATGGCTCGTGGCTCATAGCTAAGTTCAAGATAACCTGCATTGCCAACACAAACGGAGATGGAAAAAAGAACAATATCAACATACATACACACATGATTTACCAAAATCTAAGTTAGCTATTGGAAACTCGAATTTTGATATAAACGTGTGTACTGGTGTTCCACAAAACATCGCAACGATTATCGTCAACAATAATCTCACACATACACGCACCCTTTCTCACCCTTCCACAACCCCTCCCCTCCCCCTCCCTTTTTGATGGGAGTATTATCCGTGTCTTCCCTATCGGCTAAGATAGGGGTACACATCAAACCTAAATATAACCTTCTGTAGCCCCTTCAGGAGTAGGTCCCTTTGTCTGTTCTTTGACGAAGAAGTCATCAAACCAGTCCTCTTGTTCAAGGACGCCCAGACAATGGTGTCCTGAGGGGAAGGTTCACTGCGCTATCGCCATACTGACCATGAAAAGCATGGTAGAGACACTCGTTGAGAAATATCTGAAAGCGAACTGCGTTCATCTTAGACCACGAAAAAAAAACCATGGAGACTGTTTGGGTTAGGATGGAGAAGGGCAGAGATCATTGTGCTGTCCACTGCCCTGTCTTGATTTGAATGATTCGGCCTTTTCATTCCTGATTCGGAACGGAAATGAAGAGAGGCTGAGACTGCTTCCTTGTGTATTGTCGTCCACTGTCCATCGTTGAATACGTAATGAATCTCTCTCTCTCTCTCTCTCTCTCTCTCTCTCTCTCTCTATCTCTCTCTCTCTCTATCTATCTCTCCACCTCCCTCCCTCCCTCCCTCCCTCCCTTCCCTCTCTCTCTCTCTCTCTCTCTCTCTCTCTCTGTCTCTCTCTCCAAACAGGCAAGTATCTATAGTTAGGCAAATATCTATAACAGTATGAGACTATAGCCTAAAATTCCATCAGATGACTTGAGCGCTGTGTGTGTGTTTGTGTGGTGTGTGTGTGTGTGTGTGTGTGTGTGTGTGTGTGTGTGGATGCGCGCACGCGCATGTGCGTGCGTAGGTGCGCGCGCGCGTGTATGTGTGTGTGTGTGTGTGTTTGTGAATGTGTGTGTGTGTGCGTTGCGTGCGCGCGCGTGTGCGTGTGTGTGTGTGTGTGTGTGTGTGTGTGTGTGCCTTGCGCGCGTGAACGCACGTGCTCACATATATAAAATCATTTCACGAACCTTAAACAATCCTACATACCATAATTTTCACTCATCTTCATCTATTGGAAGATCTTTTGACAGTTTGGGTTTCGTTTACATAACTATTATTATCATCATTATTAAGAGTTCTTATATAGCCTATCATGGGTTAGAGACCAAGTTCTAAGCGCTTATAATCCAATGTGTGTTGGGGGGTTTTCACACAGTGACTGCCAGCCTGGGTAGAGCCGACTGAAGAACTGTCTGCTGGCGACGTTCAGTCGTTTCCCGCGTTTCTCAGTCTGTCAGTCACTCCATTTGTAATCCATATTTTCGTTCTTTCAGTGCATGCAACATGTCTGCGTGTCATCCATTTACACGGCCAAGCTGGCCTTCTCTTCTGAACACTGGTGATCGAATTTTATACGTGTGCAAGATGTTATGCGTGTATTCACACATGGAACCTCGGTTCTTTTGAAGAGCCTTATTGGATGTTGAGTCAGAACAAATCTTAGCTCCGAGGGAAAAATCCTCCTGTACCAAAACAGCCCAGCGTAGATTCGAACTCAGTACCCCAGGATCATCAGGATCACGGCTCCGGCGCTCTTCCCTCTGAGCTGTTCCGGCCCCTAAAGATCTCAGACATTTACTTTTGAACGCAGCCAGACGCAGAGCCCTCCAGTATAGGTCACA
>CM065733.1:19772222-19777222 GCA_033310375.1 Conus canariensis | reverse complement strand
AATTTCGTCCGATACCTGGTTCTCATGCGAGGCGTAGTCACGTGCCTGCCGTTCATTGCCTTAAGGGACAAAACCCAAGAAACTAAGGGCTATCTCACACGGGAGTTCTGAAACAACCTGCTGTGCCCACACAAACGGGCTGCACAGTATATCCTGTATACCTGTCTATCCTACATTGGAAAGAAACGGGTTTGGAAGATATTCCGCGCATGAAGTATGACGACGTGATCTAATCTGGCAAGAAAAAAAGATTTCTTAGATTTAGCATCATGAGCCAATAATCGGCGCTGCTGGTACATATACCTGACAATGCCTTGCCGGACAATCAAACAGCGCACGTGAACCGGACAGGCCCAATTCAAAATTCTAAAACATGATATAAACTTTGTTTCGGATCAGTACTTCCTTTACTACGTAGCTGCAGGAAAAAGAAATTGAAGACTGAAAGATATACGAATAAAAAAGCATCCCGCAAGTAGGTGTCCTTCATACATCTTCTTTAATGATTACAGTAAAGCAGTTGGCACTTAAGTCCCGTGGCTGGAAATAAAAGTCTCCAAAAAATGCTTCTGGCTCTGAACTGTGTGCTGTTTTTTTGAATGGATTTTTCACTCGGAAACAATGTAGTGTGATACAGGCCTAAAGCGCATTGTACTAAGAGCATATGCGAAATGTCTTGCTTACGAAAGTGTATGACAAAATTGTCAATGCAGGGCACATAATGCCGCAGGCTTTTTTTTCTACGGCACAAAACATTATTTCATGAGTTCTGTGTGTCCTAGGCCTTAGAGCTGATAAAAGCTATGGGACCCTTGTTCATTTCATGGCCATGATGTCTCTGAATACAGGAAAGGAATTACGTGCTGAACGTGCTTCCGCTTGCCGTCGCCAGCTTAAGGCCGACACCGCTTTCCCGCGTTATGAGCGCCAGAAACGGTGAAGCGAAAAAGAAGAGCCATGAAAATGGAAATAACATGAAGCTGCGTCACTGATTGGTGACGTGGCTGTTTGGGGAGAAGGTAGGGTTGTGGAATAGGATGGAATATGGAGGGACTGGAGGGAGGGGGGGGGGGGAGGCGGAAGGGTGTCGACCCTGTTCATGTGTTACCGCCAAGACCACATCCAAAAGCCGACAGGGCAGGAGGAGACCAGGACTGTACAGCCAGTGTCGTCTCCATCACGGCTGTGTTTTAACAGTGTGGAGAGAAATGCTCGGCAAACACTGCAGGTGTATGAATTTCCCGGGCCTGTTGGAGGCCATTCTATATTTTGAAATGAAAAGTACAGTTCTGTGGTCTCGGATGTACGTGGACTTCCATACCATTATCTTTCTCTCTCTCTCTCTCTCTCCTCTCTCTCCTCGCTCCCCTCTCCCTCTCTCTCTCTCTCTCTCTCTCTCTCTCTCAATCACACTTTTATTTTCTTACGGTGTGGATGATAAAGAGCGAAGAAGACATGATTCCATTAGACAGAAATGTCAAAATTAATGAACAGCAACTAATCTTGTTGCCAGGGTCAAGGAGGCAATTTTAGGGTGGATGGGAGGGTGAGACGGAGGAAAGCGAGGAGAGAGGAGGGGGGAGAGGCAGAAGAATGGTGGTAGGGGTGGGGGAGGGGGGGGGGTAGTCGAAACCTGGCAGGTTTGTTGTCTCTACGGTAGGTCTATTCAGAGGCCACCGAATAAAGACAGAACAGAGAAGGAAAGACGGATGAAAGATCAAAAGGACGGAAAACAGACAAAAAGACGGTAGGAGAAGCGAAAGAAGAAGAAATGGAAAGTTTAGAGGCATGATCAGTCCCTTTGGAGTTCTACATAAGACTTCTTTATCATTTTTTGGCGTCGGTTCTGAGGTTAGTAAGTGAATAAATGATGGGAGCAGAAAATTATGAATGCGTCTCTAGTGTGAAATGTTACGAAGCAGAGGTCAGCGTGTTCGTGTTTCAAAATTTTCATTTCTTCAGCGCCTAGCATATGACGCGATTTTTTTTTTTTTACGTCACACCGATGATGTTTTCTTTTGTTTGAGGCCGCGAAGTAAGATTTCACTTTGAAAAGTGTTACTTTTCAACATTTGGGGGAAAACAAAGTAAAATTTACATTACGTTCCTCTCTCTCTCTCTCTCTCTCTCTCTCTCTCTCTCTCTGTGTGTGTGTGTGTGTGTGTGTGTGTGTGTGTGTGTGTGTGTGTGTGTGAAGATCTGTTATTCTGAAAACAAGAAAAGAATGTTTTGATTACGCCTGTTACGCTGCTTTTTATCCACAGTAAACTCACCTGGTCTTACTTACCTATATTTTGTAACATATATCTGAATGAGGTCTCTCTTGGTTCTGCCTTTAGCATTAAAGTTATTCAATTGTCCACCTCTGCTGAAGAGGAATAGCATTACTTTGTCTGATCTTGACATTTAGTTTGATATTTGTCATGCTGATTCATGTAATTCTTTCTTTTTTAAATGCCGTTTACCAGTGCCTAAATCAATAAGTATAATCAATCAAAAGTTCAGGTGTGTTATATTGAAAATATTGCAAAAAATATTGGTTACAGATGCACGGCCGTGACGAGTCAGTGACATCTTGACACGGGGCTTGGCTGGAAAATTCCTACCAATGTTTATCGTGTGTGATTCATTCATGTTTATACTGGCTGAGAAAGGGCCGACGTTAAAGTTTACCATGGACACACACACGCGCACCCACAAGCATAGACTTATGCGTACACACACACACACACACACACACACACACACACGCCGCGCGCGCGCGCGCGCGCACACACACACACACACACACACACACACACACACACACACACACACACACACTCGCACGCACACCCCCATGCACACACGCTTGCACACGGAAAAACCAAATCTGCATGATTACGAAGACGCATTTTGTTTGCACTCGTGAGTCAAAATGAAAAAAAAAAAAGGAAAAAGAAAACAACAGAACCTAGGAGAGTAGCGAAAAAAAAAAAAAAAAAAAAAAACCGGGGGGGGGGGGGGGGGGGGGCATGGGGGGGGGAGGGGGGGCATGGGGGGGGGGGGGGGGAATGCAGGAAAAAAGCATTTTTTTAAAAACTGTTATCGAATGTGGTTTAAAAAAAAAAAAAAAAAGTATAATCATTTCTTAAACTTGTGCACAAAGAGTGCTCGTTCTTTAAGGACACGCCTCCTCCTTCCCGTCCGACTCGCCCGTTCTTGAGCAACTAAGGAGACACACACAACACTGACCATTAAACATGGCGGGGGCCACGCCCTTCATCAGTGGCTTCGCAATCAACCTCGACTGGAAGGAGAGGGGACGATTATGAGGCAAAAGGCTTTGATCTTATGGCTAACAGATAAAAACGTTTTGTCTTCATATAAAGAGACAGACAGAGAGACAGACAGACAGAGAGACAGACAGAGAGAAGGGGGAGGGGGGCTGGGGACTGGGTAAGGAGAGCAGTGAGAAGATGGGGGAGGGTGTGAGAAGCGAAGCGATGAGGAGTGGGAGGGGGGGGGGGGAGGTTGTTGTCACGGGTGATATGTTGGATTTCCAGTAGGAATGTGACTAGTAAAAATGAAATAGATAAATATATGTGTATATATAGAGAGAGAAAGAGAGACGGACAGAGAGACAGAGACTGAGGTAGGTTTTATGGACAATTGCGTAAGATCAACATAGCTTACGAGGTCAAAAGTTGAATATTCTTGGGCATATTCAGTACCTTTTCTTTTCCTGCAAATATTTCATCCATTCACACACACACACACACACACACACACACACACACACACACACACACACACACACACACACACACACTGCGTATTAGATAAAAGAGAGAAAAGGTGCACTTTTCGTGTGTGTGTGTTTTTTTTCCCCTAATGTGGGTTTTTTTTCCCCCTGAGTTGAAAGTACAAAACTCCTTCCCTGGAGGTAAATGCTTTTCCATAATCATTTCGAAATTACACGCAGTTGATACCTTGGAAAAACTTGTACACTCCTCATTGTGCTATATGTTGATTTGAAAGAAAAAAGTCTTTAAGAATTGCAATGCAAAATGAGGGACATCAGATTAAAAAAAATTAAGTTTATACTACATTACGTTATGCTCATATGTGTGAAGTTACTAAGCTAAACTTTTCACAGGTTCGCTTACAATGCGGCATACGCTGGAAGGAACTGACAAACTTTGCTATAAGAAAAAAAAAATGAAAGAAAGAAAGAAAGAAAAGGTGCAACAGAAAGTGCCAGTGTTGGGTCGTTGTCTAGGATTATCTTACTATTCTAGGAAGTCAATTCATTTTCGCAGATGTGTTGCCCACTAAGTTTTTTTTAATGTTTAAGTAGATTTCAAATGTCTAGTCTTATCTTACTATTCTAGGAAGTCAGTTTAACTTTTGCAAATTTATTGCCCACTATTTTTTTTAATGTAAAAGTTGACTCCAAATGTATAGTCTCATCTTACAATTCAAGGAAGTCGGTTTAATGATTTTCGCAAATTTATTGCCCACTATTTTTCTTTTATGTAAAAGTTGATTCCAAATGTCTAGTCTTATTTTGCTATTCGAGGAAGTCAGTTCAACTTTTGCTAATTTATTGCCCACTGATTTTTCTATGTAAAAGTTAATTCCAAATGTCTAGTCTTATCTTACCATTCTAGGAAGTCAGTTTTATTCTCGTAAACTCATTGCCAACTTTTTGTTGTTGTTGTGAAAGTAGATTCCAAATGTCTAGTCTTATCTTACTGTTCTAGGAAGTCAATTTGCTTTTCGCATATTTATTGTCCACTAATCTTTTTTACGTAAAAGCAGATTCCAAATGTCTAGTCTTATCTTACTATGCTAGGAAGTCAATTTGATTTTCGCATATTTGTTGACCACTAATTTTTTTTTTTTTTTAACGTAAAAGCAAATTCCAAATGTATAGTCTTATCTTACTATGCTAGGAAGTCAATTTGCTTTTCGCATATTTATTGTCCACTAATCTTTTTTACGTAAAAGCAGATTCC
>CM065733.1:19762222-19764722 GCA_033310375.1 Conus canariensis | reverse complement strand
GAGAAGTACGGACACATGACGGACATGTCCTGTACTGTACTGGAGGAAAAGGCAAACATGTACGTGGAGTGGGGTGTAGGGCACACATGTCCGTGGTGTGGGGTGTAGGGCAAACATGTACGTGGAGTGGGGTGTAGGGCAAACATGTACGTGGAGTGGGGTGTAGGGCAAACATGTACGTGGAGTGGGGTGTAGGGCAAACATGTCCGTGGAGTGGGGTGTAGGGCACACATGTCCGTGGTGTGGGGTGTAGGGCACACATGTCCGTGGTGTGGGGTGTAGGGCAAACATGTGCGTGGAGTGGGGTGTAGGGCAAACATGTACGTGGAGTGGGATGTAGGGCAAACATGTACGTGGAGTGGGATGTCGGGCAAACATGTACGTGGAGTGGGGTGTAGGGAAAACATGTACGTGGAGTGGGGTGTAGGGCAAACATGTACGTGGAGTGGGGTGTAGGGCAAACATGTACGTGGAGTGGGGTGTAGGGCAAACATGTACGTGGAGTGGGGTGTAGGGCAAACATGTACGTGGAGTGGGGTGTAGGGAAAACATGTACGTGGAGTGGGGTGTAGGGCAAACATGTCCGTGGAGTGGGGTGTAGGGCAAACATGTACGTGGAGTGGGGTGTAGGGCAAACATGTACGTGGAGTGGGGTGTAGGGCAAACATGTACGTGGAGTGGGGTGTAGGGCAAACATGTACGTGGAGTGGGGTGTAGGGCACACATGTACGTGGAGTGAGGTGTTTAGTCAGCAAGTATGCTGAGCTGGGGTGTTACGCTGTTGCCAGCAGGATCATGACCGTCCGTCTGCGAGCAAAACCATTTAGCATCACGGTAGTGTAGACATACGTTCCCCCACGTCAGACTATGATAATGACCACACCGAAGAGCGCAACTCTCAGCTCCAAACAGCCACCAGTTAGGTCGACAAGGACGACACCTTCGTCGTTCAGGGTGAAAAGAACGCCAAGGTGCCCGAAGAGATGGAGATGGGGGGAGGTTATTTGGGCCCTTGCTGTAGTAAGTCCACCAGCGATTGGGAATTAGACCAACCAGCGTTGGCCAGTGATGATGGTTTTGTATGTGTCAACACTCTGGGTGAGCATGAAGCATCCCGACGATGAACATGGCACTTCCTGAGCAGTCAGTGCCACAGCCAAACAGACTATAGCCTTCTGAGGAACCTGCACAGGTCTGACCTCCACAGGGAGCTGGAGCGGAAGACAGAAAAAGACAGGACCGACATTTCAGAATTGACAGGGAAGCCAGTTTGCATGGACACACAACCTTGACCTTGGCCTTGACACACAACCGACAGAACTGGAAAACCTGAAGTTTTCTTCAGAGTGCTTCCCCAGTGCCTCCTCACGGAGCTACAAGAGAAGAAAAATGCACACTTGAGATATTACTAGAGGCCTCGGCGTCTTCATTTGTGGTGTGCTACCAGCTGCCGTAGCGACATGGTCAGTGTCACGGACTCTGGCTGGGAGGTTCTAGGTCGATTCCCGTCAGAGATATTTATTTGTTTATTTATTCGTTCATTTATCTGTTTACTTATTTATTTTTAGGGGAGGGGAAACGAGGTGGGGGGAGGGGGGAGGCTAGCTCCTACCCGGAGTTAAATTTGCTATGGACTCAACTGCGAAGACTGCGACCATACAGTCGAGTCTCTTCCACTTATTTGATACATCTGTGAGAGTGATGTTAAAATTTCATGACCAGCACTGCAAGTCTCTGTATCTCTCTGGTCTGGTTGACGCCGGGATATATTATGAGAGTAAACATAGACGATAGCTTTGTCATGCGATCTCAGACCTGCGTGGAAATCCCTCGCATCAATTTCATCATCGTCATCCTAATTGATCAGCATAATAAAAAAAAAAGTTTGTCTCAAATTCTGTGGCCCTTCATACCCCCTACTCTCATGGTGACGTCAGTTTCGTTTACTTCCCGACCGCTGTGCCCTTGGTGTTGTTCTGTGGGGTTCACCGGCATTGACTCATATGGACTGTTGTTGAACTGACGGTGGTGACGCCATCTGGTTGGAGAGCTCACTCATGTTGGCTCCGCAATGACGCAGTTATTGTCGTCAGTAGGGGGCTTAATAGATGGCGTTTTGCGTATGCAGCGTCAGAACTGACGCCACTGAACACCATCGATGTGACTCAGCAGCAGTGCAGTGTCTCCTCTGATGGGTTGCCTCATGACGACGTGACACCGACTGCTCCCTGTGGCTTGCCGGTGCTGAGGCTGTGGCGGGACGGGTCTGGTTGTGGCTGTGAACGGGGCGGTTGGACCGAGCGGCGCGGGTGCAATACCACTGAGGTGGCACAGAAGACGAGGCAGGAAAATAAATTGTGGTGTGCCGCCACATACTGTGTTTGGATGTCGTACACCAAGCCTCGTCCTGTGGCGCTGTTTATGAGGGAAATGTGGCCTTGTCTGGCCTGAAGGGATCGGCTTCGATCTGGCCAATCGCTGGGGGAGAGAACAGGGAACA
>CM065733.1:19712222-19749722 GCA_033310375.1 Conus canariensis | reverse complement strand
CTACTTTGAAAGAGAAAAATCCCTGCCACAGAAAAAAACTTTTGTTAATAATCATTTTCAGCTTTCAGATAATATTTGTTTCCACTCACTTTTTTGGTGCTTCCAAAATCATCAAGATACCTATGTATGTTCATGCTTACCTTTTCCTTTCATTGTTCATGCCTGCACTGGCAATTCAATGCCTTGATTAACGATTAAACTGTTTTTCTACAGAGGTGAGGGTAACTCCCACATAGCACCGCAGAAACACAGCCCCTATAAAATACCAGCACAGTTGATGTCGGTCTCTCTTTCAAACACCTTTGCTGACACTGACTGCTATCTTAGATATGAACAAATGTATTAGTAAACATAGGATAAACACAGTCAAGCGTCATACACGTGACGTCATAACATTACGTCACACTGATGATGCACATTTAGAAAAAGTCCTGTCATCTCCTGCATGGCACGTTGCAGCCCGAAGGCCTTGACATCAGAGAGTGACGTTTTCTTTCCAGCCTTCAACCACCCAGCCTCCACTTTTCCCTCGTCGACCTTACTTTTCTGCCCCGCCCCCTTTCTCTTCCAACTAGACTTCCCTCGCCCACTTCTGTTTTTGCTCCCATCCCGACACCACCTTACTTTCTTCCCACCCCCACCCACCCCCTTTACCCCCTCTGGCCACCTGTGGGTTTTTTTCCCCCTTTCACCACCACCCCACCCTTTTTCCTCATCCCCATCTCTATTCCTCACTTGCTTCTGTTTTCCTTCCTCCCCTCTTGACACGCCACTCCCTTCCCCCCCCCCCCCACTCCTTTTTCCCCCCATACCAATCCCATTACCGATCCTTTGTTTTTTCTTCTCCTCCTCTTTTATTACCTACAAGTCCCCTGCCCCCCCCCCCCCCCCCCCCCCCACTCCGTCCACGAAACATCACTCCCTTTCCTTTTCCGTATCATTCCCACAACCACTTCTAGTTTCTTCTCTCCTTCTCTCCTTATTTTTTTCCATTCTCTGCTGTTTTGACCCATCCCAGACACCATACTCCTGAACACCTGTATTCTGCCCCTTGTTAGAAAAGGTCATCCCCTGGAATTAACTACTGGCCACCAGAAGAGTGAGCTGAATTCACCACTGCCATCGTGCATCTCCAGTCACCTGAAGAAGCATGCATGACTCGACATGCCGTCTGTCCATCCCTCAAGGTACCTGTACGTTCACACCCAGTGTTCTTTTCCTTAGTGTTACAGGGACCAGCCGTCATTTCTTCTTCATTCGTATGACTAAAGCGTTAAGCATTTAACAGAAATAGATTTCTTGGACGAAGTTTTCACCTAAACGGGCATGTAGGTGGTCCATTGCGAAATATCACACACACACACACACACACACACACACACACACACACACACACACACACACAGAGAGAGAGAGAGAGAGAGAGAGAGAGAAGAGAGAGAGAGAGAAGCTAATCAAGGTCATTACTTTGCGCACTGTACGAGACAGGGAGATGGAAGGAAAGGGGAAAGATGGGGTCGGTGTTGCCGTAGGGCTAGCAACCGTTAAAGTGTTAAAGCCGTTTATTCAGGAGAATGTTAAAAACAAAACAAACAACAACAAAAACCTTGCTGTTGATCTGTTTTAGTTCGATGGAAAGCAGTGCATGTTAGTCGCCTACTGTAACAACAAGAACGTTATAGTGTCTTTACCATCTGCTGCTCTTGGCTGTAAAGAAAACATAGCAAGTGTCTTTAACACCTGCTGCTAGTGGCCGTAAAGAAGAAACGGGGTCCAGTTTTGTGCCGATTTCACACAAGCCCACTGCTTTTACACGCACTGGTAGCTTTTAAAAGGTGTGGGGACTCCATGCTCCATACCACGAGATGAGTCACTCGCAATGAAACGTGTACTCATAGAGCGGTAGGATTCCCACGACATTCAACATAAACAGTACAGCAGATCCCACGAATACCTTGTTCAGGCATGTTCCACTGGATGTGATTGTTCACTTCTTGAAGAGATTTGTTTTTCGTTTGACTGAAGATTTTTTAATGGAAAATAGATGCTATTCGAAGGCGTTTTGAGTGTAATTGAAAGAAACTTAGATCTAGTTGCAAAGTGAGATGACTGCAGGCGGAAATCTAAACAAATCTCAAATAAATGTTAGCAAACCGCCCCCCCCAAAAAAAACCCCAAAAAACAACAACAACAACAACAAAACGTGGACAATCGAATCACAAGACAAAACACGAGGCGTTTCAACGTCTTAGGTCTTCTTCAGGCAAGATACAGAACAATTAGGACAACGAAAATGAACGAGCGATCACTTATCTTCAATCACTTCAGCGCAAGATAGGCGTTTTGTTAAATGTCTGGAGTGTGAGCCAAGCCGTTGGACTGTGGGCGGTTGGAGATGCTTGTTGTTTAAATCCCCGTTGTCCCAATTGTTTTGTATCTTGCCTGAAGTAGACCTAAGAGGTCGAAACGCGTCGTGTTTTGTCTTGTGATTCGTTTGTCCACGTTTCTTCTTTTTTTTGCGGTTCGCTACCATTTATTTAAGATTTGAAAGAAACTTGTTTGCTGAGACTTTGTCCTGTGAAGAAACACGCATCCAGAACCTATTTTGACGAATTTACAATTCGGAGATGCCCCCTTTTCCACGCGATCGGCGTGGCGATAACCAAGACGAATGGGTCTACAGTTTGTGAGACCCATTGATCTCATTCTTGCCATTGAGTCACATTTTGCCCGTTATTGCATTTGCTGACAAAGGATCTTAAATCAGCGGTGTAGGATGGGCAACACTCGCCAGCAAATGGGGATTTAAACAACAAGCATCTCCAACCGCCCACAGTCCAACGGCTTGGCTCACAATCCAGACACTTAACAAAAACGCTGAAGCATCAGGCGACTAGTGCCGTAACCAGACTGTGCTTCTGCAGCTACTGATGAAATGACCTCTGCTGGAGTGATCTAGGGAGAATGATTAGGTGCAATTTGATATCTATTGTCTGCGACCTCCGAAGAATATATTTGTTGAAAAGTTACATTTCTGTTCCATATTTTGTGTAAGCGAAACGTAGAGAATTATTATGTGCAATTTGATATCTGTTATCTGCGACATCCGAAGAACATATTTGTTGAAAAGTTACATTTCTGTTCCATATTTTGTGTTAACGAAGCGTTACAACACCAGACGGCCTAGCAGACATGACAGCACTTGTTGCTGTGTAGATATGTTGGGTACAGGGTACATGGGCAAGCTTGGAACATCCTTTTTGGGGGATGATGTTTCCTTGTTTGTTCTGTGTGCTCGGTGCTGTCATGTCTGCTAGGCGATTCGGTGTCGTAAGCAGCATTCCCTTGGAGTAGTATGCTTTCTTGTGGGAGCAAGAGTTACCCTACTTGTTTATTTTTTTTTTTTTTTTTTTTGTTTACTGTTCCCTCTCTCATTTCACATTTACTTTCGTTTCAATTAAATCGAGGTTATTTGTATTTAATTCTGTTCGTCCTTGTACTTGTCTGACTCTATTCAAGTTTTAAAAGGCTTTGCCAGTCTTGAATAAAAGTTAATTTATATGTGTTCATTTCTCCAGTTCTTGTTGATGTGTAGATGTGTTCGGTACAGGGTATATGGGCAAGGTTGGAATACATATGTTTTTGGAGGGGGGGGGGATGTTTTCTTGTTTGTTCTGTGTGCTCTGTGCTGTCATGTCTGTTAGGCGATTCGGTGTCGTAAACAGCATTCCTTTGCAGTTACGTTTTCTTGTGAGAGCAAGAGTTACCCTATTTGTTTACTGTTTCCTGCGTCATTTCATGCTTGCTTTAATACTTACAGTTAAAAACCCAGTTATTTGAAAGTTGCTTATTTTACCAATGATGTAGTGACATGTGTATGGTTTTAATTAAGCGCTAAATACAGGTACGTTTTCGATATCAGTCGCTGAAATTATCAGAGGCAGGAAAATTCCTTACATGAAATGCAAAGTAAAAATGAATCCTTTTCACATTCGTCCATGTTCAGTGTCATCGAGGACCTATCGTTTTTCAGGAGTTCCTTCTGTTCTCTTGTTGTCTGCGTGACTATCACTTCAAGGAGTTTTTTTTTTTTAATAACACTTTGACAACTTTTGACCTAAATGTAAAAGAAGAGAGAGAGAGAGAGAGAGGAGGAGGAGGAAAAGGAACTTGGAGTTTTCTTTCAGATTCGACCAAAAGGAGATACACCTTTCTAAACTCCGACCCAGTACATTTTACAATCTGTAAAACATATCGATGATAGCAGCTTCTTTCTGTCTTCTACTTTTTTTCCCCACTGGACCTGCTAAATTGGACAGACAAGTAATAGCGACAAATGGAACTGACATTAACGACCGTGATAAACAGCCGAAAGAGGCGGCTGCTAAGTGTCGTCCCCGTCATGTTCTGCTGATAAAAAAAAAAAAGAAATGATGTGTGTTGCCAGTGTTGGGTCTTGATGCTGTCGTGTCGATGAAATATTTACGGCGTGCTGTTGCGGGGAGTCCGGTTACCGACCGAACGATGAGTGCAACATAAACCCCGACAGTGGCTCCCACCCTGCGATTTCTGACTTCACCCAACTCCGAGCGTTGAAGCTTTCCTGGGGGGAAATAAGGTGAGTTTTTTTTCCTCCACTTTCTTCTGGCCTCCCTCCGTGGGCATCTTAGGGGCATCTTTCCCTGTCTTCTGTAACCCTTGTTTTCTGAAAATGCTGTGCTCGTAGTTTTCTTTCCTGTCTCTCTATTTTTGATTCTTGCAGTTTTGTTGTTTAAGTTTTACTTTACTGTCGTTGGCCGTGTTTTTTGGGTTTTTTTTGTTGTTGTTTGTTTTTTTTGTTTTTTTTGTTTTTTTTTCTGCCTTGCTAAGAGTTGTCTTTCCTGCACCTGTCTTTAATTGTTGAATTTTTTGTCTTAAGTTTGAGGCTACTTTGTTTCGCTGTCACTGGTCTTTTTTTTTCTTTCTGCCTTTGTGGCCGAGATGTTTGTCTTTGTTAAAAAAAAATCTTGTTTTGCCTGTTTATAATTTATAAGACAGCATTTTTTAAAATGTTACCTGGCTACTAGTGTTCAAACGGGACACTAGTTGTTCATTGCATATAAATGCATGTATGTGTATGTGTGTGTGTATGTTTGTATGGAGATATATATATATATATATATATATATATATATATATATATATATATATGGTGGCAATCAAAATTATGGTCAACCTATTGTCAATCCGCACCCTTTGGCCCCCTCACCCTTCACTCCCATCCTAATTTTATGTTTCCTGTTGATGAAATGTTTTATACTCAACGTTTTATTTTAAAGTTAAAACATTTTACTTAAGGTGCCTTTTCCCTACTGTATACATTCGTGATTCGTGTTCAGGATCTGAGGGTGGAGAATGCGAGCTTTTTACTGGCACAGTCTGTACCCCCTGACGAAGGCAAATAAAGCCGAAAATCTGGGATATTTTAATCTTGTTTGTTTGGATTTTTATCTACATTGACTGTTTTATATATATATATATATATATATATATATATATATATATATATATAAGCAAAGTAAATGGAACAGAAAACACCATTAAAAAAAAAAAAAACCATAAGGGCCGACAGACACCACAAAATGGAGAGCTGGTTCCAGAAAATAGTGTCGTGTCTTGGATGCATGACATGTACATCGTGTCAGATGCATGACATGTACATCGTGTCAGATGCATGACATGTACATCGTGTCAGATACATGCCTTTGAATCAATCGGAGCAGCTGGCATTGTGACCTTGACCTACTTTTGTCTGCTGTACGGATGTGAACAGATTTCCTATATATTATAAATTCTATGTGTGTGTGCGCGCGCGCGCGTGTGTGTGTGTGTGTGTGCGTGTGTGTGTGTGTGTGTGTGTGTGTGCGCGCGCGCGCGTACGCGCGCACGCACACACGCGCTTCTGGACAGAACCTGTTGTTTGATACGAAGTATCGTCACCGTCATCATCATTTACAAAACAGGGCATGTGAACCACAACATGTTTCTGCCATACAATCACAAACACGGACAAACTGGACAGGAAACGTGGCTAGTGAACGTAGCTGTTGTTTGTCATTCGTGGGCGAAGATGACCACGATTTCTGCTGTCACTGAATGGTGGTGTGTGTACGAAGACGGCTGATCAGGCCGATCCTCGCATTGAATAATCTGTTGCAATGTGGACAGGGCAGACGTGGAGATTAGCAAAGCTGAAAGGTGGTGCTTGCTCTGTTTTTCTGACGCTGATGTTTTTGCTAGTTAGTGAAGAGGCTGCGAATTTCAAAAAGTGCAGAATGAGAAATATGCGTTGCTTTATGTAAAATTCTGTCTGTGTGTAGGTGCGTAAATAAAGGTAAACTTGGTGGAAAATTTGCATTATCTGAAAATTGGCAAAGATTACTCTGTGAAAAATAAATCAACTTTGCGTCATTTCTCATGCCTATTAATCAACGAACCATCAGACGCATATATAACGCACACAATAACGCGCGTTCACGAGTACGCCTACACACACACACACACACACACACACACACACACACACACACACACACACATACACACACACACACACACACACACACACACACACACACACACACACACACACACACACACACACACACACACACACACACACACACGTCAAATATTTGGCATGCTCCTTCGTCTTCGAGCACAACCTTTATTTAAGATAAGTGCTACATGCCCCCCCCCCCCCTCTCCACCCCCCCTCTCTCTCTCTCTCTCTCTATCTCTTCTCTCTCTCTCTCTCTGGGTGGGGGTGAGGGAGGTATGGGGGGAGGAGTGGTTGAGGGGGGAGGGAAGTGCATGACAGGCAATGGCGTCCGGATAGCAGCTTTTGCTGACTAGTGCGAAGAATTTTGCTTTCTACAGAGGTGTTTGAAATTTTTCGAACTCGTATTCTGTGCAGTGATACATTAAGTGATCAGTGACAATGGAACTAAGTGATAATGGTGGACTTGATGACGTGGAGGGCCGCTATCGGCATTTTGGGGGGCAGTCTGAAGCTAAGTCAAAGGTCATACGAAATAAGGTTGATGTTTTTTTAACAGGACGGCATTGACAGGAACAGCGAGCCAGGTAATTTCGGCTGATGTTATCGTCACATCTCTTTTGTGTTGTTTCATCATAGCTTTTACAGTTTTCGTAGAAATGTGGCCAAAGTGACGTCAGTGGGTAATGTTTTGTTTCAGGGAAACGTAAACGCGAACTGAGACGTATGCAAAAGTTCTGATGTGTAGCAATACATTTGTGTCAGGCGGCACGCACGTGCAAGTGCTTGATCTTGCTGTTTGTGTCGTTCATGCAAGGTTCTTTGGCCGTAGGCTTCTTCTTAGTGGGTGACATTGAGAAACGGACCCCAAAACCAACAACGCTACTCCAGACAAGAAATGACAGCGGCGACGAACTTGACGACAGGACAAGAAGACGTGATTGACAGACTTATGAAAGTCGTTGGGCAACAATGTCAGCTGCAGACAACACTTTTGAGGAACGATCTGGGTGAAGTAAAAAAACAACAACAGCAACAACAAAACAACGAATTCAGTTATGCAACAACGGAGGAGACAAACAGACGATGAGACAGACTGGGAACAGCACCGGCAGTTGACACAGACAGTGACAGACATGACGACTAAAATACCACACCTGTGTTGCTATGTCAGAGGACAGAAACGCAGAAACACATCAACTGACTGAACCAATACAGAAAGTGAAAAGAGGAGGTTGAGAGACTGAAAGTAGACACTGACAGGCTAGAAAACTTCTCTCGCCGAGATAATCTGCATTTTTTTCGGGATTCCCGATAAGCAGCCATGTGAACTAGTTCACACAGGTGTCTGAGAAGCAGTCGATGGTCAAAATGATACTGATCATCATAGGCACTGGACAGAAGATATGCCACTTAACGAGCACACCGGACAGGTTACGCATGTGATGATCAAATTAGACTATTGATTGTTAAATTTAGAAGATGGGAAGGCAAAATGTCTTTAACTATGCATAGAGACACTCTGCAACAATTCCTAGACAGGGGAGTTAGCGTGGTAAACGACCATGTTAGAGCGCCGGTCCACAAAGTGGCATTTTTACATTAGATGTGTTGTGAAGATATAAGAAGCATGTATCCCAGTCATTTCTTTAACATTCGACTTTTGATCCCATCTTGCGCAACATTTTGGACGTGTGTTTTTATCAGTATGTATTCCATAGTATGATTTTGACCCTTTGAATGGAGACGTTAGCTTTTTAAAACAAGTAGATAGTTCCATACATTTATTGTTACGAACAGTTACCTTTGCATTTCGTATATGTTCAGTTATTGCTTTCTTACACCCAGAAAGCTAATAAAATCTACACTGACATGATATAGTAGTAATACATTCACTGATTAACTGAAGATTCCTGTGCCAGCCAAAAAATCACCAGTTCATGGAAGGTCTTCTGTGTGTGTGTGTGTGTGTGTGTGTGTGTGTGTGTGTGTGGTGTGGTGTGTGTGTAAGAAAGGGTCAGAGAGAGAGACAGAGAGAGAGAGAGAGGCACGCACCATCTAATTCAACGTTGTGGTCGAAGACAACGGCTCACTCCAGATCTTGATGTGTGTGTGTGTGTGTGTGTGTGTGTGTGTGTGTGTGTGTGTGTGTGTGTGTGTGGTTCTTTTAACTTCTCCCCCACCTTCTCTATCTTCTCTCTCTCTCTCTCTCTCTCTCTCTCTCTCTCTCTCTCTCTCTCGCTCGCTCGCTCGCTCTCTCTCTCTCTCGCTCTCTCTCTCTCTCTCTCTCTCTCTCTCTCTCTCTCTCTCTCTCTCTCTCTGTGTGTGTGTGGGGAGGGGAGGGGGTGCTGTGTGCGGAGCTGTAGCTTGTATGGGTCGAGTCGTTGGTAGAGGTAACAGATACTGTAATGATTTGGTTGACAGCGAGTGTGATCGAAAGAAACAGGAACTTAAAAGATCATTTCAAAGATTTCAGAGATGCAAAACAGCTAAGGATATAAGGAGATAAGAAAAGGGGAGAATACACTTTATCTCGGCAAGGGTGTGTTACGCTAGAGAAAATAAAGGAACTGGAGTTCGAAGAAAATGGATTAAGAAACGAGACCTGCCAACCATCCCGTTTTCGGCGGGATTTATTATGCTGAAACGCACGTCATTCCGTCATTCCGCTTGACGTAAAAAAAAAATGCACTTGAAAAAAAAAGTAGTTTGTTTGCACATCCGCCGTTTGTATAGCCGAAGAGTTGTTTGGATATTTACTTCCGGTTCAGCTTTTTCCACCGCTGTCATGTCGAAACGACCAGCTGGACCGATTAACTCTGAGGCAGAAAGAAGAAAAAGAAATCAATACAGAAGTGCAGATTCAGGTTGCTTTCTGCTGTCATGATGGGAGTGTTGCTGATCCCAGTCAGCCATTCGGCCTGTGGAAGTGTTCAGCCGCCTCAGGAAGAACCTTACAGATTTTCGTACCTCCTTGGGTCAAGACACAACAGAGGCACTGGTGATTCTGAAGTGCAAAAATGACCCAAGTCATAAAATAAAGTTTAGTGACAGCGTGCTTAAAATGTAAAAGAGCAACAAAGAATTGGCTGAGACAGTGATTCCATGAAAACACTTGACAAGAGGAAGGAAAATAAAGGGTCTGGAAATTGTCTTTCATTTGTTTTGGGTGCGATAGCATATGTATTCCTCTCAACTGACAGGAATTCCTGCCAATTTTTAAAAATATTCCTCATAAGTCTCTTCAGAGGCATTCAGCTCTGAGAAACTAAAAGATTCTTTAATAGTTCTTAAATGAGATTTTTGGTTATCGATAAGATCTATACGTAAAAAGACTTTTGTTTATGACAGAATCTCAGTACAACCGTTGCTTAATCACTTTTTGGGGTGTTTGCCATAAGTTTGATAACAATATTACGGAAGAAGAGGCCAGTTTTGTAGAAGAAGAGAATGAAACTGAGCCATTATTTAATAATGCAATATCTAGTGAGAAGTCGTTGCTGGTATCAAACATTTGAAATAAGGAAACAGTGCAGGACCAGACAGAATCATAGCAGAAATATTGAAGCATGCAAATTCAGCTGTAATTGTACTCCTTGTCCATTCACTTACCCAACTTTTTGAAAATGACACCTATCCATTACGATGGACCAAATGTATTATACCAATTTATGACTAAGAAGATTTGAAGAATCCCGACAACTATCTTGGAGAGGCGCTTACCAACATTTTAAGAAAAATCTTCACTTTCATACCAAATAAAAGATTTATCGAATGGCTGACAATAAAGAAAGAAAGAAAAAATGGAGGAACGAGCAGGTTTTAGAGCCAGTGACAGCACCGGAGACCAAATATTAACACTATCCACTGGTACAAAAATATCTACACTGTATTATGCAGGTCTGTGTTACATTTGTTGACTTCAGGAAGGCCTTTGTTACTTCAAATTGCAATGCTCTGTGGAATGTACTTCTTCGAAACGGTGTTAATTATGAATTGTACATGATCATTAGAGGTATTAACAACTCGGTGTTTCGGGTGAAGAGCGAGTATACAGACTATTTTGATTGTCCAAAAGGAGTAAAACAAGGGTGGCTGTTGAGTCCTTAATTGTTAACTTCTTTTATAAACTAACTGGCAGTGGAATTATCTAGTAAAGAAATACGTGATATCCAGTAATACATGGAGCAGTCGAGATATTTTTATAACTGTGTGCTGACGATGTTATTCTTTAGTCCAGAACAGTTGCAGATTTGTAAAATTAATAGCATGTCCCTGCCGTCTCTTTCCTACAACAGTTCTCTAGAGGGATGTTTTAGCAAGGTCATTCGATCTTGTTACCTGGCCATGCTAATGTAGTTTCCTATTCATGACTGATGTCAGTTGATCTTCGTATAGTCCTATGTGCTACCTTGTGGTTTGACGCACTTACTGGTTGGTGATATGTTTAGTAGATCTGATCCTTAACATGGTGCGGTAACTTCTCATTCTCTATGGCTTGGAATCTTCCTTCTAGATCTGCTGTGAGGATCTGTGTCTCCCTTACGCACAGGGAGATGGAATACCAGCAGCCTGATGTTGTGTCATGGAGATGTACTTGTCCTTCCACACAGGTTTTAATCTGGACAGTGCTGTGGTCGTCTTTGCTGTCCTTGAGAGTCGTTCTAGTTAAGTTCTAGTTCACTGCTAGCGATGGATCCAGGTAATTGAATTATTGTACAAATTCTAGATTCAGCATACTCTAGCACACCATAACCTCACATATCACACTACACTCTAACACCATACCACATTCTAATACATAGTCACCGAACACGCCATAACCTGACCCATCACAGTACGCTACAACACTGCATAACCCAACACACCATACCCTAATACAACGCATCACATCGTAACAAACTGTACTACCCCCCATACCACATCACAAGTGTTTCTCCTTTCTTTTTTCCTCTTTCAGCATGAGTGTTGGGTGGTTGGTGGTGGTGGTCAGTGTGGTGACCCACTGCTGGCCGAGTGCTGTGGTCAGTGCCACGTGCCCATGGCTGGAAGAGGGGCTGTCCAAATGGTCTGACAGCGACACCTGGCGCAGTGCAGGGGTTCCGGCCACTGACAGCGAGGTGTGTTGGTGATGTCTTCCATGTTGTTGTTGTGTGTCGTGATAGCTGGTGATGTAATTTTTCATTTCAGAGGGGGTTTTTTTTCTCCAAATGTTGTTTTTAGCGAAATGACAATTTTAGGATGGGGTTGTAGATCTTAATGAGGTTCTAACTTTTCGACGAAAACAAAGACGATAGAACACGATCGATAGCATCCAGTAGGACGTATTCGTACAGGCCGTTTGGGGCGTTAGATTAGATAATAGAATTCAGTCATATTCTCTATCCTAAAAATTTTTGACATAGGAGTTCTTTTTATGAAATGGGGAAGTATGTGTGTGTGTGTGTGTGTGTGTGTGTGTGTGTGTGTGTACATATGTGCGTGTGTGTGTGTGTGTTGTGTGTGTGTGTGTGTGTGTGTGTGTGTGTGTGTGTGTGTGTGTGTGTGTGTGCATGCCAACTGATGTAATTGAACTTTTATCTCCGGCTTTTTAAACGGCATCTCTAAGGCAGGCTTTTCTTTGTATCTCCAGTGTCCCAGAGAATCTCTGAGATTTTTGCACAGGATTATCTTTTTGAGTTCCTATATTTTACAAGAATCGGTAGTCACCCGTTTCAACCAACTTCGTTTTGAAAGATTATGTAGTTTTCTGACATAAGATAGCCTCGGGGTGGTCGCTGAAGTCATTAGATTTTACAATTCGTCGCTTTACCGCTTAACTTGCAGTGCGTTTAAAAAAAAAAAAAAACGAGCTACAATACAATAGACTAGATAACGATACCCAGGCCCATAGTTCTTTTAAACTAAACTTACTCTGATCAAAAACGAATTCATTTTTACCGATTTTTTTTTCTCTCTGCCTACGCAGGCTGATACTCCTGCGGACACTCCCTGTATAGACAGGCAAGGATCAATCCCATCTACCCCACAAAGGGAGTGGAGTTTGTACCGATCAGTTTACTGAGTCGGTGCGCTTGACAATTTTGTTCTTGGTTGGTTGCGTCATTTTGGAGTTTAGCTGTTTTGTTTAACTTTGCTCGACCACAACTTTTTCAGAAGTTTTTCTTTTTTTTTTTTTTTTTGGGGGGGGGTGGGGGTGGCACGCACGCACGCACGCACACACACACACACACACACACACACACACACACACACACACACACACACACACACACACACACTGACTGAAACCATTTAATGTCCGATTAACCGTATGTTGTACTGACATTTTAAACAAAATAACTAACACAAATTCAGAAGAAAAAAAAGAAAATAAGACACTGTCAATATACTATTTCAGAGACGAGAAAATTGTAAACAAATTATTTACGATACTTTTATAGAACTGAAAGGCGACCAAAGTCCAACGAGCACACGAATATCTCTCTCTTCCTCTCTCTCTCTCTCATACTCCTATTTACCCCCATCCCGGAAACGCTTCTTACACCTTATCATATCCATAATTAAATAATAAGGAATTCTCATTATTCTCTCGCTCTCTTCCGCTTATCTGGGCGGGTATTCAGGAAACACACACACCCGCGCACGCGCACGCACGCACGCATACTACAGTACACGTACACACACACACACACACACACACACACACACACACACACACACACACACACACACACACGTGGGCGCAAAAGTACATACGCTCTCTCTCTGTGTCACACACACACACACACACACACACACACACACACACACACACACACACACACACACAACACACACACACACACACACACACACACACACACACACACACACACACACACACACACGTGGGCGCAAAAGTACATGCGCTCTCTCTCTCTCTCTCTCTCTCTCTCTCTCTCCTCTCTCTCTCTCTCTCTCTCTGTCATCTGGGCGACTATTCTGGAAACACCCACACCCACGCACGCGCGCACACACGCACACACACACACACACACACACACACACACACACACAACACACACACACACACACACACACACGTGGGCGCAAAAGTACATGCGCTCTCTCTCTCTCTCTCTCTCTCTCTCTCTCTCTCTCTCTCTCTCTCTCACACACACACACACACACACACACACACACACACACACACCTGCATCACCACCACTACCACCATCATCACGAAAGAGAAAGATCGGGTATGATTCACATATTCTTAACATTAGCGTCGAATCCATCAAAACTGTATTACCAGTGAATCTGAGCTTTATTGGTGTTTTTCTTTCCACCACTTACATAGTACAGATTTTCCATCGTTTCTGCTGATCTCACCATTACGACTTCGACGCATTAGATTTTAACATGTTACAAAGTCAAGGCTAACACACACAAAGTACACATTTTTAACAGCATCCCCACCCTTGTAGCCATTGCTCCGACTTCCTTCCTCCCACCCACCCTGTCACATGTCCAGGTGACCATCCCTGCCGGGAGACGTGTGTTGCTGGACATCCAGCCAGCCTCGCTGACCTCTCTGACCATTGAGGAAGGGGCAGCTCTCATCTGGGGCGACGTGGACGGCCTGGAGCTGAACACCCATTACATCTGGGTGAAGGGGGAGTTCCATATCGGTTCCAGATACTGCAAGTTCAAGAAAGAGGCTAAGATTCGTCTTCATGGTGAGTTCGTTCTCAAAGCCACGAGACGGTTTATTTAAAGCCGATGTTTATGGAATTTTGGGGAATGTCAGTTTATTTGCAAAGGAAGAGTGGATGATTGTGAGAAGCTGACTGAATTGAGTAGTTGCTAGTTTCCTTTTTTTTTTCGGTTGAACACTTATGTACATAATGTCGCCTAACCTTAACCTCAACCGTAATATGAACAAACCTATCCGTAATCCTGGCCCTAACGCGCCAGCGATATAGCGGCCACGGCATAATGGGTACCACCGCAGGTGTGTGTGTGTGTGTGTGTGTGTGCGCGCGCGCGCGGGCGTGTGTACGTGTGTGTGTGAGAGGACTAGTGGCGGAAG
Source organism: Conus canariensis (assembly GCA_033310375.1). NCBI lineage: Eukaryota > Metazoa > Mollusca > Gastropoda > Neogastropoda > Conidae > Conus > Conus canariensis. The sequence goes on along the minus strand of CM065733.1, from coordinate 19,735,110 downwards.
AAACTCGTAAATCTGCACAGGAAGTGAATAGAGCCTGTGACGTCATATGTAGAGAAAAGCAGTATACCAGACCAAGGTGGTGTTTCTGCGTCTGTGAACACTTGGTTCTGCTTCTTAGTGACAAAGTTATACAAACAACCGCGGAAGCACTATCATATATGCATTTACATACGCACTGAGATTTCATATTTAAAGGTGTTTGTACAAGTTCAGATACTTTTCTTTTTCCTTAGTAAAAAAGAATACAAAGTAGATGAATTATACCTTGAGGAAGTGTGCCTGATTATAGTTTCAAAGTGTTTGCCATCAAAAATTTTAAAATAAATTTCCATTGTTCCTCAGTTGTACATTTAAATTGATGTTGAATGACACGCGCCGATATAAATTTTGTTAACCTTCGTTTCTTTTAAAACTGCGAATGGCTTGGTCTCATTTTCGAGGACAAGACTGAGAATGACCTGTCGTTGTAGACGGTTTCACGGTATTAACTGGTGGGAAATTTGTGTGACGGACCAGGAGGCTGAAGGGGTCAGGAAGGAATGGGTCAGTGGTGGAGGAGGAGAAGGGGCAGAAAGATATAACTTACCCATGATTGTAATTTGACCGAGTTATGTTGCACTACCATGAACCCCGTTCATGCACTACGTTCCACGATGTTACATTACCATGCATTCTTGTATTCTATTTCCAGAACGAGCTCTGTGCTCGCTAGCACTCTGTCTCACAGACAAGCGAACAAAAGCACTTAAACACACTCACAAACTCACCCGTGCACGTACCACACACACACACACACACACACACACACACACACACACACACACACACACACACACACACACACTATCACAAAGTGCATGCGTGCTCACATACATACACACATACCCAGCACGTGTTCAGAACAAACATTGCCCCTTTGCAGGACTAGTAAATGACAGCATTGAGGTCACAGACTATGGCTTCGGTCGGAAATTCATTGGCGTTGCCCCCGGCGCCACCTTAGAGATGTACGGTAAACAGAAAACCTCCTGGACCAAACTGGCCCAGACTGTAAGACCCATCCAAGACGTGGACTGCGCCGTCGTCTATGACCATACCAACTTTGAGGCAGGTTCTATGTGTACTCCTCTCTCTCTCTCTCTCTCTCTCTCTCTCTCTCTCTCTCTCTCTCTCTCTCTCTCTCTCTCTTTGTTGCTGTCCATCCTTTTGCATGTTCGTCTGTCTGTGTGACTGTTTGTCTCCGTCTGCCTGTCTGTCTGTCTGTCTCTGTTTGAATCTTCCCCTCTCCCCCCTCCTCCCTCCCTGCCTCTCTCCGTCACTCCTCCTGTGTACTTCCTCTCTGTCTACCCTCTCTTTTCCCTCCTCCATATTCTTCTCGAGGTAAGTGTATATGAGAACAAAGTGGCGGGATCGGAAAGCAGGAATATTTTGTAAAATATGAGAACGATAAAGTATCTGTTTTTGTTTTTGTTTTTCACTGGAAGCAGCAGTTCATTTTATGAGATAATCATTTGGTCCTAAATAGTTTTATGGCTGGATTTTGAAATGCAGCGTCAAAGAAGTTAACTGAAACGTTGCGTGGTTTTTGTCCCAGAATGCCAAGCAGCAGTTGAAACCTCAGGCGGAAAGCACTTGGCACTATTTTGTAGAAATGAAGATTACGCAATGTCAAGGAGCTGAAACGTCTGTGAGAAAGCTGTAAGGAATACTTCGCAAAAATGAGGATCACAAAGACAATTCAGATCAGAACACTCAGCAGAGCGCGGACCTTTCCCAATACCGAACACATTCTTTAAAGCATTAGCTTGATTCGCCCTTTGACCCGGATCCGTACCAAAGTGTAATGATCTCGCCCTTGACCACGTGCTGTCTCTCAGTTGTTCGACAGAAAACCGACCAACCAAAAAACGGGCCCAGGTGAAAACATGTTGGAGGCAGATCTGATGATTGTAAACCGCAAAGGGAATATAAACAGTTATTGTGGAAGAAGATAAGAAAACACCAATCGTGAATTAGCTGCCTCTCCCCCGCCATGTCTCCCCTTCCACTGTTCCCCCTCTCCCTCTCCTTTCATCCGCCCGTCCCCTTTTCCCTCCTTCTTCGTCCATCCACCCCCTCCTCTCTTACCATGTCTCCATCTTTGCTTTTTTTTACCCCCGTTCCTCCTCCTTCTTCCCCATTGCCCTGTCTCCCCCCGCCCTTCTCTTTTCGCGTCCTCCTTCCCTTACTTCCGCCCCTCGTCCGCCTCTCTCTCTTCTCCCTCTCCCTTCCCCCCAGCATCGCGTGTCCTTCTCTACCCGAGTCCTCCCCCCCCCCCCCCCCCCGGCTGCCTTCGCCTTCCTTCATACCACTTCCAGTCTTTCCTTCTGTCCTCCAGCCCCACCCCACCCCCTTCCGCCCTTCCTCCCTTTCCCCGTCAACCCTGTCCCCCCCCCTCCCCTTTCCCCTGCCACCCCCCCCCCCTCCCTCAACTGCAGGTCCTCCCTCCATCCCATATCCCCCATTCTTCTTCCATACCATCCACTCACTCACCCCTTACTCCTTCCATTTCTATCTTTTACCGTCTGATTTCCCCCTCCCGTTCCACCATCTTGGCACCCCCCCCCCCTCCCCTTCATGTTCCCCATTCCCTAGAGATCCGCTTTGAATTCAGATATCACCATATGGTCGCATTTTTTCCGCATTGAAATGCAACTATGAAACTGTTCAGCACAAAAGGGAGCTGCGCAGTATGCTGATGCGTCACCATGCCAGGAGTGGAGAAATCAGACGAAAATTAGGGATTTTCACATATAAAAAGATTGTGGATTTTCACACATCACACTGACACACACACGCACACACACCACACACACACACACACACACGCGCGCGCGCGCGCGCGCGCACGCGCGGGGAAGGATGTAAAAAAAGCTGGAAAGCTTATTCTTTAACCCTCAATAAAGATAATTTTGACTTCACACACACACACGCACGCACGCACGCACGCACGCACACACACACACACACACACACACACACAACACACACACACACACACACACACACACACATACACACACACACACACACACAGGGAACGCATCTGCAGAAACTCCACTCCAACGTGATATACTGCCATGGATTCAAGTCCACTTTGCTACACTACCGAACACCCCATTCCATAATGCTACACTACCACACATTCCACTCTATTGTGACACACTATCGTTCACTCCCCTACGCTTCAGTATGCTAACTACCGTATATTCAACTCCACATGCTACACTACAATACACGCCACAACACTCAAGTATGTTGTACTACAGTACACTGTAATCCACTGTGTAACACTACCATACACTCTGCCTAACTATGCTGCACTACCGTAGACTCTACTCCATTGTGTTACACTATCATATATACTACTACACAATACTGCTGTACTATACTACTGTATACTATACTGCTGTACTGTAATATACTACTGTACTGTACAGTATACTACTGTATACAATACTACTGTATACTGCTGTGTACTACTGCATACTACTGCAGCACTGTATACTATACTACTTGCTATACTACTGTATAACTGTTGCATGTTACATTTGTGTATGCTACACTACTATACACTATACTTCCCTGTCCAGCACTATCATATCTCTACTCCAGTATGCTACTTGTAAGTATGCGGCGCTATGCCACATTAAATAATCACTCCTCTATGCTAACCACAGTCCATCCCACTTTGCTACATTACCATACACACCCCGCCACTTTGCTATACCACCCTACACTCCAACACAGTATGCTGCACTGTAATCCGCTCCACTATGCAACACAACCTCACTCTCCCCGCTTTATGATACACTGCCTTATGCTGCACTCCACTGTGCTACACTAATATACATTCCACCTCTCCACTCCACGCTCCACGGTACGGGCACTTCACTGTACTAAATTTCAGTGCATAGCATTACACTGTTTATACTAGACTGCACTGGACGGCACTTAACTGCACTACACTGCGCCACGCTGCACTACATTGCACTGCACTGCACCACACCACACCGCGATGCATTGCACTTCACTACATCACACTACACTAAACTACATTGCACCGAACAGCATCTCACTACATCACACCTCGGTGCAGTGCACTACGCTACATCACAGTGCACTACACTACACTACATTACATCACACTATACTACACTACATTGCAGCGCACTGCACCTCACCGCGGTGCACTACACTACATCACAGTGCACCACACTACATTGCACCGCACAGCACTGCACTACACCACTCCACGGTGCACTACTACACTACACCTACCTACCTACACTACACTACACTACACTACACTAACACTACACTAACACTACACTACACTACACTACACTACACACAAATACACATCACCACGTTACACCGCACTGCACCTCACCATACCTCACCACAATTCACTTCACTACACCACACTACGGCACACTACACTACACTACGCTACACTACACTACACTGCGTTCAGTTGATTGCAGTACACCCAGAGCATTTCGCTACACTTCATTACAACATACAACACACTATTACACTTCACTACAATCCGCTGCATTCCAGTCCAGCCCACACCACCATATACAGTGCAGTCCACTACACTGCACTGCACTGCACTGCACTGCACTGCACTGCACTGCACTGCACTGCATACAGCACTGTACTGCACTGCACAGCACTGCACTGCACTACACTACACTACACTACACTACACTACACTACACTGCACTACCCCTCCTACCTCACATTGTATTCAGTTCATTGCAGTACGTCCATCGCATACCGCTACACTTCCTAACAACATACTACACGATGTTACAATACATTGCACTACAGTTCACTGCATCGCAGTTCAGCCCATACGACCACACTACACCGCAATCCACTACACGGAACTCCACTATTCTTCAGTACATCGTACTACATTGGTTACACTGCACTGCTCTGATTTGCTTATATAAAAACATTTATAGTTCACTATTTAGTACTGCTGCACAAGACTGAAATTGCAATACACGCTACATTACAATACGCTCTACGTGCAATGCACCGTTTACATGTGAACATGGTTGTCGACGGTTTCCAGCACAACAAGGCCCGGCTGACCAGTCCGAACGGTCTGGATGTCCTTGTCTGGAACCAGGACGGCTCCTTCATGGACTTCAACAGCTTCAAGACATACGAACTATTTGCAGATTTCTTCGAAAGTATGTCACCATAGATTTTTTTTCTATACCGTTCAAGAAGCTTTCTTTTCCTCGTCATAAAGTTATTTTCATACAAAGTTTGAGAGATAACTCGGGTTCATACTGAAACACGACGGTAGCTTGCCCAAGGGGGTAAACACGAGGTTTGTGTTTCTCATGAAATACTCGTCTTGAAAACAGACTCTGTTGTTAGCTCGTCAACGATTCAAGTATGCAAATTACGTATGGTGACCATCCACCTGTTCAGATGTGAGAACACTGACAGCAGACATAAGAGATACATTCAGGGAGGATAGATATCTTTCCCTTTCGCTAGTCAGAGTTCATCACGTACACTGAAGGCATTCAATACTTCCTGTTGATCTGAATGGTTCTCGATTAGCTTTCTGTTCACGTGTTGGCTGTTCGCTACATTGATTATGTCAAACTGTCAGGTTTGAAGCACACACGCGCAGGCAAAGGGTATGTGTAAGTAGAGAGCTCACTTCACTGGACAACGGAGAAAAACGAGCTTGCATGCGTCGTGGCTACCTTAGAGGGCAGCCAAGCCAGTTGAACAAGTCTGTCGTGGTGTGCGGTGATAGTGACCCCCGAAGTGGTTAATGACCGCTTTTAAACGGAACTCTGACGAAAGCGAACATTAGGAAAACAAGACAAGATGCTTACCATCACCCTCTGTGTTTCTGCAGACATTAGGGTTAAAATTATAGAATTAGATAGCTCAAATTATAGAATTAGATAGCTCAAACACTACATCACATTGTGCTAAGTGAAGTGGCAGTATGCTTAATCAGTTACATTCATGTTCAAAGCCAACACCTAAAGATAATAAAAGCCCGGGATAGCCATCCCTGAGAGAGTGGGTGGAAAGGGGCCTATCGCACACTTCACGGAGCCACCAGAACGACACCATTTTAAAATGGGAAGTAAAAATGGCAGTTCTTGGGCGGAGCATGAATCAAACTGGGGATGCATGACTTCAAATTTGGAACTGTACCACTGAGCTCCAACGAACTCCAAATAATTTCAGATGATTCAAATCAGATCTGCTATTGGGATTGGAGATAAAGAAGATTCTTCGGGTACTCATCTTCAGATTAAGCCCAATACTGCATGTATGATCGATGTGAAAGCAGCTATGTCTGTGTCCAGTATAGAAATGAAACGTCAAAATTACCTTTTGTTTTTCTTCGTTTGTTGCTGTCCAACTGCGTTCTCAATGGCATAACCGTCACGACGTACATTCCGGCACCACCATACATAACAGCACCGAGAACCACCTTACCATGGACTCTGTGCCAGCACTCAGCGAGGAGCTATCAGTGTAAAGTCGTCACGAGACAGTCCACGAGAGAAGGCATTGTACTGATTCTGGTCTGTTTTAGTGACCGCTCTGATATTTACATAATTTGGGGAACCGCCCGTTACGCCCGTTACTGATGACAGATGTGGCTTTGATGGAGTGTAACAGTTCTGGAGCAGGATGATATATAATGAAGATGATGATGATCATGCTGATGATATGTGTGAGAGGGAAAGGGAGGGAAGCAGGGTCGGATAAGGGAAGGGGGTGAGAGAACAAATAGATAGATTGGGCTTGTATATGGTGATAAATTTTGGAAAACATATCATGTCCCGTGAGAGAGACGGGGGAAGGGTGGAGGGAGAATACCATACTGATTTGTTGCAAACGTTGCCTCTTCTCCATATCTCCTCGTCTATCCCCATCTCCACCACCCTCCATTTTCCGTTGTCTTCACTTCTTTTCTCCAGCCATACCCGAGGGCAAAGTGGTGGCCATGTATGCGTACGGTGATGACGGGATCGGAACGAAGGAGGACAGTCTTGAGGACACCATTGTCAGCCTGGGAGGAACGAAAATCAAGGACGCCCCGAACAAAGCAAAATACTCTTTCATAGGGAGAAAGGGTAATGTGTGTGTGTGTGTGTGTGTGTGTGTGTGTGTGTGTGTGTGTGTGTGTGTGTGTGCGCGCGCGCGCGCGCGCGCGTGCGTACGTGCGTGCGCGCGCGCGTTCGCGTGCATGCTTGCTTTTCAATGTACTGCGTTGGGAATGAAGGAGGAAAAGGAATCAGGGTTTCTTTGACAATTACGTATGTAAGTGTCTTTTGTGTTTTGAGTTTTAGTTCAGTTTAAAAGCATGTGTTGTTATGCTCGCTACACGTCATCACCATGATTATTCATGTTATAGCCGTCGTCGTGATCATCATGACCATTTTCCCTCCCACCTCCTGGTGCTGTCTCACCATGTCTCCCCCCTACCCAAGCATATTATTTCACCTTCCATCCACAGCCACACCACAGCTTGCCCCATCACAGGCATTTCATTATGCCCCAGGCCCCTCCATCCCAACCCATATCCCTAAAGATGACAACAGCCTCCCAGCCACGCAGTCAGCATGACTGAGCCGTCACTTACCACTATTTTTAGAATCGTCATTAGCTGACATGATGTATAGGTGCACGCTCCATGTATTACTGTCAGTATGATCCTTGTTGGTTCTGTGTTCTTATGGGATGTGAAGACGTTGAGGAAGAGGAGGATGACAATGATGATGATGACGGTAATGACGACGACGGCGAAACGATCGTCCAGCCAGCATTGTCAGTGTGTGGGCAGGCTTCCCCAACACGGTGAAGGAGGTGGTCAACAGCGACAGTGACGGCAGTGCGGACTTTCTGAACCTGGATGACAGAAAGCGTGAACTGGTCTTTCAGGTCAGACGCTCTGGCGAAGGCTGGGAGGGGAGGGACACAGAGTGGGAGGAGGACAGTTGTCATCTGGAAAGTATGGCATAGTGTCTACTGACAGTTTCCCATTTCGTTAAAGTTATGATGAAGACATCAGTGTCTACTGACAGTTTCCCATTTCGTTAAAGTTATGATGAAGACATCAGTGTCTACTGACAGTTTCCCATTTCGTTAAAGTTATGATGAAGACATCAGTGTCTACTGACAGTTTCCCGTTTCGTTAAAGTTATGATGAAGACATCAGTGTCTACTGACAGTTTCCCGTTTCGTTAAAGTTATGATGAAGACATCAATGTCTACTGACAGTTTCCCATTTCGTTAAAGTTATGAAGACATCAATGTCTACTGACAGTTTCCCATTTCGTTAAAGTTATGATGAAGACATCAGTGTCTACTGACAGTTTCCCATTTCGTTAAAGTTATGATGATGACATCAGTGTCTACTGACAGTTTCCCATTTCGTTAAAGTTATGATGAAGACATCAGTGTCTACTGACAGTTTCCCATTTCGTTAAAGTTATGATGATGACATCAGTGTCTACTGACGGTTTCCCATTTCGTTAAAGTTATGATGAAGACATCAATGTCTACTGACGGTTTCCCATTTTGTTAAAGTTATGATGAAGACATCAATGTCTACTGACGGTTTCCCATTTTGTTAAAGTTATGATGAAGACATCAATGTCTACTGACAGATTCCCATGTCGTTAAAGCTTATGATGGTTCATAGCAGTTCCTTATAGGCTTCATCATAAAACCATCGCCGCAGAAGGCTTTATGAACGAAGATCGGCTAAATAAAGGAATAAACGAACAGGCGATATCCATCTGAGGTTTCAAAATGGGGTGACTGCAGGTGGACATTGAAACGAGCAAAAACAGAATTATTATTGTGCCGCTAAGCAAAGCAACAATCAAATGTCAAAACAAACACAACACGTTTCGACCTATCGGATCAGTTACTTATCTCTTCGATCTGTATGCAAAATTTGGTCTTGGGAGTATTTTGCGTCCTGTTCGAAGAGATAAGTGACTGTCTATTCGTTCTCTGTTTAGATTGTTTTGGATGTTATCTGTAGTGCATACAAAAGGGCCAATCGGTCGGGATGCGTTGTGTTTGCATAGTCCCGTGTTTGTTCCTTTGTTTGGTGGCGTAGTTGTTTTGTTTTTCGCTCCCACATCCATCTGCGACAACACCTTCACCTCCATAACCTAGCAAAAATAAAACACACGCACCAGGGAAGAATGTGGCCACATGCACAATGAAACCCAAAGAAAGGAATGACTCATAAGTGGCGTAGCAGTGTCACATCCCAATGAGAATCAGAATATGCCACTGCTCCCACTGAACGTCAGAATGGTCAACATGATGACCGAGGACGTCCAATGGATGAAGATGAAGATCCCTGTTAGAGGTATGGAAGATAAATTGAAGAAAAAAAAAGTTCAACATTATTCCTGCTAGTGATTTCAGACTACACGCAGCAAATGAAAATATCATGGAACAGAAAAAAACAAAGCATTAATGAGGATCCTGTTTAGTAACGCCTTCCGGGCGGATTTTAATCTGTAGACTGCTTCAGCAAAATGGTCTGGAAGAAAACAACCCTTGAGAAAAGTGTATTCTGGAAATAGTTTGATATATGTACGAAGTATTTAAAGTATTTTCCAGATTGTTTTCAAGGAACTTAACTATCCATGTCAACAGTAAAACAGATATATGTTTTTACGGTATGTATCTGCTATGAGGACAATACAGACACGGCAGGACTTTTAGGACCGACTCCAGAAATCCGTTAAAAATGGAACTTTAAAGTGAGTGAATTCTAATTTGGTAGAACATTTATGACAGACGAAAACATTCCAGATCAAAAGTATTTAAAGGTAGGGACATTTTGTTTGGAAGTAAATGTAATAGTGAAAAAGACCAAATAAAAAATCAACACCAAATTGTCTTTAAGAGGAGGGAGTTTTTAACCGTGTCTTCACCGGTAGGTTCCAAAATATTAACTTCCATGAACAGGGGTTTGACTTCAAATAGTTCACATATCTGAAGAATCAGTGGACTAATTAAATTAACAAAACTGGGTCCAGAAAATATCAAGTCTCTTTCGGTTTCTTTGAATGTGTGTGTGTGTGTGTGTGTGTGTTAAAGCTTGGACATTTATACTGCTGAGAGAGATTCATTCAGATGATTTGATAGGGGATTGGGTTATATATTTCTGCATATCCACCTAGTTTAATGACAATTTCCTTTATATCACAACACATCACTGAAACTAACACATCGCATGAATGTGCATCTAGCGAAATTTTACAAATCTGCGCAAAAAGCAAGTGAAAGAAGACACAGTGCTGTTGACATCATTGTCACCCGTTAAATGTCTACCGCAGCGTATTTACAGCGTGAAGATGTTAATCAACGAAAGGAACGAAAGGGGAGAGAGAGAGAGAGAGAGAGAGAGAGAGAGAGATACGGATACGGATACGGATGTTTTATTCATACAGGCCATGGCCCCCTATTTTGATGTTCATAAAATTGATTCCTGTGAGGGAACATTTTCAAAAGCGACACCGGTATCACCGTCCAGTGCAGCCCAGAATGACACTCAACGTGCACGTGATTTTGATGTTGATGGCAGTGAGAGTGTTTACCTGGATGACGAAGACTCCCTGTGTGTTTCAACTTCTGTGTGTGCTTCTGTGATTGATCGCTGTGAACACAGGCGCTTGGAAGATGTAACTAGCCATAAACATGACAAAAGTAGATCGTTATCTTTCCTGCATTGGAATGTCAATGGTCTACTATCAAAATTACAAGACAATGACTTTGTTAACTTTCTTCGGTCCTTCGATTTCATTTGTTTAGTAGAAACATTTACTGATGAATTTAAATCTGATGTATTCTCTGCGTACAAATTGTTTTGTTTACCTGCGATAAAACTGACGATTAAAGGGAGACGATCTGGTGGAATTTTGTGTCTAGTTAAGAATATGTATGCGTCTTATGTCAAACAAGTTGAAATAAAATCTAATATTTTTGGTGCACTTATTATTAATAAAACATTGTTTGGTGTAGACAAAGATGTATTGTATGTATACTCATATGTGCCTCCAGAAGGCTCCCCTTATTATACATATTTTGACTCTGAAAATGGAATTGCATTATTGGAAGACTATTTGTCCAGTTGTTTACTAGTTTACAAAGATGCATACGTATTGTTGTGCGGGGATTTGAACAGTAGAACGGGTAATGTTTCACATTATTGTCAAGGAGTATCAAGTACTTTCGATTTTCAACATGCAAGTCATCCAATCAACGCTAATCGATTATCTGAGGATTCTGTACTGAATAATTACGGCAAAATGATGTTGAATATGTGTACTGCACTGGATTTGTGTATTCTTAATGGTATGTGTCATGGCGACCGTCAAGGTTGCTACACGTACGTTTCAGACCATGGATGCAGTGTAAATGATTACTTTGTTATGTCGTGTGATTTGCTTGCATTATTATGTGATTCATGTGAGTTACGAGTGTCTGAGAGATTCGATTCGGATCATATGCCTGTAGAATTTCATTTGAGTTACGGCAGAGGTAATGTCAACTCGGAGATAAGTCCTGAACACAGTTTTACATTGGAAAGGTTTATATGGAATGAAGACCGTGCTGATGTGTTTATGAGTAATATTTCCACGCAACAGACTCAAGAAAAAATCAGATATGCAGTTAGTGTTATTGATGTCAATGTAAATGAGGCGTTGAATGTTTTCAACACCTGCATCAAAGATGCAGCACAGTGTATGAAGAAAGAAATAAGAATTAATAATTCGAAATCAAAAGATTGGTTTGATTCTGAATGTCATGACAATAAAAAGAAAGTCCGAAATTTATTTAGAAAATTTAAACATACGCATGACGACAAAGATCGTGATTTCTATTGTAGGGCAAGACGCGAGTACAAACACTTGCAAAGGATTAAAAGGAAGCAATTTAACAACGCATTGCTGACAGAACTAATTGCATCTATGGAAAATCAGAAAGAATTTTGGAAGAATGTACATCGAATTTCATTAAAAAGAAAACAACCAGTGAACAGCATCAGTATTGAAACCTGGTACGAACATTTTAAGTCACTTCTAACGAAAGACGTAGATCCTAACAGCGGGTTACAACTGGATCATAATGAAGGAGAGGATGATTATTTAAGTCGTCCGATTTCAAAAGAGGAAGTAATGTTTGCTCTAAGAAAAATTAAGAAATGTAAAGCTCCTGGACCAGACGGTATAATTGGTGAGCTGCTGAGGTATGCTTGTAAAACTGACCTGATTGTGAACTTTTTTGTAACCTTCTTCAATTCTTTATTTGATAAGGGAATTTATCCTGAACATTGGACGGAAAGTATTGTTCTACCACTGTACAAGAAAGGCAACGTGAATGATCCTAATAACTATAGAGGAATTTCTTTAAGTGACGCTAGTAGTAAATTATACAGCACTATTATCAATCGCCGTTTACAGGAATGGGTTGAAGATAATAATATCACTGGCGAATATCAGGCAGGTTTTAAGCGCAATTATTCAACTGTTGATCATATATTTACTTTGATGGCTTTGGTGCAAAAACAGTTTTCTTTAAATCGTAAGCTGTATGTCGCTTTTATAGATTTTGAGAAAGCATTTGATTCTGTTAATAGAACTATTCTGTGGTCTATTCTCTTAAAAGCTGGTGTTCATGGAAAACTGTTTAGATGCATAGTTAGCATGTATTCCTGTGTTAAAGCTAAGGTTCGGTGTGGAGGAAATATGACTGACTACATTCAATGTACATCTGGTGTAAAACAAGGGGATGTGTGCAGTCCTGTTTTATTTTCTCTTTTCATTAATGAGTTAACATCAGAGGTTGTTAGAAATGGAAAACATGGTGCACAATTTACTTGCGATGCTCTTGAGTTGTTTATTCTTCTCTTGGCAGACGATGTTGTTCTGATGTCTGAAACTATTATTGGCTTGCAAACTCAACTAAATAATCTATCACGATCTGCATCTTCACTTCAGTTAACAATTAACATGTCAAAAAGCAATATAATTGTGTTTAGAAAGGGTGGGTTTTTAGGAATTAGAGAAAGGTGGACTTATAATGGAGTGTTTATGCCTGTGGTCAACGTATATAAATATTTAGGAATATATTTTTCAACGAAATTAAGCTTTACTTTTGCATGCAAGGATCTTGCCAGTAGAGCTAAGCGTGCACTACTATGTATCATGCAACACTTATCAAAATTAGAAAACCAGTCTTTGAAATTATTTATAAAATTGTTCGATTCTCAGGTACAGCCTATCGCTCAGTATGGAGCTGAAATCTGGGGTCTTTATGATTCTGCTGTTTATTGTGAAAATGTCCATTTATTTGCATTGAAAAAGTTTCTAGGAGTGAGCATGCGAACACCTAACGATTTAGTCTACGGCGAAGTAAACAGATATCCAATATATTTGAATTCTGCGACAGCTTGCATACGTTATTGGTTGAAAATAACACAAATGGAAATTTCAAGGTTGCCCAGGAAAGCATATAATATGTTGTATGATTTGGATGGTAGAGGGAAAAGAAACTGGGTTTCTAACGTGAGGACTAAATTACATAAACTTGGATTTGGCTATGTTTGGCTACAACAGAGCGTTGGGGACATAAATGGATTTCTACGTGCATTTCGGAATAGATTGATAGATTGCAGATGGCAAGAATGGTCATGTCACGTTCATGAAAGTGATCGATTTGCTTTTTATAGACAGTTCAGATCTATACATTGTGTGCCGGTGTATTTATCTGTTGAAATGGATAATCATTTAAAGTATATCATGACAAAGTTCAGATTAGGTATTTCTGATCTTTCTGTTCATTATTATCGTTATAAGAAGCATAACAAACTTGATCTGACATGTCCGCTTTGTAAATGTGCCGAAGAAAATGAAGTTCATTTTGTGTTGTGCTGTCCCGCTCTAAGTGACCTGAGGAATCAGTTCATTCATCAAAAATATTGTAGACATCCTTCTTCATTTCGACTTTCATTACTAATGGCATCTACAAATGAAAACTACTGTAAAACGTTTTGCTATTTTCTTGTACAAGGCATTTAAAATTCGAAGTATAGCATGTAGTTAGGCATTGGTTGTTGTATGTTGTTTCATATCGTGTATGCTTTTAATTGTGGATGCCTAGATGTTTGATGATTTGCTTATTTCTGTCTGAAACGATTTGATCTCAACACCCCCTTCATTAGGGGCCATTAGAGAGAGAGAGAGAGAGAGAGAGGAGAGGAGAGAGAGAGAGAGAGAGAGAGAGAGAGAGAGAGAGGAGAGAGAATGAATGGATAAGGGAGGGGGATTGAGGAAGGAGATGATTGAAAGAAAAGTAGACTTTCAGGCAGAGACAGGAAGATAGAGAAAGAGAGAGGGGCGGGGACAGACGGAGGAGATGGAAAAAAACTGAAGGAGAGAGAAGGGTGAATCATATTGGGAAGAGGGGACAGAGAGAGATGCCTATATCGAGTGAAATGCGTGAATGCATGACTCACATCAGAAAGTCCGTGACGGTTGGTAACGTTTGCCTTTCTACCTATTGTAGACGCTCAGGTTTGCCTATAGACAACCCCTTGAGATGAAGATTTTATATTTTACTGTAATGGCGCTCTCCAGTCCAGTTGTAAAACGATAATTCCTCACTAGTTACCCTGTGGTAGCCCCACATGGTTGTACTGCACTGTGTTTCCTGTCGACAACGTCCGTCCGGTGTGCCCACTGTGTGACTGTACAGGTGGCGCTCAGTCATGAGACTGTCAAGCAAACCATGATGTTCCGAGTCCTGCACTTTGACGCCGCCTACCCCAAGCTGACGCTGGTGAACCAAGTGCAGGGCTGGAAGGCAGGTTTGTACATCATGCTCACGGCCCAGCCGACTTCAAAGAACATTTTAAGTTCCACCGCGGGATGCTTGGGGGATATCAATTGCATCCCTCCCTTAAGACAAATTAGTGTTGGTAATTCCCTCCTTTCGGATGTTCTCTCTGACTGAACTTCATTTTTTTCTTTCTTGTTCCATTCACCTACGTTTAATCTCGAAGGTGTTTTCGATTTTTTTCTTTCTTTTAAATTACAATCGTCGAAATGTTACCTTTACTGTTGTGAACTGGCAGCAAGTTCATGCGATCGTAAACACTGTCCAGAACATTGCACACACTGTCCAGAACATTGTACACACTGTCAAGAACATTGCAAACACTGTCCAGAAATTGTAAATACTGTCCAGAACATTGTAAACGCTGTCCAGAACATTGTAAACACTGTCCAGAACATTGCAACTACTGTCCAGAACAGAGAACAGCCGTCTGCTATGTGTGTTTCTTTGTCCATGTGGTCTTGTGTGTTTAAAGCATGTTGTGTAGAATATGATTTTGTTCATTATTTAATTAAAGAAAAACAAAAAGAAAACAAAAAACGATTGGTGATAGATCAGGCGGAAATGTACACTGTTCTTTTTTTCTGTCTTCAGGATGTCAACAGATCAGATGTTAATGAATTGGTGTAGTTAATCCTGTTGTATGGTTTGTAAATTGAGAGACTTTTCCTTCAGAGTGGTAGCCTTGGAATGGCCCTCTTTGGTTGGGTGAGCTATACTGCGGCAAAAAGTGAAAGAGGAAACATGAAACTGGAACTTAAAGTGCTAGGAAACGTAGACCCTAGAGAATATCACCTTAAAAAACAACAACAAGAAACACGAGTAATTTCACGGCACGAACTAATTGGAAGTAATGGGTAGTAAGTACACAATTACACACACTTAGTATTTTTACACACGTGTTTTGCTGTCATGCTCTGTTTGCTGTCATGCTCTGTTTATGCCCTGAACCTTTCAGAGAACAGACTTTTAGTTTCAAGTATCGATGATGAGGTGAGTAGCCTACCATTTCAGTGATCTGTAGATTGCGGCATCATAGGAAAATGTAATAGTTTGTGCTCGAACGTGAGTGTGAATGTGCACGCGCTTTACGGAAATGTCTGGCACAGAGCTCTCTCTCTCTCTCTCTCTCTCTCTCTCTCTCTCTCCTCCTCTCTCTCTCTCTCTCTCTCTTCTAACACACGCACACACACACACACACACACACACACACCCCACACACACACACACACACACACACACGTGCACGCATCTACGCACACATATATACCGTGTACACTCATGCCGGCGCGCTTGAGCAGTCCAGGAGCCCACATCTAATTCCTTCTCTGAAAAAAAAATGCAGAAATGGCCTGAAAAAATATGTGTAAAGGGTCGTAACTCTGGCGAAAACGCATACCAGGCAGCCAAACAGAAATAATGGTGAGAACGTGGAACAAAGTACCAGGTAACATTTGTTTGGAAGACTTGGCTAAGGGTAGATTAAGGGTAGATCAAAGATGGGTAGATACTGTACGAAAATTTTAAGGTGATTGTATCTTTAGCTGCTGCTTTTCAGGATAATTTTGGCAGCAATTGATTCTAAAGTAGCCAGAGAATAATGCCGATATACTTACTGCATTTTTTAATTTAAAGCTGCCTTGAATGTTACCCACGTGAGAAGGTAGAACTGGATTTGCGGTGCCATCGATATCAAAATAATTTGCTTTTCCAGAGAAACATGCACGGTTTGACCATGTAGGCTTCTGTCAGTATAAACGAAGAGGAAGTGGAAAAGATTAAGATGGTACCCAAGTCGAAGTGAAAGAATTGTAGAAAGCTCGCCGATGTGGAATCATGCCCTTTCTTTCAGTTTCGTCTTTTTTCTGTGTCTGTTTCTGCTGCTCCCACTCTTCCTCATTCATCACATGTTCTTTTTTTTATTATGTTCTCATTGTCTTCTGTATTTTTTCTTCTTTTCTTTTTCTCATTATCAGCCTCGTCTTTTCTAATTCAGCTCTGGCTTCCTCATCCTCTCCCTTTTTTCTCGTGCTTATCCTTTGCCTTCTCTTTTTGTTCTTCATTGAATGTCTTCTTCTTTTCTCAATTCGTTTTTGTTCTTCCCAAAGCCTCTACTGTAATGGGCAGGTGACGAAGTGTTGCTGACGTCCACTGACTTTGACTGGGAACAAGCAGAGACCAGACGTATCGTCAGCTGTGGGAACTGCACCTCACGTCAGATCAGAGTTGATGGTAGGTGTACATGTTTACTTGACTTGTGACA
Source organism: Conus canariensis (assembly GCA_033310375.1). Classification (NCBI taxonomy): domain Eukaryota; kingdom Metazoa; phylum Mollusca; class Gastropoda; order Neogastropoda; family Conidae; genus Conus; species Conus canariensis. The sequence goes on along the minus strand of CM065733.1, from coordinate 19,717,874 downwards.
GTTGCTGGTGGTGGTGGTGGTGGTGGTGTATCATCCGTTGTAACAAGTGCATTTCCTACCAGATCAGAATCGATGGTATGCATACGTATTTACCTCGACTGTTGTGACATTTGCTTGGGTCGTTGTATCGTCCGTTTTAACTAATGCATTTCACACCAAATTAGAATCGACGGTGGCTACACATGTTAATTTGATCGTTGTGACAGTTGTTGGTAATGTATCATCAGTCACAACCATTGTTACATGCACCAGATCAGGATCAGTGGTGGACATACGTATCAACTTGACCGCTGGAACATTGCTCGGGCTGTTTATCATCCGTTGTGACAAGTGCATTTTATACCATATGAGAATCGCTGGTAGGTATACACATTAACGTGACTGTTGTGACAGTTGGTGTATCATCTTTTGTAACAATTTTGTTTCACACCAGATCAGGATCGATGACAGTTGTGTACATCAGCTTAATCGTTGCGACAGCTGTTGGTGTGTTTTGTATCATCCATTGTAACAAGTGTCGTCTCACACTAGATTAGAATCGATGATAGGTGCACATGTTAACATGGCCGTCGAGTCAGTTGCTGGTGTTGTATCATCCGATGTAACAACTGTATTTCACACACCAGGTCAGAATCGATGGTAGGAATACATATGAACTTGACTGTTGTGACAGTTACTGGTAGTGATGTATTGTCCGTTGTATCATGTGTCGTTTCACACTAGATCGGAATCAGTGGTACGTATACATATATGAACGTGGCCGTTGTGACAGTTACTGGTAATGATGTATTGTCCATTGTAACAAGTGTCGTTTCACACTAGATCGGAATCAGTGGTACGTATACATATATGAACGTGGCCGTTGTGAAATTTGCTGGCTGTGTTGTATCACACCGTTGCTAGCGGTGTTGTATTGTCCGTTATAACAAATACATTTCACATCGGATAAGAATTGATGGCAGGTACACACATTAAGTTGACCGTTATGGTAGTTGATGGTGTTGTATCATCCGTCGTAAGAACTGCTTTTCACGCTACCTAAGAACCGATGGTTGAGATAAAGATATATCGGACAAGAATTGAGGGTAGACAGATAGTGTGACTCCTGTCTCAGCTCTGGTTTTTGTTGTTGCTGCATCATTCGTAATGTTCTGGTTTTTGTTATTGCTGTTGCTGTATCGTCTGTCGTAAGGAGTGTACTTTCCAACATATGCGAGTCAGTGTCGGACATGAATCTTAACTAATCTCTTGTCACTGTTGCATTCATTGTAAGGGTATATCCATCATAGCGTCGAAGAGAAATGACTGGAGATAAGCAACCACTTGGTGGTGTTTTTTTTCCCTCTCGTTATTGTTGTCGAACGTGACAAGCGTGTTTCAAAGATGTAAGGCATACCAGCCTCTGTTGCACGTGAGTGGCAATCACTGTTGATACTGTTCTCTTTTTTGTGATCACAGAAGCATTGTTGTTACCTCTGCTAAGGTTATTTTTCACTTGCGTCTGTGTCGTTTGCTTGACGAGGCTAGTTATAAAGACTGAACCGGTTTGGATTAAACAAAACTTGGCGGAATGTGGCCCTGGGGCGAAACCATTACATTTTGGTGCGGATCCGGAGCGAAGGGTAGATCCAGGATCAGGTCGACAATGGCGGAGGTCTACGATCTCCCCCTCTAGTTGTTGCGTTTATGATTGATCATGAGTCCAACGGTGGTGTTGTACTTTGTTGAAGAACATGACTCTTCTGTAGTTGTTTTTGTAATTGCTTATGAGTTCACTGTTGCTGTTGTTATTGTTCTTGATTATGATTCCACTGTTGTTGTTAGTATCTTTGTTGATAATTATGAGTCCACTGTCGTTGTTGGTGTCTTTGGTGATGATTATGAGTCTACTGTTGTTGACGTTGTCTTTGTCGATGATTACGAGTCGCATTGCTGTTGTTGTCTTTACAGTTAATATTAGTCTGACTCCATTGTTGCTGTTATCTTTGTTGATAACTTCGAGTTTTCTATTGTTGTTGTCTTTGTTGATGATAACGAGTCCACTTCTATTGTTGCTGTTGCCTTTGTTGATTAGCTGGAGTGCAGTATTGTCGTTGTCTTGGTAAGCAGTTGTTATGAGTCCACTGCTGTTTTCTTGATGATTATGAATTCCCATTCCGATGTGTAGCTGACTTTGTTAGTTTTGATAAATCCACTGTTGTTGATAATGTCTTAGTGATTACGCGACCACAGAGGAAGGGCAGTTCAGAATCATGGCAATCTTGAGGACATTTTAGGGGACTGGGCCAATTACTTTGCCCGACAGGGCTGTGAGAATATACAGATAACAAAGACAGAGACAAAGGTTTGAACAACACTCTAGTCTCCTGTTGATCTTTTCCCCTTTAAAATCCACTTAACCATCCGTAGAAACACAAGACGAGTGGTGTCTTCGTATCACCATTACTTTTCCCCGGTACCATAAATAGCAAAGTCGTCTTACCGGAGTCTGTCTGTACACAGTTTATACGGTCATAATGGTGCAAGGTAATACATTAGACCTCACAACCACCATTATCATTTCGTTTTCCCTCACACCAGTTTCAACTCTTCAGCACAAACTCGTTCACATCCAGACCGGATGATTGACGTCTACAGAGCAGACAAAAGTCATCGTCACCGTCACCATGTTTGTCTGTGGCACACAGCCCCACTGACGTATCTGCATTACGGGAACTTCACGTACCACGTGGACGAGAGAGGGGAGGTGGCCATGCTGACCAGGAACATCGTTGTGGAGGGAGTGATGGAGAGCACGTGCACAGAGCGGACCAGAGAGGAGAAAAATCTGCATATCTGCACTAAGTTCGGAAAGGACATGTTCGGAGGTCACCTGAAGGTAAACCCACATAATAGTGCACCTCACAGTGGTTGGGAAAGGGAGATAGTCTGCACAACAGCCAACAGCACAGTGCACTTCATAGTAGATAGTCTGCAGAACAACCAACAGCACAATGCACTTCATAGTGGTTTTGTAAAGAGATAGTAAAAAGAACAGCAAACAAGTATAAATCGAACACATAACAAACTAGTGCAGTGTGTACCTCACAGTAGTTGGTAAAGCAAGATACACTTTGTGGATAACATATCCAAGATTTCAAGGCACCTCACGATGCCAGGAAAGTAAAATTGTGGGCAAAATAGTCGGCTGCCTCAACAAAATGGCATTGTCTCCCAAGTCTACATAGATTACTGACCCAAGTTCTCTCCGCCCCTCACCCACCCACCCTACTCACTGCCTCCTCCGCCGTGTTGCAGACCAGGACAGCGTAATGCTGGTTAGTAACTTGTCCCAAATTGGAACAGCGTCATGTATGCCTGGTGGTGTGTTATTCCCGAACTGACACAGCTGGAGGCCTCATGTTTTGGTTGTTTAGAAATGGGATCAGCATGAAGCTCAGTGCTTTGCTCATTACAAATTGGAACAGCGTAAAGTCTGGTGCTTTTGCATGTTCACTCAGTGGACTGGCATGAAACTTTTGTGCTTTGTTTGTTCACATACTGGAACAGCTAGAGGCCAGGGGCGTTGCTTCATACAAATTGGAACAGCATGAAACTCGGTGCTTTGGTTATCTAAAGATTGGAACAGCAGTAGGGTCGGTGCTTCGCTTGTTTACTGTTTGAAATTGTACAAAGCCCAGTGCTTAACTTCTTTGCAAACTGGAACAGCTTCAACCTGAGCGCATTGCTTGTTCACACATTGGAACAGCATTAAGCTTGGTGCTTTAATTGTTCACACATCGGAACAGCATTAAGGTTGGTGGTTTGCTTGTTCACACATCGGAACAGTATTAAGGTTGGTGGTTTGCTTGTTCACACATCGGAACAGCATTAAGGTTGGTGATTTGATTGTTCACACATCGGAACAGCATTAAGGTTGGTGGTTTGCTTGTTCACACATCGGAACAGCATTAAGCTTGGTGATTTGATTGTTCACACTTCGGAACAGCATTAAGCTTGGTGATTTGATTGTTCACACTTCGGAACAGCTGATTTGATTGTTCACACATCGGAACAGCATTAAGCTTGGTCATCTGCTTGTTCACACGTCGGAACTGCATTAAGCTAATTGCTTTACGTTTTTACGAACCGAAACAGCATGAAGCTTGGTGTCTTCCTACGTTTACAAATCGGAATAGCTTTAAGCTCGTTGCTTTGCTTGTTCACAAATTGGAACAGCATTAACCTTGGTACTTTGCATGTCAACAAACTGGAATACCTCTATGCTCGATGCTTTGCTTTTTCACAAGTTTAGACAGCTTGAAGACAAGCGCTTTGCTTGTTTTGAAATTAAAACAGCTTGAAGCTCGGTACTTCGCTCGTGTACAGACTGGAACAGCGGGGCACCTGCCACGGGTTGCCCAGACAGACAGCATTGTTACAGTTTTACAAAGTGCTCTGGTTGTCAGAACAATATTTCTTGCTGCTAAACTTCGTCACAAGAGAGGTAACCCACGTGCCGTTGATTGGCAATTACTTTAATCCCTGCTGAACAAGTTCAAGCAGTATGATGTGAACGAATCTTAGAGTAATCAGTAAGACAGCAGTGTTATTGTACGTGCATCAATGCCACAGACTAAATCCGAAGTACACACAAAAAAGAAAGAAAAATAACAACAACGGAAGCCAAGTATAATCGCGGCTGTGTTGTTTTATGACAGGACGCTGAGTGTGGGCAGGCAGCCGACGGCTGGTGATTTCCTGGTTTTATAAACTGACGCAGTGTGCCTGTGTCATATTGTTTCCTTTCGTTCCGAAACTGTCGGAGCGTGATGCCCGCCGGTCCATTTCAGCTCAGATGTATTCAGCTTATGCAGTTAATGTTTCGCCTTGATCTAACGGATGCTGTGCTCGATTGCTTCTTTCGTCGTTGGCATAGTTTTGGAGAGTGCGGTCTTCCTGCTTCTTTCAGCTTCCCCCACGATGCATGTCAGGCTTCCCACGTGCATCTCAGCCCGTTTCAGAATGGCTCGTGAGAAAGGTGTGATGTCCAGTTGCTCACTTGGACAAATAAAGGGACAGCTAATTTTCAGGCTTGTTTGTTTGCCTGTTTGTTTTTACAAATCAAGTTTTACTGTTTATGGCCCAGTGGACGCTCAGGTCATATTTGGGATTAGCAGGGAGAGAGGGGGGATGGAAGGAGGTGGGGAAGGGGTGATGGGTTGGGGGACAGCACGAAACCACACACAGATAATATTTACAAGGAAAGAAAGGCGAGTTAGATCAACAACCAAAGGAACGATGCATTCAGTCGAAACACCGGGTTTGACAGGAACTGTTATTTCTACAGTTATCGGTGTCATCGCATTCACAGCTTCCCCCCCCCCCCCCTGCCCTGTTACAGGTGATCAAAGAGTTCAAAGCTGTTCATATCCGCGGAGTGAAATTCCAGCACATGGGACAGCAAATCAACCCGGGTATGTGAAAGGTTGTGGTGATGAGTGACCGTCTTCTTTTGAACACGATTCCTGCTTTGAACTTCTTTTCCGAACTTGCCATTCAGCCCCGCAGAGAGCGTTTTTTTTTTAAAAAATCATGTTGTTAGTAATGGTAGCGCCGATTTTCATCCGCGATGCTAACTTCCGCACGATTAGAAACACTACATGAATACAG
>CM065733.1:19667222-19702222 GCA_033310375.1 Conus canariensis | reverse complement strand
TCCCTCCGTCCCTCTCTCTCTCTCTCTCTCTCTCTCTCTCTCTCTCTGAGAATCACGAGTGGGCCCTACATATTTCTGCGTGTAACTGCTCGTTGCGTTTTAAGTCTTATCGTGAACTCATTTTGTATATATATAACTGCATTTTGTTTATTCGTCATACACTTTTGCCCATACATCTGGTTGTAGATTGTGGGATTCGACGTCCGACATGATTATGTCAGCACTGTGTGCTTGAATCGTCATCACACTTTATGTGCACTTCGTCACGTACTGTTATCCGATGATTTGTACCTCATCACGGTGTGCTGATAACGTCATCCCTCTGTGTGTCGCACGTGGCAGTCGGGGTTGCATGTGGACGAGAAGCTCAGCACGGGCACGGGCATCGAGAAGAGGGGCATCGTGCCAGAAAACGGCCTCCTGAAGATTGAGAATGAATACAACCCACACGTCAACGGGAAACCTGTCTGGGTTGACATGTCCAAGTGAGTACAGGATTGAAACGAATCAAATCAAAGATGCTCAAAATCGATTGAAGTTCGTTTTTATCATAGCATCCCGTAAACAGCAAATTGTCCTGCAACATACACCTGTGCCACAATGCAAAGTGTTGTGGTCACAGCGCTAACGTGACAGACAATTGATTTGTCGGCGTTCACCTTGACATTTCCTTCATCGACACCCGGACACCAGCTTTGATAATTATTTTCATTTTCATTATGGCATTTCTGAGACAGATACCTGGACAAAAACGTTGATATTTTTATGTTCATTTTGGCAAATCTGTGACAGATACCTAGACAAAAGCGTTGATTATTATTTTCATGTTCATCATGGCATTTCTGTGACAGATACCTGGACAAAAGCGTTGATATTTCATGTTCATTACGGCATTTCTGTGACAGATACCTGGACAAAAGCGTTGATATTTTCATGTTCATTATGGTATTTCAGTATTACATCTGGACAAAAGCGTTGATATTTTCATGTTCATCATGGCATTTCTGTGACAGATACCTGTACAAAAGCGGTTTGATAATTTTCATGGTTTCATTTATATGGCATTCCAGTGACAGACATCTGGACAACGATGTTGTTGCTGTAGTGTTCAACACGGCATTTCAGTGACAAGTCACCTGGACAACAGTGTTGTTAGTTTTTGATGTTCATCATGGCATTTCACTGATATAACCTGGACAACAGCGCTGTTGTGTGGGTGTTTGTCAGGGCACAAAAGCGACAAACTATTAACAATACTGCTGTATACATTTTCCTCGCTGCCTGAATTGGTCATTGTAAGATTGCATGGCAGTACCCATCTTTCCTGGTACCCTGGTGCATGCTGGATATTTTCATGTCTCCATGCCTCATTAAACGCCGACACGAATCGCAAGATCTTTGATGCGTGTGTCTGATTTTCTACGTGAGTGCACGCACGCTAGGGGTTTGGGACCAAGCTTTCTGTACCCATGTTGATGTGCAAGGTAAGAAAAATTCAGTTCCACATACATCCACCTGGTTTTTCCTGGACTCGAATCTACAACCTGTGACGGTGAGTTTAGTGTTCTGACCACTGGGCCAACGATTCCAGGGTCATCTTAACGAGGTGTATTGGAAGTCATTGGCAGTTAGCCTTTTTGTGTGCTTAAAAGTCAGTCAAATTTGTTAACATTTTTGTTTTTGTTGCATTCACAAAGAAATAAAAGAGAAGCAGAAAAAAAAAACAGACTAAAGAAAGAAATGAAAGAGATGCGAGACGGAATGGCCATCCTGAGAGAGGCTATATGGTGGTTAAACTGTCTGAGGTCCACTGTAGCTATATCATTGTCAGCAAGGTTGTGGCATGGTTTAGTGTGTACTAGTGACTAAGTAGCCACGCTCATCAATAAGGGGAGTTTTGCCCACGTTGGATCAGAACAGATGCTACTGAACATCACCAAAGGGACTTGACAGTGGTAGGATGTCCTCTGTGGTGGGGTGCCTCAGAACGACCTGCCGAAGACTGCTCCCTGTGGACTGCCGTGCTGGGGCTGCAGCAGGCTGTGGTTGGGTGTGGCTGTGCTGGGGGAAGCCGGAATGAGCGGCATGGGAGTCATGCCACTGGGGGGGGGGGGGGGCACGGAAAGGTTCAGGGTTCAGGGAATGGTGTGCTGTATCTGAAAGAATGATTGAATAGATTTTTGTTTTAATGTTTCAAAGGATGATGTGTGTAGAGGATGCAACAGCGGACTGTGACAGCTTGGATAGCTGTGTTTAAATGTTTGTTTAAAGGGAGGAAAGCGGCGACTGAATGCTGAAATAGATAGTTTAAAGTTGTGTTTCAAGGGTGAGAGCGGGCTTTGACTGCTGAAATAGATAAGTTTGAAAGATGTGTTTCAGAGAATGTGAGCGGTGGGCTTTGACTGCTGAAATAGATAAGTTTAAAGATCTGTTTCAGAGGATGAGAGCGGTGGGCTTTGACTGCTGAAATAGATAAGTTGAAAGATGTGTTTCAGAGAATGTGAGCGGTGGGCTTTGACTGCTGAAATAGATAAGTTGAAAGATGTGTTTCAGAGAATGAGAGCGGTGGGCTTTGACTGCTGAAATAGATAAGTTTAAAGATGTGTTTCAGAGGATGAGAGCGGTGGGTTTGACTGCTGAAAGAGATAAGTTTAAAGATGTGTTTCAGAGATGAGTGCGGTGGGCTTTGACTGCTGAAAGAGGTAAGTTCAAAGATGTGTTTCAGAGGATGAGAGCGGTAGGCTTTGACTGCTGAAAGAGTAAGTTTAAAGATGTGTTTCAGACGATGAGAGCGGTGGGCTTTGACTGCTGAAAGAGATAAGTTTAAAGATGTGTTTCAGACGATGAGAGCGGTGGGTTTTGACTGCTGAAAGAGATAAGTTTAAAGATGTGTTTCAGAGGATGAGAGCGGTGGGCTTTGACTGCTGAAATAGATAAGTTTAAAGATGTGTTTCAGACGATGAGAGGGGTGGGCTTTGACTGCTGAAAGAGATAAGTTTAAAGATGTGTTTCAGACGATGAGAGCGGTGGGCTTTGACTGCTGAAATAGATAAGTTTAAAGATGTGTTTCAGACGATGAGAGCGGTGGGTTTTGACTGCTGAAAGAGATAATTTAAAGATGTGTTTCAGAGGATGAGAGCGGTGGGCTTCGACTGCTGAAATAGTAAGTTTAAAGATGTGTTTCAGAGGATGAGAGCGGTGGGCTTTGACTGCTGAAAGAGATAAGTTTAAAGAAGCGTTTCAGAGGATGAGAGCGGTGGGCTTTGACTGCTGAAATAGATAAGTTTAAAGAAGTGTTTCAGAGGATGAGAGCGGTTGGCTTTGACTGCTGAAATAGATACGTTTGAAGATGTGTTTCAGAGGATGAGAGCGGTGAGCTTTGACTGATGAAATAGATCATGTAAAGATATGTTCCACCGGATGAGAGCGGTGGGCTTTGACTGCTGAAATAGATCAGTTTAAAGATGTGTTTCAGAGGATGAGAGCGGTGGACTTTCATGGACAAAGAAACGCAGATGTCCATTTTCAAACACAGCAACTGAATGCTAGTCTATCCTGCCTTTAAACGGAGCTTGACAGCGGATATTAGAACCTGTTGGAAACATCTGAGGATCTGTTGTAGACGGCTAGCAGTAAATGACATCAACACTGACATCAGTACTCCAATCAGATAGAGTGCATGCACTAATATCTCGGTTGCATCCGTTGTGACGGATTGGTGAATGGAGCTTGATGCGTATGATTTCAGTATATGCAAAATGACACGTTTCCATGATGAGTTATTTTGCGCGTGCGTGCGTGTGTGTGTGTTTGTGTGTGTGTGCGTGCGTGCGTGCGTGCGTGTGTGTGTGTGTGTGTGTGTGTGTGTGTGTGTGTGTGTGTGTGTGTGTGTAATTGTGCGTGCCCACTGTTACAGAGGGACATTCTACAAGAATGGAAACAAAAACGTTTGGGTGAAAGGAGGCAACATCAGGCTTTCGTACACCGCGTGAGTCAGCTACTTTGTACACGTGCGTGTGTGCGAGCCGGCATGTGTCCGGGCATATATCTGAACTGTGTATGAGGTTTGTGTGTGTCTGTAATTTGTTTTACAAATCGTCGTTGCTTTTTGCGTGTCCGGGATTTCCTTTTTTTCCGCTCAGTGGCAGTAACGATTATTAACAATCGATTGAGAACAAAACAAGACTGCAGAGTTAAAAGTTGAAAAAAATCGTGCGATTTTTAAGGTGTTGTCGCTTTCCAGTTGAATAGAAAGTTGCTTTTTTTCCACGAAGGTAAACTGAACTTGACACTAAGCTTGGGTGACACAAGGGCATTAGCCTGTACATCACTTCGGACACAGATGGTCTCGGGATGCATTCTAATTTACAGTGGAGTGTCCTGACATTTTTTTTTTTCATTCCCAGGAAGAAACTCAATCCCAGGAACTCGAAGGGCCTTCAGAAGAGCAGGGACCTCTGTCAAGGCAACAATTCCTCATAACTTCAGTCACATGTTAACTTTCCTTCCTTTGGCCACCCTCTGTTTTGATCTGGGTCTTAACTGAAAGGTTAATCGAGCAATTGTGTTTGATGGTGAGTAAGCAGTAGCTCTTCCAGCATGGAGTGGTGTTTTCCTGGTACACTGACATTGTCATGAAATATATTACTGACTTTTTTCAAACGATTGTGGAGATGATTACCCTGATGTGGCCTATACCGGTCGACTGAACTATAAACAACATGAACTGCATTTGAAGTGTTAGAATACCATTTTTTAACATTTCACCTGTACATGCGTGCGCCCATGTTGACAGTGGATAAAGGAGTTGTGAACACATAATTGTCTGTTCAGTTGACAGCGAAACAAAGGTTGGCACGCGTGCACGCACACGCACACACACACGCGCGCGCGCGCGCACACACACACACACACACACACACACACACACACACACACACACACACACACACACAAGCAACTCCCAAGAAAGGTATTGGATGCTATGAAGAATACGAGGTACCCGACCATGACTTGGCCAGTGACATTGCACCGACGTCAGACAACCCGGAGTGTCTGCAAGATCTAGTGGACGTTGTCCGTGAAGCTGTTTGATGTCTGTCCATCAGCAGAAAGGAGACACGCCAGGTGAGCATCACCCACAAAGACACACACTAACAAGGCATAATAAGACTCGTTTCGTGGAAGATCCTACTATCAGAAACTACGCTGACGACTGGAATGAAATGAAAAATAACTTCACCAGCAATCGATGAAATGAGGAAGTGCTTAAATCACGCTCCAGTATTTGCCATCACGTGCAAAAGACGCCGCACTGGCTGGACTGTGTGACTCGTCTTCCCTCCCCCCACCCTCCCTCACGCCTTGCAAAGCAGGTACACTGGTGGGCACCTGTAGGAAGAAGGCGAAGAGAAGAGCCAGAACTTGTTTGAATTTTGTCATTATTTTTCATGTCTGTCTGTTTTATCAATATGTATCAATGCATATGGGGTTACACGTCTCGTGTTAGGTTTGCCGACTCCAAACGAAGCTTCACTGGAGGAACGACTATGACCGAGTCTGGCACGGAGGTCTACAAGTGCATTTTCATTGGGGAGACGGACAACAAAGGGGAACCGTCGAGAAAGACTGTCAACGGTGTTCAGCTCCAACTGGACCGCTCATATGCTGGATTCCTGTGAGCTCACTGTTGTCACCACTTTATTCTGGCTGTCCTCTGCAGTTTCTTGGGTTTTTACTCATGTTTTTGCACGACACTCGCAATTACTATCCTACAACTATGACAACTGCTTGTGCAACGTCTGCTGCTGCTGCTGCTCCCTACTACTACTGCTGCTAACTATTGATGATACAACTACAACTACTTCATCTGCTGCTACAGCTGCAGCAGTTACAGCTGCTGCCAACAGCAAGATTGCAGCAGAGAAAGCTGTCGTTTCTTTCTCTTCTGTCGAATGGCGTATCTGGGGTGATTACAACTAAAATGTGAGAGTTTCAGCCATTGAAATGGACGTTCGGTGTCCATTCCATCGTGCTGTTTGCTGATACGACATTTTTGTGCGGTTTTCATTGCATTAAAAGTTTTCTTTTCTCATTTCATGTCACGAATAGCCGGTAATAAATCGGTCAGAGTGGCTGGCTCCCACCTAGGTTAAAGATGCAGATAGTTGAGCGGTCGTATCATTAATTAATGTGCATTTTGTCTAAAACGGTCTTTGTCGTTTGTTTCTTTCTCAAGGTAGGAATGTGTGTGTGTGTGTGTGTGTGTGTGTGTGTGTGTGTGTGTGTGTGTGTGTGTGTGTGCGTGCGTGCGTGCGTGCGTGCGTGCGTGTGTGTGCGTGCGTGCGTGTGTGTGTGTGTGTTGTGTGTGTGATGGCTAGGCGATCGCAAGACTGACCGAAGCATACGGACAAACGCAACGAGTCATGGTATTGAACAGATCACAAGTTGTGGGAAGGGAAAAAGGTGTTGCTACAGTGTTGGTCTACAACAAGGGATGCATGCCTCATGCATGGCACGTGTCTTTTACTCCACATTAAAAGCAGCCTTTTCTTATATCCTTGTGAAATAAAGGTAGAAGGGGTTTGCACATGTCTAGCACCACGATAAACCCTGGCATTGGTTTTAACATGTAAAAGAATCCAGCCTCAAGACGTGCAGGGCAGACTGTCACAGTTCCTACCCTTTGCCTACAACTTTGCCAAAGTCGTCAATGTCAGTAGTATGCAACAAAGAACATTTCTCGTTCAGCAGCGCAATGAGAGGGACGTACTCTGCACAAGTAGGAGTTCATGATTTCTACACATCTGAGCAGTGTAGCTCTCGTCAAACAAGAGAAAAGGCCTATATACATCAGAATATTGTAATCTTCTTAGGTAGGACTACTTTAATTCAGCATATGATTCAGAGCAATGTTTACATACAGATATGAACCTCCAGAAAGAAATGTTAGATTCAGTCTAAGACATGTAAGCGATGGTACACATCTACAGATTTTGTTACTTTTAATTTAGATGAAACAAAAAATAACGGGAAAGAAATCCACAAAATGTAAGGCCGTTTGGGCACATTTTCACTTTCCTTCCAGTCAAGTCAAGACACAGTCATTTGAAAGGCGGTGGTTCATCACATATAGCGTCACCATAGTATTGATCATAGATTTACCACAGTTCATAAGATGGATCATCATCGCCTGGTGGGTAACTTTAAAAAGAGTAGATGGGTCACACGAATCTCATCTGTGCACGGTGGAAGTTTAGGTTCCGCTTCCCCAAGTCACTCTGCCCACAGTAATGCTTAGCAGGGCAAAAGCGTCTTAATCAGCCCATGTCTTTATGCTGTCTGTTCAAGGCATACATGGTCTGCTTCATGGACGTCAACCCTCTTCTGTAGCCGATAGAATTAGCAGGGAATCACGGCGAAGAACAAACCCGTAGCAGACATGTTTACGGTGCTGGTGATTGCAAGAATGGATTCTTGTCTTTTGTCGGATGTGCTGACTTGATTGCAAGAATGGATTCTTGTCTTTTGTCGGATGTGCTGACTTGATTGCAAGAATGGATTCTTGTCTTTTGTCGGATGTGCTGACTTGATTGCAAGAATTGATTCTTGTCTTTTGTCGGATGTGCTGACTTTCTCTCAGACACTGTCATCTGTTATCGGGTTTCTTGAATGAAATGTGAACCTGTCTGGAGCATTTTCACGAACACCTGGATTGGTTTGCTTGAGGATATCCGCAAATTTGACTGACGGATTTTTCAAAATAGTCAGGCCAGTTAAGGAACGTTAATTTCTAACGCTTGAAAAGAACTGGTTGTTCAAGTTAGCTGAACTTACAACCCTGGGTATTCGACTCTGAAGACAAACACTACAAAGGGTCAAACTCAAACAAAAAAATTATTGTTGTAACGTACTGGAAGGTTAGAATCAATGCCTGAAATGTGAAGTCGGTGTTTCCATATCATCATCATCATCATCATCATCATCATCACTCCTCATTATGATCATCATCACCTAGATTCAACGCCTATCTTGCGCTGAAGTGATTGAAGATAAGTGATTGCTCGTTCATTTTCGTTGTCCTAATTGTTCTGTATCTTGCCTGAAGAAGACCTTAGAGGTCGAAGGGCGTCGTGTTTTGTCTTGTGACTCGTTTTTCTACGTTTTTTTTTTTTTTTTTTTTTTTGCGGTTCGCTAACATTTATTCAAGCTTTATTTTTGATTGATGCAATTACATCATGATTATTATTGATAAATCAACCTATTAGCGGCAGCATCATTAGGAACAGTGGGAATATAAGTAGGCCTAGCACCATAACCATTTTCATTATAATGATGAAGAAAAAGTGAATCAGTTTAGTAATAAATATAGTGACTGTAGTATTATTTTATTTATTTGTTTGTTTATTGCAGGACAGACCCGTTAACAGCAGCGTCCATCTACCAAGGGCCCATCTTCGTCAACAGCTGTTTCTTCGACCAGTACAAGCCCATGTCCTGGTGCCTGGACCAGACGAAGACCGTGTCACAGTGTAAATCACGTGACATAGTCACCAGAGATGCCGGGGCCATCAGCTTCAAACGGGGAAACACCTACCCCACCATGACGTCAACCTACGCCGTCAATAACACGTTCGGGTTTTGTGATGATGTAAGTGACAAACAGTACTGTCCTTTCTTACTATTCCTGTGACGTTTTTCTTTAGAATCCTGAAAATGGTTACCTTTTTCTTTAAAATCCTGAAAATGGTGACCTTTTTCTTTAAAATCCTGATTACCATTGTTTTCGTATCAGCTACAGACTATGAGACCTTTTAAATCATGTAACCGATAAGGATGATAATGGCTTCGTTTCGGAGATACATACTGATTTACAAGTACAAACCAAAACTGTTTTTAAAGACTTCTTGTATGGTAACCTGGCCAGCTGGTCAGCCAGGCCCCAAAGATGCGGGACCTACAGTATCGGTCTGAGAATTTTAGGATAACTGTCAAAGACGGACTGTTAAGGCGGATGACGCTTGAGTTGCGCCATATGTATTTGACTTTTGCACCACATGACGCTTAACTACATGAGATGTTGGTTTGGGGTGGATGAACCATACAGCATCGTCCCATTTTCTTCTTTCATTGCTTCGTCTGGTACGGAAATCAATAGTAGAGCCTGCTTCCTTCCTGGTAATCTACCAAGGCAGAATGACTGACATATTTGACAGAGGGTGTATTGGTGTGTGCTGTGTCATTTCGAGAATTACAGTTGGGCAAGGATTGGCGGTTTATTCAACATGCAATGAGTCCGATATCATTTCATGATTAGCAAAGCTTATTTTGCTATCCAGATATCGCCATACATACCTATGGAAAGGTTGTTTTCTAAGTTCTTACATAACTATATACATTAAACAACAGGATGAACGTCCCATTTTGGATGTTGTTTGCTTGTCTGTTAACGTTTAAAAATGATGATTTGGTGTGTGTTTTCGTTGACAAAAGGTGTTAATCCATATGATGATGAGGTTACAGTTATGTAGTTACGGAGAAACAAGACTTGCATCGCTGTAACTCCAAATTGTAACCTTTTTGTGAAAGCATAGTGATGTCATGTGCCTAGTTTCTGTGAAAGCAAACAGTTTGCCAGTAATTACACCCCCCCCCCTCAAAGCAGCACGAAAATCAGAATTACCTGATTGGTATTCATTTCTTTGCATGTCATATTCCGGTTTGATTCGTGTTCTGCTTTTCCCTTTCGATCAAGGACACCCATTTCTAGCCACTAACGAAAGTAACCGTTGTAGTAATTTGCAGCCAGCCAAAGGTCTCCACTGGGTGTACCAAGGCCTCGCCTCCATGCCGGCATGGGACTTTAAAGACGGCAACAAATCGCCGTTCCTGCTGGACAAAGACGGGAAGCTGACGGGAACCGTCAACGCCTCCATTGTGGGCAACTTTCCTTTGTTCTCTGGGGACGAGTGTCAGCAGAGGCCAGGCTGGAATCTGCAAGTCTGCCCCTACAGATATGTCAAGGTGTGTACAGTATGGTCTGCCTCTATAGATATGTCAAGGTGTGTACAGTATGGACTGTCCGTATAGATATGTCAAGGTGTGTACAGTATGGTCTGCCCCTACAGATATGTCAAGGTGTGTACAGTATGGTCTGCCCCTACAGATATGTCAAGGTGTGTACAGTATGGTCTGCCCCTACAGATATGTCAAGGTTGGTGCTGCGTTGCAGATCTGCTCATTGTTTATATCTTACATCAACAGATGATCGTTTACCTTTTTGATGTAAACAACAGAAAAGAGGACTTTATTACCGACATCTGGCACATACTACATCCTCGGCAGAAATTGGTCAACAGGCGGCGGAAAAGACATTGTAAAGGAGGTGACTCACGCTTTACTTGGGCATTATTGTCAGTGTAATAATACGTCAGTTGATATTTTGAAAATGATACGAAGACTGGGTTATAAGTAGAAAGAAAGGGTTTTTAGCTCTGACGTTTTGTAAACAGAAGTTAATCGTGATTTGAAAATGACAGTTTTGATAATCGATATCCATACAAAATCCCATTAGCATACAAGGGCTGTGTGCTACTCTTGTTTAATCATTGACTTTGTATCGAACAGCTGTCTGCGCTTCTTCTCTTCCGTTGATGATCGCCAGTTTCTGTTACTTCCTGTTTTTAAAAACTTGTTTCCCCAGTAGACGATTATTTTGTCACGAGTCCCTCTTTATTTCCTTTTCATGATTTGATGACAAATGCAAGGTCTGACACTCTTCTCAACGGACTATGGAATGTGATGATTTCGGAGCGTGACACCTTAGTTTTACATTAATTTTGATTATAGTTAACGCAACAATTGATTGTTGTACCGAGTTTCATAAGGCGCGCATGCGAGAACTATGGTCTATTGTTGTTACCGATTTCCTTTTCTTCGCCATGTTTTTATCTTAGACATGTACCTGTCATTTCTTGTAGAATTCTTGCTCGCACGGTGACCAGTTATCTTGCTGAGTTTCACGAAGAATGAGGGTAAGATGCAAGCTGTTTCGTTCATTCAAACTTATAACTTTGCTGTTATCACATAAAGTGACTCTAAGCCCTGTTAGAAAACTGTTATGAATTATAATTATCCTGTTACCTTTGTTTTGACAGCTGGGGTCGTTGATAAAAGAACAATAAAGCTGAGCAAGTGGGCACACGCACGAGCATGCAAACATACACGTGCGTGTCAGGGACACACAGACTCGCACAAACACACACAGAGTGACAGGGTAGATAAAACAAAATAGGGGAAAAAGATGCCGCAACAAGGTGAACTGTTGTCTGAGAGGGTAGAGCAGCCTGAATTTAACACACGCACAAATTCGTTTCTGCATTGGAGTTACACAATCCAACACAGCGACAATACTATGCGGCACGACAAAGCAGGATTGAACAAACAAAACGTGAAGGACCGGTAACAGCTAGCGTCTTGCTGCCACTCTTCGTTAGTGTTCAACGCGTGTCAAAACCGGCCAGTCATGCATTTCACTCGACAGTACGACGTCCTGGATCACAGGGAAGGACGTGTAACGTCTCACCTGAAATCGGCTGGGTGATGGAATGGAGGACTTGAAGGACGCGGGTGCTGACAGCTAACTCTGCGCAGGTCAGTCATCAGTGCAACGGAGACGGTTTTGAAAGTCCTCTCCATGACATCCTGCTACAATGGTTTTGGCGGGAAAATGTGGTTTTGGCGGGAAAATGTGGCTTTGGCGGGAAAGTTACATCCGGGCACGTGGCCAGACCGCATTCTCCTTACTTTCACTGCAACGTGGAAGGGCATCTGTGGACAACCGAATTGTACGCAACATATTTCAGCACGACCTGGTATTATGTGCTGCGGGTATTTAAGGCCTGATCATAGTACTTGTATTCAGGAAACTAAAAACTGGAAATACGTACGTGTGTGTACATGTGTGAGATAATACTTGAAGCAGGTGAAATGTTCGTTTTTACATATGCAGTCCAATGTTCTGACTGTACTATGTTAAATCGTGTGGTGTTACTTGACGACAGAAGTCGGTGTGAAATGCGGACTGCTCTCCCCTTGGGAGAGCACTACCAGTATTTCATTTCTTTCTGTTGAAATGTTGGTTCGTATTTCATTTCTTTCTGTTTAAGTGTTGGTTCATTGATTAAAATGGATATGTCAGTAAAAGTTTACTAGGGGCAGCTCCTTCGTTGCCGTCTTTTTTCTTTTTCTTTTTTTTTTTTTTTCTTTTTTTTTTTGTTTGTTTGTTTGACCAGCACCGGGTGCGAGAAGGGCACAGGATCTAGGTCAGTTGTCTTATCTGAAAGACCAGCGTTCTGACCACTGCATTATTATGCGGGGTTGGATGGGAGAGAGAGAGAGAGAGAGAGAGAGAGAGAGAGAGAGAGAATTGGGAATAAGCAGCGGACGTAGAGGTGATATAAGGGGGAGAGGGGGATGTGGAACCGCGCCGTGTTAGATTCCAACTAGGAACACTGGATTCTCTCTCACCTACCCTCTTGCGTCTATAGCGACCGCCAGCTATAGCTGCTGGAATTGTGTTAATGTTCTTGTCCCTGCTGTTGTTGCAGGGTTGAGAAATACGATGATTGAGCGCATCTGTCAGTGTCTACACAGAACAACGTGTTCATTGGCAGTACAGAACGACGCATACATATGACAATAACCACGATGGTGAAGGTATTATGACAGCGATGATGATCTTTCACAATGACAAGGATGACGACGACAGCAACACTTACGATACATGTGTGCAGATGGAAGTAAAAGGCTACGAGGGAAACCTGTCCCCTGCCAACAAGAAGAAGTATCCCATGATCATACAGCGCGATGACAGTCCGTATGACGAGCCGTACATCTGGATGGGTAAATCAGGATTTCCATCTGCCATGCCTGTTCTCTCCGAACTCAGTCTGCATGCCCCTGTGTTTGTAGGATGTTTCCCACACAATGAAACTGTTGAGAGTAGTTCTCTCACAGTTCAGCTTCGGTCTCTCTCTCTCTCTCTCTCTCTCTCTCTCTCTCTCTCTCTCTCTCTCTCTCTCTCCACACACACACACAAGGGTAGACAAAAATCTAGATCCGTGGTTCGAGTTAGAACTTCAAGGGACAATCACTCCTCCCCCTCCCCCCACTCCCCCCTTACTTCATTGCACTTCAAAGGGTGATCCGTTTCCTACTATTCTCTGCATTTTTTGAGTCATCAGTTCCCTCCTGCTATTTCACTGTACTTTCAGGGATGATCGGTTTCTTCCTCTCTTATGGCTTTCCTTTCAGGGGTGACCTGTTGCATCCTTATGATTTGTTCTTTGTCGTTAGAAAAGCCATGTGGGACATGTTAGGCTAGTTGTCAAATTGGTGAAAACGTTTTTATTTCAGAAGTTAGAACTGGATAAAGTATTTTAAGGTTGAACACAGTATGAAATCCCATTAAAATGTTAGCTCCATCAGATTAGTGATCTGTGATATATCGAGCTCTTTCATCCACATAGTTGGTGCCTGGTTCAAGATTCAGAACAAGCCTGTGAAATGAACTGTTGTTTTTTTTTTTCAGATCTCATAACCTTCAGAATTATGATCGTTTAAAAGTCAACGTCAATAACATAAAGTGTGAGAATTTTATAATATACATGTTCACTATGTACTGTTTAGGCCAGTTCGGTAAATGTGTGGAGTGCACACAGACATGATGTCTGAAGCAACAAAGCATGCCGCCGCGAGGAGGGCAATTAGTTGCTCCCCTTGGTCCGCCCAGGGCTGAGTGAACAGGGTGTGGGTGTGGTTGGGGGACGCAGTGGCGGCAACGCCAGGCAGCAGAACACCGCTGAGGCTGATTCTGCCTGGTATCAATAAAATCGACTTGATTTCTTCGTGGAATTTTAAGAAATATGTTGTAAAAGCTTTTACATTTATTAATCTAGTTATCATAAACATTTTGTTTAAAAGATCTTTCGCCGTTTGAGCTTTTCAACTATAAAATGAAGTCGGTGGCGCATACAAAGGAGTGGGCAAATAAAAGAATAGGACTTCATTTTTCCGAGAGTGAAATTCAGGGCCACAGGCTCTGAAAGCAAGTTATGATAACGAAAAGGTGAATGATACATACACACAGTATATGCATGCATTACATAGCTTGTGTGCAGCTGGATTCTTTATTATTTTTTAGATAAAAGAAGTTCGTGTACCCCAGCACAGTTCTAGTTTTAAAGAATCTTTCCTCGTATATTGTATATGATTTATATAGCAATTAGGTGCTCGTTTAGTTTATTGAAGATAATGGGGTTTTGCCACCCGGGTCGGTTTCAACATTAAAAGTGTTTAGATATTAACGAAAAAAAAAAGCATTCAAATTATTCATTTGAGTTGTATGTTGCGTATTCATCAATGTTATGATGAAGGTTTCTATCCCCGAGGCAGACGCTTGTATTCAATACCAAACAAATTAAAAACATTTTGACTGTTGATAAAAGGCTTCTCACTCCCTCCCTCCCTCCCTCCCTCTTTCATTTCATTTCTCGCTGTCCGTACCATCCTATGTATATAGCTTACCACATATCCTTTGAATATTCTATTCTAGTGATCAGTTTTAAGTCAGTATTTAGAATTGAAGTAAATGCTACGCGTTCCTTCTATGTTTCGTGTTTCACTTAGTGCATGGCTTTTTTCCTCTTTTGCATATACGTCTTTGGTTTCTCTTGATATAATTTATGATGGTGCGTATTTTTTGTTGTTGCTGGTGCTGTTGTTTCTTTCAATATATTTGGATGATTTTGTGATTTTTTGTCAATAGAGTAGTCCCTGTACAGGACGAGGAGATGAAAAAAAGAGTATGTGCATACTCATCTACCATCCTCGAAAAGAAAGAATATTGTCTTGTCTGGTCCTGTTCATGAAGAGTTCTTCAGTCATTCTGATATATGAGCAGAGAGGCACCCAGCTCATTCGCAAGAATGGGGTCCTCGTGTGGGAATGGAGGCCTATCACGAAGGCGTACAATCTGTCACAGACGTTTCAGGTAAAGGAATTAAGAGGGGTGAGTCGCTGCTCCCTTCTGTTCCTCTTTGCCTAAAGAGCAAATGCTGTGTCTCGAAAGTCTGTTAGCCGTGATGGGGTAGGTTTCTGCAGCTGGATCATCCAAGGTCGGTATGTACCCGCCAGACTGTACATTTTTGCAGCCATTGAGACTGCCATAACAGTGTCCTTGTACCTCATGAGCAGGTCTCGTGACGCTGCCCTGTTTCATTTGGCTATAAAGGAGCTTATAGGGGATGCCGCTAGCCTCCATGCAAATGACATGCCCAGTCCATCGCAGCTGACTTGTAATGAGCAGTACTCAATGGTGGGGTGTTTTTTTTCAGAACCCGATGGATTGACACTTTATTCGCCACTTGATGTCTCGGATCTTGCGTAAGAAACGCAGGTGGACTTACTCGAGCCATTGGATGTATCGTTGTGTCGTCGGTAGCTGATCCAGGACCTGCATCAGTACAGCAGAGCACCGAATACCTGTACACATCAGTTTTGGTGAAGAGGTTGATGCCTTTGTGAGCTTGCCGACTGAAACACTAGCCCTTACGATCAAGATGCTGCCTTAATAGAAGAACTTGTCCATGGTCTTGTTCTGTCTGTCGTTCATGACGAGATGGTGGAGGTGGAGCACTTGCAGCCTGTGATGGTAAGGGTTAGAACATGGCCTCGGTCTTGCCGAGACTGAGTGTGAGTCCTAGACCTCGACGTGCTCTGCAAATGTAACCTGTCACTAACTCAATATCCACAGGTGGTGTGCGGGCGGTTGCCAGTCGTCCGCAAACAGAAACACACACAGAATGGCCGCGAACGGTCTCGTTCTGGCCCGCAGATAATGTTTCAAGATATGTGTTCGAGCTGAGTGTATGTTGTTAGTTCGCTTGTGAACGCATGGGTCGTTAAGAATTAATAAACCTATAGTGATATTTGTGAACGCCTCCTCAAAGTTATAATAATTACCTGTCTCTCTATTTGTCCCATTTGCTAACATTTATTTACTTACTCAACTGTAAGTCCGTCTGTCTGTCTATAAGTCTACATATCTGTCTGATTGTCTGTCTGTCTGACTATATAACTATCTATCTGTCTGTCTGTCTATCTATCCATCTATCAATTATCTTGAGCATTGGTATGTATTTGGCCAGGTAACTACATTTTGAGTGCAATGGATTTCTTGCTTTCTTGTCAATCCCTCCATTGCGCTCGAAAGAACACAGCATCCATGTTGCCATTTTATAAACTGAGCAAATCACAGCTTCGAATTATGATGACCATGACAACAAATCTAAGATTGTTTGTAAACTCTGAGAACAGTAGAATGAACAGATAGCTTCAGTCTATTGACTGACTTTTGATACTTGCTAATATTACCTGGAGAGATAATTTTACGACATGAAGTTTCATTTTGTGTGGACGAATATGACCTTTCTTATCACATATTTATAAATGTTTATTGTTTCATGTACTTACGAATGTTCCTCTTCACTTGAATTCAAGTTCTTATCATCAATTATTAAATGCTTCTGATTTTATTTATTGCTATCATGTAATCTCATGTACTTCGCTGGCTCCATCGCGATAAAGCTAATATCAGTATGGTGTGTGAGGATCGGTTCCTTGTCCCTCCGCCTCTCCACTCCCCTTACTCTGCTTTCTCTTTCTCTTGTCTGTCTGACTGTCTGTCTCTGTCTCTGTCTGTCTGTCTGCGTCTCTCTCTCTGTCTCTGTCTGTCTGTCTGTCTGTCTGTCTGTCTCTCTCTCTCTCTCTCTCTCCTCTCTCTCTCTCTCTCTCTCTCTCTTTTCTATCGGGCTGAAATCTCTTTGTTATTATGTGTGTGGTGAATGTGCACGCGCGTGTGTATGTGTATGTTCCTTCAGATGGCAGAAGAGGTTGAAAGAGTGCACATCTTAGTCTGTTTCAGCTGTCGCTTTCACAGTCACCTAGCTTTATTGTCAAGAAGCTGAATCAAACATCTACACTTGGGAAACCGACACACACTGGGCTGGTACATTCATCTCGTTATGTTCTGTTTACGTCTTCTGACCTCTCCTAAGATTTCCTTTCGGTTGTAGCCTATAGTGTTACTAACTGCATATCTGTACCTATCTGCTGTCCTGTGTCTTTCGGCACTGGATCTTTGTTTCCGATGTGTATGAGGTCTCAGTATGTTTGAACGCATGTCATTTCTGTGTCTGGCAGGTGAGATCCGGAACGAGTATTTGTTGCGTACTCATCGCTCTTATATCCTGGACTTCAACAAGAATCTGGACAATGCTGCTTTTCCTCGCCAGATCCGTGTCTTTGGCTATGGGGTTGAGAAGTAGGTACTGCAAGTTGCCCTCTCTCGTTCCGTCTTCTGAGTATGCAGTTTCTGTCATCGCGCTATGATCACGTAAATATATCCGTCACAAGTCCCTTTTTAATTTCAAAATGGTAGAAATGGTACCCATAAGGCAATGAACATCATTGAATGTTACAAACTCAGCCGACAGTGTGCATGTGTATGTTTTGTGACAGGCGAGCACATCGTGAAAACGTGGTTAAATGAAGAAAAAAGAGCCAGTTAAGCATTTTTCTCATAGATGAATAAGAATACTGCTTTTATTCAACAGAAGCCTTCTTTTTCCAATTCCCAAACCGCATAAGCATTTGGTGTACAAATAAAATACATAAAACTGAATTGAAAAAGAGATGTCTTAGAAGCGAAAAATTCTGAATGAAAGCTACTACTGACTTCCAGTTTCAGTTTTGGTTGCGGCTCCTTTGGACAATATGTGCCACAACAAAAAATAAGTTAAAATATACACAATGAAAACGTGAGAGAGAGGTCACACTGAAAGACAGAAAAAGCGTTTACCGAATAATGTTTTTATAGGTGCTGACTTCTGAGCACTAGAATGGTAACTGTCACTGGAATATTTCACAGTGTGTGATAAAGAAAACTTGTGACCACCAGTTACATGACGCTTTCTGATCTATCACATTGTATTGATCCACCTGATATTAAAACAAAACATAGAGTACATGCGATTGGAATTACGTTTCCGATTTTTATGTGTACAGCTTTCTTGCTATGCATTTTCAAAGTCAAGTAAACCAGGAGGGAAGTCAGTGCACTGTGGAGGTGAAAAAAATATTGGAAAAGGGACCACGAACACCCACTTTATTCATGCAAATTGAAACTGTATGGAGATGTTAAAAAACAAAGAATGGTATGCCTCTATCCTACCGCTCGTCTCCTCTCGCACCCGTCCGTCTCTCAGCTTCGTCCTCTCCTTTGCCCTGAACTCGCTTAAGACGCGTGCGCGCACACACGCGCGCGCGCGCGCGCCACACACACATACACACACACCACACACACACACACACACACACACACACACACACAATAGTTGTATCTTCGACAGCAGATTAACTGTTGAATTTCCGTATTTGAAACACGACTGCATTACACAATCTGCTTAGAGCCGGTTTAAAGCAATGTAATTTTTCAGAGAAGCTGATTTCAGACCCACGCTAAGATCGAGCATTTGTTCGTCAACAAGTTCTGATTCCCCCTTCCCTTTCCTGGTTTCATTAAGTCGGCTGATGCCTTCCATTTCTGACAAATAAAAAGTCTGTGACAGAAGCAAGCTTTTCTAAGTGATCGTTATGACCAGTTCATTTTTCTAATCACTTTAACGTTGAATGACGTAAAAATAACTCGGTTGTGCCTTTCCTGAATTTTTACCTTGAGAATAGCTGAAAGGCATAAAGTGGTTCACGCCCACCCGCATCATCACACAAACATAGACACAAATATCACACACATACACACACACACACACACACACACACACACACACACACACACACACACACACACACAGATGAACCTGGCGTAAGCAGTAGGGAAAGAAACGAAAGAATTCGAATGCGTTGAGGTCGGAAAAGAAACAGTAACATCTCTCTCTCTCTCCTCTCTCTCTCTCTCTCTCTCTCTCTCTCTCTCTCTCTCTCTCTCTCTCTCTCTCCTCCGGATATTTTTTCAACTGGTACATTTTCAGCTTCTAGTTAATCAGTGGAGAGCAGTGGTATATGGCTAAGGGGTACGATTTCCATTTTGAAGAATATGGCAGTCAGATGGGTGGCTGGCTGTCTGTAGGTTTACTTTTTACTCTTTTGATAACAATGATAATTAACTGATGGCCAGGGTAGACCTAACCGTGTGAACAAAATTGTCCTTTTAGCGTGCCGTGAGAAGTATAAATAAGGGAGCTGGCGCACAAAAAGCTTGAGAGTTGTAGCACAATCTAAGTGAAATGTGTGTTAACATTCATTTTGAGACCAATGATAATTGAAAGGCATTTACGGCATACATTTAGTACTCAATACTACACCCCTCTCCTCCCCCATTTTGGTCTCGGGTCGTACGGAGGGAGGTATGAACAGATGCGTGGGTCAGAGGACAAACAAACCACTTCGGAGTGGAAGAATAGGCATGGGGAGACGGATGGTAGAATGTGTGGAATGGATGGACAGGGAACTAGGTCGACTGTTTCAGTGAAGACAGACGGAAAATTAATGGGATGGACAGACGGGTGGTGAGGGACTGAATTATGACTGTTTCAGAGGAGACGTTGTACGGGTGGGAATCTGTCAGCCGAGGGACGTGATTGGGTTTGACATCAGAATGTTCTACCCCGTGTACATCAAGAACAACGCCACCTGGGTGGACAGCCTGACTGCTCTGGATGCAGACACTACTGGGGCGGCTTTCTTCCATGACAAAAGAAATGGGTAATGAGCACACACTGCGTGGCTGACGACATGCATTATTGTCATATGGACGAAGAACAAGTCAAATGTTCGAAATTCTTGAAGCGAAAATTGAGGTACTGGCAATTCAGACGTTCCAAATACATGCTCAGAAATACAGCTTGTCCAAATGTGAAATGAAGTGTAAACTGATCAGCAACATAGCTGTTAAGCAGACAACTTGGCGGCATTTCAGTTTTTAGGAGACATAGGCGTGGAACATTTTCCGTTAACATTCACAAATGAACATGATTCGTGATATGTTTATGCAAATATTTAGGAATACAAAAGAAAAAATGAACGAAAAACACAAATAAGTATTTATAGAATAAATCACTCTTATACCATGGTGTATCACACACACACACACACACACACACACAACACACACACACACCACACACACACTACACACACAAAAACAGCAATCACGTACACACACACCATGGAAAACGTTGGTTCATTGAATTTCGAAATACACTTTTTCAAAAGGTTCTAATTTACAAAAAGAATACAAAGTATATGTATAACATTTCGATACTCAATTCCTTGATTAGTGGAATTTAGAATGTTCGCGGTGACATTTTGCACTTCTTCCAACATTTTGAAAATTCATTTTCGGAAATTTGCAAAAGAGTGACTTCTTTAGGTTGTAAATCATTAATCAGAAGGCTAATATTTTAGAAGCGTTTGAGCCATAAAAGTATGGCAAGATCATAAGAACAAAACTGGTTAACGAAAAAAGGTGGGTTTGAAAAAACAACAGGTGTTTGACAAGTTGAGAACCCACACTACTGGTGCGGAAAGTGTACACAACACACACACACACACACACACACACACACACACACACACACACCACACACACACACACACATTCATACATACACAAGCACATACACACACTCTCTCTCTCTCTCTCTCTCTCTCTCTCTCTCTCTCTCTCTCTCTCTCTTGAGATTGAGAACTTGAGATTCTCCCATTCAATCAGAAATGTCGTTTCAATAAGGGTGTGTTTATGTACAAAATAATGAACAATCTCGCACCTTCTTATCTACGTACCAAATTCCTTGTAAACACCTTTCGTAATAAACATTTGATATCCATTCCCCGGCCCAGAATTGATCTATTCATGTCTTCCTTAGCATATTCGGGTGGTAAACTTTGGAATGCAATTCCTTGTGACATAAGAAATAAAAATAGCTTATCTACGTTTAAAACACATTATCATAAATATCTAATGCTAAGCTATAGCTAACTTTCTGTGGTATTTTTGGATCGTAATCTTGTATCCAATTTCCTCAAATGTTTTTTACTCATCTTCTATGTCTTTATTCTGCTGCTGCTTGTATTCTCTGCCATTTGTCTGTCTGTCTGTCTGTTGTCTGCCTGTCAGTCTCTCTCGCTCTCTCTCTCTCTCTCTCTCTCTCTCTCTCTCTCTCTTCCATCTCTCTCCTTCTCTCTCTCTTCTCTCCATCTCTCCCTTTCTCTCTCTCTCTCTCTCTCTCTCTGTCTCTCTCTCCCTCTCTCTCTCTCTCTCTCTCTCTCTCCTTCTATATCTGTCTGTCTTGTCTAGCTGTTGCCTGTCTACCTTCTATTGTCTGTATCTAATTCATAAGATTAAAGTATGTTTCTAAGGTATGTGCCCTTTCTCCTCATGACTTTTTAAATATATGTGTAAGTGGAAGTGTTGTGTAGGTATATGCCCTATAATATGGGCCGGGGGCCTGCGCATCAACATTCATGCTCTCACCTGCATTCATACATTGTGTGCCAGTATGCTTTGTACATACTTATATATGTTTGTTTATGCATATGTATATGTGTATGAACTATATGTATATGTATTTATGTATGTGTAAATATCTATGTGTGTGTGTGTGTGGTGTGTGTGTGCGTAAATATATTCGGAATTTTTTTTTTCTTTTTGTTTTTTTTTTTTTGTTTTGTGAGGGCATGGTGTGAGACAGCCATTATTGTTGCTTATCCATCTTGCCCTCAATAAAACATTCGTTCGTTCGTTCGTTCGTTCGTTCGTTCCAGTTACCCCAAACCTACCCATTGGCCTTCTCTCTCTCTCTCTCTCTCTCTCTCTCTCTCCTCTCTCTCTCTCTCTCTCTCTCTCTCTCTCTCTCTCTCTCCATTTACCCCAAACCTACCCCTTGGCCTTTTCCTTTCCCGTTTCCTTCCCCTTGTTCGCTATGTTCACGCGCTTTTCTATTTGCATTCGTTTGTCAATAATATGGACAATAGCTAAACTTGTTTTGAACTGTACAAGATCTTGTTATACTTTGTTCTTTTTATATGTGTATTTGCATTAATTTGATCTTTAAATGCATTAATTTGATCTTTACATTGTTTCTCTTTCTTTTGCCCCAGGGCTGGGTGGAAAAAAGCATTTGTATTGCTTATCTCATTACCCTGGTAAAATAAAATTTCGTTCGTTCGTTCATTCGTTCGTTCTCTCTCTCTCTCTCTCTCTCTCTCTCTCTCTCTCTCTCTCTCTCTCTCTCTCTCTCTCTCTCTCTAGTGATAGGAATTGCCCAGATAACTACCGTGGAATCTCTTTGTTGAATATTTGTAGTAAAATATATAGCTTTGTTCTCAATAGAAGGTTAACCAAATGGATTGAAATGAACAATATTCTTGGGGAGGAGCAAGCTGGTTTTCGTGGCAAACGATGTACCACAGATCACATTTTCACTTTACTTGCAATGATTCAGAAGCAGTTGTTAAGACACAGGAAGCTCTATGTCGCATTCATAGACTTTAGGAAGGCTTTTGACCTAGTAAGTAGGGATAAATTGTGGAAGGTTCTCTCTGTTAATGGTCTTAATGGAAAATTCTTGAAAGCATTGCAAAGTGTGTACAATGTTGTGAAGACTTGTGTTCGAACTAGTGGTGACCTTACTGATACTTTTCTATGCCCACGGGGCCTAAAACAAGGTGAGGTGTGTTCACCTGTGCTTTTTTCACTGTTTATCAATGAACTAACTAAAGATATAAACACTCTTGGTAGACATGGTATTCAGCTTTCCCCAGACCTCATTGAACTTTTGATTCTGTTATTTGCTGATGATGTTGCATTATTTTCTGATACTGTTATTGGTTTGCAAACCCAACTGAATGTCTTGTATAATACCTCAAAACGTTTAGATTTACTTGTGAATCTGGAAAAGTCAAATATTGTTGTATTCAGGAATGGCGGTTACCTTGCTTCGAATGAAAATTGGACTTTTGGTGATGCTCAACTTTCCACTGTTAACATGTATAAGTATCTTGGTATAATACTGACCACAAGATTATCTTTCCAACCAACTATGTGTGACCTAGCAAACAGAGCAAAGAAAGGATTAATTGCTATCAACAGAATGCTATGGTCAATAGGTGAACATTCTCCTGGTATTTTCTTTAAGCTATTCGATTGCCAAATACAACCTATCTTAACTTATGGAGCAGAGATTTGGGGACTGTCATCTAGCCAGGAACAAATTGAAAGGGTGCACTTAGCTGCTATTAAAAGATTTCTTGGTGTAAGTCCAAAAGCTCCTAGGTACTTAGTGTACGGCGAATCTGGAAGATACCCTCTTTATGTAAATACTTATGCAAAATGTATCAGATTTTGGCTTCGTGTTGCTTGTATGGATAATAACAAACTCCCGAAGAAAGCCTATGATATGTTGCTGCATCTGCAGAGTCAAAATTATATTACCTGGACGACTAATGTTTGCTATGTTCTTTATAGATTCGGGTTTGGAATTGTTTGGGAAATGCAGAGTGTTGGTAATGTGAAAGCTTTTATTGCAGAATTTAAGAAACGTTTAAGTGATTGTTACATCCAAGACTGGCATTCAGCTATTGAATCGCATGAGTTGTACGATGTTTATCGGTCGTATAAGCAGTCTCTTGTTCAAAGTTCCTACCTCTGTGTAATTAAACATGTTAACATCCGCAGGTTACTTTCAAGGTTTCGGTTAGGAATGTCGCCATTACGATGCCACTTTTTACGATATACTGATCGCAATAGAAACCGTGACATTTTCTGTCCACACTGTAAGGAAGCACTGGAAACTGAGCTTCATTTTCTACTGGTTTGTCCTTTGTACGAAAAGTTGCGCCTTGAGTTGATTCCAGCTAAATATTACAGACACCCTTCTCTATTCAAAATGTCCATGTTGTTAGCCTGTTCTATTGAGACTGCTATTACGAGTGTTGGTAATTTCATTTATAGAGCAATGGCTGTTAGGAACGGAATAATTAATGCTGCATTTGCTTCATGAATGTATTCTTTGTTAACTGTGAACATCATTCAGCTGAGGTTTCGTTAAGAGTGGCTTGTACCGATTTATTTTGACCTTGTTCACTCACTTTGATATGGGCCTGTGGCCTGTCAAATAAAATATTCTGAGTTCTGAGTTCTGAGTTCTCTCTCTCTCTCTCTCTCTCTCTCTCTCTCTCTCCCCCTCTCTCTTCCTCCCTCCCTCCCTCTCTCACGATCATCTCCCTCTCTGTTCCCAAGCATCCTGTTCTTCAAGATGCTGAGCTTTCATCATGACACGAACGAAACTCAGCGGTGTCCAGATGGTCACTGCTTCCGCCTCTTCATCACCCCGCAAGGCGGCACAAGATCGAACATCAGGAGCTGTCGCAATCTGAAGATTGATTCCTACAAAGACAAGACGGTAAGGCAGCGCACCAGGGCAGTGGATTGAAAATGTGGGATGTTGGTTTACCGTAGTCTCTGCTGTGCTCAAGAGAAGGGCGGCAAGAGTATGTCTGATAAAGCGGTTATGATACATGTCTTGTGAAAGGGCAGTAATGGGTGTCTGATTAATATTTCAGGATGCTTTTCTTATGAAAGGGTCTACAGTGCATAAATGGTCCACAGTTTGTGAAGGTTATACAGTGCATGTCTTTTGAATGGTTCACAGTGCATGTCTTTTGAATGGTTCACAGTGCGTGTCTTTTGAATGGTTCGCGATGCATGTCTTTTGAATGGTTCACAGTGCATGTTTTTTGAATGGTTCACAACGCATATCTGTTGAATGGTTCACAGTGCATGTCTTTTGAATGGTTCACCGTGCATGTCTTTTGAACGGTTCACAACGCATGTCTTTTGAATAGTTCACAATGCATGTCTTTTGAGTGGTTCACAATGCATGTCTTTTGAACTGTTCACGATGCATGTTTTTGAATGGTTCACAGTGCATTTTTTTTAATGGTTCATAATGCATGTCTTTTGAATGGTTCACAGTGCATGTCTTTTGAATGGTTCACAGTGCATGTCTTTTGAATGGTTCACAATGCATGTCTTTTGAATGGTTCATAGTGCATGTCTTTGGAATGGTTCACAGTGCATGTCTTTGGAATGGTTCAAGGTGCATGTCTATTGAATGGTTCACAGTGCATGTCTTATGAATGGTTCACATTGCATGTCTTTTGAATGCTTCACAGTGCATGACTTTTGAATGATTCATGGTGCATGTCTTTTGAATGCTTCACAGTGCATGTCTTGTGAATGGTTCACGTTGCATGTCTTTTGAATGGTTCACAGTGCATGTCTTTTGAATGGTTCATAGTGCCTGTCTTTTGAATGGTTCACAGTGCATGTCTTTTGAATGGTTCATGGTGCATGTCTATTGAATGGTTCATATTACATGTCTTATGAATGGTTCACATTGCTCAACTTATGAAGGGTTCACAATGCATGTTTTATGAACGGTTCACGATGCATGTCTTATGAACGGTTCACAATGCATGTCTTATGAACGGTTCACGATGCATGTCTTTTGAACAGTTCACGATGCATGTCTTTTGAACGGTTCACGATGCATGTTTTTTGAACGGTTCACGATGCATGTCTTTGAACGGTTCACGTGCATTCATTAATGTCACATGTTCTTATGAAGGCTTCACAATACATGTCTTATGAAGGCTTCACAATACATGTCTTATGAAGGCTTCACAATACATGTCTTATGAAGGCTTCACAATACATGTCTTATGAAGGGTTCACAATGCATGTGTTACGAACGGTTCACAATGCATGTTTTATGAACGGTTCAGAATGCATGTCTTATGAGCGGTTCAGAATTCATACCTTTTCAAAGGGCCAAGCCAGGATGATACGTCATAAAGCAATATGCACGTGTTATGAAGGGGTCACAAAACCTATCTAATGAGTCAGGATGCATAACTAATGAATGGCTCATAATGTATGTTTACGAAGGGGTCTGGATGCATGTCTTAAGAAGTAATCAGACTATATTTTATGAAGGGGTCAGGATGTATGTCGTAAGAAGTGGTCAGGATGCATATTGTACGAAGTGGTCGGATGTATGTCGTAAGAAGGGGTCAGGATGCATATCTTACGAAGTGGTCAGGATGCACATCTTTTGAAGGGATCAGGATGCATATCACATGAAGGGGTCAGGATGCATATCACATAAAGGGGTCAGGATGCCTGTCTTATGAAGGGGTCAGGATGCATATCTTAACAAGTGGTCCGGATGCATATCTTACGAAGGGGTCGGGATGCATATCTTAAGAAGTGGTCACGATGTATGTCTTATGAAGGGGTCAGGATGCATGTCTTATGAAGCAGTTTTAATGTATATGAAGAGTTCATGATGCAAATCTCTTAAAGGGGTCAGAATGCATGACGTAAGAAGTGGTTAGGATGCATATCTCATAAAGGGGTCAGGATTCATGTCTTATGAAACAGTCTTAATGCATATCATATGAAGAGTTCATGATGCATATTTCCTAAAGGGGTCAGATCGCATGACCAGATAGCCCAATCTTCTTCATAGTCGGGTCTTTGGAGGTCATTGTACACAGTAGATATACTAAGTATCAAAATATACAGTCACTGGCTGTCCATGGTTTTCCCCGCTTTCACATTGCAACTTACTATTCTTCATGTGCAGATGAAAGACCAATAATCAGTTTTTTTTTTCTTTCAGTTAATGCCTCCCATGGTCTTGTTAATGGTGCTGACAGTAGCTACTAATAATATTACTATTTTTATATCATCACTGATATTGTCGTGAACATTTGTGTTTTTGTGACATTGTTATACAAGTTGTCGCATTGTTAAGCTCAGTAGTAGGTTGATACACCTTGCAGTTTATGTTTTTCACACAGCCCACTCCGGTGAAACCCCAGACTCCCAGATGTCCTGGAATTGCCAAACCTGAGGTAACCCTCTCTCTCTTTTTCTCCCTCCCTGTGTGTGTGTGTGTGTGTGTGTGTGTGTGTGTGTGTGTGTGTGTGTGTGTGTGTGTGTGTAGTTGAAAATGGAAAACTCTGATTGTTCAACATGGAAACATTTATGAGGTTTTGAAACCTCTCTGTCAACGGACAGTACACAGGCTGTTTCTCATCTGCATTATTCTAATCTCTGGTAACTAGGAAGGTACTTTCAGATCCATGCCCGTCAATTTGTTTCTTTTCCTGTCAAAAAATTGCAGAGACACCGCTCAATCGATTACAAATAAATAACGTCCTGATATGGATACGGCACCGTTTATGGATCGTCCTTCTACACCTGCTGAACTGCTGGTCTTAATATGAGTACTTGTGTAAAAACAGGGTGTCTGCAATTAACAAATAGAACCAACCAAAATTATATTCCTTGCCTGAATTTGTACGAAGATGGCTGTGTTGTAATGAGCACAATGCAACGGGTTCACAACACAAGACCAGACTAGAAGAAATAACCCGCAACTCTCCGCATTGAAAACATTTTGACATGTAGTGTTGAAGAAACAGTGAACCTAATAATATCGTTCGAAATGTAGTTTGTTTTCTTTCGCAGCACGTGCAGGTAGTACCACTGCTGCACGTGCAGGAAGAGAGATCCTTGAATCGGGACGCAAGGCACAAGACGGCGTGTCGCTCCTCACAGTCGTCGTAATTTTGTTCGGACGTCTGCCTGACTTGTATGTTTAAGATTCATTTACTGGTTGTTTTCAGGTGAAAACTTGTTATATGCAGGATAATTCTTTTGATGATTAACGTCGACTTCCATCAAAGGTGATGTGGCAGATGGGGAATACCCTTAACGATAAATGTGTTCATGAGAAGGTTCATGTACCCTCACAATGAAGGCAACGTTGTGATGATAGAAATGCTGATTGTGATAAAAATGGCAGAAAGGCCAACATGATGACGATGACAGTGACAGTAATGACTGATGTGTGGCCAGGATCATGGGCCGACAGACTGGGGCAATGTGGGTTTACATTGAACACGAGGAGTTCACCGTGCCCTGCAAAGATTATGACAAGCTTGACAGTAAGTCAACGTCTTGTTTGTTTGTCAACCTGGTGTGTATGTTGTGTGTGTGTGTGTGTGTGTGTGTGTGTGTGTGTGTGTGTGTGCGCGCGCGCGCGTGTGCGTGTGTGTGTGTGTGTGTGTGTGGTGCGGGGTGGTGTGTGTGTGGTGTGTGTGTGTGTGTGTGTGTGTGTGTGTGTGTGTGTGCATATGTGAAAGAATTATTTTCTTTTTCTTAAAAAAAGTATTGACATTCTTTTCATAGTGTTTTCTTAAATGTCAGTACAACTGTGAGTTGATATGACAATAAATCGGTTTCAGTCAGGCAGTGTGTGTGTGTGTGTTGTGTGTGTGTGTGTGTGTGTGTGTGTGCGCGCGCGCGCGCAGGCAGTCAGGTGTGTGTGGTGTGTGTGTGTGTGTGTGTGTGTGGCGCGCGCGCGCGCGCGCACACACGTGCTAGGCGTCCCTAAATAAAGACATTCTGACGTGTCGTCATTCCCCGATTGCCATCCCCTTTCCCTGTATGATCAACTTCTGTGAATCAAGACTGAAATCCTTTTAATTCTTCGAATGTCACTGAAATTCTGTCCATTTCAAGATTCTTCAGGGCCTTACAGAGAAACCTCCTATCCAAACATACGCACGACAGTTGATTTGCTGTACTTCCAACGTGCAGGTTGTTGGTTGCCATTTCTCCTTCCAGCGTTACTGAGAGTCGATGCCAAGTCTGCTGACCTTGAAATCTAGTGGCACTCGTACGAAACGAGCGTTCACACACAAGTGCCGCCTTACTCACAAAGTTGTATGTTTCACCGTGGAGTCAAGGTCACATACAGCGTTAATCCCTGTTACAGTATTGCAGTATTTTTTTGTATGGAACTGCATTGAGGATCTGGCTTGAAACAGCAGACATCAGCACCCTCTCTCTCTCATGGTCCTTTATTTTTCTTTCTAGTTATCGTCAGCAAAAAGCGCGAAAAGTTACAAGACTGAAAGACTATTGTTACTGTTGGAATTGTGTAATGTTAACGTTAAATCTTATAGTTGTTGCACGTTTTTGATAGTTTTGCTGTCATTAATACTCAAAATTCGTATTACTGTTTTATTGTTACTGTTGTTATTCTTATTCTACTTCTTCTCCTCCCTCCTCCTTCCTTTCTTCTTCGTCTTCTTCTTCTTCTTCTTCTTCGAATTATCATATCAAGTGGAAGTTTTATGGCATTTGTTGATACTATAATAGCCATAATTGAAGCAAACAACACCATCGACTATAATCTTGAGTCAGATTTACTTAAGCATGTTGACATTAAATTAAGATGCATTTGTTTCCCCCTTACAGTATGATGATCACTGTGCCATAGTTCATGAACATTTTTTCTTTTGATTCATTTCAATCATGGCATCTAAGACATTGAGAAAGCAGACTGTGATAGACGTTTGGAAATATGCTGGAGTACTCATTGTGTCTCACAGAGAGATTAGAGCCAAAGTTTCAAGCTTGTGCAAGGTTACAGGCATGCAGTCTCTGCGGAAGATGTGTGCACTGATTCGAGGAAGCCCCAAACAACCCAACACAGGTTGTTGCTAGCTGCCTGTTCGAATAGCGATCGTCTACACTTGTGACAAATCAATGAAAGTCTCTGTATAACCAACTCACATATACTGTGTCACATCCTGCAGGCTTATCTCGTTTTTTTGGGGGTGCAAAATTTGCAAAGAGATGGTGTTAGTTATCGCCAAGGACACAGACAAACAGAGTACAGGTGTCTAGTCCCGTACTCTGTTTGTGTCCTTGGCGGTAACTAACCCACTCTCTTTCCAAATGTTGCTTCGTTTTCCGCCTTCAGTCACTCCGTTTTGAAACCCCACTCTTCGTTTTTGGTGTCATGAGGTAGCAGACTTGAAGGTGGGATGAATTAGGAGAACTGAACTAAGATTTGTAAATCTGTACAACACGGAAATTCTCTCAAGAGATAATAATTCTATAAGGACGAGAGAGCCGCTGCAGCAATAGTTAACGATCAGGAAAAGCAGAGTAATGCACAGAATCACGCCTTGCATTTGTTAACATCATCAGATCGGGGGAACCATTCTTTAAACGTGTCTGTCCTTGTGTTACAGGGAACGCGTTGACTGAGTATATGGGCTGCTACAATGAAAAAGTCAAAAAAGATGAGCAGGAGCTGCGGTCAAAGGAAGCACTGTTTCTTCAGCAGACCATGACTGTGAACCTCTGTGTAGACAGGTAAGGCCTTGAAGAACATGGTTCAAAAGAGAAGAAATTTCAAAGCTCCAGGGTAAGGTATGTATATCCAGTGGCCAAGGAGTTGGTGAGAAATGGACAGACGACGAGCAAAGAAAACAGTTCTTGCTTGAAATACAGAATGATAAACAGATGCATGAATGTAAGATGATAAGCCGATAGGTAGAATTAAGAAGTTACTGACACGTAAAAAGAATAGAAATCAAAGTGTGAAGACATTATCCCGTGAACAACAAAAATGTCCCTCTCTCTTTCTCATATAGATCTTAAGGAGTTTTCACCGTTTCATGACTCAAAAAAACTCGTTCCATGACATTGACGGCATGTCCAGAGTCAACAACCAGCTTGGAAAAAAAATTCGTGGCAGAAAAAGTATGAGCTTACAGAATCATTTTTTTCATTATGCAGCGTCTAGCAAATAGAGGAGGGAACAATGTTTTCTCTCTCTCTCTCTCTCTCTCTCTCTCTCTCTCTCTCTCTCTCTCCTCTCTCTCTCCTCTCTCTCTCTCTCTCTCTCTATGTGTGTGTGTGTGTGTATGTGTATCCAGGTGCTATCATCGCCGGTACAAGTTTGCGGGTTTGTCAAGTGGCTGGCGCTGCACGTGCAGTAACAGCCTGCTGGAGTCCTCAGACTTCCGGGCCAAGAGTTGGCTGTGCGGGCAGAACTGTAAGGGTGACAGCGGCCAGAGATGTGGGGGCAGTAAGCAGATCAGTGTCTGGACCACCGGGCTCTGAACTGTATCTTCAGTCGGCCTACCAGGGTCAACCATTGGAAAGGATGCTGAACGGAACAACTCTTTTGATGAATGAATGAACAAACAATGAACGAAACAGCTAGATTATTGATTAGGAACTAAATGAACGTGTAGTTAAAATCGTGCCCTATTTTGAGACGTAATAATGAACGGACCTAGAATAAAGAACGGCAATGGTGGACACTTTGATTTGTGGTGTTGTGTACACATTCATGTATTAGATGGTGTTTTGTGTACGTTTGTTTGCTGTTGCGTGACACAGTTACAGTGATCGATTAACACACGTAGACTGCTCTTCTCGCGAGAAGTACCCTGGACAGCAGTTTAGTGAACATAATTTGCTGAAATATATCCCGAACAACCGTATAAGTGCACAAAGTAAATACAGTTCAGGTGATGGGAATAAGAACAATAGTTTAAGGTCGATGAATGATCACATTGGTAGGCATTCAGTCAAATGGCTGGGACGTTTGTCCGCAAAGATGACGGTCAGGAGTTCGGACAACTCATGGGGTCGGATTTTTCGGGCTTGAAAATCCTCATTGTCCACCCTGTGGTACAGGGGTACTTGATTCATTCAGGGAAGATCAAAGACGGTAGCCAGGGATGGGTTTCGCCACAGACACGGTGATAGTTTCATGCTCTTTCGGCCATTAGCAATGTGACTTTAACCTCGCAAACCTTCGGTAAATAGTTCTGAAGAAATGCATTAAGAACAGCAATCCAGGTATGCTAAACGAACAGGGTTCCTGGGAGCGGTATTCAGAACAGCAATTTAAGTTTCAAAAAATGGACATAGTCCCGGCAAAATGCATCCAGCGCAGCAGCTGCAGTACGCTTAGTGAACGCACATCTGGTGAAGGATTTCCAAAACAGCAGCTGGTTACTGAAATACAACGAATGAACACAGGTCTGGAGGTGGGTATCCAGGGTAGCAGCTGAAGCACGCTAACTGTACACAGTCAAAGAAGACAGTATCCAGATCAGCAATCTCGGTGAACCAAACAGAGATCGATCCGGCGCAGAGATTGCAGAGCAGCGGTGTCAGTAGGGTGAATGAAGACAGATCTTCAGGTGAAGGATATCCAGGATAGCAGGTAAATACACGAAATGAATACAGTTCTGTATAACAGTATCTCCCAACAGCCACATCCCCTTCGGTGGATGTCGACCTTAAACCCGAATGTAACTAATTAACGAAGTGTATTTCATTACCCACCTTCTTCAGTGTACCCCACCCTTCTTCACTGTACCCCACCTTCTTCACTGTACCCCACCCTTCTTCACTGTACCCCACCCTTCTTCACTGTACCCCACCTTCTTCAGTGTACCCCACCCTTCTTCACTGTACCCCACCCTTCTTCACTGTACCCCACCCTTCTTCACTGTACCCCACCCTTCTTCACTGTACCCCACCCTTCTTCACTGTACCCCACCCTTCCGTGCGTTGAGAACAGCTCTGGGCATGACCTTATGATAGCCAACGACGCAGACGTACAGCGACAGTGCTAAGTGTTCCAGTCCCATCGGTGCACTTTCCTTGTAAAGACTTTTTCAAAGGAGTAGTGTGCTCAAGACTCGAAGGACACTACAGCAATGGTTTTGTCAATGAATGTGCCGGAATATTCACTGGTAACGGTAACTGTAACTCCCTGACTAAAAACCATGGTGCTTGTATCCATTGGGCGTGGGTGGCATCAATGATTTTTTTCCTAAAAGGGAAACGTCTATCGGTACACAGACTCGAAAGCCACAGATCCCCATTCTCTGACAGAAATCCGGAAGAACCCTCTGTCATTTGTCTCTGGAATCAATTTCCATGCTCTGCTCCTCGTACCGGACATTTTCGTCTCCTCTCGCTTCCGTTTCCCATCCCTTCCAAGCTTTAGTCCTTTCTCCGGGAGCTTCCTTTCATAAAGACTTCATCTTCTGATCATTCTTTTAAAACTATTCCTCATGCTCTGAAAGTTTGTCTCATGGAGCGATTTGCTTTTTCACCCCCATTTCCTGTGAGTTGGCGTAAAACCATTTCTGAAAACTCTGAAACCCTTTCATCCATTCGTTTAGAGCTTTGCTTTAAAACTGTTTTATAATTTCCATCATTGAACCCTTTCGTTCATGCTCTGAGAGCTTGCTTAAAAGCATGTTTACTTCTGAACCTAGTTCCAGTAAACCATCTCCATTATTAAGCCTTTTTCTCGACACTCCATCAGAGTGTCCAACTGACCTATTTTTCACTTTAAAAATGAAATCAGATTTCCATTATAAATATCTGAAATTTCATTTGTACATCAACTGCTACTTGACAGCAATTCATATTCAAGTTCTTTTCTTTTTGTTCATGAGCAAACAAGAGACGAACCTGTTGAAGCGTACCCTTTTCGTGCGTCAGGGACCATACAGATGTACAGTTTGTGAAGAAGTTAAACGTTGATACATCTCCTCCTTGCCTCGTGGGTTTCACAGACATACATGTTTTAAAGTATTATCGACATGCATTAGATTTGTTTTTGTTTATTTCCTTGCTTTTTTAGGTTTGGTTTTGGTTTTAAAGCGCCCTACGTATCGCACTACGTCATGATTTAAGCATGTTCATGTGCGTGCATCAAAGTTTCTGGTGATACAGCGCCTTCAGTCTCAACATATTCAGTGTGTGTGTTCGTGTGCGCTGGTTTGGTGGTGGTTGTAGAATGGTACATGCGAAAAGAATAACGGACACTAGTGTAGGTATGGTTGTGCGTTAATCTGAGAAACGCTTTTTATTGGCCTGTCTTTTAATTGCTAAGAAAACTAAAAGGACGAAGAAAGAATATCTCCGAGATGCGAAGGTTCAGATCTGAAGAATTATCTGTTTTTTACAACATATGTGGCTTTCCCACAGCCTTGCTTGTGTCTGAAGTCAAGACAGCATTAGGAGAGACAGGCAGCAATAGGGGCAGGCAAGCCATTTAGGAACGAGGAAGACAGACAGGTGTCAATACAGGAAGGCAGAAGATCTTTCGTGCGTGTGCGTGTGTGTGTGTGTGTGTGTGTGTGTGTGTGTGTTGTGTGTGTGTGTGTGTGTGTGTGTTATGAGGAGGAGGGGGTGCTAGCGCCATCTGTGTATGTGTGTGTGTGTGTGTTGTGTGTGTGTGTGTTTTGTGTATGTAGTCATGTCTGTTAAGAGGGGGAGGGGGTGCTAGCGCCATCTGTGTCTCGTTTGTGTGTGTGTGTGGTGTATGTGCATGTCTGTTAAGAGGAGGAGGGGTGCTAGCGCCATCTGTGTGTGGTGTATGTGCATGTCTGTTAAGAGGGGAGGGGGTGCTAGCGCCATCTGTGTGTGGTGTATGTGCATGTCTGTTAAGAGGGGGAGGGGGTGCTAGCGCCATCTGAGTGTGTGTGTGTTGAGTGTGTGTGTGTGGTGTGTGTGTGTGTGTGTGTGTGTGTGAGCCTTTTATACACAAATCTACAGTTTTCACCTGACCTCCAAGAGGATGGGGATAGGGGTGGGGAGACAAATGGAGTAGGGGGAACGGTGATGACAGGCCAGAGTGTGCCTGAGGGGCGTACAAAGGGGAGCAGCCAGCGTACAATAAAACTGTCCGTTATCTAATTGTTTTGTACGACGATATAAATACTATCATCACCATAATGAGAGAGAGAGTTGGAACTGGCCACTCGAATTCATGAGAGAAAGAGACAGTCACATACACGCGTTCACTCTCTCTCTCTCTCTCTCTCTCTCTCTCTCTCTCCACACACTCACACACTACACACACACACATACACACACTCTCTCTCTCTCTCTCTCCTCTCTGCATGTGTGTGTGTGTCACTCTTTCCTTCTCATACGTCACGTGATCTAT
>CM065733.1:19659722-19662222 GCA_033310375.1 Conus canariensis | reverse complement strand
CGGCTCAGCAGAAGATCGGAAAACACCGGTGGTCTTTTCTCGAGTAAGTAAACCGACGGTGAGTCTTTTGTGTTCGTTGATTTTCATTATTTCTTTGTATTGAAGATCATGACAGTGAAATTGCCAAATAGTTGATAAATGGTCCATATTTTATTCGACCCATGCCGTTAACGTCATTTTAGTTCATTTCATTATTTAATTTGAAAATAATTGGTAAGGAAAAGAAGGAGGAATGGGTGTGAGGTTCAAGTGGAAAGAAAGGGGGGTGTATGTGTGGGGGTAGGGAGGGGGTGGGGGACTAAAGAGGGGGTAGAGAGTGAGGATAGAATCAACAACCAGAGAGAGTACATTTTTCGCACTTCGATAATTGAAACAGCAGGCTTACATTCTTTCCGTCTGGGATAAACAGCTGGTTATACACTATGTAATGGACTGTTTTGTATTTACGCTTGGTATTTTTCTTCTTCAGTTTTCTCGTGTGAACGCAAAGGTGTATATATCTGTCAGAAAGATAAATATGCATGAGGTTATAATTTTGTTCTGCTAACGATAACAGTGTTTTCTGCTGTCCATTTATGTACATAGTTTTACTTGATATTCATTCTCAGTTACAATGGTGTGGGTTCAGAGTTGGATTTTCATTAACATCACAGTGTAACGAAATCGGACCAACCAGTACGCACCAGTCCGAGTCCCAACGTGAACGTTTGATCTGCCATGATACCCTCGTTCATGTGCCGGTGTCTTTGAGGAAAAAAAAACTGCCACCCTGCCTACTGTAAGCTCTATACCAAAAATCATATCTTTTCTGTCACTGTCACTGTATTTTTTTGGCATTACTGTCTTTCACTGTCTGTCTGCCATTGTAGCCCATTCGCCTGTCTTTAGTGTAGCAGTTCATCACACCTTTTTTCTCTCGTAAAATTTGTTTCTTCTTGTTGTTGATTTTATTGTCGCCGTAATCTGGAGATTTGTTAATGAAAAGGTACTCTCTGTCCAGAGCAGACATTTGCGGTCCTTCTACTGTCTCTGCTCATTAACACTGTTCATGTGCTTTCGACTCGCATGTATAAAAAATGAGTTTCATTTTCATCATCATATCATTTCTGGTGTGTGTGTGTGTGTGTGTGTGTGTGTGTGTGTGTGTGTGTGTGTGTGGAAGGTATAATGTTTGCATTTTTCAGCAGGTATAAGCATTTGGCTTGTGAAATTTGGCAGAATAATGGTAAGCAGAAATTCTGTGGAGAGCTTGACTGCAGAAGGTTTTTCATTGTACGTGACTGCATATTAGCTTATTGTATCTTTTTTACATTTCAAACTTTAGCAACGCACTTGTCCTTCAATAGCAGGCAATTCAATTTCCAAAAATTGTACGATTTCTTTTCAGGTGATTTTCTTAAATGTCTATACAACCATCGAATGGTCTGTCCTATAATCCGGGAATATTTCACAATCTGTAGTTTCAGCATAATGTATAAACAAACCTAGTGTAGTTTGTTGTCTGGGTTGGAATCTTCTCTCATGTAAACCGCCTTTATTATAGGTAAAATTCTTGAAATATATCAACAATATCCATATTATTATCCATTACATCATCTACTTTTCCCCAAGCGTGATGTTTTTATAATCATCATTTTCAGTACTCGGGTTAAGAACTAAATTCCAGTCTCCAGCAAGTATCAAATGAGGTTTCCTTAGGTTCCTCAATTTCTCGGAAGGATTCTGAATTGTCCCTGTTTAAGGTCATGAATATTCATAATAAAAAAAAAGAAGAAAGCTTGATCATAAAGTTAATGGAATCGAACCAATAACTTCTATCAAGATCTTTATACGTTATGTGTTTTTCATTCAATGTTGCCATTAAACAGGATTGGAACACCTCTTAAGCTGGCATTGTGGGAATGAAAACAGCATTTATAATCCAATTCCCGTGGAAGTACTCATCCTATTCAGGATTAAGATGTGTAATAAGAAATTCTTCTGTCTCTTTCGCCTTAAGAAGTGGACGAATCTCTCCTTTTAATTTCCAAGCCCCTAACAATTAACTGTACAAATTGAAATGTTTTCTGTGATCATGCTATTTGTCTGTGGGGAAAGAAATTTATCGATACACGTTTGATAATCTTTGGCACGTGCACAGGTTTTGACGAGTACTCAAGACGAAACGAAAAGCTCACTACTAACCGCTGCCACACGCTCAGTCCAGCGTTCACTTTACAAATCAAGAAAATCAATATTACTGAAAGACGTTTTATAACTAATCTCTATTTCATCTATTAAGGCGAGGGAAGGGTAGAGCGGCAAGGCGAGAGGGAAGGTGAGAAAAAGAATTGGCGGCGAAGGGGGGGGGGGGGGGGGGGGGGGGGCTCATAGACCTTTTTTCCTCTCATTTTTTCCATGTTACATATTCTCTGCGTACCCATACATTTACCTATGAATCTACAGCTAGGGTATGCCTAAATGAACTTAGCCCCTTTGGAAAAATTTCAATATGAACTGA
>CM065733.1:19592222-19654722 GCA_033310375.1 Conus canariensis | reverse complement strand
TCTCTCTCTCTCTCTCTCTCTCTCTCTCTCTCTCTCTCTCTCTCTCTCTACACGCCGAACAAAAAGTGAAAATAAACATACTTTTTCAGTTTTCGTCCATGGAATGTACATGCAGGATACAAGTGAGTCTGTTTCCACCAGGGTTTTTACATGACATACCAAGCTTCATAGTGAAATAAACCTTAAGATTTCGTGTTGTATGATTATGTTTCTGTTAATGAAAGAGTTAGACGGGGGTTGGGGGGGGGGGAGGGTGACTCTTCCAGTTATACCATGAATAACTTCACCTGGTGATTCATACTTTTTTCACTTAGGAATTGATTTAAAGGCCAGATTCATGATTCGGTCGATACTGATGAAGGTCTCGCTCTCGGAAATGCCTATCTCGTTTGTTAGTGTATTTATTTACACATATATTGATCATTCATATCAATTCGCTTATCCACGAATTCATTTATCTATTTGCCTGAAAACTGAACAAAATGTAGTCTAGGAAACAGTCAAACACAACACATAACCCAACATATGATGCATATCACTACAAAGCGAGAAAGTACCCCATTTGTGGTTTGGGTATCCACACAGAAGGGGGGGGGGGTCTTACCCTTTCCACTTGACCCAAAGTTGTGGTCTGGGTGTTAGTCTTTGGGATGAGACAGTAACCCGAGGTTCTGTGTGGAGCATGAAATCAATACACGTAAAATAACCCAGGGGAACAAGACAGTTAGCCCTGGCGGAATTCTGTAGGTAAATCCACAGTGATCGGGGGGAGAGGGGG
The DNA here is from genome assembly GCA_033310375.1 of Conus canariensis. Classification (NCBI taxonomy): domain Eukaryota; kingdom Metazoa; phylum Mollusca; class Gastropoda; order Neogastropoda; family Conidae; genus Conus; species Conus canariensis. The sequence continues at coordinate 19,653,944 of CM065733.1, read as the reverse complement.
GGGGGGGGGGAGACCCGAGCAAACGAATAAACAAACAATCAAAAAACGCGCTGACAACGTCGCACTTATTTAGTGGGGGTGGGGGAGGCATGATTAAAAAGAGACTGTTTACTCGATCGGTGTTGGCAAGTGAAACAAAGCAACAACGGAAAAGAGAAGAGAAGCATGCTGGTAACATATAAACAATCGGTACAATGGTAAATGCCTGAAAACGGGGGAGGGAGGGTGTAGGATGACGGCAGAAGGAAGAAAAGACTTGAAAACCCCAGACAAAGGCTTTATTATAGCAGTTTTGTTTATCAACTCGATGACCCAGCGACTCTGGTTTTTTTGGCTGTAATTGGAGACAAATGTGTCTGGGTTTGTTCAAGATCGGTTTACGAATGTTCATGGTATTCCGTCTTAACTTGAATTTGCGGCATGAAAACTGTCAAAAAATATAGCTAGCTGTGAATTGACATATTTTTCGTCCTTTGCATTTCAGTTCTTATTTCTCCTCTCTCTCTCTCTCTCTCTCTCTCTCTCTCTCTCTCTCTCTCTCTCTCTCTCTCTCTCTCTCTGTGTTAGTGTCTGTATCTGCTTCTGTCTGTCTGTCTGCCTGTCTCTTTTTGTTGTCTACACCCCACCTCCCTCCCCGTCGCACGCAATTTCTTGTCCGTCTGTTTACGTACTGTCGGACATTTTTCATGTTGTATGTATCGACTATTGCTTACACGCATCTTTTTGGTTGTCCTAGTGTGATCTGAATCGGTGTTTGTCTTGGTCATTTTCTCACGCACCCACCCCTATCCCTCGCCCCAATTCAAATCCCCTTTGTCCGTCCGCCCCCCCCCCCCCCCCCATACAATTTCTGTCTCGCACTTTTTCTCTAGCCCACTATCTATTCCTATTCCCCCCCCCCCCCCCCCCCCCCCCCCCCCCCCCGTTATGTTTTGTGTCCCACGCAGTCCACTCCTTCCACCTTTTCCCTCCTGTTTGTCTCTCTCTTTCACTTTCGTTAAATTGTTGATCGCTATTAATGATTCTGTTAATTGGAAAAAGGAATCTTATACAAACTCCTGTAACGCCGTTCCTATTTAAACATAACTCATCTGGGTGTTTTTCATTTCATATTCTTTGGGAATTTTGACGCATATTTCATCAATAGACATTAAAAGATATTTCAAAGTCTGCTGTTGTTTTGATGGAGCTCATATATTCCCCCTGTTGTATTCCAAGTATGACATCGTTAAGACTCGATGCTTCTCAGTCGTGTACATGTAAGCTTGCTCCATACTGCCTTCATATGGCACAGTGATTTTAATGAAAATCATATGATGTTTCAGTGAAACTAAGTGGAGTACAATTTGCACTCTCGTGCCTCTCTTTCTGACGATCTCTGGATGGTTTTACCATTCTGGAAGGTCTGCTGAGCGCTCCCAGTCATCAATCCCATCCAGTTAAACCCGCTTCCATGCTCTAATCATAATAGTTATTCCAAGCTATGGTTTTTGGCCTCCTGCCACGTAGAACGTCGTCGCTGGAGCTTCATGTGGTGCAGTATTTCCTCTGGCTGTGCAGACCACATGTGTGATTTCTTACTGGTTGTATCTCCTTGTGTACTTTCTCTGGGTTTGCGCTGCTTTGCATGCACTCAGGGCACGTTCCACTGTTTGTCCAGACACAGTTGACGGGTAAGGTTGTCTGCCCCTTCCCATTTAAATAGGTTTGAATTTTGAGTTCAGGAGACCACATAGAGCTCAGAGAATGAAGCTGATCTTACAAGGCGCCATGTTTAGACCATGAACTTCTTCCGCTTTATGGGACCTGAGTCGCATCCATGTCACGACACTTAGATGCCCTTCTGTTGTCGGACATTTTTCCCCGGTGCTCCTGGGATTCAAATTTGCGCTTTCTGGATGGGTTGGGCGTCTCAAGACGTTGCTTATTAGACGAATGCTTCACCCACATCGCTGTCGAACACCTGTTCTAAGCTGGGAAATTTAACGCTTACGAAGTTCAGTTTTATTCCTCCTCGGCCAGACTTAGCTGAAACTTTCCATCTGCCTCTGCCATTGCCTTTAGCGTTCTGGTCCTCTTCTTACTATAACGCACGAAGTGCATGAAATCGTAGGCAGATGAGCCTACAAACCCCCTTTATCCCTCTGCACCAACCTCTGTGGCGAAAACCTTGGGTTAGAGGCCAGAAAATACCAAACTCTAACAAACCACATCTTAACACATCATGTTACACAACATGACACCACATCCAAATATATTATAACCTAAACAATCCAGACCAAACCTCAACACACCGCAATCCGACATGCCGCAGAATATACGATCACGCTTGTATATACTTTGCCAGCCACATTTCAAGTGTGTTTTTTTTTGTTTGTTTGTTTGTTTCCTGTTCTAGCATGAGTGTTGGGTGGTTGGTGGTGGTGGTCTGTGTGGTGACCCACTGCTGGCCGAGTGCTGTAGTCAGTGCCACGTGCCCCTGGGAGGAAGAGGGGCTGTCCAACGGGTCTGCTAGCGACACCTGGGGCGGTTCAGGGATGCCCGCCACTGACAACGAGTTGTGCTGGTGTTGCTGTCCAAGCTGTTGTTGTGTAGCTGTCATGACAGCCGGAGACGTGTTTTTCTTTTTTTAAGTGCAGAGCATAAATGGACCAGAGGAGAAGGATGTGGGCGTGGGGACTCCAGACATTATAGACACCACCCCCCTCCCATTCCCTGAACGGCAAAACAGCATTTTTGGCATTTTGCCCTCTATGTCTTCACCAGGAGAGAACACCCAGACCCCTGTTTGAAGTCAGTTCATGTTGTAGATAGCCCAGCCAACAACAAGGAGCTATAGCAGAGCTGACATATCGTCAAAAACAACTCCACAGACGGTTGTTTTCAATATCAGCCACCTGCGTACCCACAAATCGTCTCATCCTTCTCAATCCCATGATGACTGAAGTCGACTCGATGAACAACATTACTGTGTCTAATATGTGGGTATCATCAGTCCCTTAACCTTATGGTCTGTGGCGCATCACCTGATTTCTTTCTTTCTTTTGTTTTTTATTCTTTCCAAATGAGTGTCTAACATCATCTGGCGATGATAGGACATAAAATAAACCACTGAACTGAACTGAACTGCTCATCGCCTGAACTGATAATACTTCATCCTCACCTGTCTACCGCCACTCCCTGAGAATCGCCAAAGGTCAAGCCTATTCATACCTGGATGTAATCTCCCACCATTTTCTCTGTCTGCCCCTTTCTATTTTCTAGAAAAATGACATCTGCTTTGAACCAATCAAACCGCCTTATAGCTGAAGCTGTTTCCTCCTCCCCCCCCCCCCCCCCTCTTTCTCTCTCTCCCTCATTGTCTGTCTGTCTGTGTCTGTCTGTCTGTCTGTCTGTCTGTCTGTCTGTCTGTCTCTCTCTCTCTCTCTCTCTCTCTCTCTCTCTCTCTCTCTCTCTCTCTCTCTCGTACGAAGCGATTATAGATTTTCTATCATTCATTTTCCACTGCGTTTTTGCACTCGGTCACATCCAACTGTGAAATAGTGTAACACTCCCATGATCTTAATGAATTTTATACCCGTAATCCCTATATCGTTTCTCATCATACCCACCCTGTCACATGTCCAGGTGACCATCCCTGCCGGGAAAACGGGTGTTGCTGGACGTCCAGCCAGCCTCGCTGACCTCTCTGACCATTGAGGAAGGGGCAGCTCTCATCTGGGCGACGTGGACGGCCTGGAACTGAATACCCATTACATCTTGGTGAAGGGGAGTTCCATATCGGTTCCAGACATTGCAGTTTCAAGAAAAATGGTTAGATTCGTCTTCATGGTGAGTTGGTTATACAAACATGAAATGTGTAGAGTAAACTCCCTTGGGTCAACTAGGATATTCTCGTGATGATTATAACGTTTGCCTTAGTTTCCGAGATTACATGAAACGGACGCTCCTAACCACGCCTGGCTTGCTTTATTTACGTTAGTTTACGTTACATGGTATCAGGTAGGCAGTCGACAAGCTCAGATCATCAAGAAAAATTTGAAGAGAAAACTGTCGCAAGTAACGATTTCTTCTATTGATTGGAAGATGACTGAAACGAGTGCAAGAATTCAGCCATATACGTCACTTCCTGTTGTGAGTCGTTGGATCAGTTCCCCGTCTCTCCTTGAAGGCATTGAAAATGCCCTTTGGTTGCTTCCTACTTTTTCTTTGGCAATCAGAGATCTCCTCAAGACGCCATTAAAACTGGCATTTGTTTTTGTTTTCTTTCTCCTCTCCGCGGCATGGCCCAATTTTGGTCCAGAATGTTTGAATAAATTCATGAGATAGCTGGTTCTATTACATCCCCTTCGGGCAAAAATCATTTATGCTTCAACTGGTGCCCTTTGCTTCAAGGATCACCCCGTCCGAGCTTTGCAGTGTGTGTAAGCTTTGTTTCATCATATTGTGGAAGAGCATTCGTGATTTCGACTAGAGGGTCAGCTGACGCTCCCAGCCACACCGCCTATCAGATGGTCCCGAGGTCTGTGGAACAGGCCAGTGTCTCCACCGTACCTGCTACGCAGTTTCAACCTGTCAGTGCCTTGAAATCAGATGGGACAGAAAAAGTACGTTGGGGAGGTAGTCTTCAGCTTGCTCCCAGTAAGACCCAGAGCTGGATCGATGTCCACATGGCTCGACGTGAACGTGACGGTTAGAAGTTCCTTTCTTTCAGTCGCAGTCGTTTCATGCGATTTGTACCGATGCCACCAAGTCTGGCTGAGGTGCCAATCTCTTCCCTCAGTTTCTGGCAGTAGATCAGTCATAGGAGACGACATCAGTGTTCAAATTAAGGGCCGTCCTTCAAGTTCAGAACCCTTTATCTCAGACGCTCCCCCCCTTCCCCCCCCTCCCCCCCCCCCCCCCCCCCCCCCCCCCATCACTTTCCTCCATCTCCACTGATTCCAGCTGTACTAAACAAGGTTGTCGAAGACAAGTGCCAGTTGCTACCGATTTGCCGTCTGAAGTGTTCTAAACACTGGATCAGCCTTCTTAACAACCGTGTGTGAAAATTTCTATTGTTCTTCCCGAGACACTCGACATAATGTCCCAACCAAAATGACCCTCTCTCTCTCCATGTCAGCTTCTTCTCCCGCAAGAGAAACGAATCTGTCCTCCTTGCGCGGAAAAGGTGATGACTAGGCAAAGTGAATAGATCCGAAAGGCATATGACAACAAGTGGAAAATGGTTTCCTTGTGATGCATGCGGTCAGGTATTTCTGCAGTCGATGCTAAGGTTGGAGGCGCTGCTCATATTCTGAAAGATCTCTGAACAGGGCAGAAAACCATACACTATCAAGGGTTTTAGATCTGCCATGGTTAAGTCCTTTAGTTTGATGGATATCAGTCACAATCACTTCCTGTGAGAGGTAGTTTCGCTCTGCTCCATAAGAAAGCCGAGAAGGACTCGTAAATGGAACATGCCTGGTTCTGGAGTTTTTGTCCACAAATGACCGTCCACGGGTGACTTGAGCCTCTCGTCGATTGATCTACCGAAACGTTAACTCTTAAAAAGTGTTTTTCTTTTTTTAAATGCAACTCCAGACTTGGCGCAATGATGGCTGGCCACGCTTTCCACGTGCCTTTCTCTTCAAACTAAAAGCCACAAGCTCAGAGAACGACTCCTGACAATAACCAATTGTCCCCACTGGCCTCTTCAACGCTCAGTCCCGGACCCAAACGTTTAAATGCGGAGCAAGTCAACTGTTCCGTTAGAGCTCTAAAACTTAATCGTCGAAGGACAGAGTTGGTCTCTCGCGGCTTCCATCAATGGCAAAGCTTGTGAAAAGCCGATGCTGAATCCCAGACAATAAGCTCTTGGATCGGGTAGTTCATCCATCAGGCTTATACATCTATGGCAAGAAACCGTTTCTCCCTGAAGAGGATGCCAGGGCATACGGAATCCGAGCTTTCGCCTCCAGCTCCGCCGTCTTGTAGAGCCAAAATTGTTTGTGTTGCAGGTTGCTGAAGTCCTACCTGTGAGAAATTCACTCTCAGAGACAGACGATCTGGCAGCCCTGTTTTGCCGGTGTGTGTGTGTGTGTGGTGTGTGTGTGTAGGTAGGGTAGCGAGGTGTTGTTTTCGTTGCTTGGTCTGTGAGTGGCTGAACTTTGTAGTGGGGTTGCTGTTGCCGTATATGCATCACATCATCATTGTACGACATTTTACTGCGGTGGGATCGTAGCTGCCGAAAATGCAGCACCCCTGATTGCGTGGCAGCTTATTGTTGAGGGATTGTAGGTACTGCATAAGCATCCGAGAGCCCTTGGTTGCCTGAAGGGCGGGAGGGAGCGTGTCACTACTCAGTAAACAACAAATTATTGAGTGATTATGATAGAGGGGTCGTGGTTGCCTCCCAAGCACCATATCATGCGTGAATGTTGGTTGAAGGTGGATTGCATTACCTTATAACTTGATAAGTATCACAGTGTCATTTAATGGTAGGTTGTTGTAATGCTTTGTTGTTGCTTTTCAGCACCACATCCGCGTTTGATATTTGTGCTTTGGAAGGGGGTGGGGGTGGAGTGGAGAACTATATTTGTTCCATCAGCATTATGTTCTCTTTGTGATTGTATTTTCTGCAGTACCTTTTTTCGGGGGGGGGGGGGGGGGGGGGAGAGAGAGAGGTTTGGGCTGGTAGTTACTTTTACCAGCAACACACCCTTATTGAATCGGATATGGGAAGGGATTTTGGTAGCTCAGTTAAGAAGTTCCGTGGTGCATTCTATGTCATGTACCACTCACAGTGAAGCATGTTCTGTTGGTGTGTTGGGATTTGCCCGATGTGAGACATAAACATTTTACAGCAGACTCCCATGAAAACCTTGTTCAGATATGTCCCACCTGATGTGATCTTTGAATTTCTGAAAGAGGTCATCATTTTTTATCTGATCTAAGATTATGAGGAAGAAAGATTTTTAACGGAGTAAGGTGTATTTCAAAGGGTTATGGGATTTTTTTTTAATGATTTGTGAGTTGACTTTAACGTGGTGACAGCTCTAATATGGCCCTTTGCGGTCGGCTGGGCTATAAGCAGCATAACCTTACCTTGGCAGCTCAGTGAGCAAGACGCACTTTTTTGAGTAGTTGCACACAGAAGTTTCCTCTCCAGATTTTGTTGCATGGAAAGAATTTGCTTTTTTTATATTTTCGATTTTATTAGTCTTTTTTATTCTTGAAGGAGAGTGGTGATCAACCATTTTCCTCCAGGTCTGGCAGGGACACAATTCTTAGCTTAACGCTAATTTTAGCCATTTGATCCGCATTGCTGGCTCTTGGGTGTTTGACATCGCTTCTACAGGTAAGCGTGCTTATCTCACCTCCCGTTCTTTAATCCAGCATTTGTTTGGACGGATAAGTACAAAAAAAATGGAATAATTCTGTTGAAAGTAATTTTAGAAAATACTGCGAAGACCTCCCGCCTCCTTGTTTTCTGTCGGAGGCAGGTGTGAAACACCTGTAACAACGTGCACTTGAATGTGATGTATCTCTCATGGGCGACTACTCTCGCAGTATTAGTTACGGACCGGAGGCTTTGCTAGCTCCCTTGCTCAATTAATGTTTAGGTCTGGGGATTTCCTGATATACTGGCAATGATTCACGCCAAGTAGGAATAAGGCGTTTATTTGAATAGGTAGTATTTCGTAAAACTACTTTTTGTAGTTAAAACTCCTTTCCTTGTAGTCTTCAGCAAGGAGCTCGAAAAGCTAAATGAATGAAAGGTTATTGTTCGTAGTGGTATTACATAATATCAATGTGAAATCGTGTTATCATTGTATCCATTTGATGTTGCTTATCATCATTATTATTATTATTTAAAGAGAAGCTCCATTGTTATTGTTCATGTTGAAATAGCCACATTGAAACAGAAACACCATCGATTGTAATTGTAGTAAGATTTGTTCATAAATGATTCTATAGAATACAATTATTTCCCCATTATCATTGTATGACGGCAGCATGGATTCTAGATCGTATTACCCACTTCCATGCCACCAACAATTGTCTTTGTATATTATCTCTTTACTTTCTCTCTAACTTACGCCCTTGAAGGATCCCTCTGTGGCCGAGGCCACTTCTTTATCCTTTCTATGACGCATATGGATAATCTGTTTGGTGCATTACGGTGAAGTCTCATTTTCACCAGACCTGAGGAAAGAAAAAGACATTAATTGCGAGGGGAAGAAAGAAACAAAGAAAAACAGCTGCTCAAAAGGAACTTAGTTTCTCCGTTCAAGAACATTTGTATCCCTTTTATGGTGAAATGTTCGCAATGAGAAAGCAGACTCGCCTAGTTGATGAGAAATTAGACCCAAGTGCTCATTATGGGTCTCATGGAGAGATTAAAGGCGTCGTTTTAAGCTAGTGCACGATCGCAGGTGTACAGGACAGTATCCACAGAGTTTGACAGAGCCCAACAAGTCACAGTCTTTAGGTGCAACCGACCCTTTTAACTTGTGAGAAACTGGTGAATGTTCTCATAGTACCGACTCATATAAACCAAGAGCATCTTGCAGTTCTGTCCTATCTTTGGTACCACGAGGCACAAGACATGATCCAGTGACGCCAGCCTTGAGGAAAAGCTGCGCTGATCGGCAGTGTCCCTGTGGCAGTCAGGAGAATTCATTTCCATGAGAGACTGGCTGTGTACACAACATGGCTAGAAAGCAGTAATTAGAAGTTATTTTTTCCTGTCTGTTCTGCGTCCTTGAGGGAAAATCCAGCATGGTAGGGGAAATACATATTTCATGGCAGTGACTCTTCCCATCTGGAAGATCATTGTCCTCTCCCTGGAGCTCCAGTGGCCAGTTTTGTGACTCATGGCGTCGAAGGAAGGACAGTACAGCAAACTTTGAACTGGGATTTGTGGACTAGTACCACACGGACATTCTTTTGAGCAAATTATGTTTCCACAAAGATGAGAGAGCAGCAACAACAGAAGACAGAGAAATTCCTCAGGATAATCGAGAGAATGCACAGATATATGATGTGTATTTAGCAGCACCTTCAGGTCAAGAAAAACCTGTTCTTTCAGCTCGTCTGTTCTTTTTTGTGTTACAGGGGAGATAAGGGCTGGTACTATGAAAAATTCAAAAAGGATCAGCAGGAACTGGAGTCAAAAGAAGCACTGTATCTTCGCAGACTATGACAGTGGACTTCTGTGTAGACAGGTAAGACCTTGGAAATAAAAACACCCCAAAAGGAAGCGTTTTGAATGGTCAAAGAACTATGGAGAAGTTAGCAAACGCGAACAAGGAAAACAATTCAGTCTGTCTCACATACACAGAATAATAGAAAAACAAACACAAACCATGAGTACAGGTAGAATAAAAACGTTTCGTTGACAGGTACACAGAATAGGAATCTAAAATGGAAACACGCTTCATTAAGGAAAAAGAACTAACGTTTTCCCAGTATTGACGCATTCACCGTTTGTTGACCGATAGCACGCTTATATCACATCGATACCACGTCTACAGCCAACAAACGGCCTCTAAAGAAGTTGCAGTGGGGAAAAGAGATCGATCTGTCAGAGATGCTTTTTTATCAGTATGATGCATGTGGTAATTTTCGTAGTCCCAACAATGCTACTGCAAACCGTCTCCACTCTCCTCGCCCCCCCCCCCCCCCCTCTCTCTCTCTCTCTCTCTCTCTCTCTGACCTTTCTCTATGTCGAGGTGCTATCATCACCAGTACTAGTTTCCGGATTTATCACGTGCAGTAATAGCCTACTGAATTTGTCAGACTTCAAAACCACGAGTTGTCAGTGCAGCCAGCAGTTCAAATACGCGAAATGAACACGATTCTGGCGGAGAGCATGCAAAAACAACAATTCAAACACGCTAAAACAACACAGTTCCGGATGAGAGTATTGAGAACAACAGATGAAGCAAGCTAAGTAAAAACGGTTCAGGATGAGGGTATGGAGTACAGCAGTTTTAAGCACGATAAATGAACACATACACGTTTCTGGAGGAGGGTGTTGAAAATAGCAGTTGAAGCACGCTAAATGAACATGGTTCCCACAGTGGAGGAGGGTATTAAGAACAGCAGCTCAAACCCGGTAAATGAACACGATTCTGGAGAAGGTTATTGAAAACAGTTGAGGCACGCCAAATGAAAACAGCTGCGGAGAAGAGTACTGGGAACACTTTAAACACACTAAATGAAAGCAGCTCTGGCGGAGGGTACTGGGAACACTTTAAACACACTAAATGAAAGCAGCTCTGGCGGAGGGTACTGTGAACACTTTAAACACGCTAAATGAAAGCAGCTCTGGAGGAGGGTACTGTGAACACTTTAAACACACTAAATGAAAGCAGCTCTGGCGGAGGGTACTGTGAACACTTTAAACACGCTAAATGAAAGCAGCTCTGGAGGAGGGTACTGGGAACACTTTAAACACACTAAATGAAAGCAGCTCTGGCGGAGGGTACTGAGAACACTTTAAACACGCTAAATGAAAGCAGCTCTGGAGGAGGGTACTGGGAACACTTTAAACACACTAAATGAAAGCAGCTCTGGAGGAGGGTACTGTGAACACTTTAAACACACTAAATGAAAGCAGCTCTGGCGGAGGGTACTGGGAACACTTTAAACACGCTAAATGAAAGCAGCTCTGGAGGAGGGTACTGGGAACACTTTAAACACGCCAAATGAAAACAGCTGCGGAGAAGAGTACTGGGAACACTTTAAACACGCTAAATGAAAGCAGCTCTGGAGGAGGGTACTGTGAACACTTTAAACACGCTAAATGAAAGCAGCTCTGGCGGAGGGTACTGAGAACACTTTAAACACGCTAAATGAAAGCAGCTCTGGAGGAGGGTACTGGGAACACTTTAAACATGCTAAATGAAAACAGCTGCGGAGAAGAGTACTGGGAACACTTTAAACACACTAAATGAAAGCAGCTCTGGCGGAATGTACTGAGAACACTTTAAACACGCTAAATGAAAGCAGCTGTGGCGGAGGGTACTGGGAACACTTTAAACACACTAAATGAAAGCAGCTCTGGCGGAGGGTACTGAGAACACTTTAAACACGCTAAATGAAAGCAGCTCTGGCGGAGGGTACTGGGAACACTTTAAACACGCTAAATGAAAGCAGCTCTGGAGGAGGGTACTGAGAACACTTTAAACACGCTAAATGAAAGCAGCTCTGGCGGAGGGTACTGAGAACACTTTAAACACGCTAAATGAAAGCAGCTCTGGAGGAGGGTACTGTGAACACTTTAAACACGCTAAATGAAAGCAGCTCTGGCGGAGGGTACTGAGAACACTTTAAACACGCTAAATGAAAGCAGCTCTGGCGGAGGGTACTGAGAACACTTTAAACACGCCAAATGAAAACAGCTGCGGAGAAGAGTACTGGGAACACTTTAAACACGCTAAATGAAAGCAGCTCTGGCGGAGGGTACTGAGAACACTTTAAACACGCTAAATGAAAGCAGCTCTGGCGGAGGGTACTGTGAACACTTTAAACACGCCAAATGAAAACAGCTCTGGCGGAGGGTACTGGGAACACTTTACACAGTGAGAATAGTTTAAACATGCAAAACTGAAAAGAGCTATGGAGGAGGGTACTGAGAACAGTTTAAACACGCGAAGTGAAAGAGCTGTAGAGGAGGGCACTGCAACAGTTTAAGCATGCTAAATGAAAACAGCTGCGGAGGAGGGTATTGACAACAGTTTAAACACACTAAATGAACACCGAACCTCTGATGAAGTGTGTCCAGAGCAGCGGTGTAAGCATGCTGAACAAACAGATCTGGTGAAGAGTACCCAGGGCAGTAGTTTAATACACTAAATGAACGCAGTTCTGTTTAAGGGTATCCCCCATCACCCAGCTCACCTTTGACGGATGTCGTCGTTCAAAATGAATCTAACTGTCACAACCAGTCTGAGTGTGGATGTGCATGCAAGAATAAGGCAAACATATGTGCAGAAAAGCAGAGTTCGGGAGAAAAAGAAAACCAAAACAAACGAAACAAAAATGAAACCGTGTTTTTCGCACTGAAACTGACTAGCACAGATCACACTGAGTTGACAACACAACATCTGATAATGTATTTAAGTTATAATACTTTTTAAAGAAATAGTAAATCAAAGTTCACCTGCAATCATTCTGTCATAGCAATCAAGCACACAAAAGGGGTCAAGAATATGATCTCGGCAGCTGTCCTGCTAAACCTTTAAAAATCCGAGAAAGTTCCACATGGAAACTGTTCCGACCAGATATTCTCCAACGGTTCAATCATAAAGGGAGGTACAAGTTTTTCAAACTTTCTCACTTCCCAAATACGAAGGGAAGAGTGCATTCGGATCCTGCGTTTGAGCGCACAGATGAGCTACAATGAAATAAGAGTCTGTGTGGCCCAGCACAATTTCTTCCATGGGGCCAGAATTCGGGCAGGATTATGTTGTTCTCCAGTGCAAGAAATCCATACGCCAAAGACTACGTCTTATATGGCCGGAAAGCTTCACACAGTATGTGAATAGTTTATCTCACAAGCGCTCAAACAACATATACCGGTTCTTTCCACTGAAGGAATATCATAATAATAATACTAATGAATGTGTCTACAAAGCGAGACTGGCACCTTCTAGAATCTTCCCTCAAAAACCTTTCATTCGAGGAAGCACAGGAAACGATTGATCTCAACTTTCCATACAAGCGATGCATCTTCACAAGACGCCACAAAATTTCTTTGTTCTCTCCCTTTTAAAAGGTTCAAGAGTATGTTTTTGTATGAGATTTTTTTTTTTTTTTTGTAAATGTACAGAATGTCCTGGCTGTCAAAGCGTGCCATGTTGACAGTCCTTTTCTTACGGCGTGGTAGATGGCAATAACAGCTTGTCAGCTTGACAGGTTTCTATCACCAACATTCATATTTAAGTCTTTCTTGGGATTCATTCCGGTACCCCAATAATCCAAAGTATGATATGGGCGCTTATCTAGTCGTCAGGTTTCTTCTCTCCAGCGGAATTCGTTATGACCTCGTCAACGGTGGGCGTCACCACCCTCTGAAAGTGGCAGTATGACTCGACTGGGAAAGCTACGGACCGAGGGGGCGGGGAGTGGACTGAACCAAAAAAACAAGCAGCCCACGCTGTATTTTACCTTATACTTTGGAGTGGGAGGTCAGGAACAGAATTTTGTTGTTTTTATTTTCAATTCAGTCAGCTTTCTGTTTATCATTGATGAATTTTGAAAAGAAGAGTCAAAACAACCAAACATAGCGCGAATTTTGAATCCGCTTGTCCCGGGCCCCACACCTTTTTTTTAATTACCATACCCGTCATCCCAATACACTATTGTGGCTCACATACATCTGCGCCGTACCTAAGTTTTCACTGTCGTGGTGTGTACCCCATGAACGCTCTTCACTCGATTCCACGTACTCACAGCGCCGTTTGTTTACCTTATGAAAAAAAAAACTTACAATTAAAAGAAACTCCTACATGGCCTGAGAATTATAACAAAACGGAGATATGAATGATAATAATAATAATAATGTATGGATTTTGTATAGCGCAATTCTTGGGATCAACTCATTGCGCTCAGCACACACTCAAACACTCGCACTAACATGTGTTCACACACACACACACACACACACACACACACACACACACACACACACACACACACACCTACCGACACAGGCGCACTTATCAAGTTCATCGGTTCAAGCGTAAACAATACAGTTATGCATGCAGTACATAAAAAGTCAGGTCATAATAATAGACACAGCATTCAGATATTATGGTTGAAGAAAGCTTTCCTAAAGAAGTATGTTTTTAACTCTGACTTGAATTTAGATAATGTAGGCAGGTCACGTAAGCTGTCAGGAAGAGAATTCCAAAGAGTGGGCGCACTAAAGCTAAATGCTCTCTCACCGACTGTCTTTAACGAGCGCCTAGGAATTTTCAGAAGTTTTTGAGAAGATGAGCGAAGAGACCGAGAAGTTTGATAGGTGGACAGAGAAGCAGAAAGATACTGTGGGAGTGTCCCATCAAAGAAACGATAGGCAAAAACTGCGATTTTGAACTGCCATCGATATTTGATGGGAAGCCAGTGGAGTTCACGTAACAAAGGTGTAATATGCTCATTTTTACGCTTTTTGAGAACAAGCCGAACTGCACTGTTCTGCACCCTTTGTAATCGTGCAAGCTGTTCTGAAGAAAGTCCTGCTAACACAGAGTTACAGTAGTCTAGTCGGGACATTACCATGGCGGTGATGAGTCTGATTGTTGCCTGTGTGGAGAGGTAAGACCGGATAGAAGCAATACGTCGCAATTCCAGGAAGCATGCACGACAAACATTAGATATTTGGTTCTGCATAGAGAGCGTTTGATCAATGCTAACACCTAAATATTTCACTGACTCTTTGAAAGGTAAAACAACACCATCAATTTCTGCCGACTCAGCTTTAACCATCTTGACACGAGAGGAGGTACCAACAGCCATGATCTCGGTTTTGTCACTATTCAGCTTGAGTTTGTTGCTGGTCATCCAGACTTTTACGTCCCTAAAACATGCGGTAATATCTGATTGAGCACCTTGAAAATCGCTGGTGGTTGCGCTCTTAGAGAGTTCAATGTCATCTGCGAACTTGTGGAAGTCACAGCCATGGGCAGAAATAACGTCAGATAAGGGCTGAGAATAAAGGGTAAAAAGAACTGGTCCAAGGACAGAGCCCTGGGGAACACCATACAGAACAGGAGAAGGGGATGATTTAGCACCATTAACGATTACCGTCTGTGTCCTGTCAGAAAGGTATGATATGGTGGGCTTTGGGTGCCTTGCACTAACGAAGTGTACTCGTTTACTCCAACCTCTTCCTTCTAATTTTCTCAAACGTTGCTCTTCTGGGAAAGCCTCTGGGTACGAAGTACAGAAGAGGAGGAGGAGACTGGAACTGTGTCAGTGAAGATCGTAATCTTAACCTGAAACGTTAGCTGTAATTTTCTGATTTGAAAAAAAAAAAAAAAAAAAAAAAAAAAACAGAAAAAAATGACGCTCGTATCCATCACGCATGGATGGCATGAACGGTTATCATAAAAGGATATCTGTCAGGAATTCTCAGAGCAGGTCTTATAGAATCTATTGGCTGAGAAACTCGAAAGCTTGAGGAACACACTCTTGTACAGAGGTCGGGAAAAAAAGCTTTCTTTCCATCTGTCTTTCGGCTCTTTAATTCTTTTTCTTTTACATACATTGCTTCTCATGTAGCCATCCCCTGCCCCCTTCCCCTCTGTCACCTTCCCATCCGTCGCCTTCCCTCTTCTTCTCGCTTCCTTCTATGTTCTTGCTCTGGAAACTTGCTTAAAAAGAGCTTCCTCTGTTAAACTTTTTCTGTGGTGTGGATGTGTGGTTCTGCATTCTTCTTCTATGTGACACTTTGAGTTAAACTGGAATCATTTGTTTTGATAAACCCGATTGAAGTACCATATACGGTCTCGGATCACTTTTTCTGATGGTCTGTGGATGGTTTTCCCATTCTGGAAGATCTGCTGTGCACTCCCAGTCATCCATGCCATCAGTAAACCCGTGTCTATACTCTACATATAACAGACCATGATTTTCCGGCATTGCAGAACATCGTTATTGGAGCTTCTGGTGGCACAGATTTTTCTCTGGCAGTATTGACTGCATACGCGCATGTGCAGTCTCTTTAAACACGTAGTTAAGTCTCCATGTGTACTTTCTCTTGGTCAGCACTCTTTGAACTCGGAATATTTTCCACTATTTGTTTGCCATGACAGCGGATACATAGGGTACTTGATTTCTTCCGTATTACACAGTTCGAGGTCATACATAGATCTGATGATGAAGCCGATCCCAGGAGGAGTCATATACCACATTCCAGCGCAGCTTTTTCGTATAGCATAGGTTGGCTGGAATGTTACACATTGAGACTTTTCTAGCCACCAATTCTTGAAGAGGTTGCCAAATGGTAGGCGGCATAGATTTGTGATTAACATTGTCAACAATATTTTTAATAGAAATTTTGATCAGTCGTAATTATAGCCTTTGACATTTATATGAGACATGTCACATGTATGGAAATTGTGCAACGAATTCGGTTACATATCTTATGAGATTTTGCAGGGTTGTTGCTGTGTTGTTGTCCATCGCGCACATTCGTGTATTTAAGATATTAAAGCATGGATGACAAACAACAAAATTCAGCCGGAGAATGGTAAAAGTGAAACGATTCCCATTGCATCCAGCACCATTGCACCCAAAAGACTTCTGTCCACAGATTGTGTTCCCACTTCTGTCCAGTTAGGAAACTGCCGCATAGAGACCTCAACCACTGTGCTCAATCTAGGTGTTACAGTTGACCAGACTCTTTTCACCATCATGTTTACTCTTGTCTGTCGCGCTTGCTGCTTGAAGCTTCGCCGCATTGGTTCTGTTTGCCATCGTCTCATTGATTTTGCTATCAAAATTCTTATTTTTGCTTTCGTTCTCTCGAGACAGAATTACCGAAAATCTCTCCATGCTGGCTGTCCACAGAATCTTCTCCGACTTCAAAAAGCACAAATTACGCTGTTCGACTGGTTTTCAGATGCTCTAAATCCATATATGCCATTCCCATACTCCTCTCCCGATCGAAAAACAAGTTGACCATAGACTGTAAGTTATGCTTCAAATTTCTGAATCGTTTGGCTCCAGCTTACTTTGATGACCTTCTCCATCCGTAAACTCATGCACGACAAGTGCGCACCACATCTGATGCTCATCTGCTCCGCGTCTCTCGCTTTCGCACCAAGACTGCTGGTCAGTGTTAATTTTTCTAAGCCCCATCCTCATGCAGCACACTCCTTCTCTCACTGCGCGGTTCAGGGTCTCTGTCACCCCACAAATCCTCTCTTAAAACTTCTCTCTTCACATCCTGATTGATGTCCCATTGTCTTCGCTTACCACCTGTTCTCTCTGTCTGTCTGTCTGTTTGTCTGTCTGTCTGTCTGTCTCTCTCTCTGAGTGGAGGTGGCGGTAGGGATGTGAATTAATTACTGCATGGCTGGATTTAAAAAAAAAGCATTTTGATGCCTGTGCTATTTGGTTTGTGTATTTTTGTCCTCTTGTATTCTTTTTATTGTAAGCTCTTAGTGCTTACATAAGCGCTACAAATGTCCATTGTTATTCATTACATTTTGTCATGATCACAGCATTTTTACCAAGAAAAGATAGACACAAATAATTCTCTCTCTCTCTCTCTCTCTCTCTCTCTCTCTCTCTCTCTCTCTCTCTCTCTCTTTTTTTTTGTTTAAGTAATTGGAGAACTAAGGTGGACCGCAAAAATATATGCATGCTACAAAACTGTTTGTCACGATGATGATTTACATTTTAAATACGTAGGTGATCTGTCCATAAAAAAAAAAGAATTGACCCAAACCGTCTAATGGAAATATATCTCTGGAATGAACTTTTCACCGAGACAGGCGTGTAGGTGTTCCGTTGTAAAACCAGCAAAGAGAAAGAGAGAGCGGGGATGATGATGTCAGGACATTGCCGATTGTGCTGCTGTTAATTAGCCAAGACATGGGGCGAAAGGAGCAAGAGGGGGGGGGGGGGGGGGGGGGGGAGGGAATGAGACTGAACGGGAATCGGAAAGAGGGCCGAGTGGAGGTAGCGAAGTGGAAGCAGATGGAAGTAAAAAGGGAAGGGTGGGGGTAATAATACCACAGGGCTACGAACTATCAAAGTCCGAAGAGAGAATGTTGAAAACGAATCCCTCGCTGTTAAAGTATGATGACAAGCAGTTCCTGTTAATGGTCTACCATAACAACAAAAACGTTGACATGTCGCAGTCATCTGCCACTGGTGTCCGTTAAGAGGAAATAGTAAATAGCAGTGCTACTTTCTCTCTATAGCCGTCGTTTGCAGATGGTAGAGACACTTCAACGTTCTTCTTGTTATAGAAGACCTTGAAAAGGCATTGGTCGACATATCTGCTGTATAACATTACCTATTCTTTTCGATACTCTCGGATTGATCGTTAGACTGGAAGAGATTTAGCGGTGGCCAGGTGGGGGGGGCGTGAGGCAGAGTGGGTGGAGAGGTGTGGTACATGTCAGTGGGTGGGCAGATGAGGGCCGATTTTACAGTGTGACTACAGAGGGTTGGAGTAAGTGCCCATACATGGACATGGACGGAGGATAAGCAGTTTCTTTTGTTGTTGTTGTCATTGTTTTATTTTACTCTGCCGTAGAGCCGTTCGTTGCGTGATATGTTATTAATCATGCAAGTGTGTGAATATGTTTGTTTAAGAGAATTCAACTGTACGTAGACACAGGTTAAACTGTGGATGCATGTATACATCAATGTGTGCCTTAATGCATATATGTAGAGCAGTATATCCATGGGTATTTAGTAAGAGCACATCTGTATTTTTACTACTGCTGTTACTACTATCATTACAGTTATTATTATCATTATTATTATCGTTATCATTATTGTTATTTTGTTGTTGTAGTTGTTACTATAACAACGACTACTACTACGTTTACTACTTCTACTATCACAACTGTATTATTATTGTTCTCCTCCTTCTCCTCCTCCTCCCCATCATCATCATCATCATCATCATCATCAATAAGTATCTTCAACGTCTGCCAGTGGTTGTCGTAAAGATGAAATAGTTTTGTGCCGATTACACATGGGCACTCTATGCAAACACTGGCATCCATTAAAAGCTTAGGAGGCTCTATGGTGCATACCATGTGATGAGCCATTTACTTTGATACATGGGCACACAGAGTGTTGCCAGGCCTGTTTGCGTCACTTTGGACATTTACAGCAGATTCCATGACCTTATCCAAGAATGTTCTACCGAACCTAATTTTTTCAGTCTTGAAAAGAAATAAATATTTTTCATTTAACACAAGATCTTTTTCGCAGAAATTAGTTGCAGTTCGAAGGCGGTTTGAATATATCGGATAAGAAACTGATCTAATGAGATCTTTTTTCCCCTTTAAACAAACATGCTAGAACTGACTTTAAACAAAACGATGGACCTGACTTGGCATCTTTTAGTATGTGATTCTTTCTGTTTGGGCTATTCATTTTCAGAGCTAATCTGCCGACTTAAAATATGTACACTAGACCAGAAATTTCTTTTTTTTTTTTTTTTTTTTTTTTTTTTCTTTTTTTTTTTTGCTGTCCCAACCTCTGCGCCACCTCAGAGGCAGTGCACCCACGCCGCTCATTCCGACACCCCGTCCACAGCCACAGCCCGGTGTAACGAAAAGTTTTAACTCTCCGAATGGTTTAACTCCCAGGGAGTTAAACTGTTCATTTGTAAATTTTAACTCCCTGGGAGTTAAACTAGAATATAAAAAACTAACTCCCTCTGTGTTTCAGTTTGACTCCAGGGGAGTTATTCTGACATACCACCAGAATGACTCCCCGCACCTCGCTACCACCCATGCATCTCATATATATATTTTCGAAATTGTGTGTGTGTGTGTGTGTGTGTGTGTGTGTGTGTGTGTTCTTACACTAACTTGCCAGATCAAGACTTGTCAGGTAGAATTGTTTCCTTCGATATTATTGGTTTCTGTGAATTAGTCACGTGTCCTGAATTTTATTGAAATATGTGTGTTTTTCTGATTGGCTGGCTGACTTTCATTTTTAGCTTGGCACACGCACACCCCTACACCTGTGACGAGTCACTCGACAACTTCATCAGATCGGTCCCAAGCAGCCACCCTCTCGTACAAATTGCACAAAAACAGGCACCCCCCCCCCCCCCACCACCACCACCACCCCCCCTTTCTCTATCCCATGTGTCTCACACACAAATTTCTAATCTATGCCAACCCTTTTTCTCCTTCCTTCTCTCCCAGATGTAGCGAGTCAATACAATTTTACGTCACGTCGCGACTACTCGTCATTCTCTCCCCACCTTCCTTACCCTCTCAACCCCCCCCCCCCCCCCACTCCCTCACTCCCTAATTTGGCGGCATGACACAATGAAAAATTGAAAAATTTCCATTTCTACACCATTTGAGTGTAATGGCCTACACTTATGGGTGACTGTTTGATAGTCGCATAGATTTCATGGGAGAGAGAGAGAGAGAGAAACAGAGAGAGAAACAGAGAGAGAGAGAGAGAGAGAACGCCAAAAACTGAAGGTACAGTATTTCTGCCAAAGGCACCAAACCATTAATTCATGTATATACAGATTTTACATACAGATTATATACAAAAAGGCATAGTAAAATATCAAGGACATGCACAGATGAGCACATGAATATGTACACGGACATTTCCTTTCCCTATGATGATGATGATCATGAACATTAAATCCCCTTCTCCATTCTCTTACCGAAAGACACCTGGAAATAGGTGGGTGGGGAGTCACCTTAGTCATGATCAGATTAACTCCCCCTCTGTTACAAAGTAACTCCCTGGGAGTCAGAAAACACGTGTACACATTAACCCCCAGGGGAGTTATTCTAAACTGTGAAAAACTGACTCCCCTTAGTGGGCAGGGAGTTAAACTTTTACACGCCTGGATTAACTCTCGGGAGTTAATCTGTACTAACTCCCAGGGGGGGCATTCTGTTACAGGGTGGGAGTTAAGTCTAATATATGTACAAAATGACTTCCCCCTTAATGTTTCAAGAATTTGTTGAGACTTGTACAGAAAAGATTTTAGAACATTTTGAATTTTTACTGAGTGGAGTTATTTTGGCACAGGGTGGGAGTCATTCCAGTTTAACTCCCAGGGAGTTAAAATTTACATATGAACAGTTTAACTCCCTGGGAGTTAAACCATTCGGGGAGTTAAAACTTTTAGTTACACCGGTCGGCCCCGCCGCAGCCCCGGCAATCCACAGGGAGCAGTCAATGTCAAGTCGTCAAGAGGCAACGCACCGGAGGAGACACTGCACTGCTGCCGAGTCACTTCGGTGGTGTTCAGTGGCGCCTGTTCTGATCTAACATACGCAGGACACCACCTACTAAGCCCCCTACTGACGACAATAATTGCTTAGTCGCGGAGCCGGCGTGAGTGAGCTCTCCCTCTGGAGGGCGCCACCACGTCCGTCCAACGACAGCCCCCATGGACTCGCCGATACCGGTGACCCCGACGGAACCAAACCAAGGCCACAGACATGGAGAGGATATCGAAATTGAGGTCACCATGAGAGCAGGGCATGAAGGGCCACAGAATTTGAGACATTTTTTTTTAATGCTGATCGATGAGAATGATGATGATTAAGATGATGCTACGGATTTCCATTTCGGTCTGAGACTACATGATAGGGCTGTACTCTACGCTTCCTTTCATAATATATCCCGGTGTCAACCAGGCCCGCGAGATACAGGCACCTGCAGTGTTGGTCAGGAAATTTGAGCAACACTCGCAGAAACGCATCCATTAAGTGGATGAAACTCGACTGTGTGGTCCCAGTCTTCCCAACTGAGTCCGCAGCAAACTCAACTCTGGGTAGGAGCCGGTCGGGGCAGAAAAACCCACATGACTCTGATGGGATTCAAACCCACGACCTCCCAGCCGGGAGTCCGCGACGCTAACCACTTCGCCACGGCGGCTGGTAGACCAGAAATTTCTTTTTCAGAGCCATTTGTCAAGCAGCCAGCAAATAGCAAGCCGATGACTAACACACAACGGCAGCTTGTCTGTAGCCACCGCTCGCCATGTAACCTGATCACGACGCTCACGTGCGGATAGAAAACAATGGCAGTTGACTGCTGTTTGCAGTCGAGCCATACAGCCACTCTCCCATGTGGAATGCACTGTGGATAAAGTCAAATAGCGCAGAAACTGGAGGTGCACGTTTACAGCATTGCGTAGAGATCAGTTATTTCATTTTCTTCCCTGATTTTGTGTGTGTGTGTGTGTGTGTGTGTGTGTGTGTGTGTGTGTGTGTGTGTTGAGTTAAGCGTTTACTGAGTGGAGATCTTTCTTTATTTCGGAAACGTGGCGTTACGCCGCAAAAATCATGCTTCTGCAGAAACAGGGCTATGATCAGGCAGATGTGATTCTAATTTAAGCATGTACTCTTATAAGGATTCTGAAGATCCTAACCATGCATTTAATTCATTATGATGATTTATGGCCACGTTAATGGTCAGCCACAAGGCCATCATCCACTGTCCGCGGACAGAAGATAGGCCGTGTTCAACAGTTCACCTACATGGCATTCATCATTAGCAACGAGGGATCCAAACCAGAAATCATAAAACGTCAGCGAATATAATATTAACATTGTACACACTGAAATCTGTACGGAAGGTCAGTAACATCTCCATCAAATACAAGACCAATTGATTTATTGACATAAAATTGAACAACTGATTAAGAATAATAATTAGTGAACACTGGAAATGAAGATGCTGAATAAATAAATGAAGAAACAAAGTTCTATGTGGAGGACATAGGATCACAGACTGACTGAAACAATTTACTGTCAGATTAACATAGTGTTGTACTGACAACATAGGACCACACGAAAATCTACAGACGTCACTCAAGAAAAAACAATCGACGTTGGTGTGGCCATGTAACAAAATCTAACAGCTTTGCTGAAATAGTCCTGGAACTGTGGAGAGGGAGACACACGGAAAAACGTAAAGCAGTCCAACGGTGGAACGACAACTTCGCAGAATGGACATGGAAATCAGTCTCGGGAACCAAGGCTATGGTACACAGACAGAGCTGAAGGAATATGGTGATCAGTTTTTTCAGTGAGACGTCCTGATTCAAAGCGAGAGAGAGAGAGAGAGATGGATGGATGGACAGAGAGGGAGGGAGAGAGAGAACGGACGGACAGACGAACGGAATGAGAAAGGGATGAAGGGGGCGAAAGAGAGACAGTGGTAAATATGCTTATATTTTACACCAAGCTGCATTCGTTTCAAAGTGAAATTACTTAAAATTCCTTTTAAATTCTAAACCAAGTTTCATGTCACGAACTTTGCTTCACCCTTATGTTTATTCCTTCCAGTTGATAACCGATACATCATGTTTACTTTTGAAGCGTTCACATTAAAATCTTTAAAGTGTTTTTAAGGGGAAAGGTATGGCCGCACCAACATTTCAGAACGTGGTGCTGCAAAACTATTCGCACACGCAGGAATTCAGTTCGGATAGGAGCTTGTTGGGACTGGGGAAAGGAGATGGACAGGAAAAGGTGGGATTGAATGGGGATAGGGAAGTGGGAGGCGAGGAGACGGGAAGAAAGGAAGGGGAGATGGCATTGGTTAAGTGGTGATCCAAACTTTTGTCACGGGTTCTAAACTTGCATATGGCAAATATCGCCGTCCAGCTGTCGAGAAAATAACGGCGAAGGTCGGTCGGCGGGATGGTGGATGGAAAAACTGGAGGTGTGGGGACAGGGGCTGTAGGAAGACAGGGGTAAAAGGGCGAGGAGTATGGCAGAGGATAGATTTATCGGAACACGCAGTTAGCCGTCAAACGGGCGAGAGGTTGGAGGCAAACAAAGACGGGCGGAGGGAGGCGGTGTATGGATTACCAAATGTCAAAAGTTTATATAACATTATTTACGCCACCATGATCACGTTATGTGCGAGGGTGCTGGCGGGAGTGCAGACCTCCTTCAAAGTAGACCACACCTCACGGTTTTGATCAATTACTTGCCCACCCATACCGTCACGGGTAAATCAAAGCCGCTTGACTTAGTTGAATCCTTATTGTCAAAACTATATTTGCAGGAAAACTAGGTTTCTAGCTCTGTTAATTACTATACAGCCACTGAGTAAATATCATCTCTTCATTAATGTTTGTTGTTGTTGTTGTTGGTGGTGGTTTTTTTTTTTTTTTTTTTTTTGGGGGGGGGGGGGGGGGGGGGGAGGGTGATAACAGGATCCGGGATTTATTCTGGATCCACATTAATTAAATCTAGTTTGCAGGTAACAATGAAACTAAAAAAAAATTGTTTTACATCACTGAGATTTATGCAGAACTTCAGTCTTCAGAAACTTGCGAAAATGTTGAAACTTGTCCTGCCTTGCAATATTGAAGAAAGTGACCAGAAAAGGAAAAGAGAAAAAAGCACTTGGATCCGGCCTTTGACCCGAACTCCCACAAAATCTAAAGGCTAGTCTTTGGACCGTATTCCGTTTCTCTTTAAAACTTGTTCGAATCGGTTCATTATATTTGGTAATCTTGACGTACAGACAAATCAACCAACTAGCAGACACAGATGTGTCGACATCCTTATGAAACATTGTATTAAGAAAAAAGATTATTTACAAACCATGAGTTACTGTCAGTGACGGGATTTCATAGTTACAATTTATGTACAAAACATAGATCACAGTCAGTGACGGGATTTCGTAATTACAATTTATGTACAAGCCATAAATTACAGTCAATGATCTTATTTCACAATTACATTTTATGTACGAACAATCTACCGACATTTCTGTAATGGGTAAAACCGAACCCTTTTCAGATTCCACTGTGTTTGTGTCGGTGCAGAACTAATGCATTTCAAGAAGTCCTGTCTTTGGTTGGTTGTCGTCTGCCCCTTTACTTCAAATACCTTAGGCAGAGGTGATAGCTCCCGGACAACTCGACCTGACTTGAAATGAAAAAAGTTGTGAAATGTAGTTACAATTCGACCAAACAGAGCCCCGCTCCTCGGAACGCTGATCGTAGGCATTCTTGCAAGCTGGATAAAATGTTGACAATAATTTTTTGTCACTGCCAGCAAGCAGACGGGATGGACGTTAATGTCTGTGATAAACAGTCGAAAGCGACAGCTGTTAGGTGTCGTCACTATCATCTTTTGCTGATAATGAAATTAATAAATAATGTTGCATGTTTCGAATGTAGGGATTCGATGCCATTTTCTTGATAAAATATTTACAACGTGCTGTGAAGCGTTTAGTTTCAGATGGATGTGGTCTTTATAAGCCCGACAGCAAATCCCCCTCTGCATACCGAGAACAGCAGGCTGCGAGTGCATTACCAACGTGGAAGAAACGTGAGTTGCTTCTTCTTTTTCTGCTGATTCCTGTCAGGGTGTCGTTGACGCTGTCAGTGCAGACTGTAAACCCCACCTTCTGGACATTCTGTGCCACCACTTTCCTCTTTTTCTGTCCTTCTCTTTGACTGTGCAGTTTTAATTTTCTCCATGGCGGTGAAGGTTACAGTCTCACGGAAAACTTGTTACATCAGTATGATGGTAATATATAACAACTGAATTCAGCGACAATATTTCAACAAAAATGAAAAAAAAAAGTTGAATACATGAGTCAACATAGGTTATTGTTGTGAAAGAAAAGCAAGACGCAAGGATGCTTTGAAGTCAGGAGAAAATTGTTCATTATCTTCATCAGCAGCAGCACTATATCATCATCACCATCGTCAATATAAGTCGACGCGCTCTAATACAAGCGAAAGGAAAAGTGTCAAGTGTTCGTTTTAAATTATATCCCATAGCATCCATAAGTGAGACTGTTTCCACCAAGGTTTTAGCATCTTTCAGTTAATTACATTTAATCCTGACTTTTCAAATGAGCATCATGTCAAGCATAATTAGACAGGCTCTGGCAGTTCTGTAGCAGGATAAGTCATACTACTGATAGATATAATCGCAGTTAAACTTTTTACTTTTATTCAGTATCATGGGCAGCTTTGTTCATTCTGTATATAGTGCATTTTTGTACAGTAGTCATTTCAAAATCATAGACACCTTCATTATATGCATATGTTTTCCTGCGGAATATCCGTATGTCAGTTTATGTATAAATGCTAATAATCATGATCTACATGGTTAATTTTATATGTGTAAATTAAAAGAAAAAACTTTGCCCACTGTAATATGAAGTTAAATCTTTAGTCTGGTTTGCATTCCTCGTTTGTTCCAAAAAGACAATTTCAACCTAAAAAGACAATCTAGCACATTTACAGCATTTCTCTTTGAAATTACCTTCTAAATCTTTCCAGAATTTGTGAGCGAATCCGTGAGAAATTATCAGTTGCCTCTTTCAACATCGCAGATAGAAATTATCAGTTGTCTCTTTCAACATCGCAGATAGAAATGATCAATTATCTCTTTCAAAATCACAGATTTTTTTTTTTTTTACTGTTTGCTGACCAGTCAGTCCCATTTTATTTAGGAAAATATTTGAAACTAAAATTCTGTGGCGCCTTTGAAACTGAAACTATTTAATATATATCTAGTTATTTTTCTTGCATTTTTAGGACTCAAGCGATTGAATTTTTTAAATCTAGAATCCCCATTTAAAAAGTTATCTTGCTTTATTGTCGTATATTATTTTCCTGCCTTTGTGGCCAGACATTTATTTGTTTTGTTTTGTTTTCCTACAAAGCTTTTAAAGTTCTTTTTTCTTTCTGTCACACTTTAAGACATATCCGTGTTTTCATTGCAATCTCTCGACTAGGTAGAGAAAATACGAACAGTATTCAGACAGGACACTGGCTGTCCATTCAGCTGTATCTGTCTGCCCTTATTTTGTTGTTACATTTACTGTCCTTGAATACATTTTCATATATTTTTAAGCTCTGTGTGTGTGTGTGTGTGTGTGTGTGTGTGTGTGTGTGTGTGTGTGATAAACAAAGTGGAATGGCTGGTTTCCTCAACACGAGGTGGTTATGTCTGCCTCACTGATGCCAATAGACTTTCAGTACATGGTGAATTTACTGTGTGTGTAGACACGACTTTAATTGTAGGTGATTCTGCGTTTGTTGTCTTTCTCTCTTTTTCCCGACACGGCACTTTTTACCCATAATGTGACAGCCTTGAAGAAGGCTAGGCCCGATGGTCGCCTGGGCTACCATGGAACAGTATTCCATATCCAACTATCTGTCGCACCCTATTATTCGAAATGGGGTTAACTACGGAGCAACCGTACTGGCTTTTCAGGCCGATGTGTTGTCAATCTCATCCATAATGGTTGAAGAATTGATTAAAAAAAAGAAAGAAACGCCATTTGTTTGTCCATTTGGTCATGATTAAAGCTATCCCTGTTTTTGTTTTTATTTGCAAAAGCTATCAATTTTTTTTTCTTCGAAGTTCCAGATTTGCTGACTTCTCCTTTCTGTCATGATTTATTCATTACCGCCGGCGATGAAGTTACGTTTTGTGTTTGCCCCTTGGCGGAACAGTGCAGAACTCACTGAACCTATGTTTTTCCCAGTTTCATTAAAAATGAAAAAAAGGACCGACTCAGAAACGAACACATGGTGCCGATCCAGATCAAGACGCGGATCCAGGATCGCTCAGCAAAAATGAATTTAGCGAGAAGTAACTCCTTCATTCTGTAACTCCTTTATTCTGTACCCGTCTATGGCTGAAATCTCTTGTAGGATCTGTTTCATATTGTTAATGAAATCATTGCACTTGCAAGCTTTTTACTAAATATAAATACTTTTTTGTGACCTGTACGATTTAATCATTATTTACAAAGTAGTTTTTCATGGAATATGAAAACTGTGTAATGATATAAACTTTTACATTTCGTATTTCTGTACTGACCAAAAAGTCCACGGGTTATAACTCTTTCTGTCCGTAACCATCGATTAGTTCCCCTGTGGTGAATGATTTTTGTTTTCAACCATGAACTGACTTAAAGGGCGGATACAAGATTCGTTCCGTTGACCAGCTGCCGTGGCACAGGGGCTAGCGTCGCGAGTTCCCAAACAGTGAGGTCGTCGGTTCGATTCCCATCAGAGCATATTTGTGCGATTTTTCGACTCATGACTGGCTTACACCCAAACTTGTTTTTGTTACGGGCTCAGGGCTGGAACCACACAGTCGAATGTTCTTTCATTTACTGGATGCTCCGTTAAAAGTGTTTGCGCACATTTTCTGATCATCACTGTAGACGTTCGTATCGGTCAGGCCTGGTGGACGCCGGGATACATTTTGAAAATAAGGCACAGAGTACAGCCCCGTCATGCAGTCTCAGATCGGAATGGACGTCCATGGCATCTTGTGCATCATTCTCTCCCTCCTATAGCTCTTCATGCCCAGCTCACGTTGATCTCAGTTTCTATTCGCTCGTCTTATCCACACCGGTATCAGCGAGTTCGTAAGGGCCATCGCTGGACGGACACTGTTGTGCCCTCTAAATGGACACGCTCACTCGCGCTG
This sequence comes from Conus canariensis, assembly GCA_033310375.1. NCBI lineage: Eukaryota > Metazoa > Mollusca > Gastropoda > Neogastropoda > Conidae > Conus > Conus canariensis. The sequence goes on along the minus strand of CM065733.1, from coordinate 19,625,781 downwards.
GCTCCGCGACTAAGCGATTATCTTCGCCGGGTAAGGAGCTGGAGGTTTCCTGCGTATACTGAGCACCACCAAAGTGACTCGGCAATAGTGCAGTGTCTCTCCTGGTGGGTTGCCTCATGTCGACTTGACATCGACTGTTGACTGCCCGTCGGGGCTCACGGGACAACCCAGGGTGTGACTGTGGACAAGAAGCCGGAATAAGCGATGGGGGTAAACAGACTGGACTGACACACACACAAAAAAAAGACTTGTTCGATTTTGGTTCAGGTCTCTCCAAGATGCTCATACAGTTCATCTACGCATTTACCTGTGCGTAAATCTCTCTTGTAAAATTGATATACTAATTCCTTAAAGTAATCACTTGAAAAACTGGACAACGTACAGTCTTGTGAAATAAAGTGTTGCCAATGAAAAAATGGATAACGCATTCATCCAGGAGCGAAGAGAAACCCCAGTCCGTGAAGTATCCACACACACCCGCCTCCCCCTCTCCCCCTTTACCGTTTCCACCAGACCCCAAGTTGTGGTCCGAGTGCTAGTCTCTTCGCTTGAGACGATGAAACTAGGCTCTGTGTGCAGCATGCAGCTAGCGCACGTGAAACAACCCACGGCAGTAAGGAAGGGGTCCCAGGCAGCGTTCTGAAGGAAAATCCACGTAGATCAGTGAGCAACAAACGAATAAAACGGTGACAAGGGTGGGGGGGGGGGGGGGGGGGGGCGTCATGCTTTTGTCACGAGCTCTTCTCCAGAGAAAGCAGCCAGAACTTCACACAGGGTACTGGGTTGTGCGAATAAATTTACACATCAAACTGCAATGCAGTACAATGCAATGGGACACACGACCACACGACATGATGCGGTACGGTACAATACGATATGCTAGGATACTATACAGTGGTTTCACACAACGCAATATAGTATGATACAATTACAACACCACAAAAGCTGTGCGTCGCAGAGAATGTCTTCGAACGAACGAATTTAATGCCGATGGTGAGAAAAGCAGAACTTTTTATTTCTTAAAAACAGATATTTGACCGCAGATCTTCTGTAGAAAATGATGAATGTCTTTGAGGATTCTCAGAAGATTTTAAAAACGAAAAAGAGAACATTTTTATTTTTGCGTCTAGCCCCGTGGTAGAAAAAAGTGAGTAACAATGAAAAGCATTAGAGAAAGGTGCATACAGTAACAATGAAAAGCATTAGAGAAAGGTGCATACAGTAACAATGAAAAGCATTAGAGAAAGGTGCATACAGTAACAATGAAAAGCATTAGAGAAAGGTGCATACAGTAACAATGAAAAGCATTAGAGAAAGGTGCATACAGTAACAATGAAAAGCATTAGAGAAAGGTGCATACAGTAACAATGAAAAGCATTAGAGAAAGGTGCATACAGTAACAATGAAAAGCATTAGAGAAAGGTGCATACAAAATACTGGCGATGAATACATTCATCAGTGCACGAATGCGGAAAGGTGTTGGGGAGAAGGAAAACGAAAGCGGGAAAAGACACAAGCCAAGATAAGATGAGAGCTTTGATATTGTTTTTGTTTGTTGGTTTTTATGACCAAGACCTGGTTCCTTGATCAGCCCTGATGTGGCCCTTTGCGGTCGGCTGGGCTATAAGCAACATTATCTTATCTGGTTCCTTGATTGTATTCGGAAACAATTGTCTGGGTTGGTTTTTGCTCAAGAGTAGTTTGCAGGCGCTTATGATCTTCCATTTCAGGTAAACTTCAAAATACAAGACCATGGATGAATTAACAGCTCTCTCTCTCTCTCTCTCTCTCTCTCTCTCTCTCTCTCTCTCTCTCTGGCTCTCGGTCTGCCTGCTTGCATCTCTCTCTCTCTCTCTCTCTCTCTCTCTCTCTCTGTCTCTCTCTGTCTCTCTCTCTGTCTCTCTCTGTCTCTCTCTGTGTCTCTGGTTTCTGAATTTTTTCTTCCAGCGCGCATAATGCATTGTCCGTCTGTTAACTTACTCTTGGACAGTGTGTGTGTGTGTGTGTGTCTGTGCGCGCGCGTGCGTGTGTGTGTGGATGTGTGTGCGTACGTGCGCGCCTTCTTGCGTGCATGTGTGTGTGTGTGTGTGTGCGCGCGCGCGCGCGTGCGTGCGCGCGCACGTGTGTACGTGTGTGTGTGTGTGTGTGTTACTTTGACATGTGCTTGCTCGATTTTTTGCCTTCTCCTCTGTGTTCAGAATGTGTGTATATCGCTCACTCGCGCCCACTGACCCCCATCTCCCGCACCAACTTTCACCCCTCCCCCCCCCCCTCTCTCTCTCTCTCTCTCTCTCTCTCTGGCTCAAAAATTGTTCCCAAACGAGGTAGTGTGTCCAATAACATTAGCACTGATGATTGGTTTTTACATTTTATGAATATTCTTGACAAACAAGGGGCTCACACAGAGTTACAAGAGCAGTATGATTATCCAGTTGAAGACAATGAAGAGAGGTGGTTTAATCAGCCAGTTATGAAATAAGAAGTTATTGTTGCACACATATGCACACACATATGGTCTTAAGAAGTTCCTGGGCGTGGACATAAGAACACCGAATGATTTCTTGTATGCCAGTCTGGGTAGATATCCTATATATTTAAACTCTTACATACGTTGCATTAAATTTCGGTTAAAATTATGAATTAGGATGCACATTGTATCAGTCAATATTGAATGGTATTACACTGTGTACTGTTGCTTTGTTGTACTTGTAGCTTTTATGTTGCGCCTGCGGTATTCCAAATATGGTATCACTTACGTGGAAACAAAACAATGCATGACAACGCGGGCATGATAACACACACACGTGCGCGCGCGCGTGGGCCATCAGCATAACCTTACAAAACTCACCACATCCCACACTGTAAGGTGAGGTATTGTACCCTAACACACCATAACAAAACACACCGTAACTGAACGCGTCACCACATGTACTGTCACACCATGCCCAAACGTGCCATCTCACATCTCAGCACACCAGAGCCTAACACAGCACACCACGTTCTGCACACAGTAAGTTAAGGCACCACATCTTAAACACACCACACCTTATCCTGTCACAACAAAACCAAAGGCACCATACCACATCTCAACACACCACAACCAAACATAGCGCATGGTAACACACAATAGCCGAACACACACACACACACACACACACACACACACACACACACACGCGCACACACACACACACACACCCCATATCTCAACACACCACAACCAAACATAACACATCGTAACGCACAATAGCCGAACACACACACACACACACACACACACACACACACACACACACACACACACACACACACACACACACATCTCAACACACCACAACCAAACATAACACATTGTAACACACAATAGCAGAACACACCATGACCTAACATGCCATAACGTAACACGTCACCACATCTTAACACATCATGATCCACTGCACCACCTCTTAACTGACCATAACAAACATACCACATTAAAACACTCCATACTACATCTTAACACACCATACCACATCCTAAAACCACAATACAGCATACATAAATCACAATTTGACTCACTACAACTTTAACATCATAATCTTACACACTTTGACCTAACACACCGCACTCTAAAACATTGTGACTAAGACATCACACCCTAAAAGACCATGACTTAACACATCGTGTTCTAACAGGCCACAGCAAAACACGCTATGACCTAACACACAACACTAAAATCTAACATACAATACTTTAACATAAAAGAAAAACCCACCACATCGTGATTCACGTTGACCTAACGCACTGTGACACAGTATGACATATGCACCACAGCCTAAAAGACCGTGACCAAACACATCATAACCTGACACACCATAGCCTAGAGCACCGTGACTTAACACACAGCACTGTGCCTAACATACCATCTCCCAACAAATGATCTAACACAACATATCCTGACAAATCACACGCTTGAGCACCATAGCTTGTCTATGACCTTACACACCATGATCTTACACACCATGTCTTAACACATTATGACCCAACACACCACACCCTAACCCACCATACCACACCCTAACACATCATGACTGAACACACCATACCCTGATATACCGTGATCTAATATCCCCTAAAACACCACACAAAGACACCACAGCCTCACACAACACCCTCTAAAGTCCCACACCTTAACACACCACACTTCAACGTACCACACCCTGACACACCTGAACCTGACACTCCACACCTTATTCACACAATGTCTTATCCTTACGCTTCACGACGCATACTGACGCACTGTTCTACAACACATCCTGGCACACCATGTCATAACACCATGACCGTGACACGAAACATCACAGCTCTAACACATCATGACCGAACACACCATACCTTGACATACTGAGACCCATAACCTAATGCACCAAAGTACTCCTTACGCAACATGATCTTAGACACGGTAGAACAACTGACCACACCCCTCCACATTTTTCATACCATATCACCCTCTTTTGCTTCCTGTTCCAGCATGAGTGTTGGGTGGTTGGTGGTGGTGGTCAGTGTGGTGACCCACTGCTGGCCGAGTTCTGTGGTCAGTGCCACGTGCCCGTGGGAGGAAGAGGGGCTGTCCAACTGGTCTGCTAGCTACACCAGGGGCCGTGCAGGGGTGCCCGCCACTGACAGCAAGGTGTGTTGGTGTTGCTGTCCAAGCTCCTGCTAATGTAGCTGTCGTGATGGAAGGGGATGTCGTTTATTTTTTTCAGTTCAGAGCATGGCCGGGCTAAGGAGATGGGGTTGGGTGGGGTGGTTTCTGAGTACTCCTACCTCGCCCTGGCGGGTTCAGATCATTCTTTTTTTCATGTTGCTCCCTTTAAGCCCGCCAGGGGAGAACCCCTCGGACCCAAATTCAGCTTACGTTGTTTATAGCCCAGCCGACCACATGGAGCCGTGTCAAGGTGATCTTGTCAAAGTGAGTTCCCTTCACAGTCGTTAAACAAAAACAAAAAAACAAAAAAAAACAAAGATCAAAACAGATTTGTAAAGCATGCAAAAATTGTTTGGATCATGCCCCCTCATAAAGGTCAACCGGCCCTTGAAAATTTCCTTTTAGATCGTTTACTTTTCATGTCAATCTTTTTCTAAGATACATAAACACCCAGAAACCAAACTCAAATCTGCGTCCGTTTATAGAATTGTGTGCAACAAACCATAGCTACTCCAAAACTTATAGCATACACACACACACACGCACGCACGCACGCACGCACGCACGCACGCACACACACACACACACACACACATACAAAAACCCTCCTGCACCTAGCTAATTCTCTAATAAGATCAAAACTAGTGTACGGACAAGAAGTTTATTTTTCAGCCCCTCAAAGCCTACTGAAAAAATTGCAAAGTATAGACAGCAAAGCTCTCAAATTAGCGCTTGGTGTCCCAGTGCACACAAGCACGTTGAAGGTGTACAAAGAAATTAATATGCTATCACTGTCAGATTAACGTAGATTAGCTGTGGCCAAATATATCGCAAGAAGTCTTTCAGTACCTAACTCAGTCGAAAACGAAGTGTTGATGGATTCAAATGTTGAATATCCCAAAAGAGCTCAACAGCTAGGTTATCTTTGTCCCGTTCGAAATTACACGAAAGATTCTTTTGAAAAATGCAATATTGATGTCACTTCACTCTCACCTGCTCCTGTTGTTCCCCCGGTGCCTCCATGGGAACATAGACAAGCTATCTTTGATGTAGATTACACTGATGTCCGGAAAAATGATAACATTAACATTTTAACTTCTAAAGTGAGAGAAAACTTAGAAAACAAATATTCAAATCATTTAAAAATTTTTACGGATGGTTCCGTTTGCCAGTTAAGTGCAGGTTCAGGTTTTGTTATTCCGGCTTTAAAAGTTCAAAAAGCATACAGCCTAGGAAAAGGATTTTCTATTTTCACGGCAGAATTGTATGCTATTCTTATGGCATTACTCTTTATTTGTGATAGTAATCATTCTTTCTGTAACATTTTATTTTGTGTTGATTCTAAGGCAGTGTTAGATAGTTTGAAAGTTTGGGATGTTAAAGCAAGGAAAGATGTAATCTTTGAAATAAAGCATCTAATTAATTACATTATTTCCACAGGAATAAATATAGTCTTCTGCTGGGTCCCTTCACACTGTGGTATTTATTGGAATGAAATAGCAGATAAACTAGCCAGACGCGGGGTAATGGGCAATGCTGCAAAAAGTAATTTGAAGTTAGATATATATGAAATACATTCGTTATTGGAAAGCTGTTTCCGAACTAAGAAGTCTCAAGATAAATATGTAATGGGAACATATCCTAGACATATTTCTAGTTTAATATACAAGATACGTTTGAACTCTTGGAAGACCAAATATTCCCAAGATATAGCGTGTGCATGTTCTAAGCCATTATCTGGTGAACATATACTTTTCCATTGCCCCATTTTAAATGCTCTTTATTCAAAAGCAAACATTGAAATTTCGAAATTTAAACCGGTTCACGCTATTTCTTTCAGTTCAGAAATGGTTGAGGTTGCAAAAATTATCTCTCAATCTCAAATTAGCATATTTTTATAATTATGATAGTGTAGTTTATATTTAGATTTGTACTGTTCTTGACATTATTTCTTACCTTTTCCTCCACCCTGTCCTCCTTCCCCCTCCTCCCTCCCCCCCCCCCCTGTAAAGTCTAATATCACCAAGTGTGAACAGACTATAAATCAACAACAACAACAACAACAACACACACACATACACACACACATATATATATATATATATTTTTTTTTTAATTTCGGGTCTTTGCCAGGTCATTGCTGTAGTGATGGAAGAATTGTTGGCCTGCACTTGTTCCCCCCCCCCCCCCCCCCCCGCCATTTAATTGTTCAGCATCATATATATATATATATATATATATATATATATATATATCGGTATGTCTGTACGTCTGTCAGCCTATATGTCTGTCTGTCTATGTAACTATTTATTTCTCGATTCATCTGTCTTTCTACCTGCATACTCTGTATGTCTATCCGTTCTTCTGTCTCTATCTCTCTCTCCCTCACACACACACACACACACACACACACACACACACACACACACACACAGATAAGAAACAGAGAAGGTAAAACGGTATCACTACATATGATAGGCATGAGTTTCGAATCCGTAAACGCTGCATCACACATGAAGACGGGATTTTTTTAAAACTCTTTTGTTTATTACAGATCGTTCCAGATCGTTCCATCATTTCTGCTGATCCTGCAGTTGGAAATCTCTTACATTCATTCAACTTTTACATAATTAACAAAGCCAAGATGAAAACAAATATGTTTTAACTTCCTTCCACTCTTTCACCTCGTCATCCATCTCACCTGTTCCCTGTCACATGTCCAGGTGACTATTCCTGCCGGGAAACGTGTTGCTGGACGTCCAGCCAGCCTCCCTGACCTCTCTGACCATTGAGGAAGGGGCAGCTCTCATCTGGGGCGACGTGGACGGCCTGGAACTGAATACCCATTACATTTTTGTGAAGGGAGAGTTCCATTTCGGCTCCCAGTCCTGCAGGTTCAAGAAAGAGGCTAGGATTCGTCTTCATGGTGAGTTGATCATAACGATATGTTATGTTTATTTACTGCTAGTGGTTCCTTGGAATCACAAAAAACCTGGTTGTTTGGCAAGGTTGAGTGGTTGAGAGCAGTTGACCGTTTTGAACCGATGTATGTTTGTTGTTGTTGTTTTGGTTTTTTGCAGTTGGCTTATCACGTTCATGACCGCATTTTGTAAATCGAGGGTTCAGTGTTACACGTCGAGGGGGCTGCCGAATGCGGTGTTTGTCTGCACAGCTCACTTCTGTGCATTAAAATCAACAATTCCTCCTTCAAGTCGAATTTCAAGCTAACTTCATCGGTGATGTCATGTCTGTATACCTTCAACAAGATGAGATGAAGCTTGATGAAAACGGATCCTCCAAAATAACAGATTAGGTTCTACATCTTTACCAGTTGAAACGTTAGGGTGAACCTGTGAACATCCACACAGATTTGGAAGTAGTTAGGAAGTACTTGTGTGACCTACCGCACAATCTGTAGATTGATTTAGCGTTTTAAAGCCGGAAGCACTGATTTTCAAGATAATGTAGATTTACAAACCAGAACGATCTATGATAGGAGCGAATGAACTGTTTGGGGTTGAGCGAATGAATAAGGGGAAGAACTCTTCCTGCCAAAGAATTCTTATCTCCTATTGGCAACCCAAACATCTAGCATCGAGTTGAATGAACGTTGCGTTGTCAATACGTCGTTCACACTGACGGTTATACCATTCCCCACTGTCTACAATCAAATGATAGATTTGGTAGTGTGTGGTATTAGAAATGGAGCTACATTTTCAGAAACAGATAAGAACAAGTTTGGGAAAGTTCGTTTTGTGCGAAATGAATTCCGCTCCCATGGAACAACAGCTGCGGTTTTCTTGCACTCGTAGATTTTGTCTACCGACTTATTTTTTTAGAATCTTAAAAAAAGACGCGTAAACAAGACCGGTTTTGCTCATAGAAGCCCCACCCTCCCGATTTCCAAGCACATAGGGAAAAAAACAAACAAACAGAAGATTAAGGAAGATTGCAGAGTACTTTTCAGACATTCCTCGTGCTCATTTGGAAGATGAAACAGATTTTTAACAGAAAGAAGCGGAGTAAGATTCTAGATTGCTTAAACACGCTATCGTTTAGATCACGTGGTGCGTGGGAGTTAGATCTGACATGGTGCAACGTTTCCCAAAGGAAAAATAACCAAAATGTTGAGAAAGTATATTTTGGATTACGAAATCCCGCACCAACGAAAAACTGCGTTTTTCTAGCATTTGTGTATGTCATCTATCGAACGATATTTTCATAATCTGAAAAATGCGGACTCACTGTCGTTTTCGCTCACAAAAGACCTCGGCCTTCAGATTTCCAAGCACATACGGAAAGAATTGAAAGTAGTGAACATTGCATAGCGCTTTCCAGACATTTATCCTGCTCTTATGCAATATGAAAGGGACTTAAACACTAAGAAGCTGAAGTGGACTCTAGACTGCTTTCCACCACATTAGACTGCATTAATCTGTCCAAGACGATGTTCGGAAATCTGCAAGGGAGATAATCTGTATCAGACCTCGCGTTCAGCGAGAATAACCCTGCCTTTTCCATTGAATGGGTGCTGCTGGTGGGTACGGCCAAAGCAGTTTTTCTGCTATCAGTCAGCTTAACAGATCAAGCAGAGAGAGAAAATGCCAAAACATGGGTTAAAAATGATGCCCCTGTAATACATACAGTCAATGTCCAAATCAACATCCTGGCGTATGCTTCAAATAAGATATTTAACTCTAGATATATTTGCTTGGCCCATAACTGAGAAATGGCATCTCTTTTTGCGATGGCAAGGCAGGCATTATCTCACCCTGATTTTTTTCGAAACAGGTCTGTTCGATTTTCTTCCTTCTGGCTTGGGAGTTTAGCCCTAGGTGCTCATCTGTTGGTGCGTATCCTCCGTGTGACTGAATTGAAAGAACTACACACGTTTGTTAGACGGAGCATACGACACCATAACAATTTATCGCGACGTTTTGTATGTATTTTCGTTTCTTATCAACGACATTGAAAAGTACACAAGCTTTGAACCCTACTGTCAAAAGCAAAATGATGCTTTGTTTATGGTGCTAAACTACCAGTGGAAACAATATAGGGGTACGATCAATTCAGCGTCATAGTTGGGTAGCAAAGTTGAAATAAAAAGTAGACGTATTGACAAGGTCAGTATGCTCTGGTTTTCAGATCCTTCCTACTTTTAGAGTTATAAGCCACAACTATTGCCCCAGACTCCAGTCCCTGTAGCGACGACACTGGCAATGACCTATTTATCGATTTCTTTTCCCAATTCTATTCTTAGCTTGCCTGAGAATTAACCTCTCTTGATCCGCAGTTGATCGCACGAACTGAAAGCCAATGTTTTCAGGAATCATATTTGACCACTGTCCACAGAAAGAATGGTTTACATTTGAGCGACATGCAAAAAGAGCGTCGGTAACGATAACTGAATATTGTTTTCACTGGAACAGTCACGCAAAAAAAATGAAAAATAATGGAGTCGAGTTGAAGGCTATCGATCTGGTTCATCTCCAAGGGAATCGTGCAGCAGCGCAAGTCGATGGTCATACGGCGGTGTACTCAGCGCTGCGAACTTCCGATGAAGAAAAAAACAAACAAACAAACAAAAACCGCTACAGTCCACTATTTACAGTAATGGTTTCAACAAGCAGGCATAGTCTCGATGTTATGGATGGTGTGCGGTGCGTGTTTTGCTGTCTGACTCTCGCTCTCAAAAGTTTGGATGCGTGTAATAATTATTCCCTACGCACACCCACACCAAACGCACATGGATAGCCAGGCAACACACGAGTTAGATTTTTTTTTCTTTATAATTATGCTGCCTGAACCATCAAACATACATTCATGTGAACTGGTACAAATCAATACATGTCACTACATAGCATATAGATCAAGATATCAATACATAGGAACTTCAGTCATCAGATATCAGCATATCATAGTACATATCTTGATATCACTCACAGATCTCACCGGCGCCGTCCACAGTGTCTCACATATGCAGTCAACACACTCGGTTCCACAGTACCCAAGCCACAGTCTACAACACTAAAAGAAGACAAATAAGGATAACCAAGGTCCCCACATAATAAGCACAGCCGTTCACAAACACAAGCGATGAAGAAGAAGAAACAGGGTCTCCACACAACAAGCACAATAAATCACGTCAAACTATCAGAAGAAGAACCGCAAATTCACAAGGCACAGTAATCCATAGCAGAAGAACCGCAGATTCACAAAGCACAGCAATCCACAGAAGAAGAACCGCCGATTCATAAAGCACAGCAATCCATAGAAGAAGAACCGCAGATTCACAAAGCACAGCAATCCACAGAAGAAGAACCGCAGATTCACAAAGCACAGCAATCCACAGAAGAGGAACCGCAGATTCACAAAGCACAGCAATCCACAGAAGAACTGTAGATTGACAAGGCACAGCAACCAATATTGAATCCCCGGAGAACACGATTTCAGCAAAGTCCCATAGAACACAATAAACTTCGATTCCACGTATTGTTGATCTAAAACAAAAATTAATTAGCTTCTCCGTGTATTGATATTACAATGTTCACATCAATAACTTCAGCCCACCGACGCACATGAGGTGGTACAATTAGAGCACATAAATATTCTTGCAGGAGTTTTAAGTCACTCTCGGCGACACAGCATTCACAACATTTCTATAACAATTAAATTTCTTGGTACATATTTCGCTGGTACCGTCATCAGAAGTATCGCACATACACAGTGAATATCAACGTACTACTGACTTGAAAGTCAGCCTCTCCACATAGTAACACTACGGAGAAAACGACGATTAAAACAAAATAAATTAGGCTGGACACCAAAGCCTCGGCCGTTAGTTCTTGCTCTCCTCTTCCGTCAAAACTTTTATTATTTTCATCATGTTCTTATGTCATTTCAAGTTGACGTCATAATTTACGTTGACGTCACAATACTCCCCCTCCTCAAAAAAAAAACAATGACCGAATTGTTTTTTTGAAGAAGTAAACAAACAGCAGAATACACAAACCCTGAAATCATACATCAAAACAGCTTCATAAAACTACAGTTCACACAAGGAACCTCACTTCCTAAGGGATCAATTGATTTTCACATGAACGGGAGAGAAGGTCAGCGAAAACATTCGCCGAACCAGGAACTGGCTGGACTTCAAACGAGAATTCCTGCAACGACAACGCCCATCTCATAATTCTTGAGTTCTTAAAGTTTGACGTTCGTAGGTACGTCAAGGGACGATGATCCGTCTGCAGGATAAATCTGACTCCCCAAAGGAACCTAACAAACTTCTGCACAGCCCAGACAATGGCTAAACATTCCCGCTCAATAGTACTGTACGCCTTCTCACGATCCAGCAACTTTCGACTAGCGAACACGACTGGGTGAAGGACATCATCACTCTCCTGAAGTAATACAGCACCCAAACCAACAGAACTAGCATCAGTCCTGAGAACAAAAGGATTACCCAACCTAGGTAACAACAACACAGGTGCAGAAGACAAGACACCCTGAATCTTCTTCAAAGCTTCAGCACACTCAGGAGTCCAAGAAATAGACCTTCCAGCACGATCAGCATCTTTGATCAAATCCGACAGTGGAGCACTCAAAGTAGCGAACCCAGGAACATATCTCCTGTAAAAACTGAGCAACCCCAACAAAGACCTGACCTGCTTCCTGGTAGTAGGAGTGGATATATTCAAAATCTTATCAACCTTCTTACCTTCAGGACGCATAGTACCACATCCAACAACATGACCAAGGAACTCAAGTGAACGAAAGCCTGCCTCGATCTTCGAAGGACGAGCTGTGAGGTTGAAAGACCTCAGACGAGAGAGCACACCCTTCACATGTTTAAGGTGAGCATCCCATGACATACTGTACACAAGAATATCGTCAAAAAAATTGATGGCAGAAAACTGATCTAATGCCAGCATACGCATCATACGTGCAAACACTGCAGGAGCCGATATAAGTCCAAAAGGCATCCTGACAAACTGGAATAGACCCATGTGTGTTGTAAAAGCCGTCTTCGGACGATCCTCGGGCTTAACCACGATCTGCCAATATCCTTTTGCAAGATCTATCTTTGTGAAAAACTGAGCATCAGCTAGCCTTGCAAAAAGACTCTCAACATCAGGAATAGGTTCGGCATCAAAGACAGTAATCTTGTTCAAAGATCTGAAATCAATGCAAAATCGACATGTACCATCTTTCTTCCTGACCAACACAACTGGAGAGGCATACGGACTATTTGATGGCTCAATGATACCAAGATCTAACATGATACCGATCTCTCTCTCGACAACCTCTCTGGCAAAAAAAGGGATATCATAACGTTTCTTTCTAACAGGTACATCTGAAGTAAGAGGGATCTCTAATAGTACATCACCTGAGAAAGAACCTGGTTTAGGAGTCAAAATGTCCTGAAAATCATCAAAGACTGCACGCAACTCCCTGGAACTGCTGTCAGACAAAGCACAGTCAAACTGTACAGAACGAACATCTTCATCTGGCATAGAAGACGCCATCGGAACAGTTAAAGTGGGAATGGGTAAAGCGTCATCACAGTCCTGGACGACACCAACTGTACAAACTACTTCATGAACAGTACAAACGGACTCCAGAGAGGGATCCACAGAAAGACCAACTCCTGGAGAACACTCAAGAGAAACCTGTTCCTGCTCACAAGCCAAAGGTGCTATCTCTGACCAAGGTACTGAAGTACCTTGTGAAAGAACAACTGTAGGTACAACAACATCAGAAGTAGATACAACAGCACGATGAATATACTTTTTGAGCATATTCGCATGAAAGATCTTTTCCTTGCCCTTAACAAAAACCTTGTAATCTGGATGCAAGACTTTGACTACTGGGAAAGGCCCTGACCAACTGGCTAACAACTTGTTAGAATCAGTCGGTAACAAAACTAAAACTTCATCATCAACTTTGAAACAGCGTTCCCTGGCCTTCTTGTCAAAGTACTTTTTACCCTTCCAAGCGGAATCAGCAGAATTCTCCATGGCTAACTTACATGAGTCAGCAATGACATTCTTGAGTTCAAACAAGTACGAATAGAGAGGTTTTGCTTCAACATCCTGAGCATCTGACTGAGTCCACGACTCCTGTAGTAAAGCAATAGGACCACGAACCTGCCGACCAAACAGCAACTGAAAGGGAGAGAAACCTGTACTCTCAGAGGGCAACTCTCTGCACGCAAACAACAGTGCAGGCAAATAACGATGCCACGCCTTTGGGTGAGTGCGGACAATCTTTTTCAACATGGACTTCAAAGTCCCATGAAACCTCTCAACATGACCATTTGCCTGCGGATGATACGGCGATGTACGCATGCCCTTTGCACCACACAAAGCATGAAACTGCTTCATAAGCTCAGAGTTGAACTGTGTACCCTGATCAGATAGAATCTCCTTGGGAAAACCTAAACGAGAAAAGATTCCCAACAATGCTTCTGCCACAGCAACAGAGGAGATATCCTTCAACGGAACAGCCTCCGGAAAACGGGTAGCAATGTCAATCATGGTCAAGATGAAACGATGACCTTGTTCCGAAGGAGGAGACAGTGGACCAACAAGATCAACAGCCACACGATCAAATGGAGTACTGATGATTGGAACAGACGCAAGGGGTACTGGACAAACTCTACCCTTTGATACCGTCTTCTGACACACATCACAGGAAGCAACATACTTCGCTACATCCACAGTCACTCCAGGCCAAAAGAACTTGTTAAGGATTCTAAACAGAGTACGCCGAGAACCACAATGACCCGACAAAATCAGATCATGCGCCACAGATAACACTGTAGGTCGAAGTTCAAGAGGAACAATAACCTGATCAAAAGAGATATCATTTTTGACAAAATGTCTGTACAGAACACCGTCAGACAAGAAGTAATAAAAGGTAGTTGTACCTGACTTCTTCACCTCACCAGAAGACGCTGACTGGAAGCACGACTTCAATGACGCGTCATCTTTCTGTTTCTGAACAAGGTCAGAACGGGAAATGTTCAGATCATCAGGAATCTGACACAAAGGCTTTTTGTCCACAACATGCTTAGCTCTAGCCCTCGTAACGGCGGCTAAAGAGAAAGGTTCACCAGATACATCACTAAACTCATCGCTCACAGAAACTCCAGGTACATTACCCACAATGAGATCTGCGACAGGGCTATCCAAGACACAACAAGTCAAATCACCCACAAAATAAGGACAACTGACTGAAACTGTAGCCAGTGGAAACTCATCCACACGACCACCAAAGGAAACTCACTTCACTGTGGTTCCTAACATCTGACTGTCAGAAACTAACCGTTTGCGAACGCCACAAATAGTAGCACCAGTATCACGCAGAACAGAACTCAAAGTGCCATTCACAGAACCAGACTCCAAATGTAATTTGCCTGTGAACTCACCAGCAGCAAGACAAGCAAAAGGAGTATCAAGAACAGAGCAACAGGCACTGGACTGTTTGCTGTCAGCTGAGTTCTCGACAAAAGTAGAGTTACCAACCACAAAAGGACACGTGTCTGGGTGGCTAAGGGTGCAAATTCTACAAGGGTTTCTACCTGACTTCCATGGACACCTAGCAGCTACATGTCCTGTCTTTTTACACAAAAAACACACAACACTTGCAAACTGATAAGAAGCACTTTCTGAGGAACTCTTACTGCCAGAGATATAACGGGCGCCACGACCACGATAACGGCTACCGCCAAAGTTATTTCCACGACCAGCTGAGTAACCAAAGCTCTGATGACCACAATAACAGCTACCACCAAAGTTACTTCCACGATCAGCTGAGGAACCAGAGTAGTGGCCACTGTTTTGAAAAGTAGAGTATCTGTTTCCTCTGTCAGACTGACCACAGTATGGAGTTCTATCAGACTGACCGGGATACGGATTTCTATCAAACTGACCAGGAGTTTTGTATCCAACAGAAGCAAAAATGTTTACATCAGCTTTCCTAGAAAGCACCTTAGTGGGATGAGCATGTCTGTATGACTCTGCAGACTTGATCATTTCATCAAACGTTTTCACATCTTTTTCACACAAAAAAGTAGCCAAGTCCTTAGAGACACACTCCAAAAACTGCTCACGCAAGATAAGATCCACCAGACCTTCAAAAGACTTATCATTTTTTGACAAAGAGACCCAACGGTCAAACAAACGTCTAAGTTCAACTGCAAAGGTCTCGAAAGGTTCATCTGAGCTAGGTTTAGCCTCACGAAAACGCTTACGAAAACCATCTGGAGTACATTGAAATTTTTTCAGCAAGCTCTCTTTCAAAAGCTCGTAAGACACAACATTATTTTCAGCGAGACTGTGATAGAGACGGAACCCTCAAGTAGTGCAGACAGGTATGTAACCCACAAACTCTCAGACCATCCTAAGGACCGAGCATGGGTTTCAAAACGAAACAAGTAACTGTCTATATCATCAGTTCTTTCCTTGAAAGGGGGCAACTTAGGAAAAGTAGGACGAGGGGCGTTAAACCTGGGAAAACTAGAACCCTGACTCTCACTGTCCTGTCCTGAGACCGCACTCTGCTGAGAAGTTATTTGTAACTGTATTCTTTTAGTTTCCTCTATCTCTTGCATTCTTTTTGTTTCCTCTTGCATTCTTTTTGTTTCCTCTTCCTCTTGCATTCTTTTTGTTTCTTCTTGCTCTTGTATTTGTATCTGCTCTCTTTTAGTTATCTCTTGTATCTGCTCTCTTTTAGTTATCTCTTCTTCCTGCATTCTTTTCATTTTGATTGTTTCCTCTCTTTCCATATCTTGAGCAATGCATTTATCCACATAGGCCAACAGATCTTCTCCCTCCAGACCACATACTTTACCTCGTTGTAAATATTTAGCGAAAACTTTGTCCTCGTCCATAGAGGACACAACAGGACTTTCTTCCTTAGCCTTTTGTGCCATAATGAAAATATGAAATAATGTCCTGTCAAACCCGAGACACACACTAGTGGATCAAATACAAACAATTGCTATCACAAGCAAAAAGGTTTGAAACCCCTGTCCACTAAAATATATATATGAATTCCAAAGAGGATTTTTTTTTTCAAACAAACATTAACGACAATCACTCTTAAAAAGACTAAGTATTATCAAACCCAACCAACAAAAAGATAGAGATAAACAATGAAACAGGATTTCAGGGATATGGGGAGAAAGAAAAACACAATCGATAATCAATACCAAATTTTCAGCAACAAGTATAAATCAAGCAATGACATGAGAGTAATAACGAATATAATCAATGTATTGTTCTTGTTATTTTATTTATTTAATTTTAACTGGTTCAGGGCAGCCACTCACACACTCATTCATTCAAGAAAAAAGAACCCTAAGAATGCTGAAGAAGCAACACAATCCCCAAGTAAAGATAAAAACAGAAATAATCAAAGAGATAACTGAAGATAATGAAAATAAAGCCCACAAAGGAAGGAAGAACTAGGAACTAGGCCCTCGTATCTCCAGAAACTATACAGAAGGAGATACCCCGTTACGCTGGAGACGGGAAAGGAAGTAGACAAGAACAGTCATAAAACAAAACAATACAACACAACTCAATTGTTCAAAAGAAAAGTCTGTGAACGTGACCTATTACTTCTAATTGGGCAATTATAGGTGTACAAAAACAAATCCTACCACTAAGGCGATTTTTAATTCAATAGCAAAAGAAATTTAACTACGGGGTCACCAGATGTTACGGATGGTGTGCGGTGCGTGTTTTGCTGTCTGACTCTCGCTCTCAAAAGTTTGGATGCGTGTAATAATTATTCCCTACGCACACCCACACCAAACGCACATGGATAGCCAGGCAACACACGAGTTAGATTTTTTTTTCTTTATAATTATGCTGCCTGAACCATCAAACATACATTCATGTGAACTGGTACAAATCAATACATGTCACTACATAGCATATAGATCAAGATATCAATACATAGGAACTTCAGTCATCAGATATCAGCATATCATAGTACATATCTTGATATCACTTACAGATCTCACCGGCGCCGTCCACAGTGTCTCACATATGCAGTCAACACACTCGGTTCCACAGTACCCAAGCCACAGTCTACAACACTAAAAGAAGACAAATAAGGATAACCAAGGTCCCACATAATAAGCACAGCCGTTCACAAACACAAGCGATGAAGAAGAAGAAACAGGGTCTCCACACAACAAGCACAATAAATCACGTCAAACTATCAGAAGAAGAACCGCAAATTCACAAGGCACAGTAATCCATAGCAGAAGAACCGCAGATTCACAAAGCACAGCAATCCACAGAAGAAGAACCGCCGATTCATAAAGCACAGCAATCCATAGAAGAAGAACCGCAGATTCACAAAGCACAGCAATCCACAGAAGAAGAACCGCAGATTCACAAAGCACAGCAATCCACAGAAGAGGAACCGCAGATTCACAAAGCACAGCAGTCCACAGAAGAACTGTAGATTGACAAGGCACAGCAACCAATATTGAATCCCCGGAGAACACGATTTCAGCAAAGTCCCATAGAACACAATAAACTTCGATTCCACGTATTGTTGATCTAAAACAAAAATTAATTAGCTTCTCCGTGTATTGATATTACAATGTTCACATCAATAACTTCAGCCCACCGACGCACATGAGGTGGTACAATTAGAGCACATAAATATTCTTGCAGGAGTTTTAAGTCACTCTCGGCGACACAGCATTCACAACATTTCTATAACAATTAAATTTCTTGGTACATATTTCGCTGGTACCGTCATCAGAAGTATCGCACATACACAGTGAATATCAACGTACTACTGACTTGAAAGTCAGCCTCTCCACATAGTAACACTACGGAGAAAACGACGATTAAAACAAAATAAATTAGGCTGGACACCAAAGCCTCGGCCGTTAGTTCTTGCTCTCCTCTTCCGTCAAAACTTTTATTATTTTCATCATGTTCTTATGTCATTTCAAGTTGACGTCATAATTTACGTTGACGTCACACTCGACAGCAGACGACGCAGGAGTCATGTGAGGACAAGTGCGAAGCGGAATACCGGAAGTCTGCGGACAGCTGGGCGACGTCAATAATAACTTCTTTAATTCTCGTGTCTGATCCTGAAAACGAGTCCTTTAGTGGTTTTAGTGTCGCTAGGAACGGCACGGAAAAAAGAATGAATTGCTGATGTTTCCGTCATTGTATGTATTGCCTTCTGCTGTTGGCATGCCAGTTCACGATTGTCAAATCTCAGAACACACAGGCTTTATTTATACTGGGTTTGCCATTTTTATAATCGGCGTTCACAGCTATTTTCTTATGGCAAAGCGATCGGTTGTGGCCTATCTGGGGTAGCGGCTTACATAATTGTGCCGTTTGTAGTCTGGAAATCACGTTTAACATGTGTAGCCATATTTCAGCGATTGATTGTTTAATGTCGTTTACCATTATAAACATAAATTCCTACCATTATTTCCCACACTACAGTGAGAAATATTCTTTTATAATAGATTTCCGTCTTCAGTTGTTTTGAAGTGACATTAAAGGGAAAAAAAATTTTCGCTTTCTTACAAATGTTTTACGATTTGATCTCACAGATCTGCGACAGCCACATTTTTGTGCAATGTTGTAAGTTTTTTTTAATCATCTGATAAAGATGAATGGGTCCACATCGTTAAAGGCTAAGGTAAAGAGGCAATCTGGCTGGAATGAAGACATTTCTTTCATTGTCAATACAAAGCTGCGCAAATGAAACCAAACATTCCCGGGCTGGGCAGTGCATCCAAGATGCTATATTTCATAACTACGAGGCCAAAATAGCTTAAAATTTGAAATACAAATATTCTTTATCCTTGCTACTTTGGGTAAAAGGAATGAAGGAAGGATCCATATAGTTCTTTACAAGAGGTAGTGTAAGTGAAACCTGTAAGTGTAACGTGTCATCTGGACAAGAACGTATTTCGCAACAAGACCCTGGCCTGAATAAAACTGGCCCAAGAATCGATGACTTCATGTGTTTAATGAAAGCGTGTACGTGAGAACTTCGAGGCTGCCGCTGTCGCCTGACGCATGCCCAGGCTGTGTGAGTGGAATTCGTAGCACGGGCCAGGCATTGTCACAAGTATCAATAAAAGCTATTTGGTCTCTTGACGAAAGAATCCAGCTGCTGACATACGTAGCCATGTAAATTTCATTTCATTTCTATCTAGATATATACGCATCTAAAAAAAGAAATCTTTGCATTCTTTTCAGAATTTCTGTCTTTAAAATGTGGACCCACTCATTTTCTTTGACAAAAGAATGAAAAACGCTTAAAAATGCACATACGTGAGGACTGTTACATAGTTTGTGTTATCATATTATAAACTTGGTGTATATATTTAAACGGCGTGGGAAAAAATTATATGGCTTGATAACCATTGAAAACGGAATTCTATTAACTCTAACTTTCCAGCGATAAATTACACATCATAAATATGTTAAATAATTTAGCATGTAGCAGTCGAAGTCAAGGCTTCAGTACTTGTAAATGTCATGAGTAAGTACCAAAACAGAAAAAAAAAACACGCTCAATATGTCGCAAGTTGTAGATGATGGTAGTGTCAGGCGGATGTAAAAATGGGGAAATTACTAAAAATCACATGAAGATCATATTCAGGTCTAGGAAGCGCCGTGCAGTGTTAACATTCGGTTCTTTCCGTATGTGCCTGGAATTTGGGCGGGTGTGGTCTTTTGTGAACGAAAACGACTGTGTTTATGCACCTCCTTTCGTAAATGCAAGAAAAACAATTTTTAACTGTTTTGGAAATTAATAAGCTTTAAACAAATCTTTTTCAACATTTCCATTATTCTCTGGTTTTGGAAATGAAAACATGAATTCAGCCTTGACAACCGTCATGAAGCATTAGATCTATCAGCTGACTAGGTAATAATGCATGTTTGTAACCGTCAGATCAAGTAAAAGACGTATCGACACTTAGTACCACTAAAATGCTCGATGTCGGGGATCACAATAGATGATCCATATTTCGACAGAACGAGGTCTCCTTCATAGTCAAAGCCAGTATTCTTTGTGCGCAGCAGACTGTCATGAAAAAGCCCTTTGCTCCTGCTAAAAAGCCAATCGAGATCAATAATTTCATGGTGAATGAGACCACTGATTGACATTACAACTAAAACTGAAACTGCGACTTGGTATGAACATGGTGGGGGTGAAGGAAAATGTCTGTCATTTCCTCATCCATCTCGGTGTTGGGAGTCGATATGATCAACAGACTGAACCATCGTCTTGCATTCACAGCAACTTTCCCCTACCCTTACTCCACATTTGCACTGGCTAATATCACTCTTGAATTAAACAGAAATCCATCCATCTGCTTTGTATGCCCTTCTCACAGTCGAAGGAACAGACTGAAGGAGTCTGACCATTTCCAGGAATTTCCAGATCTACTACATCATTGCAATGGTCTGTCAGGTAGCTGCATTATTTCAGGAAATGTAAATGCCCCTTTCGACCATCCGCAAAACCCAGCATGAATGAAATTCATCAACCTCCTAACCATATTTAAGCTCTACGTCTGTCATAACGTCCGGCCATAGGAGTGCGACTTCAAAGCTGCAGCCCTTTTCGCTCCTCTGCTTAACCGGGAAGTACGTGTCCTGCATTCCCGCGACGTGCATCTGTATATGAGGTCCTGTAAGCCTACAATCTAGTCTGTCCGGGTACCTGCCCCTTAGGTGAGCGGTTAGATGCCACCCAGCGCTCTGTCCTCGGCCACGCCCCTCTGTCCAGACGGAACGTGCTGGCTGGCGAGTCAGACCCACAAAATTTACAAAATTTAATGTCATGTTGGTCGGGAGTAGTACCGTGAAACGAAGCGACAACGCTGGAGAGCTTAGTCAAAGCAGGATTGACTGTGCACAGATATACTTTCCAACGCTAAAACAAAGGAGTGTAACTTGACTAATACAAAAAGAAATATCCCATTATAGTTCGTCGAAAACGATTATATCGGTCGCAGCAAAAACAAAACTTTTTTTTAATGTTTGTGAGCATTCAGTTTGAAACGCAACGTCTGCTGCTGTTCCAGTCACTTACACTCCCGTCAGTAAGTGACAGTATCAGTAAAATGATAGAAGCAGTTCATTTGGATCCATGCGTAAACACTTCGAGAAACTTCAGAAACATCTACCCTACTTTTATGTTTAGGTACATAACAAATAAGCCTCTAGAATTTGAACAATAACAAAATATTTATTCTGTAAAGAGCAAGGAAGTTCTTAGGCGTTTTCCACACCAGCCATACTGTCCCGAATTGTCCTCATGAGACTTCTCGTAATTTCCATTGCTCAAGCTGAAGCTGCAAATTCGAAAATGTCCACGCCTTCAAGACCTGCCAAAAGCTGTGCTTTCAGATTTTAAATCTAACACATTTTGTCGTATCTGTCTGTGTACCAAAACGCATTTGAATCGTGACTAAGGCTCGTGTGAATGTGTACGGCTTGCTGAGGATTATCGCACACGATGGAGGACTGTGAAAGTCACAGCTAAATCCAACTGTTCGTTGCTGTTTTACAATATCAAAGGCAAGGATGGACTTTGATCGAGAACTTTTTTCCTGCTCATTACAGGAAACTGAACTGCTTTTAAAAAAAATAATAATAATCATAATTTGAAGTCTTCAGTTACAGTTTGTCCGTTTCAGATAACAGGCCATTGTATTGAACCACTTCGCTCCTACCCCTTTCAAGCCTTCGTCCCACGCACGCACAAAATGACGCTTAAAATTGACGCGCTATAGAGCACAGTTTCTGGGCGGCTTATCAATGAAAGGAAAAAGAAAGAAAAGAAACCCACACAAACAAGGAAACTCCTACACACACACCACACACACACACACAAAGAATAAAAAATAGCGACGCTTTAAATGTCCCGAAGGGACGTCGTTAGACTGTTGCTAAAAGAGAGGCCATCAGACATGTAATGGGGGTGAGAACACGTTTTGGAGTCTATTAAATCGGAAAATCAAAACGAGTTTTCCAGCCTAATATGTTGTTCCTGCGTCTGTGACCGCTTGATGTGGCATGTAAGCAGTAAAACTACATGCACACACACACACACACACACACACACACACACACACACACACACACTATGCTCGCTCATGTATATAGACTCAATAAGAGGCACATTTATTCAATTTCTCAGAGAGACCGAGTGAGCGAGAGAGGGAGAGATAGGGTGGGATTAGGGGATGGGAAAAGAAGTGTGTCGAGCGTAGTTTGACATTTTTGTTCTCATACGAGCTGTGAATCCCTAGTCTTTTTTCTTTAAAGCATACCCAGAAAGATCACTGAATCTGCTCCACAAATAGCCATATTTTTTGAGCGCATTCTACCAGTTAGATTGGCTAATACACCGCCAAGATTCCGTTTTTAATAACATTTGAAAAGTACTGATTTTGTTACCTTTTCAATTTTGTAAGCGCATTCCACCAGTTAGATTGGCTAATACACCGTCAAGATTCCGTTTTCAATAACATTTGAAAAGTACTGATTTTGTTACCTTTTCAAAACATAATCTAAAACTTGAAGTAATACACCAGAAAAAGGCAACAGATATTGAACGACTATGTCTCGTTTACAAAGATTTACTTAGTACGATGACCTCAGTATTCTTTGGCGCATTCTGTGTTGTTATTGGTTGGGGATTGGAGTGACGGGCGGAACTGTGTGGAGGAGGGAGGAGGTTGTCAAGCAGGCGAGTGGCAAAAGGAAGTAACTAACCCATGATTATCGTTTGACTTGATTTTAATACATCACAGTGTGTCTTTTCTTCTCAGTAGCTTTACTGAGTCGGCATGCGCTCTCATCCAAACACAAGCGCTCACACACACACACACACACACCACACACACACACACACACACACACACACACACACACGCACGGACATACACGCGCACGCGACTGTATACATGCATTCACACACACACACACACACACACACACACACACACACACACACACACACACACACACACACACATGTGTCCTGCAGGTGCTGAGAGCGAACATTGTCCCTTTGCAGGAATAGTAAATGACGACTTTGAGGTCACAGACAATGAATTCGGTCGGAAATTCATTGGCGTTGCCCCCGGCGCCACCTTAGAGATGCACGGTAAAACGGAAAAAAACCCTGGACCAAACTGGCCCAGACTGTAAGACCCATCCAAGACGTGGACTGCGCCGTCATCTATGACCACAACAACTTTGAGGTAGGTTCTATGTGCCTCTCTCTCTCTCTCTCTCTCTCTCTCTCTCTCTCTCTCTCTCTCTCTCTCTCTCAATGAGAGGAACATGACAGCAAAAAAAAACAAAAAAAAAAAAACTGTAATCTGATGGACAAAGAAAGTGATTTTTTAAAGATAAATGAGCGCTGAATTTCATAGGCAAGGCTATAGATATGACCTTAAATAGTCAAACAAGTACATGTAAAACGGATACCGAATATATTGGGAAGGAGGGGTTGGGGGTTCAGAATGGACAAGGTAAACAGAAACGGCGCATGGTTATCGACCTTGAGCCACATGCCGTCGTCCCACCAAGTCTCTTTAACCCTTACCAGTTCGGATACTTTTTGTGCTGATTTTTTTTTAAACAGAACTGGACTATGACAATTTACTTTCGTAAATCAAAACTGTACAGAAAATATGCAATATTATGAATCTAAATGTGAGTACATGCCTTTCAATTTGGAATTGTAAGGAAATCTACAAAACGTGACCATGGAAAATAACTGATCGCTGAAACAGTAACGGTGATAAACTTTCGAGGGTGTGGTATCGGATGTTCACATTTGATGATGAGCGAGCGAGTTGGTAAGAGTTAAGACTTAATATCAGTCTGCAATATCTGCATAACTGTACTAACGGACTGACAAACAGTTACACTATCTTTTAAGATGGAATTGATAATTAAAAAGGAAGGAGATAATGGGGGAAAAAAACAAGGAAGAAGACAAAAGAGTATAACAGTTAATAAACAATCTTAAAACTCTGTCAATAACGTCAGTGACCTCAAGCATGAAGTACACAAAATGTGCATGTTTCGCACATATGGTAATGGTAATGTTGCCAATAGCCAACTGCGTTGAAGTCAACTCACAAGTCATTCCATTCTTTTTAAACCTCATCCACACAGCTCTTTAGAACACACATCCCAAAAACACACCGAAAATTTTGTTTAAAATCTGTCAACCGTAAAATCATAGATCAAATGAAAACTGTTAATCTCCCTCAGAAATTCAAAGTTCACATCAGGTGGGACATATCTGAACAAGGTTTTCATGGAGACTGCTGTAAAATGCTTGTCTTACATCATGCAAGTCCCAACATTCTGGAAGGATATGTTTTACTGTGATAGGTACATGACATGGAATGCACTACGGAGCTTCTTCACCTTTTAAAAGAGAATGGGTGTAAAAGGAGTGGCCTGTGTGCAAACGGCACAAGACTGTTTCTTCTTTACGGTCGCCTTGGGAACATGGTAAAAACTCTTTCAGGTTTGGACGGATTTTAAATTGTTTGTTATCCGTCTGCGAGACCCATTCCTCTTGCCAGATGTCTTTGACATAAGCCTGGGTTTGGGGTTTTAGATCAATGTGAGGGCTAGAAAATCCGGTCAACTCTGTGGCACTCTTGGCAAATTCATCAACCATTCGTTGCCTCGAATGCCAACATGGTTGGGAACCAGACAAAAACTATGTTATATCCATCTGATTTCAGAGATGTGTACAGTTCTAATAATTTCAGCAGCTGAGGACGCTTGAAGTTAAGGCCGGCAATAGCATCCAATGCAGAAAGGGAGTCCAACAAAATGAGGAAATCTTTATGTTTGGATTTAGAAACCATTTCAAGAGCCAGGGCCAAGGTTGTCAACTCAGCAGTGTCAGTGGGAATGTGTTTAGAACATATCTGAAGAGGTCCTGTTGCACAATACACAGCAGAGGCAACCCCCTACTCAGATTTGGAACCGTCAGTGAAAATTCTTGTGAAAGATGGAACCTAGTTTGGCAAAAGAGGACTTATACGCCAAGGAGCTAGTTGAATCTTTACGGTACGAGTCTAAATCAAACCGCGTCTCTGGAGTAAAGAAAGTGTATTCTGGGTCATCAGGAAACTTGAAAAAATCACACGTCACTCCAAGGTCTACATCTGGATTGTTCAAATGGCAAAGAATACGAATTCCCAAGGGTGGGATGGAACTGTGGTGGTCATTGAGTTTCATTTAAAATTTGGAATCGAAAACACGGTCTTTTGCAGGGTTCTGGGGTTCAGAGGATGGATTCAAACAAAAGTTCAAGGTAAAATGCAGCCGACGATTCGGGAGGGATGGGTCTCCTGCTTCAGCATACAGGCTATAAACAGGGATGGTGCGGAATGCACCCAGAGTCGAAGCCCTTGATGGTGGATGGGCCTTGTAAAGATGGAGAAAACTTTTCTTATCAGCGCCCCAATCCGTGTGTGCCACAACACTTAGAATAATCAGTATTTTCTGACAAGCAGTTTTTAAGTGTTGGATGTGACTTTTAAAGTTCATTTTTTGATCAAAACTAACACCTAGAAATTTGGCTTCTGCCACAGCTGGAATACTGGATTTGTCCAGACGAATTTCATGATCGGCAAAGAACTGACAAAAATTATGAAAATGGATACACTATGTTTTGGTGTTTGAAAAAGTAAACCCGTTTTCCTCGGGCAACTGTCGAATCTTATCCACACAAAGTTGGAGTCGAGGCTGTACGCTGGCATAAGAGGCTCCAACTGTGTAGAGTGCGAAGTCATCAACAAACAGAGAGGACTCGGAACCCTGCTTTACTGAATTGACAATGTCGTTAATTTTGATACTGATAAAGTTTCACTGCACTGCACTAAACTCTACACTGCACTGCACTGCACTAAACACTACACTGCATTGCACTAAACACTACACTACACTGCACTAAACACTACACTGTATTGCACTAAACACTACACTGCACTGCACTAAACACTACACTGCACTGCACTGCACTAAACACTACACTGCATTGCACTAAACACTACACTGCACTGCACTAAACACTACACTACACAACACTGCACTGCACTAAACACTACACTGCAGAGCACTAAACACTACACTGCACTGCACTGCACTAAACACTACACTGCACTGCACTAAACACTACACTGCACTATACACTACACTGCACTGCACTGCACTAAACACTGCACTGCACTGCACTGCACTAAACACTACACTGCACTGCACTGCACTAAACACTACACTACACTGCACTAACCACTGCACTGCACTATACACTACACTGCACTGCACTGCACTAAACACTGCACTGCACTATACACTGCACTGCACTGCACTAAACACTGCACTGCACTAAACACTACACTGCACTGCACTAAACACTACACTGCACTATACACTGCACTGCACTAAACACTGCAGTGCACTAACACTACACTGCACTGCACTAAACACTACACTGCACTGCACTAAACACTGCACTACAGTGCACTAAACACTACACTGCACTGCACTAAACACTGCACTACACTGCACTAAACACTCCACTGCACTGCATTAAACACTGCACTGCACTGCACTAAACACTGCACTGCACTGCACTGCACTAAACACTGCACTGCACTGCACTGCACTGCACTGCACTGAACACTGCACTACACTGCATTAAACACTGCACTGCACTGCACTAAACACTGCACTGCACTGCACTGCACTAAACACTGCACTGCACTGCACTAAACACTGCACTGCACTGCACTAAACACTACACTGCACTAAACACTACACTGTACTGCACTGCACTGCACTAGACACTACACCGCACAGCACTAAACACTGCACTGCACTAAACACTGCACTGCACTGCACTAAACACTACACTGCACTAAACACTACACTGTACTGCACTGCACTGCACTAGACACTACACCGCACAGCACTAAACACTGCACTGCACTGCACTAAACACTACACTGCACTGCACTAAACACTACACTGCACTAAACACTACACTGTACTGCACTGCACTGCACTAGACACTACACCGCACAGCACTAAACACTGCACTGCACTGCACTAGACACTACACCGCACAGCACTAAACACTGCACTGCACTGCACTAAACACTACACAACACTGCACTAAACACTACACTGCACTGCACTAAACACTACACTGCACTAAACACTACACTGCACTGCACTAAACACTGCACTGCACTAAACACTACACAGCACTAAACACTACACTGCACTGCACCAAACACTGCACTGCACTGCACAAATCACTGCACTGCACTAAAACACTACACAGCACTAAACACTACACTGCACTGCACTAAACACTGCACTGCACTGCACAAATCACTGCACTGCACTAAACACTACACTGCACTGTGCTGCACTAAACACTGCACTGCACTGCACTGCACTAAACACTACACCGCATTGCACTAAGCAGTACACGGCACTGCACTAAACACTGCACTGCACTGCACTAAACACTACACAACACTGCACTGCACTAAACACTGCACTGCAGTGCACTAAACACTACACTGCACTGCACTGCACCAAACACTACACTACATTGCACTAAACACTGCAGTGCACTAAACACTACACTGCACTGCACTAAACACTGCACTGCACTAAACACTGCACTGCACTAAACACTACACTGCACTGCACTGCACTAAATACTACACCGCATTGTACTAAACACTACACTGCATTGCACTGCACTAAACACTGCATTGCACTAAACACTACACTACACTGCACTGCAGTGTAGTGCAGAGCACAAGTCAACACTACTCTGCGGCCCGAGTTCACTGTATCACTCAACACTACAATCCACAACACTCCACCATGCTACACTACAGTAGTTCTAGTCTACTGCACTTCACTACGAAACAGTTCTCACTGCACTGTGCTACACCACGCTCACTACATTCAACTCATTATACATCATTCTAATTCACTGCACTCCAGCACACAACACAACATCACACTGCATTGCATTGCACTACACTGCACTACACTTCATTAAACTACACTACACTACACTACACTACACTACACTACACTACACTACACTACACTACACTACACCACACTGCATTGCATTACACTACACCACACCATACCACACCACACCACACCACACCACACCACACCACACCACTGCACGACACCACACCACACCACACCACACCACACCACACCACACCACACCACACCACACGAGACGACACGACACGACACGACACGACACGACACGACACGACACGACACGACAGCACCCCAGCCCATTGCACGTCGGTAATCTCAGTCCACTATGCTGAACTCAAATACACCTCAATACATAGTACTACATTCATTATACTGGTACCATACTGCTCTGATTTGCCTAGCACCAACAGTGATACACTACACTGCGCTGCACAGCAGAACACTGTAGTGCAGTCCACCATGCGGGACCACACCATACAAAACCGTATATGCAATGCATTCTTGATGTGTGCACATGGTTCTCTGTGTCTTTCAGCAAAACAAGGCTCAGCTGATCGGTCCCAACGGTCTGAACGTCCTTGTCTGGAACCAGGACGGTTCCTTCATGGACTTCAACAGCTTCAAGACCTGTGAAGACTTTCCGGACTTCTTCGAAAGTATGTTGTAGGATTTGTTTCCCATACCAGCACAAGAGGGATTTATTTTTTATTTTATTTTATTTTATTTTTTTAAATAAATCTTTTTAATCCCTTCAGCAAGATCATCATGAACATGTATATGAACACATGATAAATCATATGATACAATCTCAAAATTCCTCTCGCATTCAGTCACTGTCTACAACATACATTTGTTTAAACAATTGGTTTATGATGTACATAATAATTCAAAATTGTATCCAAGAATTTGTGCCGTTAATTATGTTGTAAACTTATTTGTCTAAGACTGAATAAAGAATTTCATACCTCACCATCAAGTGATCTGTGAGGGAATGAAAGAAAGTACAGTTTCAGTATTGTACATGTATGTTTCATATGCTCCGTCTATCAAGGTTTTTTTTTTATAGTGGACAAAAAAGACAAGTAGGAACACAAAAAAACAACAACAAACAAAGAAAACAAACCCAAATATAATATATATATATATATATATATATATGCACATACACATATACACATACATATATATATATATATATATATATATATAATAATATAACATACATACACATACACACACATACACATACATATATATATACACGCACACATACACATACATATATATATACACACACACACACACATATATATATAATATATATATATTTAATATTTAACTAAGTATTTCAATAGTTCAACAATTCTCAAAAAATGTACTCTGTCACGATCTAATAAACACAAAAAGAGACTAACAAGAAGACACACTCACACACGCACGCACACACATATAAATGTGTACCATTGTCAGTTGTTAAATTGGTGGGCACACTGAGAGATATTTCAAATGAACATCTACATCCTTAATATACTATATGTGGATGGTGCTAAAATATAAATTGCATTTGGAGTTTTGCTTCTTCAGTTACAGTCATTGTCTTTTCATTTAATATTCGACATTATTGTATTCAGCAAATCACTTTCCGTCCTTCATATATTCTCATTTGCTCTTCCTATTTTAAATCTTATTTTCCCGGTACTATACTGTTTGCCATTTGTTGATTGCGCTTTCTCCGAGGGCACAGTCCAGACAGCTTCCGGAACCCCCATCCGCTATTTCAGAAATGTTTTTGAGGCCCACTCGAATATATCGGATGAAGGCCCCTAAAGCCCCCCAGACCGTACCACCGGGATCATCGTGCGCACAGATTCATAGATTTCTTACACGAGACAGTAGCTCTCAAAACAAACAAACAAATTAAACAACAAAAATAAATAAATAAAATAATGATAATAGTAATAGCACCATTTTTGATATCACTATGAAAAATCAGTCACATTATTATCACTAATATTTCAAGCCATATAATTTCACAACATATAACTATAAGTTCACACCACAAAGATTTTTTACAGGTCAGATATCTCAATTCCATTTAAGATTTTCAAATTTAGAATTTTGAGGGACTGGAAAGGTAAAGGTAAAGTCCGCTACCAAACGAACACCGCAGCAGAGGCCATCCAACCAACCATCAAACTATCTACTGGGTAGGCCAGTCCGCTGATTGGTCAGGAGAACACAGCCACAGTATCGCGTTGTCAGATCAGCAGCGGGCTCAAGACTATACAGATGTGACCTTTCTCTCAAATGTCCACCGCCCCTCCGTAAGCAACAAACCAACAAACAACAACAACAACAACAACAACAACACACACAACAACAACAACAACAGAAGTAAGGTCGAGGTTCTGAGGGGCAACCAGATTGTAGCTCTAGGTGAAATAATGTTACCTGCCTCCCTCCCTTCAACTGGGGAAGAAAGGGAGAAGTAGGAGTTGTGGCACCTCCCCTATGTCCTCCATCCTTCCGTAAACGAAAGCGAAAAAACAAAGGACAGAGCAAGGGAGTAGCCAAGAATGCACAGGAAACATGGAGTTGCCCCCATCCTTCAATTAGGGAAGAAAGAGGGAACTCACATTGTCAACAAGTTAGACGACCTGGTATGTTTTCATGATTAGAGCAGTAACAACATCAGCAACTAATGTTGAGCCCACACAGGGACTCTAACATGAAAAAATAGTAGTAGTAATAAGTAGTAAAGATACTAATTTTTAAAAAATATAGATAAATAAATAATTAACTAAATAAATGTAACAAAGTACCAGTACTAGTTGTACATAGTAGTAACAATTTATCATGAACCTTACCCCTGTGTTACTTAGAACTTCAAGAAGTGTACTAGTGAAGAAGGCTCCTTTTAAGGTTCAATGGAGCATATTTCTAGTGGGATAAAGACCGACAGTACAAGCAACAATCCGCCCCAGCATAGGTATCCACCAGAGGCGTTACTCTCCAATTACAGAAGAAAAGCTTTATGAAACTAGTGTTTGATATAATGCCCACTGTTCACTAAAGAGAGGCAATGTGCCTTCCAAAAAGTGCATGTACCTAAGATCTGTATATCTCTGTTTTAATACACCAAGAAAGCCTTGTATACTGGGCACTGCATTTTTCATGTAAACCTTATAAAGGTAAAATTTTGCCAGCAATAGGATATAATTAAGACCAAAGTCTGTTTTGACTCCTTCTTTACATCCAAATACAATCAATGCTTCTGAAAATGTCAGACGACACCAATGCTGACAGTCACTGGACAACATACGGTTAAGATCGATCCAAAATAGCCAACAGCAGAGTGCACTTCACAATGGCTGGGAATGTCAGATTGTGAACAAAATTAACCAACTTCAGCAACGAAATCACAATGATGCCTCTGATGACGAACATCACTGACTCACTTCTCGCTGTCCCTTTCCCACCCCTGACGCGCCGCTCCCTCTGCCTGCTTACAACTTGCTCCCAGACTGGAACAGTGTAACGCGTCGTGCTTTCTTGTTTCGAAATCAGAACAGCGTGATGCCTGGTGCTTTGCCTTTTCACAAACCGGAACAGCTTGATGCCTGGTGCTTTGCCTTTTCACAAACCGGAACAACTTGATGCCTGGTGCTTTGCCTTTTCGCAAACCGGAACAGCTTGATGCCTGGTGCTTTGCCTTTTCACAAACCGGAACAGCTTGATGCCTGGTGATCAGCTTGTTCCCAAACTGCAGCGGCGTTACGCCAGGTAGTTTCTGTGTTTAGAGACAAGAACACCGTGGTGCCTGGTTATGGTATTGCGTTGATTTCGATTGAGGAGATCATGATGCAGTTTTTCACTTTGGTCCAGATGTGTTGATCTTATTCAATCAGTTATCTAATTCGTCTCGTGCTGAGACTGGCAGAGCGCTGTGTCAGTTTGCTCTGTCCGTCTTTTGACGGATGGGGCGAGTGTAGGTTTCACCCCTCCCTGCTTCCAACTTGCCTCTCGCCACGTTATATGCCTGGCTCCCTACATGATTCACTGTGTGATATTCAATCGCTCACTTGTGAGCAGAATCGAAGAACTCATTTTCAATCTGGGTGAGGGTGTGTGTGACAAACCAAGTCAAGCCATCTTGTTTGTGGTGCGACTGACCACCAAGACTACATCGGGACAAATAGATAACGGCGACGTAGAGTCGGTCAACAGTTACGGAACTAAATAATGCAGGCAATCAAAATATCATTTTTAAAGGAATCATGAGCTGTACAGTTACCGATGCAGATACATGTACAGCTTTTCTGTCTGTCCTGTTATACAGATCGTCCGAGGATTCAAAGCTGTTCATATCCGCGCAGTACGATTACAGAACATGGGACAGCAAATGATCAAGGGTACGTAAAATCTTGTAATACAAGAGTTAGTGTGTTTTTTTTGCTGGTGTTGTCTTTAATTGGAAACTTGTTTCAAACTTCTTTTTGGACATGCCCTTCAGTCAGTCAAAAATGGAATATTTGACATGCGTGTTTACGTTCTCAGTAACGTTAATTGTATACCCATCGCGAAACCATATGTAAGATTAAGACTATTAATGCATCCAGTTCCCTCAGAGTTATAATGATTGGGCTTCGGTGCATGTACACACATGTTTCGTTTGACGTTTTAAAAACTTCCCCTTTTGTTATTTCCTAAGTAAATGTGAGCAGTCTTTTTCTGCAGCACTTGGACACAGAATAAGTGT
>CM065733.1:19579722-19589722 GCA_033310375.1 Conus canariensis | reverse complement strand
GGAAGTTATCGTGTAAACACCAACCATACCCCCTACCTCAGCCTTCCTCTCCATCCGCTCGCGTCATTCTCCCATTCCATCCCCTCCCCCTTCCACTCCGCCCTCTTTTCCCCGTTCCCCCTTCCTTCCACCCCTCCCTCCTTCTCCCTGCCGTGCCCCTGCCCCCGCCCCTCTTTCTATCCCTCCGTCTCCAGTACCTCCCGCCGCCCCCTCCCCTTCTCCTCATTGCCTCAGACCTGCTTCGAATCCCTTGGAAGAAAAGAGGATTAAAAACATGTCTCACCGTGGGATTGAAGTAGATACCTTTAGATCTCACGTCTAATGCTCTCCCAGCAAAGGTGTTCGAGCTGACAATAAACCCACAGTTTTTTATCTGTATACACTCCAACGGCAAGGCGTGTTTGAACCTCCGCGAATCATGCGAATAATGCGGCTGTCTAGCACAAAAGGGATTTGCCCATGATCTGCCTAGTATGCTACTAAGTCACGGTGCCAGACTTAAAGGTCAGATTAAAAACTGTGGATTTGTGTACCGGCACAAGAATACAGACACACAGAGAGAACGCGCTAGATAGGATGTGCGTTATAATCAGATTACTGTTTGTTTCGTTAAGCTATTATTTTATCATATTATCATGAATACTTATATAGCGCCTATTCTCGGTTAGAGACCAAGCTCTAAGCGCTTTACAGTCCACACTTGTTTAAACAACGGGCTGCCTACCTGGGTAGTGCAGACTGAAGAGCTGCTAGCTGGCGCTTCATTCAGCCGTTTCCGGTGTCATCCAGTCCATATCATTCAATATTGTTAACTCAGTTTCCTCACTTCCTTCGTTCTTTCCATCCTTTAATGACCTTTGCGCGTGTTTTTTTGTTTTTGTTTTTATTTTGTCGGTTAACTGTTATAGACATCAAAATAGCTCCGATATTGGCCTTAGTCGGTTCACAATACCACCTCCCCCACCACCCCAAATCCCCTCAAGAACATAGCTGTATTTCGGTAGCAGCTAGCGTTCAGCATAAACGCATATAACACCTTGTTGAATGTTGATGACCCTGTAATTTGTTTGTCTTAAGTTTTGTGAAACACATGATAATGTGTGTAATAAAGAATCTGAATCATTGTAACCATGTGATTGTCTTCAGGCCAATGATCACACAAATTTGTCATCTCTCTCTCTCTCTTTCTCTCTCTCTCTCTCTCTTGAATTTTAATTTCGCGTTTTTTCCAAGATGCTCCTGCGAGAAAGAGATTTCATGTGCATGCGTGGGATATGATGCGATTTGCGTGTATGTATGTATTTGATCATATGTGTGTGTGCGTCCGTGCGTGCTTGCGTACGTGTGTGTGTGTGTGTGTGTGTGTGTGTGTGAGTGTGTGTGTGTGTGTGTGTGTGTGTGTGTGTGTGTGTGTGCGAATTATCATGCAGCATTCGTTTAATTCTAAATGTATACAATTATCTTTTTGGAATTGTATACTCCGCGTGCTTCGTTAGACATTTGGTAATCAATGTCCCATTTTGCGTCCCGCTTTTGTTTCAATTTTGCACGTCGACAGGTTTCACTGTCGAAAAATAGTTGATATTAGTTTCTCCGTCTGTCTGTCTGTCTGTCTGTCTGTCTGTCTGTCTCTCTCTCTCTCTCTCTCTCTCTCTCTCTCTCTCTCTCTCTCTCTGTCATGTGTAACTATGTTGCAGAGCTCTATCATCTTTCTGGCTCACACATCCAAACAACTACATCCGAAATAATGTGGCGGCAGGGGGAGAGGTAAGTGCATTAATTCACTTTATTGGATAATTAATCGATTTTTGGATTGATTGATGAATTGGTATGAATCTGTGTTTTGCTTTGGGAAGGCGTATTGGGAAGCAGTAACCCCAGTAATATGCAACGTATGTATATACTGCATATGCGTCCGCGCGCGCGCGCGCGCGCGCGCGTGTTGTGTGTGTGTGTGTGTGTGTGTGTGTGTGTGTGTGTGTGTGTGTGTGCCTGCCTTTCCTTTTTCTGAAGCACTGTCGAAAGTTATCACAGACCGACCGGTCACTGATGTGTTATTTGGTGACTGGCTTAATGTGGGATTGGGTCAGCGGGCAAGAACAAGATGGGCCTTCGTTCATCACGTTGTCTTGACTGTATAGAAATGGCAGAGGAGTTAGCAATGTCCTGTTCTGAGTCTGTCTGAACATGGTGACTGGCTGAGCTGGGTCCAGCTGGTGGATACTGTCCTCTTCAAATTCCAGGTGAAGGCGTCCCCTCCAGTGATTCATGCAAGCTTGTTGCATGTCTGCCTTTCCGTGTCGTACAGTGGGAGAGTATTCACTGTAGTGTCACTATCAGTTTGGTTCTTTAGGACCCACCTTTCCTGTTCAAGGTCTTCCAGGATATGCTGTCGATCTCGTTTCCAGAGGCTCTGAAGAAGAGACCGTCAGACCAAGGGGAAGACCACCTGGCCTGAAAATCAGCCCACCTGGCTGGCTGTGAGCGGGCTACATACTTCGGCTGGGTAGATTGCGAAGACAGCCCATGGGAACATGCTTGCTGACGTCACCATCCGGAAGTTTGATGTGCGCACCATATTGTGTGTTATAAGTCACT
Organism: Conus canariensis; assembly: GCA_033310375.1. Taxonomy (NCBI): domain Eukaryota; kingdom Metazoa; phylum Mollusca; class Gastropoda; order Neogastropoda; family Conidae; genus Conus; species Conus canariensis. The sequence continues at coordinate 19,587,124 of CM065733.1, read as the reverse complement.
GGCGTCGTTCTGTATTCTGGGATGATGGCTGGCTCGTCCCTTTTGGAAGTTCTTGACCAGAAATCGGAGGTACATTCCATATGGAACCAGGAGATAATGTATAAACTCGGATAACGCTTAGCTTCCCGTTTGCTGCTAGCCAGCTTTCTCATTTCGTTCCTTTTCATTAACGATTTTTTGCATACGATCATGATTAGTGGGGACAGGCTAGACTGCGGTCGAGTTTTAGTCACAGATAGGTAGGTTTCTCTTGTTGATGGCCTAGGTCGTGTCTTGACAAAAGTGGATTCTCCTTTTATAGAGCGTCCAGAGCCATTCCAGTGTTCAGTCCCGTGGTGTCACGTTGTTCCCCATTGTCCAGAGCCTGTGCTGCCCTGTGCCTCTCACATTCCTTGTACCTAAAACCTGAGAGTTTTATAAAGCGCGTTCTGTTGACCAACTAGATGACGTTATAATTTTGGGGTCATGCCATTGGTCCCTAGGTCCATTGGTCCCAAGGTCCGTTGGTCCCAAGGTCCGTTGGTCCCAAGGTCCATTGGTCCCAATGTCAATAAATCTGTGTAATATACAGTAGTATGTGGCTATCTTGAAAACACAGCAGAGAGAGAGAGAGACAAAGAGAAAGAGTGAGGGAGAGAGAGGGGAGAGACAAACAGACAGTTGCTTTTTACTGGATCCAATGGACCTTGGGACCAACGGACCTTGGGACCAACGGACCTACGAACCTTGGGACCAATGAACCTTGGGAACAACGAGCCATGGGACCAATGAACCTTGGGACCAATGGACCTTGGGACCAATGACACGCTCGGACCAATGAACCTCGGAACCAACGAACCTTGGGACCAATGAACCTTGGGACCAATGGACCTTGGGACCATTGACACGCTCCCTTATTTTTGGTGTATGGGGACAAAAAATGAAGCCAAGGCATAATTCAAAGAGATTTCCTCTTTGACCTCTCGCCGTTTAAAACAACATTTATCTTGTTTATATTGAAGATCAAGTGGGTTTTAAAACTGAATGAAGCTAAACTAAAAATCAGATTGTTTTAAAGTAGTTTTTGCTCTTATTTTATCTAGTCATTTTTTTTTAAATAGTAAACTCCGCTTGCAAGGAAATCGACGGTAAAAAAAAGTGGTGATAAGAAACAAGTTGTTTATCCTGCCTGCTTCTTTGTAGCGCTCAAATGCATCTGAGTGCAGAAATTTCGGTTGTGAGAAAACCTCGCCTACACGAAACACGGTTTCCTTTCCCACTGACCTCAACTGTGTAGAAGCGTCGCATAAATGAAATTCGCTGGTCAAATCACGGGCTTTTTTTCTTTAGTGCGACTTCTACTGTACGAAAAAGTATCTGCGCCACCTCGGTATACGACAGTGACGAACATGTCTGCACCGGATGTAATCCAGACACATCGATCGACATAAACTGTTAAAATTTGTACTGCCTTTCCTTGGGGGGGGGGGGGGGGGGGGGGGAGGGGGGGGGATCTGTTCTTTCTTTGAGCCCTTCTGGATCTAGATGTGGGTCATGTTATCTGAGCCCGCATCGACTTTATCCATTACAGAAGGGGAGGGGAGGAGGAGGGGGTCAGTCACGCACCTGCTGCCCAGACTGGTTTGAATGGCACAGTCTACTGTCGAGAACTCTGTTGTTGTTCCTGGTCGTTTCTTGAAGCAGTTTATCTACAACACTGTAAAGCACTTTAACAGGATGCGCTGCCTGCCAGCCCTCTGTTGTCTGAAAGGTCTGGTGACAGGGCCGGTGTCACGCGCCATTATCGCTCTACGCAGGAACAGCTTCAAAGTCACAGTGCGCTTAGTGGCTCGCGCTGTGAAGATTACCGCACGCGAAAAACAAGACCATACAGCGCACACAAAGAAAGCACCATACTCCAACAGACACGGATTACACTACCTTTGACCCACAAACACCACCTATTTATGCTGACTTTCTGCTTTTACCATGGCGACGATTTCCTCCCGATGAGGGAAGTTGCTGGCCATTCGTTTGAGGTTTGTCTGTTTACCTAATGGATCTCTCTGAGCTTCAAGATTTATTTTTGATACGAGACAGTCCTCAAGCCCACTGTGTCGATCATTTTCTACATTGGAGCGAGCGTTCTGGAGAAATGACTTGAGCAAATATCGGATGGAATTCTTTTTAAAAGTGGCTTTAGAATGTTAACAAGCATTTAGAGAGACCATGCGATCAAGAAAACCTCAGTAAAAAGCATCCCCCCCCCTCCATCATACTCCTCCCACAGAGAGAGAGAGAGAGAGAGAGAGAGAGAGAGAGAGAGAGAGAGAGAGAGAGAGAGTACAGTAATGTACGGTCGATAATCAAACTTCGGTTATAAAAGATGTGCCTTAGAAATTCTTATATCTGAGATGGGTCTCTTCTCATTAAAGAAAGGGAATATGAAGAAGCAAGGAAGAAAAGAAAAAAATCCCCCCGCAACTTTCTTAGAACCGAAATCTCCAACCTTGAAATGTATGTCTGATACTCCCGTAGCTTTCCTTACGATTAGGACGCAGAGCCAGCGACACATCATTATTGACGCTAGGGAGCAGAGTGTTAATCTCCTGTTTGTAACACCAAATGTATTCCTGTGTATAAGTGTGATCTACTACCGTGTCTGAACATTGTGTGGGTGTGCGTGTTCGTGTGGGTGTGCGTGTGCGAGTGAGTGAGTGATGTGTGTGTGTGTGTGTGTGTGTGTGTGTGTGTGTGTGTGTGTGTGTGTGTCCTTGCTTGCTTACTTGTTTTGAGGAACGAAAAAAGGGGAGTAGGGGGAGTGGCGAACAAAACCAAAGTTGAGAATTAGATCAATGTGGATATTAATGGTTTGTATTTTAATACAGGATTTGGTTCTTCTTTCTGTATTTTCCCTGTTTTGTCGACGGTTGATTTCCTGTGTGGTTAACAACTTGGACAAAGACAATTAAAAGGATGAAAATCCCACTAGCCTTATGGATGAAGGGACAGTGAACAATAAGAGATCACGTGTTTAGATCACAATATTATGAATGCTGAATCCTATATCGCTCCTTCTGCCGCCTTAACCTTCCTTGGACTGAATCAAATGACAACGTACTGTTGGGTGAATAGAGAGGAACGCATGTTTAAACCGTTATTGTTGTCATTGATGTTATTCATCCGAGTAGTACTGACTCTCTCTCTCTCCTCTCTCTCTCTCTCTCTCTCTCTCTCTCTCTCTCTCTCTCTCTCTCTTTCAGGGCATATGCTACATTTACGTGTTTGCCGATCTTCCGCTGGGTCCCTCTCGACAGAGACAGACCGAATTGAACAGAACACACCACCCGAAAGACATGCCTCTCTTCTTCGACGGCAATGTTGCTCACTCCAACAAGGACGTGAGTTCATCATTTTGTAGAGATACTAATGAAAGCAGTGTGTTTATTTTTGTATGGGATGTTGGTAATGGTTTCATGGAAAAATATCCTAGCCCACAACCTCATGGCTAGCGTCAATATGGTTCGCTGAAACGACGAGGTCAGTGGATGGTATTTTGTGTGTGTGCTGCATTGAGTTCTGGTGGCACTGCTATTGCTATGGATGTTGCTGTCGCTTCCACGGAGACCACCTAGCTGTGACCAGAATGTGGTTCACCCCGGCAATGCAGTGTCTGCTCTTGTGGGCTGCCTTGTAGCGACCGCTCCTTGTGGACTGTCGATACTAACGCTACAGCAGAGGGAACGTGCGTGTGTTGGTGTATGGGGAACCCGGGATGAGGGACACGGGAGTAATGCCGCTGAGGAGACGGGAAAGATGAGGCATAAAAAAGATGTGACGCGTTGCAACAAAGATGAGAGTTTATCGATGAGTTTGTGAATGTTTCAGCGAGTGTCACTGGTCCTGCTAATGTTGACGTCATTGCTGTTGCTACTGGTGATGTTACACGGAGAAACGTCATGGCCTGGAATCTTGGATTCCACATCCGGTGCGTAGCTCACGCCTACAAGAATATCGGTTTGGATTTATCACACATGGAAATGGAAACTGTTGTAGTCGTTTTTCCCTTGGGGTGAGAGTATGGAGAGGGAGACGGTTGGCAAGAGGTAGGTGGTGTAGTGAGGGGGCGGGGTAGTGGGCAAAAGGAGGTGGGGCGGAGTAGCCAAAGGGAGTGGATGTTGAGAGGCGAATGGGGTCGGGAGGGGCGTAGGTAGGCCGAAGTTAAAGGGTGGGAGGATGAACATGCGGCCAATATTTCGAAATCTAAGGCTCCACTTAAGCGGTCCAGTGTCTTGCAAAGAGCGCACGCGCGCGCGCGCGCGTGTGTATGTATGTGTGTGTGTGTGTGTGTGTGTGTGTGTGTGTGTGTGTGTGTTTAGGTGGGAAAAGAAAGGATAAGATTCATCTGGGCAACAACAGACGTGAAAGAACGATGACAAGGCGGTTGGATTTTGACTCGTCAGGGGTTGGATATATGATCTGCCTCTCCTCCCACGGCCCTTTCTTATAAATCACACCAACAACAGACACAAAAGGAAGCATAATAGGAGGCAGACAAACAAATTTTACAATGTTTGAAGCCGATTTGAGCGAAAAAGTGCGTATACATGGACGCACACATGTAATACATTGATAGTTTCTCTTGCGCACACGTATACACAATGTCTGAACGCACGGGCGCATGCGCTTATGTATGCATGCGCCCCCTCCTCCCCCTCCCCACACTCTCTTTCTCTCTCTCTCTCTTTCTCGTGCGCGCGTGTGCGTACACACACACACACACACACACACACACACACACAACACACACACACACACACACTCACACACACACACACTCGCTGACTAGTTGAGCAGTTTGTCAGAAGAACCGTATATTATGATCTCTCTCTCTCTCTCTCTCTCTCTCTCTCTCTCTCTCTCTCTCTCTCTGTCTCTCTCTTACGCATATACACACAAACTTACACGTTTTTTTATTTTTGTTTTCCTTCTCTGCTCTCTCTCTCTCTCTCTCTCTCTCTCTCTCTCTCTCGCTCTCTCTCTTCTCTCAATACCACATCCTTCTTTCATCCCCGCCCTCCCTCTCTCTCTCTCTCTCTCTCTCCTCATCTCTCAAATACACACATCCTCTCTTTCATCCCCGACCCTCTCCCCCCCCCCTCTCTCTCTCTCTCTCTCTCTCTCTCTCTCTCTCTCTCGGCCGTGCATGTTTCTGCCTTAAGTTATGCATCGTGTTTTAAACCTAACTTCGAATTCCCATTTGTTTGTACAGCATTACATACTTCTGCTTACATATCTGGTTACAGTTTGGTTATTGGTCATCTGATATGGTTAAATAGAAACATCACTGTTTGTAATTTCATTTTGTTCACACTTCGTCGTGAACGTTGTTTGTTCGTCACCACAGTTTGGCAATAACGTAACCTCACTGTGTGTGTATGTGGCAGTTGGGGCTGCACATCGACGAGAAAATAAGCACGGGAACGGGCATCGAGAATAAGGGCAATATGCCCCAAAACGGCCTCATAAAGGGTGACAACGAAATGACCCACACGTCAACGGGAAACCTGTCTGGGTTGACATGGCCAAGTAGGAACGAGACACATTAGGCGCGAACCAAATTGGATAGGATCAAAATCCTGTTAAGTTCAATTCTAGCTTGAAGTTCCATGGTCCACACGTTGTTTTGCGATAGGGTCTTCAACCGCTGTGCTGTTGTTGTGCAGGTGTTGGTCAAGGCACTAAAGCCAGAGACACCTGCACAACAGTGTTGTTGTTTAGATCTTCGTTATGGCATTTCAGTGACGAACACCTTTGCAACACCGTTATTACCTGGGTGTTGATCGTGGCATGTTTCATTGCTCGTTACGGTTCTAAATTGTCGGATAAGCGAACAACAACGTAGTTTGCGTTTTCGTCACTGCGTTTTAATGATTAATGTAGTAGTACACATCTCTCCCATTATCCTGGTGCATGCTGCTCATTTTCTTGTTCCAAAGCCCATAGAACTCCGAGATAAATGACGAGTTCTTTAATGCGCACATCAGATTTTGTATGTGCGTGCAGGCACGGAAGGGCTTAGCTTCTAGCATGTCTGAACGTTTGTTTTTGTGGGTTTTTTTTTTTTTTTTCCAACTTTGCATACGAATGTCCATCAGTAAGTAGAACACACAGATCTGCATGGTTGGCAAGTGCCGACGTAAAAAGGAAAAGGAAAGGGAAAAAAAGAGGCTGGCCTTATCGGGGAATAGCCAGTTGGTGAGCCGATTTGTAACAAATTTTACATCCATCTCTACGATGCCGCCTCTGCCTGTCTCTCCGCCTGTCTGTCTGTCTGTACTGTCTGTCTTTGTCTCTCTCTCTCTCTCTCTCTCTCTCTCTCTCTCTCTCTCTCTTTCTTTTCTTTCTCTCTCTCTCTTGGAAAAACTGAAAGAATAGAAAACAATGAAGTCATTTGTTTCATTTATGTTGTTCTCTTTGTATAAGCAGCACAAAATCAGAGTGAGAGTGCCAATATACCAAACATTAGAAAATTAAGAAACCCAGACACTTTGTATCAGGTGCCAAAACACTAAAATCAGCAAGAATATGTCCGTTTGTAAGAGAACATACAGACAATGCATGGTGTGGTGTGTAAGAGACTGATTGGAAAGAAAAAGAAAAAAAAGGTAGTAGTGGAAATTGTTTTTTTTTACCCCGCTCTTTGCTTTTTTGGCAGATGAAGAGGACAGTCTGAAGCACGAAAAAATGAAGAGGTGGATTTCGGCCTTAGGGGTAAAAAAATGAAAAGGAAAATTAAAAAGTCACCACCTTAGGTGCTCCATTGATCCGATGACTGATGCCACAAAAAAGTCTAAACGTATGTTGATCTGTGAGATCAGAAAACCCACACCACACTCCACCCACCAGGCACGGCCGAGACTCGAATCCACGACCCAGAGACTGTAGTTCAGTGTTCTGACTATTCGGTCAGCGCATCCAGGAAGATTTTAATCAGAACATGATTTTTTTAACACTTGAAAAGTCATTGAACTTTGTGGTCACGTTTGTTGTTACGTTGCCTTCTTACAGAAATGAGGAAGAAAAAAAAAACCGCTGCCCCCCCCCCCCCCTTCAAAAAGCAGTCTGTAGTTGACACGAAAGAGACGCAAGGCTGGATGACCCTGAAAGATGCCACGTATAGTTGTATGGGCGACGAAACTGCACGGTTATTCATTGTAGCTATAAGCAGTGTGAGCTAGTTCGTGACAGGTTTGCAGTGTGTGCTCACGACCGAGCTGTTATCATCGTCAGTAGTGGGCTTCGTTAGCGGAGTCCTGCGTGCTTTGGATCAGAACAGGCATCACTGAAAATCACCAAAGGGACTCGGCAGCAGCGTGATGCCACACCTCTGGGTGAACTTCGATGTTAGGGCAGCAACCGG
>CM065733.1:19542222-19577222 GCA_033310375.1 Conus canariensis | reverse complement strand
AATGGCAATAAATCATAAGCTTCTCTTTGTGACCACGAGCCTTGCAGACATTTCCTTGTTTGCATCGAATATTAAACTTTTGAATAATAAGCAGAGACAAGCTTAGTCAGAGACTAAGTTGTTTAAATTTTGTCCTTTGCTGTCCGTCTTTGTCACTTTCATGTATATGTGTTGAGCCGCACAATTTGTTGAATTCTGTCAATCGCTTGCAATCATTACTGCAAAGAAGCGTTTTACACCTGTTGATTTTGCCTTTCGTTTTAGGTTTGCCGACTCCAGACAAAGCTTGACAGGGCTCTAACGGAATCTGGTGTGGAGGTCTACAAGTGCCTGTTCATCGGAGAGTCGGAAAACACAGGGGAGACGTCGAAAAAGACCGTCGAGGGTGTTCAGATGCAGCTCAATCGCTCATATGGCGCATCACCGTTAGTCGGTTGTTACACCTCTTGTCGTTGCCATTCTTAGTTTCTGCGGTGCTCTTTTTATTGGCTTTGCAGAACAACAACTGCTACTGCTGCTGCTGCTGCTACTGCTGCTGCAGGTTTTACAGAAACAAAAAGCACAGCTGCTGCCTCTGCCTACATCAAAACTACTACGGGAGAGCACGCTTTCATTTCTGCCGTTTCTTTTTCGGTGGTTAAAGTCCGTAATATACGGCGTGTCTGGGAATTGGAACGGAGGTATCCTGTTTTACCCTTTCCCGTTGAGTCTTTTCCTGTCTTGGCCATTGCACATACACAGAAACACACACAAATGCGCACACGTGCGTACATGTACGTATATACTCGCAGCCGCACGCGCGCGCCGCGCGCACACACACACACACACGCACACACACAATTGTTGTTATATATGTTAATAAAACTGATCAGACGCAGAGAATGAACTCAGAAAACTTTTATTCGATCAAGGATTGAGATTTTAGGCAGAGCCTGTTCTTGCAATCTGAATGAAAAACAGCTAGGATATTGGTAGGCCTCCCATCCATTTTTTTATAATGAAAGTAAGCCATTATCATGATCATTACTACTATTATACACTATTACACATTATCAGTATTATTATCATTAGTAGCATTTTGTCGTTTTCATTATTGCTGTTAGATGTAGTAGTATCATAATTGATTGTAGGACAGACCCGTTAACAGCAACGTCCATCTACCAAGATGAAAGTAAGCCATTATCATGATCATTACTACTATTATACACTATTACACATTATCAGTATTATTATCATTAGTAGCATTTTGTCGTTTTCATTATTGCTGTTAGATGTAGTAGTATCATAATTGATTGCAGGACAGACCCGTTAACAGCAACGTCCATCTACCAAGGGCCCATCTTCGTCAATAGCTGTCTCTTCGACCAGTACAAGCCCATGTCCTGGTGCCTGGATCAGACGAAGACCGTGTCACAGTGTAAATCACGTGACATAGTCTCCAGAGATGCCGGGGCCATCAGCTTCAAACGGGGAAACACCTACCCCACCATGACGTCAACCTACGCCGTCAATAACACGTTCGGGTTTTGTGATGACGTAAGTGGCAGTACATTACCGGCGATTTTTTCTATCCCGTTTTCCGTGCTTTTTCCATAGGAGGGACAGTGTGAGACCCGTTTAAAGTATGTGACTAGTGAAGATGATAATGATGACTTTGTGCAGAAAATCCTTTTTTTTTTTTTTTTTTTTTTTTTTATTTTCGCTGTCCCATCTCCTCTTAACAACTCCTCGGCACCGCATCCATGCCGCTCATCCCGAGCCTCCCGTCCAGAGCCACAGCCAGGCCCATCCCGCCGCAGCCCCGGCACCGGCAATTCACAGGGAGCAGTCAGTGTCAAGTCATCAAGAAGCAACCCACCGCAGGAGACACTGCACTGCTGCCGGGTCATTTCGGTGGTGTTCAGTGGCGCCTGTTCTGATCCAACATACGCAGGACACCACCTACTAAGCCCATACTGCTTAGTCGCGGAGCCAGCGTGAGCAAGTTCTCCCTCCAGAGGGCGCCACAACGTCCGTCCAACAACAGCTTCCATGAATTTGCCAATACCGGTGACCCCGACCGAATCAAACCAAGGCCATAGAGTTGGAGAGGGCATCGACACTGAGGTCACCATGAGAGCAGGGCATGAAGGGCCACAGAATTTGAACTTTTTTTAAATACTGATCGATGAGAATGAGGATGATGAAGATGATGCTACGGATTTCCATTCCGGTCTGAGACTGCATGACAGGCTGTACTTTAGCTTACTTCCATAATATATCCTGGCGTCAGCCAGGCCAGAGAGATACAGACACCTGTAGTGTTGGTCAGGAAATTTGAGCAACACTGTCAGAGACGTATTTGTTAAATGGATGAAACTGTGTGGACCCACTCTTCCCATCTGAGCCCGTAGCAAACTCAATTGTGGGTAGAAGCCGCTCGGGGCAAAAAAATCCCACCTGACTGATGGGAATCGAACCCACGACCTCCCAGCCGGGAGTCCGCGACGCAAACCACTTCGCCCCGGCAAATATAGAATTGCTTTATTTCTTAGACTTTCCTTTGTGAGGTAACTAGGCCTGTTGCGGCAGCCAGACACAGAAACCTACAGTTTTGGCATCGGAATTTGAAGTAAATATCACTCATGTCACTAGACCTCATGTTTTATGCCATTAAGGACATGCAACTGTACGAGTTGCCGATGGAGGTGAGTGGGTGGTAGTGGTGGTTGTGATGCATAACGTAATCATATTTCATTCTATTTTTGATCTGCATGCACGCACACACTTCAGACACATTCTCATGTTCTTGCTGATTTTTCATCCCGCTTCCCTGTTTCCTGTCACTCTTTACATCTTCTGCTTTACCTTCTCAGTCACCGTGAAAGTACGGTCGTTGCAAGGGGTGAATGGTCCTGTTGATAATTTACAGACAGCGAGAGAAAGTTTTGCAGAATTCAGCGAATCGTGTCGCACGACATATGTCGTAGTATATCTGATGTGGAGATGAAAAGCAAAGAGACAGTGTTGACAGCCTTGTTTTTGATTTAGCTTCTTACCGCTAATTGTCAGTTGGAATGCAAACAAGAAGTATTTGTTAAGAGCTAGAGGTCAGTACAGATTGATGAGAGGTTAATAGTTCCTCGGCCTAATGGCTGTAGCAGCAGTGAACTGTCGGATCGCATCGCGTCTGGGATGCAGCATGATCCTTCTGCCACCTGTGACTGTCCATAAACTGATAAGAATCCATTGCTGAGTGGACAGTGATGGTTTTCAAGCCGAAAAAAAACCCCGACCCTATGCGTGATTCGAATCTACGACCTTCAACTCTGCAGACAAACGCAGAAAGAATATATTTTTGTAATAATGTGCCGTCAATATTTGTTTTCCGTTGAACCATTAAAAGTAACATCATAATGCCATCAGATTAGCATTTGTTCTGTGCAGAGGTCATTCTCCAGTTTGAGTCGTCATAACGTCGTCAGATTAGTAAGCTTAGTTGCACTGTGCACAGGTCGTTTCCTACTTTGCCCCTTCGACTAATGACACCATTCTCTAGCTTCTAACAGGGGTGAAACTCCCGGTCCCTTGCAGCCAGACAAAGGTCTCCACTGGGTGTACCAAGGCCTCGCCTCCATGCCGGCATGGGACTTTAAAGACGGCAACAAATCGCCGTTCCTGCTGGACAAAGACGGGAAGCTGACGGGAACCGTCAACGCCTCCATTGTGGGCAACTTTCCTTTGTTCTCTGGGGACGAGTGTCAGCAGAGGCCAGGCTGGAATCTGCAAGTCTGCCCCTACAGATATGTCAAGGTTGGTGCTGCTTCACAGGCCGGCTTGCTGTTTGAATACTTAGGGCCGTTGAAAACAGATGACTTAATGACGTAAAAACAAGGGAAACTAAGCCTTTGTTACTCAGCTGTATATCTACTACATTCACCACAAAAATTAATGAATACTCGGGGAAATAAGACTGCAAAGCAAGGTGTCTATCTTTGTAATAGAGTACGATCATCCTTAGTACGTGCTGTGGCCTTGATATTTTCTTTCTTATCTTGACCATGCTGCTTGTGTTGTTGTTGTTGTTTTTTTCAAATCTACATTCAAACATCAAAACTGGCCATATCAAACAAGAACGTGTATTGGTTCTTCAAAAGATCCTTGGTCTGGGTTTTGCAGAGACTGTATATCATCAGCAACCTGCTGTTTTACGTTCGACCTGATTTACGGACGTTTCTTTAATATCTGATGAAAATGTTGTATGATTGTAACTGCCGGCACTTCCGGGATACAAACAGCAAAAAGATAAGGTGAAATGGGATATTCTTGACGGCCTTTTCCAATTCTAAATCAATTAGAAGTGTGTCTATTCACAATGAATGTAGCCCTGATTTCTTTTATAAAGTATCTCAGACCAGCTATATATACTATCCCCAGGCCCAGAATACAATATGAAATTCCAGTCCACTGTTTCAAAAGCCTTTTCAAAATCATGACGCAATAGTAATCTAAGAGGATTAGTTTTGTACAAACAGTAAATCAAACCTTAAACACGTCTAATGTTGTCATCTACAATCTATTATGTATAATTCATGTCTGGTTTTCCATGATAACGTACGGTAATACTTATTTTCTTCTAGATCCAGTGCATGCTGATCCTGTTTTATGCACGATGGTGTAATTGGCCTCCATCTTTTGTCATGAATTCTTTACATTTACCCTTATTTGGAATGCAAATCATAAAAGTCCTTCTCAATGAATTGTTGAGAATTTTCCCCCCAAGCACTTCAGTGACATAAAAACGAAAGACCCAATTTCTGATCACGAAAATTTAAAGAATACACATAATTATTAAGATGTCAGTCCAGGGCTTCATATTTCTGAACGCCAAGGTTTGCCTCTTCTGACGTTTTTTTTTTCTTCCAAAGCAGCAGAATGTTTTTGGATAGGTTGTGGGAGATCATTAATATGATTGTCATCGCATTCTTCTACTTCATGGTTTTCAGACTACCCCCACTGTGTCTTTAGAACTCGTTATAATGTTTCCACGTTTATCTTGTATTTTTTATCATCTGCTCACTCACGTAATTTCGTTTCTTTAGTCCACAAAAATAGGGAGTTTGTATTATACTCCCTGTTTGGCTAGTATACTTACCATGTCAGACCATAGCATTCACGGCAGTTAGTCAGCTCTGTCAGGCCGAAGATTTTGTGTGGCTAATGCAGTAATAAGACAGTCACGTGACGCCCACCCTACTTCCGCCGAAGGAAGAAGCCGGTGTAAACTTCCTGTACCTCATTCGTCGAGGCCTGCACGCCAGGTAACCCTAAGGACCTTGGCGCTAGTGGGGAAGGTAGGGCGGGCATTAGAGTCTGACATGGTAAGTATACTAGCCAAACAGGGAGTATAATACAAACTCCCCATTTTGGCGTCATATACTGTACCATGTCAGACCATAGCAGAATGTATCGTAAAAGGAGGAGGGCGAGTGCCCTAGTGGTTCTTGGGGTTAACCGATATGGCTGCATTAGCCGCCACAAAGGATATCCCTTCAGAACCGTCAGCCCTGGTCATGCGGATGTCCCTTAAATAAAAGTTTATAAAGGGATTCTCCGAACGCCAGTAGGCTGCTTCCAGGAGATGGCGCAGGGGGACAGAGTGCTGGAAAGCTGCAGAAGCGGCCAGTGCTCTGACCTCATGGGCCCGGGGGGACAAGACGGGGAGGGCCTTGGACGTCTGGGCATAGGCCGATTTGACCGTCTTGGACAGCCACCTAGAGATAGTGCCAGCTGAGATGTCTTTCTTATTCTTGGGGTTGATAGAGATAAAGAGACGTCTCTGAGAAGCGCGCCTGGGGCGTGAACGTTCCCAGTAGTGTCTTAGACACCTGGAAGGGCACAGAGCCATGTCACCACCGCTCGCTCCACCTAGGATATCCGCCAATGGGCGGATGGCGAGGTAGGGGGAGGGGCTACCGGGTTCCTGGTTTTTAGCTAGGAATTCGGGAAGGAACTTAAGGGAGACAGAGCCGTCCGTGTGGAAGGCAATGTCTCTGGGGTCCCCGCTGAGAGCGTGGATCTCGCTTCGCCTCCTGGCCGAGGCCAAGGCGAGGAGAAAGGTGGTCTTCATAGAAAGAAGGTCGAAGGGGAGGGAGGAGATAGGCTCGAAAGGTGGTTTCCTGAGAACATCAAGTACAGTGAAAAGATCCCAAAGGGGAACGCGCCTTGGGGATCGGGCCTCACGAAGGGCCACTCCTCTAGAGATCTCTCTGAGAAGGAAGTCATTCTCAAAGGACGGTCCGCCCAGTTGGCGGATGGTCGTGCAGATGGCCGACCTGTAGCCCCGTATGGAGCTGGCTGATAGCTTCAGGTGGGACAGAAAATTTCCTATCTGGATATTTGAGGGGCGATTGTGTGGGACAGAGTTTTGTCTTTGCACCATGAGACCCATTTCCTCCATCTGTAATCGTAAAGGGACTCAGTGCCAGCTCTGCGAGAGGCCATTGCTAGGTCTCGGAGGTCCTGAGAGGCCCCGGCGTCGGAGAGGATGTTAAGGACGGACTGGGACCTGTCCGCTTGGGAGGTGGGGTTAGATGCTCGCACTCCGGCTGGCACAAAAGCCAGGCATGGAGGCGAAGCGCCTGGGGATTGGAGTGGGGGCGACCCGAGCGGGGTTGCCTGAGCATGTCCCACCGGGCGTTCAACTGGAGAGGGGGTACGTGAGTGAGGGACTTGAGGTCCGGAAACCAGGACTGAGTAGGCCACCATGGGGCTATGAGGATGAGCCTGGGTCCCTCGAGTCTCGCCTTCCTGATCACCTTGTGAAGGATCGGGAAGGGGGGAAAGGCGTAAGCTATGAGGCCGGACCAGGGGAGGGAGAGGGCATCGATCGAGTACGCCTGAGGGTCCGGGACGGGAGACACATACACTGGCAGACAATGATTGAATCGGGTGGCGAACAGGTCGATCATGGGTGTGAACCAATGTTCCCACACCGAGGTTAGTGTATGCCTGCTGAGGGTCCATTCCGTGTGGAGGACGGACCCGGAGCGGCTGAGAGAGTCTGCCAGGATGTTGTGCGTCCCTGCTATGTGTCTCGCGCGAAGGGTGATTCCTTGCGTGTGACACCAGCGGAGGAGGGCCTCTGTCCGGAGGGAGAGACTGATGGAGCGTGCCCCCCCCCCCCCCCTTGTTGATGTAACAGGCTACCGAGGTGTTGTCCGTGAGAAGGAGAACAAATCGGTGCGAGACCAGTGTCTGGAAGTGGAGGAGGGCTAGCCGGACCGCCTCCAGTTCCAGGATGTTGATGTGAAGACGGGCAGTCAATGGGTCCCACACCCCCGAGGCATGACTGCTCTCCAAATGGGCCCCCCAGCCCGAGTTGGAGGCGTCTGTGTAAAGTTCTAGGGCCTGGGATGGGAGGGAGATGGGAACTCCGGGGCTCAGGGTGGAGGGGCTGAGCCACTCCTCCGTGGCCCAAAAGAACCAAGGCCCGAGGGGAATGGTCTGGTCCCAGCGGTCGGCGGTCTGCGACCAACGACGGCGGAACTCCCTTTGAAGCTGTCGCTTGGGGACCCTGCCTAGGGGAATGAGAGGCGACAGGGACTCCATCATCCCCAGAAGGGAGGACAGTGTCCTTGCCGACGCGAGGGGAGAGAGGCGGAGGTGGGAGATGAGGTCCATCAGGCGGGTGGACCTCTCCGGGGTCAGGGAGACTAGCATGGAGGTGGTGCCGAAACTCATGCCCAGGAAGGAGAATCTCTGACTGGGCGAGAGCTCGCATTTGTCGGGGTTGGTGACGAACCCTAGTGAGGAGCAAAGGCGCAGAAGTTTGGATGTGTGGGCTTGACACAGGACCTGAGTGGGAGCCAAGACGAGCCAGTCGTCGAGGTAAACCAAGAGGCGAATGTCCTCCTGTCTGGCAAGGGCGGCCATCTCCTTGACTACCTTCGTGAAAAGGAAGGGAGCCAGGGAGAGTCCGAAGGGGAGCGCCTTGAACTGATATACCCGTCCCCGCCAGACGAACCGAAGGTATCGTCTGTGGGAAGGATGAATGAGGATCTGAAAATAAGCGTCCTTCAGATCTATAGAAGTGGCCCAGTCCAGATGATGGATGGAATCTCTGATCTGGGCCGGGGTCTCCATCTTGAATTTGGTTGGTCTGAGGAACTTGTTGAGTGGAGAAAGGTCGAGGATGGGCCTCCAGCCCCCCGAGGACTTGGGGACCACAAAAAGGTGGGAGTAAAACCCGGGGTTGGGGTGGGGTATATGGGTGATGGTGTCTTTCCGAAGAAGGTCCTCGACTTCCAGGCGAAGGGCCTCCGCCTGGGCCAGGGGGGGATCGCCGGGGGAAGGAGGAGGAGAGGATAGCAGGGGGGGGGGGGGGGCGATCGTGTGCCCAGGGCAGACGGAACCCCTCTTGTAACACTGACACTATCCAAGGGTTGAGTCCCATACGCCGCCACTGGTGGGCATGTCGGGACAGACTGCCTGCCAAAGGGGCCGAGGGGCCGGGGAGGGGCAAGAAGTCTGCCAGTTCTCGCTCCTCCGAAGGTGAGTCTGCTAGTCACCTCCGAGGCCGGGCCTGTTGGCCGAACCGAAAATTCTGATGGGGGGTTTTCGGTTTCGACCTAGGAGCGGCGGAAGAAGGGCGTCTGGCGGGCCTTGAGGTGCGAGGGGGGGCCTGTTTGAGGTAGGGCTGGGGTCTGGGGGCCGGACGGGAGTAGGGTCCAGGAGGGCGATGCTGGCGAGGACGATGCTGGGGAGGGGGCTTGGCCGCAAAAGACGCGGCCTGTTTGCGTTCCTCGACTGCATGAGTGATGACAGCAGTGGAATAGTCACTGAAGAGCGAC
Organism: Conus canariensis; assembly: GCA_033310375.1. Lineage (NCBI taxonomy): Eukaryota > Metazoa > Mollusca > Gastropoda > Neogastropoda > Conidae > Conus > Conus canariensis. Next base: position 19,568,391 of record CM065733.1, on the reverse strand, counting down.
TGTTCCTGACCCGGGATGCACCGTAAGGCCGCCTTGAGCGCCGGGGAGAGATTGGCCTGAGATAACACAGCATCTCTCACTGCTAACAGGCAGTTAAAGTGACTCCTGGCTGCGCTGTCCGCCGCAGCCCAAAGGTGATGCGAAATCTTGTTGACAAGGAAACGCATGAGAGGGTCGCCGAATAGGCTAGGATCTGCCTCAGAGTCGTCGGGGTCCGAAGACACAGAGGCAGTGATGCCCTCCTTTGCCCAGAGCTCCTCCGCTCGCTGCAGGAACATGTCAATGAATGCATGTCCCGCGGTGGTGTGGAGAATGCCAGTCCTGGCAATTCTATCCCACTCCATCAAGTTCTTGATGGGAACAGGGGTGGATGTGGGAGGGGCGAGGTTGGGCGTGAGCCTGAGGTCGGCAGAGGAAATGGCAATGTCCCTGGTGGCCGGATTGGCAGAGAAGAGGGAAAAGACATGGGAGCCATGACGCGGGTCTTTGAGGAAAACTCCTACCGGGGCCGCGTTAGGGCCTGACAAGAAGTCAATCCCCGGTGGGGGAATGGCATGTGCACCCCTGGCGAAAGATGCTGGTCTGTCCCACAAGGGAGTGAGGGTCTGGGGGGCGACTATCCTTGGCCGTGATCGCTGGGCAGGGGGGGGCCCCAGTGAAACGGCTAAAGGAGAAGATGTTGTCAGAGGGAGGGGATTCCCTCACAACAAGATCTGGACGCCAGCTCTCCAGGATGGAAAGGTCACCAGACTGGGGGAGGGAGTCCTCGACCCCGTCCTCGAGTTGTGGGTCAGAGTAATCCTGAAGGGGATGATCAGATCCACCTTCGGAGGGCCAGGGCAGGGGTGCGTGGGAGTCCCGCCCTCGAGGGGTAGTGGGGGAAAAAGAGGACGGGTCCCTGGTGGCTCCATACTCGGCGGGCAGACTGGGGGATCGCCGATCGGACAGCGCCCGAGAGGAAGGGGGCCCCAGGTCGATCCAGCTCCGGGAGGCAGGATGCCACATGCGACCGGAGGAGGAGTCGGGAAGGGTGTCAGCCCTAAGCCACTGATTCCTCTCGGGGGAATAGAGCCACCGGTCCCCGGAGAGTACGACGGGCTGTGGCGGCCCTGGGGCAGAGTCTCCCCGGGGACCCGGGTAACCTTGGGCACCAAGGGGAGGGTAGCGAGAAGGCGAGCTGTCTCGCACCCGCCCCAGGGAGAGCACTGCCTCCTGCATCTCCCGGGTGCGGTCCGTGCCGGCCCCCTGCATGGCAGGGTGGCCGGTGGGTGGTACGGTAGCCGAGCCTCCTGGCCGTGTGGAAGCGGACTGGGATGGCTGCGGCGACAGGTCCACCGCAGAGGACGAAGGGAGGTTACCCCTGGTCCCGCTGGTCGATCCTCCCCCCGGAGGAACGGTACTGCGGACGATGCCCAACCGGGGAGCGAAAGAAGTCCGCTCCCCAACGTCCTGTACCCCTAGGGGAAAGTTCAACGGTCGATCGGGGTGGTTCGACCGTTGGGGGTGAGGGCGCAGATCCGACCTGGTCGATGCCTGCGTCCCTGACCCGGGGTTGTGGTCAGTGGGGGGGTCACACCAAAGACTGCCCACAGCCCCTCCACCGGAGTGATGACGCTCCTCGTGTCCAAGTAGTGGCTGAACCCGGACACGGTTGGGGAGAGCGTGATTCGACTGCGTGGCGTTAGTGGGGGGGTAGCTAGCGTCACGAGTCTCATCTGATCGGGTGACGAGCGGTGATTCCGGCCGCGAGTCGTCACCCGTGCTGGTCCGGGTCTCGGCAAGGGTCCCCAGGGGCCGATGATCGCCGGACGCAGCATGATAGAGAGTCTCCTTGTGCGATGGAAATTGAGCAGGCGATTTGGCCGAAGAACGGGAAGATTTTGAACGGGCAGGTCCTTTCATGGGGGCCTTGCCTTTGGATTTCGATTTAGAGGCAGAATAGAAAGAAAAACAGTCGGCAATGACGGCCGATTGCGAGTTCGATTCGGCCAATTGCCTGTTCGACTTCGATCGCAACGATCGTGTGTCCGCCGATCGGGAAGAGGAGGGATAGTAACGATGGTCGCGCGTCCCCTGCGCGGAACCCTCCTCCACACTGACCGTACGCTCATAGGTGTGAGCGGTTTGTCCCCTGGAATCGACACTCGGGCCCTCCGGGGCAGAGCGCGACTCGCGAACAAAGGAGCGGCTCGACCCGTTAGTATCCTTCACCATGTTGGGCACTGGTGGCGAGACAAACACGGAAAACACGATCGCAAAGGGGAGACAAAGAGGTGGATCGAGGGATAGGAAGAGCTCGACCAACCTCGGGAGGGGCACTGATAGTGCTGGAAGTGCGCAGAAGTCGCGCTGTTCGAGTAAAGCAGTTCGATCGAATGTGTGCCGGTATGGCCGGTCGAAACAAAATGGCGGAACGACCGGCGAAAGGAATGGAAACTGAGTGAACGACGAGGAAGGTCGTCGAATTGGAATCCGAATGGAAGTGAAATGGGACTCGCAGACAAATGGCCGTAAGGCTAAGTAAAGCGAGAAGATGGGAACCGGCGTGTAGCTCGGAATTCCGAATTGCGAGATGCACGGAAGGCAAGTCGCGAATGCCGAGAACAAGGCACGAACGCGAGAAGCGTGGGTGATAAAATCAATAAAACCAATAAAGCACGCCAAACCAAAGCCTCACCGGCAAGGGTACAAGGGTTCAGCGCGCAAGCCACAACAAAACAAGCAAGGAGCAAACACAAGGCTATCTTAACACAACGGCAAAGAAAGGCGAGACAGAGCACAAGACTTATCTTGCTTGGACGGCAGGCCGAGAGAGAATGAGGTACAGGAAGTTTACACCGGCTTCTTCCTTCGGCGGAAGTAGGGTGGGCGTCACGTGACTTATTACTGCATTAGCCACACAAAATCTTCGGCCTGACAGAGCTGACTAACTGCCGTGAATGCTATGGTCCGACATGGTACAGTATATGACGCCAAAAAATATGTTTTCTTTTTCTTGGAAGATCCATTTTACTCTTGATCTGAGTATTACACCATCAGTTTTCCTTTCTCTTGTGAGTTGTTATCTTTGGTTCTTTAATTTCTTTTATATCCGCAAGTGATTTTTTGTTGTCTTTTTTAACGTATATGTTTCATTTTTTCAGAATTTTTTTCCTCATGTCCGTATTTTTTATTTTTTTTTTTGTAAAAGAAGTGAAAGGAGTGGCTTTTGATCGGATTTTCATTAACAAAACTAGCAAGTGTTGTTGTGACATCGTAAGATCTAATTGATCTAGACAAGTTTGTTTGAATTCCATTGTTTCATTATGTGCTACTGCACGTATCTTCGTGTTTCTGACCACAGCTTTAACTTTGGAATAAATATCCCTACAGTGAACGGTTAAATGTCCGAAAATTATCGAGATTCTCATCAGTGAGGTTTCTTAACTGCAGTTCTACCATCAGATAGTCTGTTCTGTAACGGGGATGATTTCACAGTCTGCAACTTCAGATTTAATGCATTCACTTGTCCGTCTGCTATATCAGAAATAATGCGTTTACTTATCAAGAAAACATCTTGTTTGCTTTGCCGCCAGGATTGCGATCTTCTCTCCAGGTAAACTGATCACTGTCCTAACAGAGTCCTCGAAATATGCCTGCAAGATTTCAGTCAACACTCATGTCGCTTACTTTTTCGCAAGGCTGGGGTTATTTGTATATGTAACGTAATCCATGTTCGGATTTAGCACAAAGTTCCAATTCCCTGCAAGTACCAAATGTGGCATTGTTATTTCTGTAGATGTTCAAAATCACTTGGCAGATTCCAGGTTGTCGTTATTCGAGTCATAAGTATTGATAATTAAAAAATCATTGGTCATAAAATTAAATGAAACAAACATAAAATTACCATATAAACCTTTATATACTTTCTTGAATTCAAAATTATTATTGAACAAAGCCTCTGGAAGCTGAATTATATGAAGCAAGATAATATTGGTAACCCCATTCAGCCTTATAGTAATCATCCATATATGGGTTTTTAATGTATGTGTTTGAGCGAAAATGTGCTTTGACCTTTCTGTATTACAAAGTGAAAAACATCCCCTCTTTACTTAGCATCCTCGTGTTCCCGGCGATTAACTGGTTTCTATAGGAATGTCTTTAGTCATTTTGAACAATGGAAGTGGAAACCATGGGTACGCATGCAATAAAGAAGTAACAGTTTCTGATTCACTGCTAAGCTCTTCCATTGCAGAACACAACGCACTGAAACATGATCATACATTAATGTGAAGTTAATGACAAAGTTGAGGTCATTGTTGAACACAAAAAAGTGATGAATTCTTCAACGATGTAGTGTTCACACACACACACACACACACACACACACACACCACACACACACACACACACACACATGCATGCATGCGTGCGCGCGCACGTGGTTGTTAAATAGCAATAGAATATATATATATATATATATATATATATATATATGTGTGTGTGTGTGTGTGTGTGTGTGTGTGTGTGTATGGCGAGCTGCAGTAAAACATTACATATTCGTCTAAATAAGATTCGGTGATCTCTGTATGCATGTGCCCATAAAGTGTGCGTGCAAAGTTCTTGTTAAAAGGCCATGAGTAACGCAGGATCAGTCGGCCCGTTTCCTGGAAAGAAGGAACTCGTTTTCTGTGCTTTACGAATGTTTGTGGATTTAATTCGTGTGTGTGTGTGTGTGTGTGTGTGTGTGTGTGTGTGTAATTATAATTATTTATCTGTACGTCTTTGTCATTGTCTCAATAGCCTAATATGTTTCAAAAAATGTTAATGAATATTGACGTAACTATGGCTTCTCATAGGATTCTTCCCCTCACTGTGGGCAGTTATCTTTTTTAAATTTCACGAAAAAATACGGGCAAGAAGCAAGCTGCATCATTCCCACAACCTTACAACACTGTTATTGTTGCATGAAGTGACTCCAATCTCTTGTTGGAAAACTTCAGAATGATACCTGTTCTGTTGAGTTTGTTTCCACTACTGGAGTTTGCTTGATTCTCTCGTAGCTTTCCTTTATGCTTTTTGGAGCTGAGGCTCAAACTTTCGTTGCTGCTGTTTCTGTTCGTGCCTGCGTTGCTGGATGAGAATGGCCACATCAGACTGTAGAATATTTCGGTTTCAGTACAAATGATACACAGATGTGGCATTGATAACGATGGCTACGATGGTATCACAACGATGGTGATGATGTTTGAAAACGGCGACGAGGAACATGATGACGACGATGACATTAACGATTGTGATGCATATATGCAGATGGAGATAAAAGGCGACGGCGGAAACCTGTCCCCTGCCAACAAGGACAGATATCCTTTAATCATACAGCGGGACGACAGGCCGTATGACGAGGCATATTCCTGGATGGGTAAACAATGATCCCTGTCTGCCAGACCTATTCTCCACAAACTCGCTTCATGTGCCTGTGCATGCGTTTTGAGTGTTGTCTCCCTCTTTCATTACACAGTGAAACTGTCGGGAGTAGTTCTCTCACGCGTTAATACTTTGGTCTGTCTGTCTCTGTTCTCTCTCTCTTTCTCTCTGTGTCGGTCTCTCTCTCTCACTCTCTCTCTCTCTCTCTCTCTCTCTCTCTCTCTCTCTCTCTCCGTCGTGATTTACTGTTTGTCTATCCGTCGGTCTGTCTGTCTGTCTGTCTGTCTCTCTCTCTCTCTCACACACACACACACACACACACACACACAACACACACACACACACGCATGCACGGACACGCATGCATGCACGCGTGAGCGCGCGCGCGCGCGCGCGCGCACACACACACACACACACACACACACACACACACACACACACACACACATCCAGATAGCAGCAATACGGTTCTTCCGATAGGCCCATGGTTAAATTGTGACGCAACTATACCCCTTCTTCCCTTTCTCAGCCACACTTGTCGCGTCAGAATCCACCCTTTTCTTTAGCCTCTCCCCACCCTTAGCCTATGGAGGCGCTCTTTCTTTCGGTGTCTGTCATTGTGACTGCCTGCCTACCCAACCATCTCGGTGACTGTGTTCATCGGAACTCGCCCGTTTCGTGTTGCTTGAATGACAGCGTGATAACACAACACGTTCATTCCTAGAGAAACTGTATTGCTGGCTTATCCATCACAGGGTGGATTGGCTGCATGGTAAAACACCGAATTCATGGTCAGGAGCTGCGAGTTCGAATTATTTGGGGGCCCAGTACAAAAATGTGCTAATTTCCTCAGTTGTCTGTTCCGGTGTATCAGTGCCTTACCTACAGTCTCCTTGGATAATCATGGGTGCGGGCGTTAAACCTGGATTGTCATTCACTCATTTTGCTCCCATTGCAACCTACACCTTTCTGGGTTTAGACTTCTTTGTGGTTGATTTGCAGCCATTGTTGACCCACGCCCATCTCTCGCTGAACCCGAACTTCCACCCAACGCCCCCCTCCTCCCCGTCTCTTCCCCTTTACCCCCAAGAGCTACAATAATGCAGCATCATTATTTTTTTTCCTATTTGATGCAGCATCTGTCGATCTTCATACCAGGTAGGTAAAAAAACTAGATCAGCGGTTTACCCGGGACGTGAGAGGGCGGACTTTCTTTAATCACTAAGGAGTGGTCTGTTCTCTCCTCTTCATCGCATTCTGAGCGATGATCCGTTTCCTCTTTCGCGCTCATTTTAAGGGTTGATTTGTTTTCTCCTCTTTTTCGCTGCAGTTAATGGGCGGCTCCACATTCCCTCCTCCCTTTCACTGCACTTTAAGGGGTGGTCAGTTGCCTCCTCCCTTTCACTGCACTTTAAGGGGTGGTCAGTTGCCTCCTCCCTTTCACTGCACTTTAAGGGGTGGTCAGTGCCTCCTCCCTTTCACTGCACTTTAAGGGGTGGTCAGTTGCCTCCTCCCTTTCACTGCACTTTAAGGGGTGGTCAGGTGCCTCCTCCCTTTCACTGCACTTTAAGGGGTGGTCAGTTGCCTCCTCCCTTTCACTGCACTTTAAGGGGTGGTCAGTTGCCTCCTCCCTTTCACTGCACTTTAAGGGGTGGTCAGTTGCCTCCTCCCTTTCACTGCACTTTAAGGGGTGGTCAGTTGCCTCCTCCCTTTCACTGCACTTTAAGGGGTGGTCAGGTGCCTCCTCCCTTTCACTGCACTTTAAGGGGTGGTCAGTTGCCTCCTCCCTTTCACTGCACTTTAAGGGGTGGTCAGTTGCCTCCTCCCTTTCACTGCACTTTAAGGGGTGGTCAGGTGCCTCCTCCCTTTCACTGCACTTTAAGGGGTGGTCAGTTGCCTCCTCCCTTTCACTGCACTTTAAGGGGTGGTCAGGTGCCTCCTCCCTTTCACTGCACTTTAAGGGGTGGTCAGTTGCCTCCTCCCTTTCACTGCACTTTAAGGGGTGGTCAGTTGCCTCCTCCCTTTCACTGCACTTTAAGGGGTGGTCAGTTGCCTCCTCCCTTTCACTGCACTTTAAGGGGTGGTCAGTTGCCTCCTCCCTTTCACTGCACTTTAAGGGGTGGTCAGGTGCCTCCTCCCTTTCACTGCACTTTAAGGGGTGGTCAGGTGCCTCCTCCCTTTCACTGCACTTTAAGGGGTGGTCAGTTGCCTCCTCCCTTTCACTGCACTTTAAGGGGTGGTCAGGTGCCTCCTCCCTTTCACTGCACTTTAAGGGGTGGTCAATTGCCTCCTCCCTTTCACTGCACTTTAAGGGGTGGTCAGTTGCCTCCTCCCTTTCACTGCACTTTAAGGGGTGGTCAGTTGCCTCCTCCCTTTCACTGCACTTTAAGGGGTGGTCAGTTGCCTCCTCCCTTTCACTGCACTTTAAGGGGTGGTCAGTTGCCTCCTCCCTTTCACTGCACTTTAAGGGGTGGTCAGTTGCCTCCTCATTTTCACTATGCACAAAGGGGCGATCCGTTTCCTCCTGTTCGCTCCCCCCCCCCCCCCCCCACCGAGGGGTAGTGTGTTGCCTTCTCCTTTTCTGTGTACCTTACGGGTGATCTGCTGCCCTCTTTCCACTGCGCTTAAAGCGGTGATCTATCCCTGCACTTTTAGAGATAGTCTGCTGCCCTCGTTTCACAGCACTTAAAGCGGTGATCTATCCCTGCACTTTTAGAGATAGTCTGCTGCCCTCGTTTCACAGCACTTAAAGCGGTGATCTATCCCTGCACTTTTAGAGATAGTCTGCTGCCCTCGTTTCACAGCACTTAAAGCGGTGATCATTCATTCCCTGCACTTTTAGGGATAGTCTGCTGCTTCCTCCTCTTCACTGCACTTGAAGTAGTGATTCATTCCATCCTCCTCTTCACTGTACTTTAAGGAGTGATCTGAATGCAGGTTGCTGTGTGTATGTGTGTGTGTGCGCGCGCGCACGCGCGCGTGTGTGTGTGTGTGTGTGTGTATGGTGTGTGTGTGTGTGTGTGTGTGTGTGTGGTGTGAAAAGTATAGGCAGCACGCGATTAGTGTACAGAATACCCCATGCAGACGCATGAACAGGAACACAAGCACTCAGACAAGAAAGGAAAAATAAAACTATATGAAAAACACTAGATTGCGCCATTCAGTGGTACGCACGCTATTGTGGGATTTCCGACTTTGTCTCATATGCCTTGTGTCCGCACATGTACTAAGCAAATGGGTGCCGCAGGCAGCATTAGTTCGGATTACAACTTGACTTATCTCTAATCATTTGTTTACGTCGCCTTGCCTCCATTAACATTTCCTTTATGCTGTAGCTGTATAATTTTAATTAGTGGCACATATAAAATGCATCTATATATATATATATATATATATATATATATATCTATATATACAGAGATATAGCACCCATCATAAAGTACAAAAGTGTGCAGTATTCCTGTACGCTGCATCTTTGTATATGGTACTTTGTTCGCTGTGCCAAGGTGTTCCATATCTTTTGGCATTGTATTCTTGTTTTCAGATTTCTATCAGATTGTATCTATGTATTTGAAAACTCCGTCGTGTCTGTGCGTGGTAGGTGATGTCCGGAACGAGTTTTTGCTGCGTACTCACCGATCCTATATTGTGGACTTCAACAAGAGCCTTGACAATGCTGCTTTTCCCAGTAAAATCAAAGTCTTTGGGTATGGGGTTGAGAAGTAAGTACCTCAAACCACTCTCCGATTTTTGTTGTTGTTGTCCTTTTACTAGTTTTGATATTGTGCTTTTCATCATCTTGCTACACCAAAATATACTTATCCTTCCCATTGTTTTGAAAGAGTAACAGTAAAAGCCAAAGCCACAGCACTTTGTAAATGCCACTGTCATAGGCTACAGTAAACCTCCTCGCTGGCGAGTCTTACCACAGTTGCACATCGTTTAAACTTACTTAAACAAAAACAGGAAGCAATAAAAAAAAAAAAAAAAAAAAAACTTTTGGTAGATAAGTTTTAAAAAATGTTTTTGCCCATCAGTAACATTCATTTTCTCCTTCCAGTACCAGCATTTGGAAACACACACACACACACACACACACACACACACACACACACACACACACACACACACACACACACACACGTGCCTCATTTAATCAATTAGAATGAACAGTGAAGCCTGAAATTCAAGTCTGTTTAAAGCAAATATTTTCCTTATGATGGTGTTTTTTTAAGTTTGCCAAGATCATGCAATTGTTTGTCAAAGTTTAGAACCTCCCACATCTACCGCTTTCAAAGTGTCGATAGCTTCATTCTAAATGTAGCTGTATGTCGGTTACAATATCAGACATTTTTAGGTAACCTTTAGACAATTCAGTCTTTAAAATGCACATGAAAACACGCATGGATGTAAAAATAGTGTTGTTCTTAAGTTCCTTGTCATTTTACTCTGTAAAGTCATAAAGGCCCTCACCCCTCACCCCATTCCCCTCCCAAACATCAACCTCCTCCCTCCTTCCCCCGTCCCAACTCACACACACGCTGAGCTAGAGTAAGATAGAGAGAAAAGGAAAGAGAAGAAAGTGATGAAGTGGTCAAAAGCAGTATAAAAAGAAATGAGAGGTTTCAAATTAAATCAAGAATGGAACAAGTACTGTTTACTCTCTCTCTCTCTCTCTCTCTCTGTCACACACACACACACACACACACACACACACACACACACACACACACACACACAACACACACACGCACGCACAGACACACACACACACACACACACACACACACACACACACACACACACACACAGGCTACTTTATTTCTTTCGCTTTTTTGAATCGCATGTTTGAACACGTAAACCAACATAATCATACTGTTTTGGGTCTGCGTGTGTGTGTGTGTGTGTGTGTGTGTGTGTGTGTGTGTGTGTGTGTGTGTGTGTTGTACGTGCGTGCGTGCGGTAAACTAATGTTGTCATTTAGTCTGTCATTACAGACGCAGAATAATTAATAGAAATAAGAAGACTTCACCCATCTGCTGCATGAAAGTGTTACCGTCCCGTGTGGCCGTAAATCTGTAATCAACATCTTCAGCATTATTTTCAATGTTGCGAATTAATAGTTTCTATTAAATTCTGATCACTTACCAGTAACGCTTTATGTTTTGATAAAAGACGTATTACATTATGCTGTACGCAAATTACGTAACAAATACCGAGATTTAGCCTATTAATATTATTTATACCAGACGGAGCAGATATGAATAAATATCTTACAAAACATACAAGTAATGTAGACCAACATGGATGTAATTTACCAAATATAACACAAGTAAAACTATGTAGATCTATCGCCCACAGTAAATTAAACGAGTGAAACCATATCACAGCAAAAAAGACCTTTGACAACACATTGTAAATTTTGCGTTGAGTCAAATTGACAAATAGTGATTTCTAAGAAAGGGGGAATCCGAAATGGGTGGAATAAATGAAAGGATACGTCACGTACATCACGTAATACAACATTAAGTCACCTACCACAGCAACATTTCTGACGCTGCACAACTGGAACCGTTCAGCCATCAGACTGTAGCCACCGGTCAAGGACATGAGGACTGTATGCCCTGCCGAAAGTAGATCAAGCCCTTTCCATCAACCAGGTGTGTGTGACAGACTTTCCGTTCCCTCACCCGTCCTGTCTTCTCTCTTCACCGTCCCTTTCTGCTCACTATGTTGGAGACGCGCGCGCGCGCGCGCGCGCACACACACACACACACACACACACACACACACACACACACAATACAGGGCTGGATCACAGAGTTTTTAAGGTGGGGTGCTGGTAAATGTTTTAGGCCGGGGTCCAGGGGCCGCCTAGGCCTCGGTGGGGTCTAGAAGCAAAGCCCCGGTGGGGGACCAGGGTGGCAAAGTCCCCCCCCCCCCCCCCCCCCCCCCGTCCGAAAATTGGTTTTTTACATTTTAAAAGCTGTTTTTTGAGCCGAGGATTTTTTTTTTTGAGCCGAGCGAGGGGTGGGGGGGGGGTGGTGGGGGGGGGGGCGTGTAGTACCGAAGCACCCCCCCCCCCCCTGGATCCGGCCCTGCAATATATATATATATATATATGTGTGTGTGTGTGTGTGTGTGTGTGTGTGCATACAGTGCTGAACAATTTAGTAGCGGGAGAAAACAAGTGCAGGCTAACAATTCTTCCGTCTTTATATTAATGACTTGACATTTATTCAAATTATAAAAAAAACGAGGAGGGGGCTGGGGGGGGGGGGGGGGCGGAAGAGGAATAAAATGAGAACTTAAGACTAGGAAACCATATTATAAATGCTAAACTCTACACTAGCGGCGTACGAGTCGAAATAGGCTATCTGTCTCTCTTCTTTATAGCGAGACATTTTCAGCTTACAAATCTAGTACAATCTTTGCAGAGCTGAGATAAGCTGCAAGACTACACAATTTTCATAAATGAAGAATACGGCCTTCAAATGAGTGGCAGACTAATTTTACGTTTTTAATGCTTTCAGACAACGAGCATTGGTTGATGACCAGGGTAGACATAAACGTATGAAGGCAGTAATGTCGTATGTGTATGCAGTGATAACTTGAAACAGATGAACTGGAACGGGTCTAGCTTAAGAGTCGTGGCACTGCCTGGTTGAATTTTTTACTGCATTCATTTTAATGCCAATAATATTTGAAAGACTTCAGGGCACAGAATTGGTACTAGATAATACACGCGCCATTTTGTCATCGTGTGTTATATGGAAGGATATATGAATAGATGCAAAGAGGAAATAAATCCGAAGTGCTTGCGTGGGTAAAATGAATGTATAGACGTCTATCAATGGATGTATAGACGGGTAGGGAGGACAAGTTGGACGACTTTGAAATAGAAGGGCGAGTAAGGAGGACTTGGACTGTGACCACTGCAGAGGAGATGGGTGGAAAAGTGTATGGGATGAATGGACAGTTTTCTGAGACAGGCGGAGAAGTATATGGGATGGATGGCTAGTTCAGAAGGAACCGAACTGTGACTGCATGAGAAGACGGATGAAATATATGGAATGGTCGGACAGGTAGAAGGAACTAGACTGAGTATTTCAGAACAGACGGTCGGAAAAGTACAATGGATGTATAGACGGGTAGGGAGGAACTGGTGTAACTGTTGGAGCAGAGACGGATGGAAAACGTATACAAGACAGTTAGAGGAAGTGGACTGTGACTATTTCAAGGGACACGGATGGAAAAGTACGTCGGATGGATCAGCTAGGAAGGAAATGGACTGTGACTGTTTCAGAGGAGACGTGGTACGGGTGGGAATCTGTCAGCCTAAGGACGTGACCAGTTCCGACATCAAAATGTTCTACCCCGTGTACCGCAAGAAGAACGCCGCCTGGGTGGACAACCTGGCTGCTCTGGATGCAGACACTACTGGAGCGGCGTTCTTCCACGACAAAGACAATGGGTAATGAGCACATACTGGGTGGCTGATGACACAGGTTCTTATCACCTGGACTTAATGCAAGTCAGACGGTCGAAATTCGTAAGCCAAAATCTGGTAGCTTGCAATGTAGATATTCCAAATGCGTGTTCAGAAATAGGGGTTTGTCTAAATATATGATAAAGGATAAACTCATCGACAATATAGGCCTACTTGTTTAAGCAGACAACCTCACAACGGTTCAGTTCAAAGGAGACGTATGCGTTTAAATACCTTGGTTAACCGTTGTAAAGGTACATAACTACATGACACGATTTAAAGCAAATATATGAGAACATACGAAAATGAATGAAATGTTGTAACTTATGGAATAAAACACTCTCATACCCATTTGTTTCATTTCGTCCATGCTACACAAGTTGTGTCATTATATTTGAATCCGACACCTGTCTGTTAACTCAGCATCTCAGTATGTCATCTTTGCCTAATCTTGTCTTAGCTCACTTCTCTTTGACAAAACACAAATAAACACACAAAGCACTGTGTGAAATAACACACATTTCATACGCTATGCAAAACAGGCATACGAGTTTTGGACGACTATATTCTCTTCAGAAGTTACAATTAACTGACAAAAAAACTGCACAAAATATTCCAAAGATGATTGGCAGCAGGAGAATGATGCTCTCTCTCTCCCCTCTCTCTTTCTGTCTCTCTCTCTTTTTTCTTTCTTTTTTTTTTCTCCCCAAATTCCATGTCACTTTGCTACCTTGATGCCTTATGAAAAATGATTATATGTTGTGCCATTTTTTTCACACTCTCTGTCTCTCTCTCTCTTCTCTCTCTCTCTCACTGTCTGTCTGTCTGTCTGTCTGTCTCTCTCTCTCTGTCTCTCTCTCTCTCTCTCTGTGCTTGTGTGCCAGTGTGTGTTCCGAATTCTGTACGTACTTGTCATATTCATTTTACTGTTTGATTTTATACATGCTAATTGTTGTACGTTTTAGTACATTTCCATTTCAAATTATTACATTTTATGCTTAATTACTACTTTCCATTTCTGCTGTTCTCCCTCTCCCTTCCATCCTCTCTCTCTCTGTCTCTCTCTCCTTCCCTCTATCTCTCTCTCTCCTTTTCTTTTTTTCTTTTTGCTCCCCCCCCCCCCCCCCCCCCCCCCAAATTCCATCTCACTTTGCTAAATACCTTCTACGTATTTTCATACCGTACGAAAAATGATTACATGTTGTGCCTTGTTCTCTGTCTCTGTCTCCGTCTCTCTCTGTCTCTGTCTCTCTCTCTCTCTCTCTGCGTGCGAGCGTGCGTTTATGTGTGTGTGTGTGTTCAAAATTTTGTACGTACTTTGTCATATTCATTTTACTGTCTGTTTTTATACATGCTAATTCTTGTACGTTGTAGTACATTTCTATATGTTCCCCCAGCCCACCCCACCCCGACCCCCACTCTCTCCTTCCCCTTCATTATTGTTATCCTCATTTTTATTTCTATTTTTTTGTTTGTTTATTATTATTCTTATTTTATGTTTTTTTCATTTCTCTTCTATTTTCATTTGATGTTCCATTATGATTGCGTGACCGCTTTGTTTGCTTGTTTGTTTTCTTACATTATTTCATTTTACTGCATGTTGTAGTCCCTACTCAGGGCGAGGACTGGATGTAAAAAAGCGCGTCAGTGCTATCTATTATCCTCGTAAATAAAGAATTTTGTCTTCTCTCTCTCTCTCTCTCTCTCTCTGTGTGTGTGTGTGTGTGTGTGTGTGTGTGTGTGTGTGTGTGTGTGTCAGAGATTCTGTCTGTTCATTCTATTTCTTCATTCCCCCACTTCCACTCTCTCTCGTTGTCCATCCTACCTCCCTCCCACCCTCCCGCTTTCTCTTTCTCTAATTCCATATTGCATTTTTCATTCAAAATCGCAATGTATTCATTGTTGTTTATGTGTTGTATTCTATGCAATGTTTTCATCCATATATTTACATACTTTTCCTTTGTTTGAGGGCTGGATGAAAAAAAAGCCACTGACCCATGCTTATTTCTCTCCCTCAGTAAACATTTTGTTTGCTCGCTCTCTCTCTCTCTCTCTCTCTCTCTCTCTCTCTCTCTCTCTCTCTCTCTCGTTCAAAAGCATCCTGTTCTTCAAGATGCTGAGCTTTCATCATGACACGAACGAAACTCAGCGGTGTCCAGATGGTCACTGCTTCGATTTGGTCATCACCCCGCAAGGCGGCACACGATCGAATTTAAGAAGCTGTGGTAAACTGGACATCGAACACGGTAAGACAGCACTTGAGATGCTCCGATTTGAATAGTGGGTTGAAAACTGAGGGTCAAAATGCACGTCATATGAATGGGTCTCTGGGCAGGTCGTGTGAATGTGTCAGGATGCATGTCTTATGAATGGATTATGCATGTTCCATCAACTTCTGGACGCATGTCTTACGAAGATTCATGATGCATATCTTTTAAAAGGCTCGCAATGCAATTGTTATGAAGGGTTCCCGATGTACGCCTTGTGAAGAGTTTACAATGCATGTCTTATGAAGGAAGGGTTCACAGTGCATGTCCTATGAAGGATAGCATATGTATGCATGTGCTATGAAGGGTTCACAATGCATATCGTATGAAGGGTTCACAGTGCATGTCTTATGAAGGGTTCACAGTGCATGTCTTATGAAGGGTTCACAGTGCATGTCTTATGAAGGGTTCACAGTGAACATCTCAGGGAAGGCTCACAATTCATGAGTCATGAAAGGCTTACAATGTATGATTTATCTCATGAAGGGGGTAACAATGCATTTCTTACGAAGGGGTCACAGTGCCCGTCTTTTGAAGGGTGACTGTGCATATCTTTGAAGGGGTCACAACGCATTTTTTATGAGCAAAATGTCAAAATGTAATTATTGATGGGTCGCAAAACATACTTTGTGAAGGGGACAGGATGCACATCGTATAAAGGGGGCACACAATGCTTCTTACGAAGAGTTAACAATCCATGTGTTATGAAGGTGACAATATGCATGTATGCTGACGGACTTAGACCATGTTCTGATAAAAGTCAGGATACTTTTCTTCTGAAGACGTCGGGTAAGTAACCTATACAGATGTGACGACATATGGAGAGCTCATGAATGTGTCCAAAGAGGGACATTGAAACTTTTGTTCTTTGTTTGCTCTCAGATATAGCAAACCTGATTAACCAACAGCAAAATAGAGATGTTTCTCTGATGCAGACTGTGCTGCCCTTATCGAGGACGTGCCTGTGTGTAGAAATTTCTTCGGAAGATAATTCATCTTCTAAAAAGAAAATTCAGGATTATGTTTCATAATCAAGACAACCATTGTACAAATATGGTTTTTGACCAACAGTAACACAAATTTTGTCGGAATATTGAAACTCGCACTTCGCACTGGCTATTCCACCTGGGCATAAACATAACACTGTTCATACAGATCGATCATTTGGGGGCAGTCACTGACCTCCCCTTTTTCCTTCCTGTCTTCTTCATTCCGTCTCAACCTTGGTTTCATTGGTTGACCATTGCTCCGATGGCGTCAGCTGTCATGCTGCCCTCGTTGGTTGTCAGTGACCCATTAAACACAGACACGTGCAAGCTTACTGATTTTATAACGTATGCAGCTGTGTGGAACCCGGTGGCACCTGTGAGCAATGTCCCGTTTAAAATGTGTCGGTGTTCATATCCGATGATCCGTTCAGGTAGCGCTGCTTTTCCATGCCGTCTCCTGCTGGCCTCACTTTTCCTCCTTCCCTAGACCCTAAAGGTAACCCACAATGGTAGGGGTCTAGTGAAGTATGCGCAGAGTGCAGGTTACACAGTGTTACCTCAGCAAGCAACATGAATTACTGTCTGTTGCCGTCGCGCGACATGGTAGCATCACAGGCTAGAAATTCCTAATTCCATCAATACCTTCGATGGCCAAGGCTTCACTCTCTCTCGTCCCTCATTGCCACCACCCCCTCCGCTCATCTTCTTCAATCGTTTTTAAGAGATAAGTTCATATTTGTTTAGGAGTTTTAAAGTTTTGATGATATACAGAATAGGTGTGGGGACTGGGAACATGTTGAGTGGTGGTGGATTGTTGGTTCAACGGAGAAGACTGGGGTTGCCTCGATAAATATCGTAAATTTCACCTGAAACATTGGCTCTGACACCCAGACAAAAACTATAGTGCCTATACCCAGGCGCGGCATCAAGGGTTAATATAATAAGAGTAAACGTGATGGATATTCTTTTAGTGGGCCCCGCAGATTCAACGGTGGACAGACTCAAGAGCTGCCGGTCCATATTCTTTGATAGACTTTTTCTTTCTTTCTTTCATTCGTCTCTGGGACTTCTTTCCAAGCATTTCGCCTACTGCACCCCCATCCCTCCTCTCTCTACCCTCCCCTTCCCCTTCAGCCTCTGGCTCTTGCTCTGGAAGCTTGCTTAAAACTCTTCTTCCTCGATTGAATCTTCCCCTCCGTGCTCTGAAAGTTTCCTTTTTTTTTTCTTCTCAAAGCCATCTTTTATTATCAAACTTTTTCTCACTACTCTGAGACCTTGTTTAGATTATCAACGATTTGATTTCTTTTTTAAACTTCCGCAACAGAACCTTTTTTTTTTTAACTCTTAGAGCATTTAAAAACCATTTTCCATGACTGAACTCCACTCCACCCCCACCTCGTGCTCCTATAGCTTGTTTCCAGTTATCTACAATTATTGAATCTTATTCCTCCTGAGTGAGTGCTTGCTCTGTTAAGTCTTTCCTCCAAGCTTTCAGAGTTAAACCACCTTCCACTGTACGCTCACAGTCTCTTCAAAGCCATTTTCCAGGCGTGAATCGTGCCTCACAAGCTCATGTAGTTTGCTTGAACTCTCTCTCTCTCTCTCTCTCTCTCTCTCTCTCTCGCGCGCGCGCGCGCGCGCGCGCTCGCAAGGTATAGTTGCTGTTGCTATTTTGTTGTCGCTATTGTTCATGGTCGCAACTGTGGTTATTTTCGAGAGAGGAAAAAAACGCGACAGAACTTACTCACGATGAAGTTAAAAAAGCAGCAACAAATATCCAAATATCTGCGTGCGATGGTGATGTGGGAATGTAACTCCCTAGATGATTTACACTGTTTGGTTCTTTAAATAGGGGCCATTGAGAGGGTCTGTTCTAAAGGATATGGATGAAGATTGTTGGCAATGGACAGAACAATGCAAGGACAGACCAGTTCATGTAATGACCCCATCTTCCACCGATTGAAACCGTTTTTGTAAAGTTAGCGTACCGGTAGTTTCCTCCTCCCTATAACCACCCCCCGCCCACCTCAGAAAAACAAAACAAAACAAACAAACAAGCATTTGTAACTGATGGTTGTGTTCTGAAGAAAATGGTTGAAAAATATTCAGTGGTCAGAACAACGCAATTTCGTACCCGATTGAAACCTTTTTTGTGGTGTCGTTTACTCCTCCCTACACACACTCCCCTAGACAATAGTTGGTAACTGATGATGGAAAGTGGGGTACGGGGGGTAGAGAGGGACTTGCTAGTACACAACGTTTTTAACACCACAGAAACACAAACCCTAATGTTGGGAATTGGCAGAGCGAACAGTTGACAAGCCGCAGTGTCCATGTCGTTTGTTTGTCTGTTTTCAATTTTCCCGAAGCTTTCGGCTTATTTCTATTTTTCAGAACAGTAACATTTTTAAAACCTTGTCCCTAGACAGCTCAAATTCAAATGTCGGTCTGATTCTTGTATCCAAGGCAATGATATTCTCAGAGAAATAATGTGGGTAAAACTGCCACAGAACGGGACCTGAAAGGTTGACTCCAGGAAGCTGATCGTTTTATATCGGGAATACGTGGCAAAATGTCGTTACAATTTTATATTAAAAAGCGGGTTCCTACTATGTCTGTCATCCAACAAGAATCGGCGAGACATTTTGTGCAAAACACTGTGTGGTTTCAGAGTCGTTGTGGGGGCAAAGGAAGTGCTGCAGACACCATGCGCAGACAGTCTGCTTAATGGCTGTTTTGTATTCCTTTGTCTTTGAAATTACAACTTGGTGGGGGGGGGGGGGGGGGGGGTGCGTTCTATTCTAGCAGTGTTTTACGAACTTGTTGAACGTAGTCCATCTATGCTGATTGTTCTGTCTACACTGCCAAGGAAGATGGTTCATAACGTTTGAACTACTCCTCCGCACTAACACACACATGCGCGCGCGCGCGCGCCACACACACACACACACACACACACACACACTCGCAGGCGGTCGCGCACTGTTCACACACTCTCTGTTTGTCTGTCTGTCTGTCTGTCTCTCTCTCTCTCTCTCTCTCTCTCTCTCTCAGCCCCCCCCCCCCCCCCATCCCTCTCTCGTTGTAAATACATATTTTGTGAAAGAGAGAGACAGGGAGAGAGAGAGAGAGAGAGTGGTGTGGTGTGTGTGTGTGTGTGTGTGTGTGTGTACAAGTAGAAAACGATTAACTCAGTTCTTGCTGCCCATGAGACCCTGTGAATATCGGGACAGACCTAGACATTTCTAACTGGCAATCAGCAAGAGTATCATAACTTACAAGCAAGTTGGGGAAGCCAAAGTATCTGGAACTCTTTTGCGTGGGTAGCTGATCAGACGTGTCGGCTGGTGTTCTTACCGCACAGAGATAATGTTTACAGCGTGCACGTAGTGTTCAGAGAGAACTCGTCAGGTATTACAGTCTTTTCGGCACTGTAGTACTCATACTGCGTTACACCGGCGCCCCCATACATAACCACGTTCAGGATTGCCCTGACACAGACTCAACGACAGCGAGCAGTCGATCGCATGTCGCCGTTAGGCATCGCACCTACACACAGCAAATGCTGCCGAGTTACTTCGGTAGTTTTCAGACGTGCCTCTTCCGATCCAACACATGGTGAATGTCACCTAATAACCCCCACCCCCCAGTAACAACAGCTGCATGATCGTGAAGCCAAAGAGAGTGAGTTACCACTTCCGAGGGAGCACCAACAATTCAGTCGAATAACAGTCCCAGTGACGTTACAAGTACCCAAGATTGTCACCGTGTGACTTTGAAGTATTTTTGCTGTGGTACAAAGTGACCTAATGTTACTTCCCATTCGTACCTTAACGTAGAGTCGCTGTTTAATTCTGGTGGTTCACGAATCCGCGACCTCTCGTCTACGGTCAGTGGCGTTAACCACTCCACCACGACGGTTGATCTTCAACCGTTAAGTTTTTGTCTTATAACATTTAGTTGTATGTCTTCAAAAGTTATCGGCCATAAACAGCGTCGGTTAACAAGATCAGTGATAAAAGCACAAAGACTGCTTGAAGGTGAAACTCTAGTTTTTAATCATTTTAGGTCCGAGTTATCGGCCCATTGTCCTTGAGAGCCGGGTGGTCGTAAAGGAGCCCCGACAATAGCGAAACGTTTTGAACTGTTTTCAGATCGTTACAACACTTTTCATCCGATTTCACCGTTGTCTGGCGTTAACGGTGCATCAAGATATTGCACTTCAAAAACAGGTTACTGCGTAAGATCACTTCATATGCTGAACTTCAAATCTGCCCACTCTGTGCCTGTGTGTCTGACTGTCTGTCTGTCTCTGTCTCTTTGCGTGAGCGCGCGCGCGCGCGCGTGTGTGTGTGTGTTTTCTCGAAACAAACGGACATTTGAAGTGGGATGGGGAGATGAAAAAGAAGTGTAATCGTTTTTTGTTCAAGTAGCGAAACAATCAAAAATAATCATTATCGTTACTGTACATCATTTTGACACAACTCACAGGTACACTAGTCGAGTGTACGCAAACACGTCCTCATACAGACAACACACACACTAGCTTGCACAGCCCTGGTTTTCCGACACCTAACCCATCCCACCTCCTTCCGGTTCCTCCCTAAGCACCCACGCCCATGTCTGCATACTCTCATAGAAAAACTCGGTGAGAGACAATAGCACATTTGAAATATCGATGGGCAGAAGAAGTACTGATGAAGCGAATTGTGCTAAAGGCTTCTTAAATATATATGCTTTAAACATTTGGTAAAGAGAATGAGAGTAATGGAATTTGGCTCCGTGCTCCTATAGCAGAATATTGAAAGCTACAAAGCAAGAATGAGAAGAAGGATGCTTCGACCTCTACTTAAGTGTTAGAACTGGACGATGTTTATAACGGCATGCTCCCTACTCGACCCGGCACTAACACCGGCGCTGATTCGATTTGTAAAAATCCGTCGTGGGTAAGTACAACCATTGACACTTTATGCGATCGAGTCAAAGCATTGGAAACAACAATAGCTCACCTGTCCAATATTATTGTGAATTTGAGAAAAGATCATGTGTCGGAAGGGAAAGGGGCGGTAAAAATAGTGCAGCCCGTTCAGAAGAATATGCTCTACTCTGATGCTGTTAAAACATCTGCAAGTGTTACCCTTCCACTGAATAAAGACTTGCCTGAAATGCCGATAAAAGAGGACAGAAGCAGGGCAAAGAAGCCAAAACTACCCATTTGCCTGCGGTGAGGGAAAAGAACGCGGTTTCTGATGCGAATACTTCCGATGACGTAATGCCGTCGGCGTCATCCTCTCAAAAAAAGAAAAAAGTCATTACTGAAGTTCGAAATACTGGATCAAAGTCTGAAAAGTACCTCCAGACAGAAAAAGATCTTCCTGGTATTGCCATCCTGCACGATTCTGTACTGAATGGGGTGCAGGCACGTAGGCTTGGTCTTTCCTATGGACTTCGTGTCATCAAACGTAAATGCCTGTCCATGGATGATATTGAAAGAGCTGCTAGATCTGCTATAAACGCTTACCAAGAACTCGATGCTGTCGTGTTGCACTGTGGCATCAACACCCTGAGAAACAAGACCCCTCAGGCTGCCAGTGAAGCTTTTGTTGCTGCCGTGCGCAAGTTACAGTCTGAGCATCAGAAAGTGAAAGTCGTTATTAGCAAAATTTCGCCAGTCAAAGATCCTTCCCTGAATGCAAAAAGAGACCTTTATAACGCCTTGGTGTTTGCCGAGCTGGTGGAGAACAAGAATATCTCTTTCATCAGCCACGAGAACCTGCAGCCGAGAGGTCTCCGGGATCAGCTTCACCCCAACCAACGAGGAGCGTCAGTGCTGGCCGGAAACTTGGGCAGACATCTTCACGGTCTTTTCTGGAATCAGCCCAAGCGACGTTCCAAATCGTACATTCAGCCGCATATGGGGTTCTTTGACTGGAGGGGTTTTGGTACCCCACTGGTGACTGCCTTGACAATGTATATTTTGAGCTGTAGTTAATATGTGAATGTGTGTGTGTGTGTGTGTAGGTGCGTGCATGTGTGGTGTGTGTGTGTGTGTGTGTGGTGTGCGCGCGCGCGCGCGCGCGCGTGTACGTCTGTATGTGTGCGTTATGCACTGATGAGAACGTGTGTATGTGAGTGTGTGTGCGCGCGCGCGCGTCTTTGTGTGTGGCTGTATGTATGCCTGTGTATAAATGTATACATTATGTTGGCTTGTGTGTTACATATACCTGGATATTCTGTTTTGTGAAGGCACACCACATTCATCATTGCAAGTGTTAATTGAGGTCAGACCTGCACTTTGGAGACATACAAGTTCCCTGAATAACGAGTGTTCATAGCCTTCATCGTTCTCATAGTCAGTATACTTAGTAGTGCCTATTCAAACATTGGTTTATTGTTTATATAACATTGTTCTTTTCATGTTTTCTTTGAATGTATAGTTTATTTGTTAAGAAGATGATGTTCCCCAATGTGGGCTATTTCGTATTTATTACTACTGTAATAGGTCACTCTCAATATCAATCAATCTTGTTTGGTGGAGAATGTGCCGTGAAAACCTATAATTTGCATAACAGCAGTTAAGTTACAACTTGCAATCTGCCATGAAAGCTAAGCAAAATGATTGTTTCAAAATATTTCAGTGGAATGCCAGATCACTTCCCAGTAATTTATTATCTTTTGAAAATCATGTTCTGGAGAGAAACCACTCTGTGCTAGCACTTCAGTCTCTGAATGTGGAAAAGCACAGACTACCTAATTTGGAGAATTATTTCTACCCTCCACTTTACACAGTCAGTGAATCAAACAAAAAAGTCCAGACTGCGCTATACATCAGACTGGACCTGGAATTTACTAGGATCGTTCCATTTCCGGTGCCGCAGGAAGATGAAGGTGTATTTGCTACAGGTGCTGTAATCAAAGTGAACAAAGACTCAGTTTACAATATACTTTCTGTATATTATCCTAATGGACCCCAAGAGGATAATACAGACTGGATGAAGAATACAAATTTTACAAGTAAGAAATGGATCATTGTTGGCGACTTTAATACTCATGCGCCATTTTGGGATTCTGAGTGTTCTAAAGTTTCATCCAACAGATTCGTTGAAAATATTATTGATTCCTCTTTAGTTTTATTAAATGATGGTCGAATCACAAGAATTCCAGATGTCTCAACTCACAAACCTAGCGCGATAGATTTATCCTTAGTTTCACCTAGCATTGCAGTAAACTGTAATTGGTCTGTAGGAGAAGATTGTTTGGGAAGTGATCACCTCCCCATTACTATAATCTTTAATGATGACATAAATAATGATGTAACAGACATCGAAGACAAAATTCCAAAGTTTAATTATAAACTTGCCAACTGGGATGCCTACCAGATTTTTCTTGCATCATATAACACAACATTTATTGAGAATGATGATGTTAATTTATTTTATTCTAATTTCAGCAAAGTCATACTGTTAGCAGCCGAGCATTCTATCCCTAAATGTAAATTTAAAAAGATTGGTAAATATATGGGTAATGTATGGTGGACGGAAGAATGTAGACTAGCTGTTAAATCAAAGCGAATAAGTTACAAGGCTTGGTTACGAAGTAAGACAGAAGAAAATTTTGTCTTTATGAAGCAAGAAAAGAACAAATGTAATAAAATTATTGCTCAAGCTAAAAAGAAATACTGGGCAGAATTTTGTGAGACCGAAGTAAAAGAATCGAAGGATATGTTTAAAGTTTGGAAAAAAGTAAAACAAATGAAAAATTGTTACAAAACACAAGCTTACCCTGTAAAATTAACAAAAGAATTTCCAAGCACAATGGATAAGGCGGAAGCTTTCTCCCATTTCTTTTCGGAAAATAGTCGAGCTGTAAATCTTCCAGCAGAAATCAAGTACCATAGACAAAAAGAGGAACAAAAAGAACAATATAAGAGTCCCATACCAGACAATAATAACTACTTAAATTCTCCATTACAGTGATCAGAACTTCTTGAAGCGATAGAATCCATTATATCTTATGATTCAGCAGTGGGCCTAGATGTTATTTCTTACGAGCTTCTTCGTCACTTGCCTTCTTCGTGGAAAATATTACTACATTCGTTGTTCCAAAAATGTTGGACGTACGGCACTATTCCTACAATCTGGAAAAGTTCAGTGGTAGTACCAGTACCAAAAGAAGGTAAAACGAGAACATCTGTAAATATCTATAGACCCATTGCTTTAACATCCCATGTTGGTAAACTTCTTGAAAAAGTTGTACAAACACGTCTGTTATATTATTGTGAAAAAAATGACATTATTCCAGTCCAGCAAGCTGGATTCAGAAAAGGGCGTTGCACAACTGATCATTTAGTGAAACTAACTTCTCATATAAAAAAGCAATTTTCACGCAGAAAAAGTACATTAGCTACATTCTTTGATGTAAAGAAAGCATATGACCGTGTTTGGCATGCTCGATTATTGTATAAACTGAAAAATATTGGTATTTCTGGGAATATGTATGATTATATAAAAAAAAACTTTCTAGAAGGAAGAAATATATGTACACGAATTGGAAAAATATATTCATCATTCAGGAAAATAGATATGGGCATTCCTCAGGGATCTGTTATTGCACCTTTATTATTTACTATCCTTGTACATGATCTCCCAAAGGCATTATCAAAATCCACCAATGTAGTGCAGTATGCAGATGATATTGCCATTTGGATTAATACTTCATTAAGGAAGCACTCGAATAAAAGGGCAGTAAAATTTGTGCAGACAAAGTATCAAGGAGAATTGGACAGATTATCTGCTTACATGAAAGAGAACGGTCTTGAATTATCTGGTGAGAAAACTTGTTTAATGCTTTTTAATAATGGCGAAAACCCAAAAGCTCTGCCCAACCTTATTCTTGACGACAATGTTCTACAATACAAGCAAACAGTCAAATTCTTAGGAGTGTTTTTAACACCGAAGCTGAACTGGAAAAAACATGTTGAAAATTTGATAGATAAAGCTAGGAAAAGATTAAATTTGCTCAAAATTATATGTTGTCAACCATGGGGTCAAGACTGTACTGCACTTTTACATATATATACATCGTTAGTCCGATCAAAATTAATACATGGACAGGAAGTATACTTCTCTGCATCTAACTACCTTTTAAAGAAACTGCAAAGCTTAGATAGTAAAGCTTTAAAATTAGCTTTGGGTGTTCCAGTGCACACAAACACAATGAAATGCTATAAGGAGACAAACATTTTACCTCTTAATGAACAAGGAACGTTGGATGTGTCCAAATACGTTGTAAGAGGCCTATCTGTAAAAAACTCTGCTACTGATGAAATTCTTATGGATTCCAACAAGGAATACCCCAAAAGGTCTAAAAATATATCATACATAGAACCAATTAGAAATTTCACTTGTGAGCTTATGTCAGAATGTAGTATTGATATTGATGCAATTTTGGAGGTTCCCATTTTTCCTCAAATGCCCCCATGGGAGCATCTCAATGCAAAAATTGATGATGAATATACTACTTTGAAGAAAGATGACAATGTAAATATTCTAGTAAATGAAGTTCGAGAACATCTCGAAAAGACTTATCCAAATCATTTAAAAATATTTACAGATGGTTCAGTAATGGAAACGTCTGACAGTGGTGCTGGATTCACTATACCATCCTTAAATGTGCAAAAGTCTTTCTATCTAGGCAGAGAATTTTCAGTTTATACATCAGAGCTATATGCAATTATGAAAGCTCTGAATTATATCTTATATGACACGCCAGTATCATTTTATAGTGTGCTATTTTGTGTTGATTCAAAATCAGTTTTACAATCATTAAAGCACTGGAACTCTAAAATTAGAACTGATATTCTTATTGAAATTAAGCATCTATTACATTGTTTACTTTCCCGAGTTGATTTTTGCTGGGTTCCTTCACATTGTGGCTTAAAAGGGAACGAATTAGCAAACTGGCAAAACAGGGAGCCTGTACAATTTTTGAAACACCCTTCAACAAAGTCTTAAATTTT
>CM065733.1:19504722-19539722 GCA_033310375.1 Conus canariensis | reverse complement strand
TAAGTCATAAAGTATTCTACAGTTATCTAAAAAATGAAATTCGTCTTCTACTTCATTACATGCTATACAAAATCTTTGATTTCGTGGTATACCTGCATAACGACCTTTCTCAATATTTAAGTCATGCGAGCTAACACGCAATTTACATAGCGCTTGTTTTTTCGTACTGTCCATATCAGTCAACAAGTAATATTCAATATGATATTCAGATGATTTGATGACATTGTAAAACTCTAAACGGCTGTATTTTGTCTTTTCCTTTGCCCAAAATTCAATATACCTGGCTTTCAATTGTTGTTGTATAGTAAATTTCAGTCTATGCTTACTCAGTGTTGACTGGTTCAACCAAACATAGTTTAATCCTAAACTGTAAAGAAGGTTTTTGATAAACAAGAGCCATGGATATTGAATTCCCTTGTCTTTATTCATCATGTCGTTGTATACATTTTTTAAATATGTTTCTTCCGACTTATCTAAAATATGCAGCCAAAAGCCAGTGGTTCGACAAACTATGTGAATCCCAATTGGAAATCTTCCTAGTTCACTTAGAGTCGTTAAATTGATTGCTTTTGAGTGTAAACCAAGAAGACGTTTACAGAATTTCACATTTAAGTTTTCATATGGGTGTTTTGAAGAAATACTATTTTGAAAAAAATCAGATATATCAAATGAGTCCATGTTAGACATTGTACTTTTCTCAGACCATGGCAACCAAACTTCTGCTCCATATGTTGCTATAGGAGTAACCAAAGTATCGAAAAGTTGTAATATTGTATCAAAACGAATGTTAGTTCCTCTGATTAATCGATATAATGAATGTGAAGTTTTACTTGCTTGCTTGGCAAGTTGAGTTTTCGCCAAAATAAAGGAGCCGTCAGAATGCAACGTTATTCCCAGATATTTGTACTGATCAGTTGTCTGAATTATCTCAGTACCAAACTTAAATAAGATGGGAACTTTGGGTTTTTTATGTGTAAAAATCAATACCTTTGTCTTTTGTACATTAATTTTCATTCCCCAAGTTAAACAATATTTATTCAATTTGTCAAGCTTGTTTTGAAGACCTTTCTTTGTTTTAGAAAAAAATAACTAGGTCATCTGCATACATTAAACATGATATAGGGGTCTTTCATCTGTATACGGACTATCTGTCTCCCCAATATACTTTGGAATATCATTTACGAAGATATTAAATAAAGTCTGACTAAGAACATTTCCTTGTAATACTCCTTTACGTACGTTTATGTTATGGGATAGACCTTCATTCGTTTTTGTGCATATTTTGGAATTTTCATACATGTTCCTAATAACTCTGAAACAGTTTCCCTGTATGCCTATTTCATGTATTTTTAAGAAAAGTGCCTCATGCCAAACATTATCGAACGCTTTTTCAAAGTCGATAAAGCAACCATAAAGGGGATCTTTTCTGCTTTTCATTATATCATCAACAATTTTCTTTAACACAAATAGATGATCTGATGTTCTGTGTTCTTTGCGAAAGCTTGCTTGTTCTCCTGCTAGTAGATGATTTTCTTCCCAAAAGTTTGTTATTCAGTGATTTAATATATGGCAGAACAAATTACTGAGAGAGTTATTAATTGTTATACCTCGATAATTTGAAGGATTGAAGGGATCTCCTGATTTATGAATGGGGACATTTATTCCCCTCTTCCATGCGTCTGGATATGCTCCTGAGAAAAAAATACTTTGAAATAAAGTTCTAATTATTTCACCTGTATCGGGTAAATTGTTTTGATTATTTCATTAATAATCCCATCTTCTCCAGCCGCTTTTTTGTTACGCATATTTTTTGAAGCATCTAAAATTTCTTTAGATGATATTGGGAAATCAAGATCAGAGTAACTTAATTCTGAAGAGAGTTTTTCCAATTTAGAATTTACTTTTAGTTTTGCATCTGTTCCAGCATTTACCTCTGTACCAATAAGATTTTGTAAATGGTCTAGCCACTTTGTACTACTTATCGCTCCACGGTTATTTCCGTTTTGAGAATCTGCTTCATGTAATTGTTTTAATCTTTTCCACACATTGTTTGGATCTTGTAAATATGCTTCATTCAGACTCTGAACGAATCTGTTCTTATAAATCTTTTTCTTCCTTTTCAACAAACTTTGTATATTTTCATTTTGTGAAAGTACTTTTCATGTAATGTTTTATTTTGTGGATTTCTGTTCAGTGCATTTCTTAAAGATTTTAGATCTCGTCTTTGAATATAGCAGTCTTGGTCAAACCATTTTTGGAGCGTTTTCTAGATTTTCTTTTGGTTATAAGCTTATGTCGTAATGCCAATTTTGCAGCATACTTTAATGTATTGGTAAGCTTTTCCAAGACAAGAGTGGCTAAATCAACTGTGATTGGTTCATCAATATGATTTTTAATTTCTTGTAACGATTCACTAAATTACTTTGTTTTTAAAGCTGTACAGAAAGCATCAGCGGAATTATGATCCCAGTAAAATTTTATATATTCTTCCTTTTGACCATTAGTTTGCTTGTAAAATGTGCTCTTACTGAAATAACTCTTGTCTTTTGTTACATTTTTCAATATAGGTAAATATAGTGTCATACTGAGTGGACAATGATCTGAAAAATGGTTTAGTTCCATAACTTTCATTTCAACTATATTTTGTGTAAGTTCTTCTGAACATATAAAGTAGTCTACCACACTACTACCTTGGTGTATATGACAAGTGTATTTTCCTTCCAAATCACCCAATGTCCTACCATTTCGAATAAGAAGGCTGTTGTCCGTACAAATGTTGATTAATCTCTTACCATTTTTGTGAACAACATGATCCATAGAGCATCTACTATATGTTTTATTAACTCGATTGTAGTGACCTGGGATAAAACAATCATGAATTGAGTCTATTTCCGTATAATCTATCAATGTTCCAGTCCTAGCGTTAAAATAGCCACAAATAATAATGTTGCCTTCCGGCGAAGAATGTTCTATATCATTTTGTAATTTATCCCATATCAAATCCGCATTATTTCTACCATATGATGAGTATAGTGGCGGTATATAGCAGCAACATAGTGTCATCTCCCTGTTTGTCTACATTTGGTATAGACATCCAAACTATATCTCCATTACTTTGTGGTAAAAATTTGACTTGTTCTCTAATTTCTTGTTTTACGAATACTGAAATTCCTCCTGAAGCCTTACACGCTTTCTTGTGCTGTTCACGACAATAGTGAACTCCAGGTGCAAAGTGTGGAAAATGTTATCTTTGTGTCTTCATATGTTAGATGAGTTTCTTCCAGGAACACTATATCTATATGATTTTGTTTTTTGAATAAACTGCCAGTCTTTGTACTTGTTTGTCTTAATACCATCAATGTTTCCTATAAAACCATTAGTATTCCATGATAGGATACTTATTTTTCTCTTCCCCATACTGTGCTTATATTATGTAACGCAGTTGCTAAGTTACTAGCAGATTTATAAGTGGTACTTTTTCTTCATCACGTTTAATTACATCAAAATTAATACATTAATCGATCATTTAAGTGTCACTGATTAAAATCGTGTCTGTTGATATTATTTAGTTACTTATTTTAACTTGTATTTTTCCAATTATATTATTGTTCGTTTCACTTTTGAGCTTTTGGTAACAAATGCTATGTCCTCTTTCTTCTTTAGCGACTGTACCGCTGGTTTGGAAAGTCATTGTTGTTCATCGGCTGGTATTTGAACTTTCGTTGTGGAGTGTAGTCGCCATCATCATACATTTCCCATAATGTGTAATTACGATTTGCATAGTGCTTAGCATCTCGACCCTGTACAGAATTCTGATGATTAGTGTAGCTCGTTTCTTCTTGGTGCTCTCGAGTCAAATCATCATTGTTCCATTGATCCAAGTTGTGTAATTGGGATGTGTTGATTCTCCTTCGTTGCCGTCCATTTCTGTTGTCTCGTTGTTCACGTATATCCCTTGAATAAGATGAATGATTTCCGTACCTTCTTTTATCCGTCCATCTCTGTTGATAGTAGTCTTCCTCTTTGTTTGATACCTGTTTCTTCCGTGCAGGTCAATTTCTTCATCGTATTGTTGGCTTAGCATCTTCTCATACTGCCAGTCAGTTTCATTAACTCGTCGCCAACGCCAGTCTTCATTACCTCGATATCTGTCTTCGTTATTTTGTCTCCGTTTTTGTTGACGGAAGTTTCTCCCTTGTAGATGTGGGTATTCAAGGTTGCATTCCTGTTGGTACCTATCAACATGTCTTTCTCCATGAGTCGTTCTTTCTTGCGAACCAACTGGAAGATATCTTCTTTGCTGTTTTCTTTCATTCCTTCCATAATATCCGACCTCACGATGTTGTTTCCATTGTTGTTCACATCCACATCCTTGTTCTTTGCCTTGTTGCAGCAGTTTTCTTTTGTATGAGTAATCTTCATTGCCTTGTTCTTGTCTTTTTCTCTCGAGTGTTCAATCTCATAATTGTTTTGTTGCTGTGGTTTTCTTTCACGTTTGGTCTCTGCTTTATGTCTTTGTTGTTCTGACGTCTTCCTTCCGACGCATTCTAATTCATTGTGATGACTAGAGCTGGGTTTATGGCAGAAGTCTTTATCATTTTGCTGCAGTGTTCTTTCATGCACATGAATGCCTTCTTCGTCTTGAGTTGAGTTATGTTGAGATAGCAATGTATCTCGCCTGCATTGTCGGCATATGGTCGTTCATGTACATGTTCATCTTCTTCACTTCTTTGAAGCTTCCCAAATCTGTATTCAGGTTGTTCAAGTTGATTTTTCATTTGTTCATTCGCCTGTAAAGGCTTTCTTATTTCTTTGCGAGTCACGCGACTTCTAGTCTTCAATTGTTTCTTTTTTGATGGTTTTTTTCCACAGAATATTGTCTAAGTGACGTCCAAGGCCAGCCGCAATGATACTGCTCCCTTTTTGGTTTGGGTGGAAGTTATCTTTGAGATGATATTGCGGATAGATGTGGTCGTGTCCAATGAATGATGTGTTTTCCAAATCATGCAGTTCTGTCACCAGCAGAGCATTGAATGGATCGACCTTTTTTTGCATGAATTCGTCCCGATTCTTCAAGGCCTTACTCACTACTATATGGGTAGTAGGTTTTACTTTTGCACGCAGTTCCCTCAGAGCACTTGCTAGCTTGTTGCTTGCTGTTTGAGGCTCACCATCCTTTAAGTCATTCACTCCGACGTGTACTAATACCACGTCTGGAGGAATGGAAGTTTTGTCGAGTGTTATCTTGCAACTTTCTGCTGTTGGTGCTGCTATCATGTCGACGTTAAATCCGTATGAATGACCAAGTCTTTCTGGGTCAACTCCTCTAAGAACAGAGTCATGCAAGATAGTTACTGATGGAAGCAGAGAGTTGCCAGTTTCTGTTTTTTGTTCACTGGAAACATCATCTTCCACCAGTGTGTTTGCGTCACTGCCGTTCTCAGTCTCAACATCTGAGTTTTCTGACCCACTACTGTCATCCCCACTGTCCTCAACCACATGAGTATTTTCTTTTTCTTCTGATTTTTCCTTTTTTTTTTTTTTTTTTTTTTTTTTGCCGTTATCGGGAGAAAGAGGATTGTTGGATTTTAGATTTTCTTTGTCTTGTGGAACAGTATTCAATTCATTTGCAAGTTTTTTGTTGGATCTGATTGAGTAATTTTGGGAATCCCAGAGCTCTGTGCTATTGCAGATGTCTGTAAGATTTTCTGACCATCAAGTCTTCCGTTTGTGTTTCTGTGTCCCTGCTGTTTGCTGTTAACATCATCATCTTGTTTCACAAGCCCTCTTTTTGACATGTAGAAGGTATCTCATGGGGTTGACTTTCCGCATCAATGGTCTTTGATTTTGACTTTGTTTTGGTGTTAGAGCAGAGAATCTGTAGTTTTGAGGAGTTTTCGTTGGTAAGATTTGGGCCTTTCAGGTGTTTGTCTACTCTTGACGATCAAGTCTTCTGTTGTGTTTCTGCATCTCTGTTGTTTGCTGGCGATCTTCTTGTTGAGAAGTCATTTACGGTTCTTCTCTGTTTGGTAATTTTGTCCAGTTTGTCTATCATCTGCTTTAGTTCAGTTTTTTTCATGTGACCGAATGTCTCCTATTTGGGAAGCCAAGCTGCATACTGCAGATTCTAAATTTTTTTAGGTTTGACGTCATAATGGTGTTTTGATACGTCAGAAGTTGTTCTATGGAGTTAACGTCACAGTTGTTTTCTTCTGGTTCTATAATCTTTTGTTTGGGTATCGTTTCTTCTCGTCCTTTTGTCTCTGTCGTTTCTCTGTTCTGTGCGACTTTGGTTTCATTGTCACTGTCAAAGCCTGTGTCTGTGACTGGCTCATGAATGCCTGCTGCTTTCAGAGCCGCCGTGGCCTGCTCACGAGTGTCATATGCCTTGTGGGCAGCCTGGGCGAAGCCAGTAACTGATTTGCTGGCATCGTTCCACGAACTTAAAATTCCAACTTTACGGCCTTTACTTACTGCGTAAAATTTGTCGCCTTTTTTCTTTGAAGTATTTGATGCCATCTGATGATCGTAAAACTTATTTAAACCCACTAGAACCTTTGATAAACTAGCACAGTTGAGATCGGCGTCCTGCCATTGCGTTGCTAACCGTGTGTGTGTGTGTGTGTGTGTGTGTTGGAAATGACTCTCTTCGCTGGCAAAAAAATCCTCCCATACCCCCTCCCCGGTTTTGTCACCTTCCGTGGTTTCCACGGAAACGACATATCAGAGAGGCAAGAGTCATCTTAGGTAAACAAGGAAGTTTTTCATGTTCGTTCGCCTGAACGAATTGTGTATTATCGAAAATAGCCAGCATGTCTTTGTGTGGTCTGTTGATGCATTCGAATAGGCGAGAACGTTTACTCCGAATCTCAAACGTATAAT
This sequence comes from Conus canariensis, assembly GCA_033310375.1. NCBI lineage: Eukaryota > Metazoa > Mollusca > Gastropoda > Neogastropoda > Conidae > Conus > Conus canariensis. Next base: position 19,532,840 of record CM065733.1, on the reverse strand, counting down.
GGTTCGGTTTTATATATGTTTTCGTTAAAAATAATTTTTCAATAGTCTGTGTATTTGGTATTGCCGTAAAATCTTCACATTTTTTAATAAGTCCAAACATACTGCATACAAGTGTGTGTGTGTGTGTGTGTGTGTGTGTGTGTGGTTCGGGCTTATGTCTCCGATATTTCTGAACGAAGAGTCCAATAACTCACAAATTCAAAAGAAAACATTTGAGATTTTGGCAACGGTGTGTGTTCTTTCTGATTTGACCCTTTCAATATCATCAAGTCTTGATAGACCCTACATTTCACAGAGAGAGAGAGAGAGAGAGAGAGAGAGAGAGAGAGAGAGAGAATTCCTCTGAGGAGTGTGGTCGACGTAAGGGAGCTGGGGGAAGGGTAGGGTGGAGGTTGAAAATATTAAAGAAACGGGTCGGGGGAGTATGGGGGAGGGGGCAGGGGAGGGGGAGAAAGGAGAAGAAGCGGAGAAAGGAAACGTAGGGTGTGTGTGTGTGTGTGGTGCGTGTGTATTTGTATACGTATGTAAGTGTTTTTGCGTGTACGTGCCGTGCGTGGGTGTGTGTGTGTGTGTGTGTGTGTGTGTGTGTGTGTGTGTGTGTTCACGTGCCTGTGCGTGTATTGGCGGAACAGCAGAAAGAGATGGTAATAACTGAACAATCTTCTTCGTGTCATTCGTATGCATATTCTATCATTCACGTTGTTCAATAACGGATTTTGTCTTGTTTGTGTGCAACATATACGCCATATAAATAAATCCAAATGTTGTATAATCGGCATACGCTGTACCTGCAAAGGCCGTGATGGAAGAAAATTGACGAGGAAACAAATCATACTGCAAGGCGACTGACAGGTAAGCATTCCAACAGGTAGATATGTAGGCAGAATACAGTCAAACATACTGAGAGAGAGACCGCCAGGCATACAGGCCGACAGAAAGATGCAGGACACTTCATAAAGCACGGACGATGCACAGAGGCATAGACAGGCTGAGATGGAGAGAGCGGTAGACATAGACAGGCTGAGAGAGAGAGAGCAGTAGACACACTGAGTGACATGAGACTTGTATAGAAGAAGAAAAGGAAGGTAGGAACTGTGGAGGGGGGGGGGGGGGGGGGGGAATTGGCCGTCATGAAATGTCACTCCCACACATCCAGTGGTCTTCCTCCCAGAGTGAGAGGGAGGAAGGGTGGGGAGGGGGCGAGGTTGAGGAACGCTAAAGGGCTACCCACATGTAGGTATCCCCCCCCCCCCCCCCTCCTTACTCTTTCTCTCTCTCTCATTGTCTTTTTCTGCTCTCGTGCGCGCCTGCTTGCGCATGACTGCGTGTGTGTGTGTTGTGTGTGTGTGTGTGATTGAGTGTGTGTGTGTGTGTGTGTGTGTGTGTGTGTGTGTGTGTGTGTGTGCGGTTGTATGTGTGATTGTGTGTTTTTGAATGTATGAGGAGGAGAGAGAGAACGAGAGAGTTGGGGAAGAGAAAGAGAGTCGGCGAGTGAGCGAGCGCACGCGCGCGCGCAGGCGCGCGCGAGCGTGTGTGTGTGTGCGTGTGTGTGTGTTGTGTGCGTGATTGAGTGTGTGTGTGTGTGTGTGGTTGTATGTGTGATTGTGTGTTTTTGAATGTATGAGGAGGAGAGAGAGAAAGAGAGAGTTGGGGAAGAGAAAGAGAGTCGGCGAGTGAGCGACCGCGCGCGCGCACGCGCGCGCGTGTGTGTTTGTGTGTGTGTCTGTGTGCCTGTGTGTGTGATTGAGTGTGTGTGTGTGTGTGTGTGTGTGTGTGTGTGTGTGTGTGTGAGCGAGCGAGCGGTTTTCTCCACCACATTTATGATTCCATTCGAAATGTTTAAGAGAAAACGAGTCATCACAAAATAAATTGCTTTCGTAGCTGGAAAACATGCCACCCCCTAAGTACGAAGATAGATCCACCTACTCAGGCTGTCTAGGACAAAATATCTGATAACACGTCACACACTCTCCTTCCTCTTCCTCCACTCTCCCTCTCTCATCCTTCCAAACAAAAACGTCACTGTGCACGTGACACCAAACCGCCCTTTTCTAACCGTTTGTTGAGAGACGCGAACAGCAGTTGCTTCAGTGCCACAGAACCGAGTGAGCAATCCGATTTTGTTCAGATCTAGCGGAAATCCAACGTTAATATTGTTTTTGATGCTTCTTAGAACGTATCACCGTGGTGTTGGTGTTGGTGGGATGTACCGTAGGTCCCGTACCTTCATTCGCCCGAGTTAGTTCCCTTGTCTGCCACATCAGTTTGGATGGCCGTGGAGGTTTAACCTGCATTTAACCTTGGGCGAGCAGCAACCTCCCTTTCAAAAACATGGAAGTAAAAAAAAAGAATATTTAAAGAAAAAAAGCTTAGACTATACCTACTTGGTGTCTGGTCAACCCGAGCAGTTTGGTTGGCACATCATTTCGTAACCAAGTTGTTCGATTTGTCCCGACACGAATTAGGTATAGTCTAAAGTAGTTGAGGTGCAGTTACCAATTCGGTTGGGGTATCACTGCGCAGAGGAGGGGGGAGGGGCTCATAATTGATCGGTTTAGAGCGTTTGGCTGCGGAGCTGACAGTCATGAGTTCGAACCGACCTGTGGGGGTGGAGTTTTCCCTGCCAGAAAACGCTCTCTGTGTAGCCTGTCATGAATGACAACCTGATTCATTTCAGGGTAAGTTAAGGCGGCGGAAAGACAGGGATAAGCCCCGTCTTTCAAACTGCTGCGCCCTAGATACTAGTTAACTACCTTGAAAGCCATTGGGCTGTAAGGTTTGAACTTTTTTATTATTATATTTATTGATGATCATATAGGAAGCATAATACGCTTTATGGAAACAAAAACACATGTAGACTAGAAAGAAAGCGACTGGTGTATGTACACAGGGCAAGATCACGTTTGTTTTTCACGGCTTTCCTACGCAAAAAAAAAAGAAGAAGAATCTTCAATGTGAAACACGCCGGTGAACTGAAAAGATTGATTTTGGCGTGAACGCCCAATGACTGAAAGATACTGAACTAAATGTTCTAGTAGAAGGTCAGAAAGCCGTTTCCAGATCCGTTCGATAGCTATGATGAATCCTGTGCTGCGCTTGTTGATGGCCCTCAGTTTGGCCAGGGCTTCTTATTATCTGCAGTCGTTCGCAAAAACTCATCTAATGGTAAGTAACGCCGGCAATGTCTTGTGTTTACTGCAGATGATACGCATGCTTCTCTCTCTCTCTCTCTCTCTCTCTCTCTCTCTCTCTCTCTCTCTCTCTTCTCTCTCTGTCAGATTGTTTTTCATGTTGACACGTAGAAATGCACACATCAAGCAAAAACACGAAGTTGTCATTGCCTTCCCCAGATCCCTTCCAAACCTCCATCCCTCTCCCCCTGTCACCCCCACTCCCTCCAGACACAGACATTGGCCGACTGAAATCAGTTAACCGTCAGACTGATGTTAGATTGAAATCGCGCGCGCGCGCGTACACTTACCATACACACACACACACACACACACACACACACACACACACACACACACACACACACACACAGAAGAGAGAGAGAAAAGAGAAGATGCTAAATTAGTTACATTTGTTTCTTTTCATACGTTGGATTTTAATGTTTTCTGAAGGATAAGCCAAACTTCGTTTTTCATTCCATACCGAACGATAAGACAAACTCTGAATACAGGTGGACACAAAATAAAAACGTGAAATGAGATTACAAAAACAACCAGTTCACATTTTCCCTAGTGTTTTAAAAAGCAAACATTTTGGGAAAATCTTTGACATCGAACGTTTTTCTCTCAATTGTTTTCGAAATAGCATAGAGTGAGCCATAATCCTTTTGATTGTCATGAGAATAGAATTTCTTTTGTGTTTGATAAGATTGCTTGTTTCCTACTGAGAATAATAGTCCGTGTCTCTTCGGTGTCATAAATGTGACTCTTCCCGTTAATTTCCTTTTCTTCACCAACAGTGGATTTTCAAACGTTATTTTGTCTCCATTTAACAACAGTCGTGCATCGTGTGCAAGATCATAGCTATGGATTTGATGATTGTGTCGTCCGAGAAGCATGCCACAGTTAATTGCAGTCGTATCAGCTACCAATCGCACTGAAGTTTACACAAACTGGCAAGTCACGAATTCCGACACGGACGTGTACGCTGGCGTGCACACGCCACACACACACACACACACACACACACACACACACACACACACACACACACACACAATTTTGAATCTCTCTCTCTCTCTCTCTCTCTCTCTCTCTCTCTCTCTCTCTCTCTTCATTTAAAAAGGTGTAAGTTCTCAAGTTAACCTTAATGTGGCACTTATCAAGGCACAAGCGTCCAAAAGCAGTTACAGGTACTGAACACTTCACACGCCATACAATTTTCACCATTTACAGAGCATAATTGATGATAAAAATTTAAGAAGATGCAAGCTGAAAACGACCCATAGAAGATAAAATTGATCTCTATAAGTAGGCCACTGGGCCAAATCGCAATATTATGACATCCACAGTAAAAGCAACGTTAACACTGGTTTTAACAGCCTTTTTTCCCTTTGATCTATTGCAACTCGTGGTTGATTATTGCATCAGTGTGTTCTCATGTTACTAGACTGCATATATAAGAAGCACTTCCGCTGCGGTTGCTGCTGTTTGTACTGGTGCTGTTATTCATCTTGATGATAATGACGATGATGAATATCATGATCATCATCATTCACATCATCATTGAAGTTCTTACATTCAACTAATGTGGGCCAGTCGATTATGTAGTTGTCAACTAATTACAGGAATGTTGATGCAAACTGCTAAAAACGTGTATCATATTGACTGCCGTCCTACCCCCTATTCTAGGCGCTTTTCCCACAACATGGCGTGATGGATGAAAACCAGCATATGTAAAACGTACGGCTGTTTCTTTCTTTCTTCCTTTCTTTCCCTGTACAGAAACCGAACTTGTAGGAATAACGATAACCTGTTGTACGAGGTGCCTGAATTGCTGACGCTGTACTCTCTGCAACGCTTAGGGTTTATCATCAAGAGAAAACGTAAAAGTCATAGACCTATCAGATAACATTCGCGAGCTTATGCGAAACCCAAGACAATATTAAGCCGCTCTTTTTATCCGTCTAATCCTCTCCAGTCGCTACTGGCAGGAGAGAAGGGAGCTGGGTGCAGGGAGTGGGGGAGGGTGAGAGAGAATAGAAGGGTGTGGGGAAGAGGGGGTTAGAGAAGGAGGGTCGACAGGAGGAGACGGAGCGGGAAGGACAGGGGGGGTGGGGGGTAGGGGGGGGGGGGGGAGGCAGGACGCGACAAACCAGCATTTCTTTTCTTCCAGTCTTCCAGTGTAGGCTCCTTTTATTTTCCCAGACGTTTTGCAACATGTACACAATGCACAGTCCATAGTTTGACACCACCTGTGATGCTAAAGATGTTTGTTGTTATCGATAATGTTCGAACACAGGGCATTCTGTCACATTGTCCATCCTTAATTCAAAGTGCACTTAAAGATAAACTGCTGAGCAAACAGAATAGGTCTATAACACCATCTATCTTTAGACGAAAGTACACACTAATATAATAAACGTTTCACTGAAAATCATGTTACAAGGCAATGGACATTTTTCATTCAATAGGTTTTCAAAGTCTGACCAGAATTTGCTAACGGATGCACATCTCCATAGAAAATGTTCAAGACAATTTCTTTCTTCCCTGTAGAAACTGCAGCAGTCACTACATTCCAGTTTCTTTTAGAACTGTGTTTGTTGCAATAATTCTATTGATAATTCAGATCTGCAGCCATTTGAGTTCGATATCCGTATTCTTTTTCTTCATGTCTTTTCTTACGTATTTTGAGAAAAACGGTTTTCCAAGCTAGTCTGCAATCAAGTGTCTCATTTCAAGTAGCAGTCTGGGTCTGTATCATTAATAATAGGAATTTTAAAAAAAAATCTTATTTGCTTGTGTCATACGTGTTCCACCAACTAGTATTTCGTTGTTTACAAAATGGCTCAACAACTAATTCGAAAAAAAAGGTTCTAGTTTGTCAGAAAAAATAGTTTGTATGCTGCTAAAACTTTTTATTCAAATGATATTATTGCTTTTCTTCATGTTTCCGGCACACAGCCCATACTATTTCACAGATATGTCTGGGTGCATACACTTTATCATTTGTTGGTTGCATGGTCGAGGTTTCTGATCCAGATAAGTTTTTAAAGCCGAGATGTAGTGTTTTAAGTCTGGTATACCAAGCCCTCTCTCTTTTACACCTTTAACTGATGTCTTTTTGTTAATTCCGTCCTGCTTGTTATTCCAAACAAATCGATAACACAAGAGCTAACGTGGATCAATAAAATGATCTCGAGGATTAAGAAACAGCGTCCACAGATACACCAGTTCAGAGAGAAATAACGGTTTCAAAACACCAGTTATCCCAGGTGGTGTTATGCTCCTTTAGGACCAGATTTAAATCAAACAATTGTTAAACGTTAGAAAACTTTTGGTATAATTTTTGCTTTCACATTCTTTTTAAGTTTTGTGCAAACCATACACCAAGTATATTAAGGTATTTCGGATTCCACATACAGTTCAGCTGTGGATTATATTAGCCAGACTGCTCATGGGGTTGTTGTTTTTTTTTTGTGTGTGTGTCTTTAAGGGTAAGCCAGTAACTTTTGCAAATCCATAGACAAGATATACCGATTTTCAAAAGAAAGATAATTTCCGTCATTCATCAATTGAATGTCGTCTGCAAATTGAGAATTTCTGTATTCAGTATCATGAACATGGATTCCTTTTAAAATTTTTATCCTCTTTAGCTATTTTAGCCAGTACGTATGTCTGCACAAGGAATAAAGAGAGGTGGTAATAGAGGATCGCCGTGCCTACAGCCACGTTCATTGTGAAGCCATTCTGTACAGTGTCCATTAACTAAAACTGTAGACTTAATATCTTAACAAAAGGTCTAAATCCCATCGACATATGAAGTAACCAAAGCCAGATGCTCTTAAGGACTTGAACGCAATATTTGGAGAGTTAGTTCTTACGTATTTTTTTGTTCCGCATCTAATTCATCCAAGCAGTGTTTACAATGTAGAGCGTTTCAAACATCCTTTGATGACAGCGGAACGTACATCGTTTTGGCGCCAGTACAGAGGAAACCTCATTAAAGTGAATTACGATGCTAGACACGTCTGATCAAGGCATACTACTCATCCAAAGGCCCTTAAAAGCAGAGGAAGTTCAAACAAAGCAGAACAGAAACAGGGACAGAACAGGAGAAATTTCATAACGGCGGATTAAAATTGCAGAACAAAAGAAAAGAGCAAATTTCATCAAGGCAAAACAAATAAACGAATAAACAAAAAAAAGAGCGATAGGTCACAGGAAGTTTCATTGAGGCAATTCGGAAATACAGAACGATATAACAGAAAATTTCATCAAGGCAGACTAAAAACACTAACGAATATCAGAGCAATCTAACAGATTGTAAACTGAAAGAGCAAGGAACAATTCCTTTGATACCAATACACGAAGAGCGACGGAAGAAAGATAGTACAACTGGGAAAACTGCTGAAACAAAACAGGAAATTTCGTCAAGGCAGATCATAGGCCCACAGAGTATCAGAGTTTCGGAAATTTCATAATGAGCACAAAGAATGAGCGCATCACGTTGTGCTCATGAATAGATCATAAGCACGCAGAACATCAGAGCTACAGAAACTTCACCATGACCACAAAGAATAAGCAGATCACATGATATTCGTGAACAGATCACAAGCACATAAGACACAGAAATTTTGTCACGGCAGATTAGAAACACTTAGAGCGACAAAACAGACTTCATTTCATCGAGGTAGACATAGAGAAAAACAGAAGAAAGAAAATGCCATCAAGACACATAAGAAACACAGATCGGCAGACAGACAGATATATTTTTCCCAGGCAGACTGCAAACAAAGAGAGGCCCAAAAGAGAGAGAGAGCTCTATCAAAGCGGATTAAAATACACACAAAACGTCAGAACAGGAATATTCGTCAAACATGGTGTAACTGAGGGCTTAGAAGATATTTGTAGCTAAGCCACCGCCACTCCTCCACCTCCCTCTTTCTGTCCTCCCCCCTTCCTCCTGCCACCCCCCGCCCCCTCTATAATACACCTCCACCCCACCTTACTCTATCCCTGAACCCTCTCCCCCGCTTCCGTTCGGCTGACAATAGTACCGAAACATTATTCCAAACTTGTTAAAAGTTATCTGACGACGTTTGATTACTGTCGATAATTGTAACACACCATTCCAATTTTTAAAGTTTGAATTCAATCCATTGTGTTGATAAAAAATCTCTCTCTCTCTCTCTCTCTCTCTCTCTCTCTCTCTCTCCTGTTTGTCTGTCTGTCACCCCCCCCCCCCTCTCTCTCTCTCTCTCTCTCTGGATCGTTGGCCTCTGCGACATATTCAGCAAAAGACGATCATTTTTAGATGATGATACAGCTATGAGATCATACATTGCCCTAATAGGAAAACACATTACCTTTGTCTCTGCCAAATAAATTATATTTTGTAACAGTGAAAAGGAAACGAACCTGGTCTTCAACAGTTTGAGGAAGAAGTTGCTTTTTTTCCTACAGTAAACACTTTTCTCATTTCCATGTGGTATTTAAGTGTAAAATCTTGATCGAAAGTTTCGATGCCACTTGTTCGACAACATTACAATTTGCATTATCACCATGAACATATCTAACAAAGAGAAATACTAACTCGAAGCAGTCTATCTTACTATTTGTGTGTGTGTGTGTGTGTGTGTGTGTGTGTGTGTGTGTGTGTGTGTGTGTGTATTTGTGTGTGCGTGCGAGCGCGTGCGTGCTCGGCAGTGCATTTGTAAGATGTCATTTTAGCTACTGTATCATTACCTTTTTTTCTGCCTTCGTAGTCTTCACCACATGTTTTAATTCGGTTGTTTTTTTTTTTAAACCGTTTTAGACAAATCGAGTAATGGGGGTATTTCGAGCGCTCTTGCTCGTGTGAGCTCAGAGCATTACATGCTCGTATGAGCTGAGAGCATTAAAAACAAACAAATAAAACATTTGACTGTTGTACAGAACTAAAATGCACGCACATTACAAAGGTAAGCACCCACCACTCCTTTCGTTCTTACCCTCTTCTGTTCCTTTTCCTCGCACGCGCGCGCATACACACACACGCGCGCGCGCGCGCGCCGCGCGCCAACAGTGTACAGTCATGTTCAAAGCAAGAAAAATTAATAATTATTGCCACGGAAAAGATAACTTGCATGCATAAACTAGAATGATGAAAGAGACGTGCACAATACAAACGTGATGAGTCAGAGAAACTGACAGAGTAAGTTGCTGGCGGCGGATATTTTCAGGGGGCGGGTGAAGTCTACGGCGAGCCTTGGTATACCCCTGTCTGTCTTGTTTAGCGTTACAGGATCGGCTGACATAAAAAAGATCGTGTTGCAAAGCCGGTGTAACGAAAAGTTTTAACTCCCCGAATGGTTTAACTCCCAGGGAGTTAAACTGTTCATATGTAAATTTTAACTCCCTGGGAGTTAAACTAGAATGACTCCCACCCTGTGCCAAAATAACTCCACTCAGTAAAACTTCAAAATGTTCTAAAATCTTTTTTGTACAAGTCTCAACAAATTCTTGAAACATTAAGGGGGGAGTCATTTTGTACATATATCAGACTTAACTCCCACCCTGTAACAGAATGACCCCCCTGGGAGTTAGTACAGATTAACTCCCGGGAGTTAATCCAGGCGTGTAAAAGTTTAACTCCCTGCCCACTAAGGGGAGTCAGTTTTTCACAGTTTAGAATAACTCCCCTGGGAGTTAATGTGTACACGTGTTTTCTGACTCCCAGGGAGTTACTTTGTAACAGAGGGGGAGTTAATCTGATCACGACTAAGATGACTCCCCACCCACCTATTCCCAGGTGTCTTTCGGTAAGAGAATGGAGAAGGGGATTTAATGTTCATGATCATCACCATCATAGGGAAAGGAAATGTCCGTGTACATATTCATGTGCTCATCTATGCATGTCCTTGATATTTTACTATGCCTTTTTGTATATAATCTGTATGTAAAGTCTGTATATACATGAATTAATGGCTTGATGCCTTTGGTAGAAATACTGTACCTTCAGTCTTTGGCGTTCTCTCTCTCTCTCTCTCTCTCTCTCTCTCTCTCTCTCTCTCTCTCTCTCTCTCTCTCTCTCTCTCATGGAATCAATGCGACTATCAAACAGTCACCCATAAGTGTAGGCCATTACACTCAAATGGTGTAGAAATGGAAAATTTGCAATTTTTCATTGTGTCATGCTGCCAAATTAGGGAGTGACGGGGGGGGGGGGGGGGGGGGGGGGGGGGGGGAGAGGGTAAGGAAGGTGGGGAGAGAATGACGAGTAGTCGCGACGTGACGTAAAATTGTTTGTATTGACTCGCTACATCTGGGAGAAAAGGAAGGAGAAAAAGGGTTGGCATAGATTAGAAATTTGTGTGTGAGACACATGGGATAGAGGAAAAAAAAAAAAAAAAAAAAGGGGGGGGGGGGGGGGGGGGGGCTGTTTTTGTACAATTTGTACAAGAGGGTGGCTGCTTGGGACCGATCTGATGAAGTTGTCAAGTGACTCGTCACAGGTGTAGGGGTGAGCGTGTGCCAAGCTAAAAATGAAAGTCAGCCAGCCAATCAGAAAAACACACATTTTTCAATAAAACTCAGGACACGTGACTAATTCACAGAAACCCAATAATATTGAAGCAAACAATTCTACCTGACAAGTCTTGATCTGGCAAGTTAGTGTAAGAAAACACACACACACACACACACACACACACACACACGCACACACACACACACACACACACACACATTTCGAAAATATATATATAAGATGCATGAGTGGTGGCGAGGTGCGGGGAGTGGGTGGTGGGTGGGAGTGATTCTGGTGGTATGTCAGAATAACTCCCCTGGAGTCAAACTGAAACACAGAGGGAGTTAGTTTTTTATATTCTAGTTTAACTCCCAGGGAGTTAAAATTTACAAATGAACAGTTTAACTCCCTGGGAGTTAAACCATTCGGGAAGTTAAAACTTTTCGTTACACCGGATCTGCACAGCGTTTTTCTGTTCTGACGAAATTGTCTGGAAATTGAAACCGCAAGGCATTTGATACCCAAGACAGGATTGTCTCAAGACTCAAGGCTGTGCAGGAAAATGAAAACTGGTCTCTTGGGCGCTCAGGTGACTGGGTTGTCAGAGTTTCTTTCTTTCTTTTCTTCCCCCCCCCCCCCCCCCCCCCCCCCCCCCCCCCCCCCCCCATCTTTTTCTTCTCTACCCTCTTCTCCCCCTTTCACTCCTTCCTCCTTGTGGCCCAATTTTTTTCTGTTTTATTTCCTTTCCCTTCTTCAATCTCTCCTTTCCCGCCCTCTCGTCTTTCCTTTTCCTCGCTTCCTCCTCTCCTTCTTCTGTCTTCCCTTCCTTTCCCTTCTTCCTCGCCTCCTCTCCTTCTTTCATTCTATTCCTTTTCATCTCTTCCTTTGTTCCTTGTCTTTCTTTCCTGCATCCCCGTTCTGTTCCAACTTTTTCTTTCTTTCTTCTTTTTCCTTTTCTCTTCTTTTCCACGTCTTGCTTCGTAAATTGTCCTTGCTTTCTTCCTCGTTGTCCCTCCCGCTTACCTTGTGCTTCTCACCGTAGTTTCCACTCTCACTTTCCCTTCTCTTCTGTTTGACTTTCATTCCATTTCTCTCTCTCTCTCTCTCTCTCTCTCTCTCTCTCTCTCTCTCTCTCTCTCTCTCGTCCTCAGTCCGCCATCTTTCCCTCTTTTTTTCAACTTTATGTCCCCCTTTGTCTGTCTGTCCGTCTACCAATCTGTGTGTGTGTGTGTGTGTGTGTGTGTGTGTGTGTGTGGTGTGCGTGCGCGCGCGCGCGCGCGGTGTGTGTGTCTGCCTGCCTGTCTGTCTGTCTGTAAGTGTGTGTACATATAAACTTTTATTTGATTTCTCTGCACCACGAGAAAGGACATCGGCTAGTTTATGATAAAATCGAATTTAAAACTGAGGTAAAATATCAAAGGCAAGGTACGAAACAAGACTATGAGCAAGAAGAAGATGAGGAAGAAGAAAAAGAAGAGGAGGAGGAGAAAATAGAAAAAGAAGAAGGCGAAGAAGAACAATAACAACAACATTATGATCATGATCACGATGATGATGATGACGATGCAGAAGAAGAAGAGGAAGAAGAACACGATGATGATATGATGGTTAATAATGAGGAGACGCTGAAAAAAAAAAAAAAACACGATAACTTTCAGAGCAAATCATCTATAATCTAACTGAAGCACAAATAATATCTTTCATTCCATCGAGTATTCGACGTGTAAAGCCGCCTTCTGCAAGAACTTTAAGCGTCATGTTTAACTGCGCAACAACCGTGGCTGCACAATAAGTCTGTCTCATAATCGCTTTTCTGGAGAGACCGATAACGAATGTATCCATGACAAACTGTGTGTTTACGGTCGTAAGTTTTGCCCACACGCAAAACTTATTTTGGTTTCCCTCGCATCTCTCTCTCTCTCTCTCTCTCTCTCTCTCTCTCTCTCTCTCTCTCTCTCCTCTCTTCTCTCTCTGTGTGTGCGCGCGCGCGCATGTGTGTATTTGAGAGAGACAGAGACAGATTATGTGTGTAGGTGTGCGTGGAAGCGCTTGTCGAATGAGGGAGGGGGGGGGGGGGGGGGGGCGGGTTGGGAGAAAGAGGGAGTTTCCTGTTTTATTTAGACACTACCTATGCCGTTTCGAGGAAAGATGCATTTAATTTGAAGAATATCATAAACCAGAGTTCAAATAACCTCAAATACACGTACATCGTGTTACCCCTCTCCCCCCACCTCTCTTCTCAGGCTTCCACCCCCGCTTATCCCCCCCCACCCCCCACTTCCTCAGCCACCTGCCATTTTCCCTATAGCATTCCCCAGACACCTCATATAATTTTCTTTCAGAATCACCTAATAATCATTTTTTTTTTTTTTTTTTTTTGGTCTTAAAAGGAAAACCTGTCTGGACATCGAATCATGTTAGTGTTGACTGCATCCTTCAGTGAATTATGAGAGACACAGTGTGAGAGGCTGGGGAAACAAACAAACAAACAACAGATGCAGGGCAGCTACAAGGTAGGAGCAATCACGCTTCCATGTTACAGACGTAGGGAGAACCATATACACATAATGACCAGTGATCTCTGTCTGTGAAAATAAAAGCACTCATATAGCTACTGAAGACGCTTTCCCAGAAAGTGGTACAAAGAAGGAGAGAGAAAGAGACAAAGACAGAGAATAAGAGAGATGGAAACAAAGAGCAGAGCAGGTGAGACAGACAGACAGAAGAGAGAAAGAGAGAGAGAGAGAGAGAGAGAGAGAGAGAGAGAGAGAGGACTTTGAAATGATAGCAGTAGTACAGGATGTCCGGTATGAAATTATTTACATTTGAGCACTGATGATGGCACCTGTCTGTCTCGAGAGACAAAGATGTTGCGCCGTGGATCAGTCAGTTGGGGAGCTGCAGCGCCTGCTGTAGCTGAAGAACCCGATCATCGAGCGGCAGACTCTGTTGCTGTTGCTGCAGGTGAAGTCTCGGTCACGAATGTCTGTGGGTGCCGACGCAAATCTTTGCCGTCTGCGGCGAGTCCGTTCTTCCCACTGGACCTCTCTCCTCTGCTCTGCTCGCTCGATGCCAGCCTTGATGCTTGACCGCCAGCTGACCCGGTCTGAAGCTGCTGTCTCCACGTCTGCTGGGTCGAGGCTGCCTGCCCTCAGGTCACACCTGCATACATCTTTGTAGCCTAGGGCGGGCCATCCTGTGGGTCTGGAGCCTGTAGCCAGCTCACCGTACAGCATGTCCTTTGGGATGCGACCGTCGTCCATGCGGCGGACGTGGCCAAGCCAGCGCAGGCGTCTCTGCGTCAGCAAGGCAAACATGCCAGGCATCCCTGCCTGGGTCAGGACGTCCTTGTTAGTGATATGGTGCCAAGTGATACCCTGAGTCTTCTGAGGCAGCGCAGGTGCAAGGAGTTCAGTCTGCATTCTTGTCGAGAGTACAGGTCCATGCTTCGCTTCCGTACAGAAGAGTGCTCAGCACGCAGATTTGATTCACTGTCATCTTGGTGTTTGACGTTAGCATGGTGTTCTCCCAGACTCTCTTCGCCTGACGGGCCATCGCTGTTGCTGCCTTGCCGATCCGCACGTTCAGCTCGGCGTCCACAGAGAGGTTGCTGGAGATGGTGGAGCCCAGGTGAGTGAACTCGACCATGCTGATGTCTTGGCTCATGGTGTTTGTTTTCTTCATGCTGATGGTGAGGCAAAACTGTGTGCAGGCATCAGCGAAACAGGTGATGAACCATTGTAGCGCTTCTTCAGTGTGGGCAGTGAGGACGGCGTCTATGTGAAGAGATCTCCCTGATGAGGACTTTCCACACCTTCATCCTTGCTCGGAGGCGTCACTCCTCGTGAGGAGGAGGATGCCGTCTTCAGAGTTGGAAGACGTAGCGCAGCAGCAGGGAGAAGAAGACGCCGAAGAGTGTCGGAGTGAGGACGCACCCTTGTTTGACACTGCTCTTGATTGGGAAGGGGTCCGAAGATGAACCGTCGTACCGGACAGTGCCATTCATGTTGTCATGGAAGGACGTGATCATCTTCAGGAGCTTTGGGGGGGGGGGGGGGGGGGGTTGGCATCCAATCCAATGTAGTATGGTGAAGAGGCCTGACCTACTGACCTAGTCGAACGCATTGGTCAGGTCGATGAAGGCGATGAACAAGGGTCGTCTCTGCTCACGGCACTTCTCTTGTAGCTGCCTCAGAGAGAATATGTCGATCGTCGACCTCGCAGCTCTGAAGCCGCACGGTGCCTCTGGGTACACTTGTTCGGCGAGTAACTTCCGCCTGTCGAGGACGACGCGGGCGAAGGCTTTGCCAACATCGCTGAGGAGGGATATTCCGCGATAGCTGTTGCAGTCGCTGCAGTCCCCTTTGGTCTTTGCATCGCGCATGTCCTGGGGAACGGCCCCTTCCTCCCAACACTGCAGCAGAAGCTCATGGAGGTGACTAAGGAGAGAACTCTCCTTGCCGGCTTTGATGACTTCTGGTGGAATGCCGTCGCTGCCCGGAGCTTTACCACAGGCTAAGCGTGTCGATGGCCTTGCTGAGTTCCTCAGTGGTGGGTGGGGAGTCGAGCACATAGCATTTTGAGCACTGGACAATATAGAACAGGATGTATAGTATGAAATCACCTGTGCCTAAGCACTGACAACATAGTAAAGGGTGTACAGTATAGAATAACATACTTTTGAGTACCTTTGAGCACTGACAATATAGCACAGTTTGTGGAGAATGAAATGACACGTTTGACCATGACAATACAGTATAGGGTGTATAACAGAAAATGTCATACCTTTGAGAGAAGGCGGGAGGGAAGCCGGAGGTACATGGAAGCACACAGTGTAAAAAGCAAGCAGTTTCAACACTTTGTCAGTAAGTCAAATATATGACTGAGGCAAGTAATACGAAACAGGTGTGAGGACGAGGTGGAGAGGGAAAGCGATGGGGAGAAGGTAAGTGGGAAAGAAAACGGTAGAAAAAGGGCGGAATGACGTGGAAGGGGGAGGGGGGGGGGGGGGGGGCGGGGGCCGGGAGGTGATGGGGAACACACACACGCGCGCACATAGATAGATGGATAGATGATCGATAGATAGATAAATAAACAGACATATAGGTAGATACTCTCCTTTTTTACATTCATATTCCTTACGTAATCAGCGTTTGAATGAATACGGCTTGAACTCTAACTCCAAAGCACATCTGCTATACATGAAGGGTTGAATATGTTTACTTTCACGTGTACATCTTCCCCAACTTTGTCTTCTTCAAAAATTCTTTACTAAGTCTTTGCAATCAATAGAGTTTGTTTGTTTGTTTGTTTGTTTTTTTGTTAACGAGCACATTTCTCTTCGATACATTTCTTGGTATGCAGTATATCAATGCACGTTTTCATTTGCAAATCTAAAGATCCAAGGGAAGGAGGTTACCCGCTACTTCCGCTGACCACGCTCTGACCCGCTACTTGCTCTGACCACCCCTCTCCCCCTTCTTCATCCCCCATCGCCCTGCATACCTTCTGTCAGAATTCAGTTATTTTGCAACGGTTTTGTTGTTTGTTTTCCGTTGCCCTGTTTTCCACTTGTACCGTTCTCCCACAATCTTTGGTACCCACTGGGATGTGGCGGGTTTTGTTTGTTTCTCAACACGGTCGGACGTGCTGCATTCTGGCACAGACATGGGTGCGTTCGAAAGCGCAAATATCTCTGATTTTGCAAATTGAGTGTATGTCCAAGTGAACGAGTATAAAATGACCTAAAATAGCGAATTTGCATTTTCAATAATTCTGCTTTTTGCAGGACTCCCCGTGTGTCTTTGTGTCCATTCTAAACCCTGCTGTATACATGGGTCAATGTGAACAGTGCGTTGTGTACGCCATGGTCAATGTGAACAGTGCGTTGTGTACGCCATGGTCAAGGTGGACAGTGCGTTGTGTACGCCATGGTCAAGGTGAACAGTGCGTTGTGTACACCGTCAGAGGACAATTCCTTTCGTACCGGACCCTCTTGCTGTACAGACGCTTCTTTCCGTCCGATTTTGTGGACAGTTTTGTCACAGGTAACACACAGAACTCACTCACATGACCAGGGAATATACAGTACTATTAGAATTCTGTCTGTCAGATTTAGTAACGGTTTGACGGAATGCACAGGAGGCGACCGCTAAAGGAAATCTTTCCACGTTATCTTATAAGATGTAAAGTAAGGTGATTCACGTGAAACATGTATGTGGTATTTCACACACACACACACACACACACACACACACACACACACACACACACAATCACACACACACACAACACACACACACACACACACACACACACACACACACACACACATATATATATATATATATATATATATATATATATATACGCATACGCGCGCGCATACGCACTCAGGTACACACAAAGTTCGACTTCTTTCACATTTGAAATTCACATTTTACAACAGTTATCATTTGTGCTTTTAAGTATTTCCACTCAGATTTTTTCCCTGAGCTATTCGGTTTTTTTTTTTTTTTTTTTTTTTTTTTTTTTTTTTAAAGCGGCTCCGTGTAACATTACGCGTCGTAACACGTCTGCCTAACTTTCCTGACCCTCAGCACATTTCCCCATGCCGTTCCAGGATGGCGGCTCTCCGGACATACCAGACTGTGCGGCAGTGGACCAGCCGTGCGGCGTGCGTTTCACCACCACAGAGCGCAATGGGTCTGGAAACCTTGTGGCCCAGTCCCGGGACTTCGTCCTCTGCCGCTGTGCCAGCAACACGGAATGTCCGTTTGACACCTCACCCCAGGGTCAGCTCATCCACATTCACCACGGCCGGTACAGTAAGTTGGGCGGAACTGAGAGGTGAAGGCTGAACGACAAGATGAAGAAGAGAAGCCCAGGGAGAAATGTGTGTGTGTGTGTGTGTGTGTGTGTGTGTGTGTGTGTGTGTGTGTGTGTGTGTTCTGCTCGCAACGAACTGTATTTCCTCTGAAAATGCTCCCTCGATTGACATATAATGCTCGGTATGACTTTTTAGAGGCATTTTCTCGGTCTTCACAAATGGAATCTGTCTGTAAATGACACATATGCACAAAACCAACCAAAACATACCCACCCCCCCTCCCTCCCCCCTCTCCCGGACCTTTCAACAACAAAAAGTAATAACCCAGTCAGTTGAGCCTCATTCAGTGATTGGAACCCACCAATCTTGAGTAAACTCTGATATTGCTGCTTAACAAACCGAGATACATGATATATGAAAACGAAAAGGTGATTTCTGACGAATGTGTCAACGACATTTGTCCCCATGTCATAATAATAATTATTATTATGGTATTTGTAATGCGCAAAATCTTGATAAAATCGACTCTAAGCGCACCAGGAGATAGAATCCATAGGTAGACTCTCTTTTGAGTCTTTCACGCGAAGTAACTCAGGTCCGTCACGGGAAGTAACTCTATCAGTTCGTCACGGGAAGTAAGTCGATTAGTTGAGACAAAGTGTGAAACTCATTTATCCCTATCGTGACCGAGTTACTGTTTGAGTTCTGTCATGGAAAGGAACTCTTAAACTTTGGTGATTGGAAGTAATCTTTCCATGGCTGTTGGTGAAGTAAGTCTTTGTTTTGACGGGGAATGTGTTTTTCCCGCTCTCTAATGGGGAGTAACTCTCTGAATTCTGTTACAGGAAACGACTGTTTCAGTTGTCTTGGATATAACTTACGATTCTATCAGCGGAAAGGACTCTTTCAGTTATCTGTTGGGAAATAACTCTCTTAGTTCTCTCGTGGGAAATTACTCAATTTACATGAATATGTATATGATTCAGATCTTTCAGGGGGTGTAACTCTGTCGGTTCTGTCAGGGAAGTAACTTTCAGTTCGGTAATGGGGGAGTAAATCCCTCGGTTCTCTACGGGGGGGGTGGGGGGGGGGGGGGCGCTAACGCTTTTCAGTTCTGTTTTCCCCTTCCCAGAAAAGCAACGATCCAGCGACACGCGACAGACCAGCACCCTGATTTTCTGCGGAGCTATGTGGCCTTCGAGGCGGTGCCGGAGGAAGTCTGGAGTCACGCTGACCACCCACGGTCCCACGAAGACGGCAGAGATCCCCTCAGGGCGTGTGCACGTCCACTGCAGCTGTCCGGACCACCTCCCTCTCATCATGCACAGTCAGACCCGACTCCGGAACCACACCCAACAACGACAATGGCGTTTCGAGTACGTTTGCAACAAGTTCAAGGTCAGTATCACACCGTCATCATCATCATCATCATCATCATCATCATTCTCTCATCGTCGTCGTCGTCGTCGTCGCCATCATCCTTCCCGTCGTCATTGTCATTACCTTGTTAACATCAGCATGCACGGTTTCTAAAGTGTTTGTCGAAAATCATTGTTTTAGTTTTCTTCTTATTCGTCGTTCACTGTCGTAATTATCAAAATCAGTTTTGTCATCGACAAATGAACAATCTACAAACAGAGCCATTGTTTTCGTCTCATGAAATTTGGTAGAAAGGACAAGCAAACGTGATGTTCTTTTTCTTGTTGCTTTTATGAATAAGCAAATTGTCAATAAACTCAAGATAACATCTATCTAAATTTCTACGACAGTATTTAGATATATGATGAATCTCAAAAGCGCATAATCCTTGCTGTCAATACATGAACATAGATAAGTGCAATGTGATGGCTTATAGCAAGTGTTGTAAAATAGAGTCAAATGTACGCTATATATGACATCACCGAAGGGCGCACAATGTTCGTAGAAACAACTTGATAGAGCTGTCTGTTAAATAGAAAGCACGAACCAAATTTAAAAACGAATCACAATCTAAATCCTTTTTTTTTCATCTTAAAACAAAAATCACTCAGGCGAGTGGACCCTCACAAAGGTTGAATCCTGGATCGACCCTTTAATTTGGACACACCACACACACACACACACACACACACACACACTGCAAAGAAAATGCAAATTGCCTATTTGACTCACACTGCAAACATACAAGAAGATGAAAGGCGCGGAGTGAGTGGGGAAGGAGAGAGATACGTACATACGTTTCCAACGACACCAGACGACAAGTACAGAAAGTGTACTGGCCGTCAGCGCTGACAGTAGTAGTCGACGTAGAACGTTCTCATTTTTGCAAGTTTGTCTTGACTGTTTACGTTTTTCAGTGCACAACGGCACTGTCACCCCGCCATCCCCCTTTACCTCCTTCTTTCCACCTCCCCATCTCATCTTCCGCCATTTGCAGCTGCCAGTCGCTTTCAAAGCTCCTCCTTCCTATACGCTGACTGCTCCTTGAATCAGTCCGCTGTTGGCCAAGCGGAGCAGTGTGAAATGGCCTGACCTTTGTTATGGCTCTCTTGTCTGCCAGTTACACAATGACCATATGCGTCTCCCTGAGTAAAGTTTCTTCCAGTGATTATTTTCATCGGCCTGTTTGCTTTTAGTTCTTTTTTTTTTTTTCACCAACAGAACGGCTACGTATTAAAAACGAGCATCGTTAGCGTGACGTAATATTTTAACGTAATATGCATCGCGTTTTATTGTGAAAATGTGGTCTACGGTGAATCCATATTAAGTCATACATTCATCTCTTTTTGCACGTCTGCTTGGAGGAAATGGAATTAAATAGTCTAAATCTGACATGATTTAATTTGATGTTTATCACATACATTCCATACGTCATCTAATCCGTGTTTTATCAGAGTATGGGGCAGCATAGTATCGATTTTGTTGCTGAAAATGTTCATCAGGGATTTATGGCAGATATGGTTCAATGACATCTTTAAGTGTGGCAGGATTCAGAAAGGTTTTAACAATATCTATCCTTCTGCCATGTTTGAGTACGCTCGTGTTTATACTTGCTGAGAAATTACCAACGTTAAATTATCTACATACGTACGCACGCACGCACGCACACACACACACACACACACACACACACACACACACACACACACACACACACACACACTTGCACACACACACACTTGCACACACACACACACACACACACACACACACACACACACACACACACACGAACGCACGCAGCACGCCTACAGACAGCCACACAGTAAAATTACATAGACTCATTTGCCACACCTGTGAGTCAAAAAATGCTTCGTTTGTTGTAACAACTGACTAACCAAGGGTCGATATATATGGTTTGATTTTCATCAGTTCTTTGAATACTTCCGTGAGCAAGTCAGTTATGAGTCAAAGTATCTTGCCACCAGGAGAAATAACCATAGAAACAGAATGAAAGAATAGCTTGCCACTAACTTTTTGCAACAGTGTATGGAAATATCCAATTTTCGGTAATACATCACCAGAATGTTTCAATATCTAAAAACAGATTGTACTTGATACATGCGCATTATACTATTCAATGCATAAACAGTAACTTCACACTGTTCATCTTCAGTGAGGAATTTATGATAATCTACCCGCACAGGTCATCGATCCGCCTTTTGAACTAAACCCACACACAAATTTTGTGGATTCGTCCTTGTGCCCCAGTCCGTCTTTGCAGCAAGTGTCAGCAGTGTGTGCGTGATTTGCTGACAAACAAACAAAGGTACGGGTTTGGAACGTAACTTCTGTGCTGGAGGTTATTTAAAGAATATTTCGCATACACGCAAACTAACTAGCAAGCATTTAAGACAGGGAGACGCAATATCATTGTACAGATTACACTAGATAAGGAAATCAAACGGTACACGATATTGTCATAGTCCGTCGGTACGAGGACATAGTGTTGACCAAACAGCCTGTTTATATACAAAGTTTAAATTACATTACAAGCAACAGAGGCTTACTGAACACCACTTCCAAAATGGTCCAGAGGCGGATTAAGCAAGGAACGCTACATTTGAAGCAAACTTACGAGTCAGCATTTTGCCGGGTATCAGTGCCAGTTTTCATCGTTTCAGTTTTTAAGTAACACCCTTTTTGACACCCACTCCCGGGTCGCTCATTCCGACTTTCACATACACAGCCACACCCGGGTCTTTTGGCACAGACGCTGCATCACAGTCCACAGGGAGCAATTCATATCAGGTCGTGATGTGGCAACCCACCAGAGGAGACATTGCATTGTTGCAGTCACACTTGTTTTGCATTGTCCACGAACCAGACCCAAAACACTGGTTTGGCGTAGCTTGGTGAAAAACAAGGAATTCTCTTCCATCCTATCCCTCTGCCTGCCTGTCTGTCTATTTTTCATTTACATTCAAGGGAAGCAATTCACAACTCGACTTCTTCCTCGGACTTAAGGTAATGGTTTACCAGCTATTGTTGTTCTAATGGTTGTGGCTGCTGGTTCCGTTGTTCTTAGTTGTCGGCGAACAAGTTTTCTTAAATCTGTTTTTCTCATCTCTTACAGCGCACGTGCAAACGGAAACAGGAGAAATGCATGACGACACAGCGGCTACCAGACAGAACGAAGACCATCACTTACTCTTGCAAGTGCGCCTACGGAAGCTGCAAACGAAGGCGCGCCAAGAGCAAGTGTAAAGAAAGCAGGATCCTGAATTATCCGTAACGGACTTCGGCTGGGGCCCACGCTTCTCTTGACTGTGCGAAGACTGGCATGATGGGTGGCTGATCAGAAATGGTGCCTACAGTGGGTTTTTTTTGTGCCATTGCCCTCAATGGCTAATAATTCAATTGTCTATTTATTCAAATTCCAATTGATCTGATTTTTGTGTGTTTTTCCTTTGAAAGAGAAACTTTGTAATAATATACGGTGGGTTTGAAACGTATACAAGTTGTTGCTGAATGTAGGCTTGCTATGTTCATTGAAAAACACAACAGGAACACGATTGAAAACGGCAAGACGACGTGTTGGTACGGGCCGGTGTTCCGTTGGAAAAAGTCAAATGTTTGCCAAAATGCCCAGACATTAGTTTGCCACTGGTTGTTTTCGTCTTAACTGGAATGGAAAAAAAGTGCGTGCGTGCGGTGTGTGTGTGTGTGTGTGTGTGTGTGTGTGTGTGTGCACGGTGTGTGTGTGTGTGTGTGTGCACGCGCGTGTGTGTGTGTGTGTGTGTGTGTGTGTGTGTGTGTGTGTGTGTGTGTGTTCGTAAACAACACGTTTCCAGCCACCTGAATGACCCTCCTACTTCCTCTCTCTCTCTCTCTCTCTCTCTCTCTCTCTCTCTCTCTCTCTCTCTGTGTGCGTGTGTGTGTGTGTGGTGTGTGTGTGTGTGTGTGTGTGGTGTGTGTGATGTTTTCGGGCTTGTATCTTCAGTGTTTCTCAACACAGAGTCTTTAAAAGCATTTTTCATTCACTTGAGATCTTGAGAGTCTCCGCGAAGCCAGCGATAAGGTAACACTTTTCGAGAAATCTTTTCCGTGTGAATAAATCTGCTATGGCTCCGTTTAAACGTAATTTTTGTTGAAAAGATGCTATTTCTTGGCATTAGATTACCTTCAGGATAGCTTCTAAAGCAAAAAGTTGATGGAGTTCACTTGTAATGATCAAAGATTGCTTTAGACAAGCAGATAGCTCTAGGCCTGCAAATTCTAAACAAATTGTGTTCAGTTTAGACTTTCTCTTTTTATCCACCCCGTGCTCGCGTTCGGTAGTGTACATTCTTTCCGTGTCCATCTTCGGTCCGATAAAATGCTTTATGGACAAACGCATGCTGTTTCACTCCGAAGTGCACAGAAGCTACTTCTAGGCCACCGAAGGCAGTTGTAGTTACTTCCCTTACGCTCCTCTTTGTTATGTGAATCAAAGTGACCATGAAAGTCGAAGCAGACGATCTGAGGTCTGAGTCCACGGCTACAGTGTAGGCCCAAAACGCTATGTATTGTCTATTACACTCAAAACTGCACCTGGTTTTTCTCATCAGATCAGCCAGTACCAAAACATATTCATCGCACAGTCCAGCCCTTGACCCATACCACACCTGACTCTGAGGCAGATATGTCCGTTTCTTTTTCCATGCTAGCACGACCCACATGACCCTTCAATATCCTGTTGTCTGCGAGACTCTTCACTCCAAAATCCTAATGCCCTATGAATGGCGTAGAAACACAAGGAGTCCACAAGTCATGCATCATTCTGCTACTTTAGCTGACATATGACCCTAAACTAATTTACTGACCCCAAATTCCAGGATAAAATCATCTTTTTTTACATTGGTTTCTTTTTTTCACAGAGACGGAGCGATTTCCATCTGTTCAAACTTTGTTGTTACCATTTTACCTTGGCTGTAATTCCGAACTCTGACCTGTATTACAGAACTGGGAGACAGTTTGACCTTTACGCCAGCCACCGCGACTCGGGTCAAGAAAAGTTTTGTTCGCATCCTCTTTTTCTTTTTTTTTTTTTAATTTCCAATTATGCATCCCGACTTATTTGTCTTACCTAAGTTTCTTGATTTGTAGACGTAATATACGTATGCATACATACATACATACATGTATGTCTGATCCAGCAACAATTTTCTCGTCTACATGCTCAGCCTTCACACAAGGATTTGACTCATGAACAATGCATCCAGCACCCGGTCATCAGTACATTTTTATTTTTTAGCCTTGCTTCGTATCTGTTTCTGGTTATAGACCATACGTCGGGACATTAGCCAGGCACAGCGACGGGAGGCCATGGACAAACAAACAACATGGCCACCCCAGCCTAGAACTGTGCTGTTTACGAACAGTACATCTGCTTACGCATCCTCCTTTCTCCCCTCCAGCCGAAGTCCACATCCGCCACCCCCCCCGCTTTCTCTCCACTACCCCTGTCTCATTACATGCGTACACGCAGATTTTGGTTCAAACTGTTTGTAGTCCAGTTTCGTAGGCGCAAACACACGCGCGCGCGCACACACACAAAAGCACAAAGTCTTAGCCCATGTCTCTCGTGTGCGTGTACCTCTCGGCTTCCACCATCCCTCCCTACTGTGTGTCTATGAATGTGTGTGTGTGTGTGTGTGTGTGTGTGTGTGTGTGTGTGTGTGTGTGTGTGTGCGTGCGTGTGTGTATGCGTGCGCGTGTGCGTGCATCGGTGAGTGTGTGTGTGTGCGTGCATCGGTGAGTGTGCGTGCGTGTAAGCGTTGTTGTTGTTCTGTGTGTGTTTGGGGGGGGGGGGGGGCGGAGGCGTGTGTGTGCGTTGTTGTTGTTGTTGCGTGAGGGTGCGCGCGCGTGTGCGCGTGTGCAGTGTATGCTCAAGCCTTTAAATGGTGGATGAAGGGTACGTGAGTGGTACATTTCAGTGCATGCGAGGTAGTGCTTTCATTTTCACTTCAGTTGTCGGAAAGCTGATTCAATCGTTTACAAATGGGGAAACGACAAAAATTGTGGGCTGATAAACCCGGTTTGTTTCCTGTATAATACTAAACCCAGTTTGTTCCCTGTATAATACTCACTCACTTTTAACTCTCTCTCTCTCTCTCTCTCTCTCTCTCTCTCTCTCTCTCTCCTCTCTCTCTCTCTCTCTCTCTCTCTTTCAGGTGTCTAAATGGCCCGGGAAAATGTGTCGTTTGCTCGTGCAGTATATTTTGATAATTATTAATCGAGCCATTGATGTAAACCACAAAGACGTTTTGGCATCGATTTGTTTGAGAACATGCGCTAATTACACTACACTACAGTGTCGAATGTCTCGTGTACAGGCGTTTGTTACCCACTTTTATCGGCGAGTTTACTTTAGAGGCTGAAGAAACCAGAAGCAACTGTGCGTGCTCAGAATCTGTGCCAGCAAATGAAGAAGATATAACATGCTTTAACATGTACAGAACTCTGATTAAGAAAAAAAAAAAAAAACATGAAATACAATCAGATTTGATTTTTGATAGAGATTTGATGCTCCATGTAACAACAATGTTTAGGAGGGTGGGATCTCAGTTTGTGGTATATAATGGAGGAAAAAATACAAATTTTTAGCAGACATACTTTTTTTTTCATTCTGTGCAGGGTCTGAAAGTGACCAGTTACAGTCTGTTTTGTGGTGCCAAACTCTTGGCAAAATTACGGAGAAATTCGTCCCACGCACTGTTCTCCATCTGCACGACCATCAGTTTTGTTTATAGGTGCCATTCACCACCCAAGATAGTGACGTGTGGAATTTGACCCTTTTCCTGTATAAAGCATTAGCGCTTCTGTAAACCGTGTACTCGTGGCGTTATGATTCAACGTTTGATTCCACAAGTTTGATTATTAATGTTTAGCTTTGATTGTTGATGTTTCTAAACTTTGAAGTGATGATTATTGGTGTTGGTCATTGATGTTTTACTGTCTATAACGACTTTTTACAGGTTTGAAAATAATATAAAGGAATGGCTCACTCGCCTTCTCTAAACTTGGAATCAATGTACTGAAATGTGTTCACTCACCTTTTTTTGACATTTCAAATGGCTGTATCAAATGTATGCGCTCATTCTGTCAGGCTCAAAACGCCAGGTCTTCAAGCTAGCATTCTGAACTGTAGCTACCGGTCAAAACGCCAGGTCTTCAAACTAGCATTCTGAACTGTAGCTACCGGTCAAAACGCCAGATCGTAGCACTCAACCGTTCAAAACTGTAGCAACCGGCTTAAAACGTCCGGTCACAAAGTTCAGCCGTTCAAAACTATAGCTACCCGTTTAAAACGTCAGATCACAGACCTTAACCCTTCCAAATTATAGCTACCAGCTTGAAACGTCGGAGCATAAAAAGCTCGACCTTTCCAAAATATTGCCACCGGCTAAAAACGTCAGATCATAATACTCGACCTTTCCAAAATGCTGCCACCGGCTAAAAACGTCAGATCATAATACTCGACCTTTCCAAAATGCTGCCACCGGCTAGAGACGTCAGATCATAATACTCGACCTTTCCAAAATGCTGCTACCGGCTAAAAACGTCAGATCATAATACTCGACCTTTCCAAAATGCTGCTACCGGCTAAAAACGTCAGATCATAATACTCGACCTTTCCAAAATGCTGCTACCGGCTAAAAACGTCAGATCGTAAAGTTCGGCCTTTACAAAATATTGTTATTGGCTTAAAACGCCAGATCATAATGCTCAACCGTTCCTAAATACAGCTGCTGTCATAAAAAGCTGGTTCATAAAGCTCAGCCATTCCAAACCAACCCGTATGGAAAGAAAATATAGAATGATCATCGACGGATGGGTCGGCTGTTAAGATAAACGAAGGACAGGCGGACAGGGGTGGACCAGGACTTAATGGGTGAAAACCAGAGATGACACTGAATCCCTTTCCTCCCCTCCCGCTTCCTGTCCTCCACCTTCACCAGATTTACCGGGATTAAGGGCGGAGACAAACTTGACTGGATGCAGCAGACAGCGATAATGGCGCCTTATGAACGTGATCTACAAGTGATGGCAGCGCCGGCGTGACGCCCACACAAACAGGAGATGTCAATAGTGTACAAATCGTGGTGATATCTCTGTTGTTTAGGCACGAATGAACGTTTTTTTTTTTTCAAAGGAGTCCGGAAAACAATGACCAGCAAAGATTGGTGATGAGCCCAGATCAGTCGTCCACTGTCAAGATGAACGTCAAACTGCCGTCAAAGGTTTACTAGGAAAGAGGAGTTAAAATGATATTTATTTATCGTCTATGTCAGACTTAAATTTTAACGTCTTTCCGTGAAACGCGCTGAGGCAGACAATGACATATGAACGGATGTTGACCTAATTATCTGCTAGCACGGTGCAGATGTCGATTCATGAAATAATAGGCCAAAACTCTAGCAGCAAAGAAAAAAAAAAGGTACAGTCAACTGTCGAGCGATTTCCAGCTCCATCATGAATTCCAGATTTAGGCATCTTATGTGTTTGGTCCTACACCGACACTGAGAAAGCGGAATACAACAATACTCAGCTGCAGAAAACTGTCAAGGTCGGTATGAGAATCGATCGACGGTAGCTGCCGAAGCCACTGAAAAATATCTTTTTTAAAAAGCTGTTGTTAATTAATCACGTGAATTCATATCATGGATGATTTTTTTTCCTGTGTTTGTATTATCCACCAAAGGTTGATATACTGTAAAATAAAACCTAAATATTCAATTAGTTGTTTTGTACACGTGAGAATACAAGTTCCTGTGTATCATACAGAGAACCTACTGGTGGACTCCTATGTATACGGATTTGCTTTAAATTACATTGTTACAGTTGTTATGGAGAGGTTACCTCTTTTATGTAGTGTGTGTCTGTTTCTTTGGTTTAAAACTTCTTGTCTCTGAAATATTGACACGCTGCTTTCACAATTCGAATTCGACGCTCTCTCTCTCTCTCTCTCTCTCTCTCTCTCTCTCTCTCTCTCTCTCTCTCTCTCTCTCTCTCTCAGATTTTGGCAATGCTTTTCACTTAAAGACGGTCTGTTTCGAATTAGTTCTTTTCACACAAAATTGTTACTGACCAAATTTGAAATTTGAGCGTTTCCTTATTAAAAGAATGTTGCATTGCATTCCAGATT
>CM065733.1:19487595-19504622 GCA_033310375.1 Conus canariensis | reverse complement strand
GTGTGCGTGCATCGGTGAGTGTGTGTGTGTGTGCGTGCATCGGTGAGTGTGCGTGCGTGTAAGCGTTGTTGTTGTTCTGTGTGTGTTTGGGGGGGGGGGGGGCGGAGGCGTGTGTGTGCGTTGTTGTTGTTGTTGCGTGAGGGTGCGCGCGCGTGTGCGCGTGTGCAGTGTATGCTCAAGCCTTTAAATGGTGGATGAAGGGTACGTGAGTGGTACATTTCAGTGCATGCGAGGTAGTGCTTTCATTTTCACTTCAGTTGTCGGAAAGCTGATTCAATCGTTTACAAATGGGGAAACGACAAAAATTGTGGGCTGATAAACCCGGTTTGTTTCCTGTATAATACTAAACCCAGTTTGTTCCCTGTATAATACTCACTCACTTTTAACTCTCTCTCTCTCTCTCTCTCTCTCTCTCTCTCTCTCTCTCTCTCCTCTCTCTCTCTCTCTCTCTCTCTTTCAGGTGTCTAAATGGCCCGGGAAAATGTGTCGTTTGCTCGTGCAGTATATTTTGATAATTATTAATCGAGCCATTGATGTAAACCACAAAGACGTTTTGGCATCGATTTGTTTGAGAACATGCGCTAATTACACTACACTACAGTGTCGAATGTCTCGTGTACAGGCGTTTGTTAC
Organism: Conus canariensis; assembly: GCA_033310375.1. Lineage (NCBI taxonomy): Eukaryota > Metazoa > Mollusca > Gastropoda > Neogastropoda > Conidae > Conus > Conus canariensis. Next base: position 19,503,989 of record CM065733.1, on the reverse strand, counting down.
CCACTTTTATCGGCGAGTTTACTTTAGAGGCTAAGAAACCAGAAGCAACTGTGCGTGCTCAGAATCTGTGCCAGCAAATGAAGAAGATATAACATGCTTTAACATGTACAGAACTCTCTTGATTAAGAAAAAAAAAAAAATGAAATACAATCAGATTTGATTTTTGATAGAGATTTGATGCTCCATGTAACAACAATGTTTAGGAGGGTGGGATCTCAGTTTGTGGTATATAATGGAGGAAAAAATACAAATTTTTAGCAGACATACTTTTTTTTTCATTCTGTGCAGGGTCTGAAAGTGACCAGTTACAGTCTGTTTTGTGGTGCCAAACTCTTGGCAAAATTACGGAGAAATTCGTCCCACGCACTGTTCTCCATCTGCACGACCATCAGTTTTGTTTATAGGTGCCATTCACCACCCAAGATAGTGACGTGTGGAATTTGACCCTTTTCCTGTATAAAGCATTAGCGCTTCTGTAAACCGTGTACTCGTGGCGTTATGATTCAACGTTTGATTCCACAAGTTTGATTATTAATGTTTAGCTTTGATTGTTGATGTTTCTAAACTTTGAAGTGATGATTATTGGTGTTGGTCATTGATGTTTTACTGTCTATAACGACTTTTTACAGGTTTGAAAATAATATAAAGGAATGGCTCACTCGCCTTCTCTAAACTTGGAATCAATGTACTGAAATGTGTTCACTCACCTTTTTTTGACATTTCAAATGGCTGTATCAAATGTATGCGCTCATTCTGTCAGGCTCAAAACGCCAGGTCTTCAAGCTAGCATTCTGAACTGTAGCTACCGGTCAAAACGCCAGGTCTTCAAACTAGCATTCTGAACTGTAGCTACCGGTCAAAACGCCAGATCGTAGCACTCAACCGTTCAAAACTGTAGCAACCGGCTTAAAACGTCCGGTCACAAAGTTCAGCCGTTCAAAACTATAGCTACCCGTTTAAAACGTCAGATCACAGACCTTAACCCTTCCAAATTATAGCTACCAGCTTGAAACGTCGGAGCATAAAAAGCTCGACCTTTCCAAAATATTGCCACCGGCTAAAAACGTCAGATCATAATACTCGACCTTTCCAAAATGCTGCCACCGGCTAAAAACGTCAGATCATAATACTCGACCTTTCCAAAATGCTGCTACCGGCTAAAAACAGTCAATGATAATCATAATACTCGACCTTTCCAAAATGCTGCTACCGGCTAAAAACGTCAGATCATAATACTCGACCTTTCCAAAATGCTGCTACCGGATAAAAACGTCAGATCGTAAAGTTCGGCCTTTACAAAATATTGTTACTGGCTTAAAACGCCAGATCATAATGCTCAACCGTTCCTAAATACAGCTGCTGTCATAAAAAGCTGGTTCATAAAGCTCAGCCATTCCAAACCAACCCGTATGGAAAGAAAATATAGAATGATCATCGACGGATGGGTCGGCTGTTAAGATAAACGAAGGACAGGCGGACAGGGGTGGACCAGGACTTAATGGGTGAAAACCAGAGATGACACTGAATCCCTTTCCTCCCCTCCCGCTTCCTGTCCTCCACCTTCACCAGATTTACCGGGATTAAGGGCGGAGACAAACTTGACTGGATGCAGCAGACAGCGATAATGGCGCCTTATGAACGTGATCTACAAGTGATGGCAGCGCCGGCGTGACGCCCACACAAACAGGAGATGTCAATAGTGTACAAATCGTGGTGATATCTCTGTTGTTTAGGCACGAATGAACGTTTTTTTTTTTTCAAAGGAGTCCGGAAAACAATGACCAGCAAAGATTGGTGATGAGCCCAGATCAGTCGTCCACTGTCAAGATGAACGTCAAACTGCCGTCAAAGGTTTACTAGGAAAGAGGAGTTAAAATGATATTTATTTATCGTCTATGTCTGACTTAAATTTTAACGTCTTTCTGTGAAACGCGCTGAGGCAGACAATGACATATGAACGGATGTTGACCTAATTATCTGCTAGCACGGTGCAGATGTCGATTCATGAAATAATAGGCCAAAACTCTAGCAGCAAAGAAAAAAAAAAGGTACAGTCAACTGTCGAGCGATTTCCAGCTCCATCATGAATTCCAGATTTAGGCATCTTATGTGTTTGGTCCTACACCGACACTGAGAAAGCGGAATACAACAATACTCAGCTGCAGAAAACTGTCAAGGTCGGTATGAGAATCGATCGACGGTAGCTGCCGAAGCCACTGAAAAATATCTTTTTAAAAAGCTGTTGTTAATTAATCACGTGAATTCATATCATGGATGATTTTTTTTCCTGTGTTTGTATTATCCACCAAAGGTTGATATACTGTAAAATAAAACCTAAATATTCAATTAGTTGTTTTGTACACGTGAGAATACAAGTTCCTGTGTATCATACAGAGAACCTACTGGTGGACTCCTATGTATACGGATTTGCTTTAAATTACATTGTTACAGTTGTTATGGAGAGGTTACCTCATTTATGTAGTGTGTGTCTGTTTCTTTGGTTTAAAACTTCTTGTCTCTGAAATATTGACACGCTGCTTTCACAATTCGAATTCGACGCTCTCTCTCTCTCTCTCTCTCTCTCTCTCTCTCTCTCTCTCTCTCTCTCTCTCTCTCTCTCTCTCTCTCAGATTTTGGCAATGCTTTTCACTTAAAGACGGTCTGTTTCGAATTAGTTCTTTTCACACAAAATTGTTACTGACCAAATTTGAAATTTGAGCGTTTCCTTATTAAAAGAATGTTGCATTGCATTCCAGATGTGTGTGTGTGTGTGTGTGTGTGTGTTGTCTGTCTGTCTGTCTGTCTGTACATGTGTGTGTAAGGTGTGTGGGTGTGTATGTGTGTGTGTGTGGGGGGGGGGGGGGGCAGCGTGTGTGAGTGTGTGCGTGTGCGCGCGTGGGTGCGTGCGTGCGTGTGTGTGTGTGTGTGTGTGTTTGTGCGCATGCGCGCACGTGTGTGTGTGTGTGTGTGTGTGTCATGGTACATATGAGAATCCTGTGCGATTAGTAATCGCTCCTGAGCAAATGACCATTGCGATTTGCACCGGGGGCAAGTTGGAATTGGTGTCACTGCAATTTCAATTTGCACCGGTAACAATGACCATTGCGATTTGCACGGGGAAGATAACCGGTCGCACCAAAGACCTTCTGGCGGAACCAGCCCAAGTGAAAACTCTTTCACTCAGGGATTTATTATTATTAAAAAAAAAAAAAAATGATTGTAAAACGATGTTGGTAAGAGTTTCCTATTAGATCAAAACCAATGTCATAAAAGAGTAAACTTTAATAAAATTAAAACCAGTAATTAATAAATTCACACACACACACACACACGCACACGCACACTGACATGAGTAATATATTAAAACCGAGTAGAAAAGAAATAGAATGTAAATTTAATAACTTAATGATGAATAGAAATGAAATGGTATAAAACGTGTATGTGCGTGCGTACGTGCGCTCTCGCACTCACACGCACGCACGCACGCACACACACACACACACACACCACACACACACGGGGGGGGGGGGGGGGGGGGGGGATTCAAAGGCAGCAAAAGGTAATAGGTAATATAAGTAAAGTCCAATAATATAGTCAACACCAGAAATAAAGTACACACACACACACACACACACACACACACACACACACACACACACAAGCGCGTGCTGGTACATCATTTGACAACAACAACAAAATAGCAGTTACAGTCCGTTTAAAGAGAACTATAGTTCAGCATATGAGTGTTGAGAACCCTCGAAAATTTTTTTAAAGAACATTGGTCAAAGATTTCCGCTCACAGATACTTGAAACCTTGATTTTTACGAGTTCACAAGTTGTTTATTTTGTCCAGGAAGGAAAATCATTTTGTGGTGACACATGGCAACATCACATCATACAATACAATGTCAAATACTGGCTCTGTGGTGATTTAGGGACAGATTGGGGCGATGGGGAGAGAAAGGAAATCTTACGTCAATAAACAGCTGTGTTACATGTTGACGTCGGCTGCTCCAGTACAAACACACGCTGGTCCTGCAGTATTAACCGCAGTCCTTTGATGAAGCAGGCTGGTCACGGACTGGGAGAGCCCGGTACTGCACAGATGTAGCACATTGCTGCCGTAACACAGACTGGTCCAGAACCGACGGAGACTGGTTCTGTCTTGGTGTTTAGCTGGCCTGACACCGATGAAGGACTGTCTTATAGAAGCAGTTCAGGAGAATCTTGTCTTGATACTGGTGGAATCTTGTCTTGATTACTATCTGGCTCTGTGGTGATAGATTTTACTGGTCTTGTTTTCTTTTCTTTTCTTTCCTTTTTTTGTTTTTTATTTGTTTTGTTTTTTTTGTTTTGTTTTTTGGGCTCGGGCTGGTCCAGTAATGAAGCAGACTGGTCCTACATTAGTATAACTTGATGATGTAGTAGTAGGGTTCGGTGCGTCGTGCATCAAGAGAGCTTAGTCTTGTTCTGAAAGAATTTGTTCACTTTCAACATCTGCCAAAGTCTCTTCGTTGAGGATTCCTTGATCTGCATGCATTTCCGGGGCAGCACTGGGAGGCAACTGTGTCTGTCCAAACACGAGCTCATTACTAAACCTGAGACCACAGCTCTAACCTTCTCCGTTCTATTTCTTTTCTATCCACAGATAACCCACTCCACAACCACTGCTAATGCCTGTTGGCAAAAAAAGGTTCATTATTTTCACTCAGGCAGCACACATACACACACACGCACGTACGCCTATGTACACGCACACGCGCGCGTGCAAGAGAGAGAGAGAGAGAGAGAGAGGGGGGGGGACGCACACAAGCAGTCGCTATTTTGTGATCGTTTGGGATGACTGGCAATTGTCTCAGTGAAAATTGCAAGTCTTACGCAACAAGGTACACACACACACGCACGTCTGTGGTCAAAATGTGTTCCACTCGCTCCAGACAAAACTTCTGGGACGATCTTTCTGAAAATTTGTTCGTATGTTCATTATGGGTCTAGGATGATGCCCATGTTTTATTTTACCAGAATAGATATTACTAATGGCTATAACGGCCCAAAACGGTTTTTGTTCTTCATGGAATATCTCGGAAGGTACTTGTATTCAAGGTAAACTGAGAGTACGTTTACATGCTTTGCATCTTGTTATTTTTCTTCCGTCCCGCTTTGTTGTTTCTGTACAGGCCTAGGTGAAATGGGAACCGACTGTTCAGGATTTCGGCCTAATAATGGAAATTTGGTAGCGTCTGCATAGGAGGGCTAGTTGTGAAAATATGTATTGTCTGTGTTTGGCTATTCAATACATTCCATGGGATCTGTCTTGTTTGTTCTTTGTGGTCATTCACTGTAGTTTCCAGTGATAAGATTTTGCACTGAACATCTGTATCATTTGTTTAAGTTCTCCGATTTCAGTCACCAGCTCTTTCTGAGAGTTCACATGACAATCTTCATTCGGCGCGCTTTCCGAAACCTCGATTTCTGGAAGTTTACTGGTCGTCGGCCTCTAAACAGTTTGGGTACAGACGCTCCCAACATTTCTTTTATTAAATAATAAGGTTTTATCTTCTTTTACGGAGACTTTTTTCAGGTGTAGCATAATTCAAACGACCTCCCACACTTCTAAGGTCTGGTCGATCTCGTCATGCTTACCCGGGAGAAATGTGTAAGTTTCAGGTCACAACCGTTGCCCGACATCTTGTCGGCCTTGACAGAAAAGGAGAGACAGACAGAGAGAGTAGGAGAGACAGACAGATAGAAAGAGAGAGCTTACCTCACGTGTCCGCCTTGTCTGCAAGAGAGTACAGATACAGTAACACAGAGAGAGAGGCACACAGACAGAGTGAGACGGAGTAGTAGAGCCACAGACAGACAGACAGAGAGGGAGCATACCTCAGGTCCGAGAGAAAGAGGCAGACAGAAAGACGGGACAAAGTGAGAAAAACGGAGAGAGAGAGAGAAACTTGCCTCAGGTGGGAATCGAACCCCGGACCTCTGAACACCAGTCTGTCGCGTTACCCACTGGGCCAACTTGCTACGCTTAAATCAGTGACAATTATTTCCTATGAATCAAGGGTTCTGTGCGAAAAACTCGTTTCTAATTTTTCAGGGGGTCACAAAAATATTGAGGGGTCCACTTTACAACTGATAGAAATCGTACTAAAATAACAATAACAACAACAACAACAACAACACGGGACGCTGACTGTCGCTCACATCGCGTACGGACGTGTTTTGCGGAGCTCCGCTGACAGTTTTGTTTTTTTCCCACCCGGTCTTTCATCATATTTGTACTATGTGAAATTGAAATATTATTGTATTACAGGAAAGAAACTCGATGTGCTGCTGTGTAGTGTTTGTGATGTTTTGACTGAAATGTTCGCATTTTCTCCAGTTTCTGCGGAATTCGACAATATATTGGATTTCTATACTTGAAATGTGATTAGCATGCGGGCTCTGCAAATGGCGAACGGGTTTCAGTGGTTGTGTAAAAATGTTCTCAACGGGTGTATTTTATAATCAATTCTTACTATAAGATGTAGTCGTTTAATGAAAAAAAAATGAAAAAAAAGAAAAAGAAAAAAGCAAGATGTAGTGACGCACGGTTTCTGTGCACATAGGCGAGCTCAGTGGAAGTGCGCCTCGCGTGAGAAGTGTTCACTGACAGTCAGGTAAACAAGCAGACGAACTCCGGGAGAACGATATATGGGCTCGACGAGGGCGGACCGGCTAGCTTAGGCCATATAGTTAGTCGAAGGAGCTACGTCGTGCTGACATTGACGCTAGTCACAGACCAGTGCTAGGGCCTTCAGTTTATAGCAGACAGTTCTGCCCAAACACTGCGACAGAACAGCCGTAGACGGTTACAACGGCTTTGACGGTTCTGACAGTACCATTGCTAGACTCGGGGATTTTGACACAGTGACTGTGACAGACTCGACTTAGTAGTTGGTGCCACTGAAGGGCTTGGGAAAGAATCCTGACGAAACCCCCAAGCCAGAGTCAGGACTGGCCAGGTAAGGTAGAGTGCGTGAGTGTGAATGTGCAAGTGCTTAAGTATATAAACGAACTTTTCCAAAATGTAGGGAGAACACTTTAGAGAGAAGAAAACTGGGAAGAAGATGGGCGATACTTGTAATTACTTTTGAGGTTGTGTTGCCAAACTGTTCGTTACAACAAATGATAGTTCATGTGTTTAGTGTTGTGGTGGTGTTCCGTAAGGCTGACATGTGTAAGACAAACACGAGAAAGCGTCAGCTGTCATCTTCAGTCAGTGACTCGGGTGCCAGTCCAGACTTAAACGAAAGGAAACTTCGACCAGACAAAAAGAAACGCAGACAGGACAGTCAGGACAATACACACGACAACGTGTGTGTGTGTGTGTGTGTGTGTGTGTGTGTGTGTGTGTGTGTGTGTGTGTGTGTGAGCAGTTTTCATCTGTTGGTCAGACTGAATGGGTTTTTTGGGGGGCGTGGGTGGAATGAGGGAGAGGGAAAAAATGTATTGATAGTGATAAGTTACCATGAGATGGTTACTCTCTCTCTCTCTCTCTCTCTCCTCTCTCTCTCCTCCTCTCTCTCTCTCTCTTCTCTCTCAGACTGCAGTTTACACAATTGTTGCTGTTTGCGTATGCGCGCCTGTGCGCTCATTCATGTGCACCTGCACTCAAGCATTCTGTTCTTCCCGCTCCTTGACTCTATTTAAATCGTTTCCCCGTTCATCCGTCTGCCCCCCCCCCCCCCCCTTTTTTTTTTCCTCCGCCCTTCCCTACCCCCTGACTAATCATTGATACGTCTGTGTGTATGTATTGATATTTTTTATGGTATAGAATTCCCAGGCAGGAGATTGATATTTTTGGGAGAGAAAAACAAATTTCTTGAATCGCAGTCCTTAGTATGTAATTATGTAGGTTTTATGACTTGTTTTATCGAGGGAGGCTTGCTTCCGTATGGACAATGATAGTAACCTCTCTCAACAAAGTTTCCTTTGAATGGAAGGGACAAGGATGTTCAACGCAAAGCAACAAAGCTCCTTTAATCGCGCAAGGACAAACCCTACCCAGAACGCTTGGCCATACTACAGCTACCCAGTCTTGAACATCGACGGGCTCGAGGTGACATGATTGATTTGTACAAATATGTGCATGGCGTGTACAGGGTGAAGAACCCTCAGTTTCAGTTGATTGACAGCAGAGAAACAAGGGGCGACAGCCTGAAACTAGTCAAAGGACATTGTAGGCTACAAGTGAGAGGTATCTTTTTCGCTGAGAGTCAAACTCCTGGAATACCCTCCCAGCTCACATAGTTACAGCTACAACATTGAACACCTTCAAGTCCGGGCTGGATGCCCACTGAAACGGCCTTCCTTCAAAGCTCAACCCAGCGTGCTACGAGTAGGTGGTGGTAGTGCCATTATTATTAGAAACCCCACGCATGCATGTTCTTAGGCGTGGACTACATCTACAAGTCTCGAAGGTGAACAGGCCTCCAACGAGGCCTCAAACACCTCAAATTCGTTCAAAATGTTATTTTTTACAGGTGTAGGTGTGAAACCCTCAAGGACAAAAATTTGTATGTGCTGATCATAAAATAAAAACGATTCTCTTTCTTTCCCTGTTGCATGTGTCTGAATGTCAAATGGAAATCCTGGAAGCGAATCTTTGCCTATTGACAGTAGAGAGGGAATGTGAAGGTCATGGAAATACGTGGCTATGTTCTTGAGAGGGATGGTGTGTAACTATGATGCTTTTTTTATTTAATTGTGTCGAGGCTGCACGTAGCATCAGAGAACCAACCCTCTCCACAACACAGGTCCGGTCATTGCACAGTCCAGCCCTTTTAATAACATTGTGCCTGACTGAGGCAGGTCCACAGTTTCGCTCTTATGTGCAAGCACGGGTCACATGTTTATATTGTGTGTGTGTGTGTGTGTGTGTGTGTGTGTGTGTGTGTGGCGCGCGCGCGCGCGCGTGTGTGTGTGTTTGTGTCTCTTCTTGTGTGCAAGCACAGGTCATTTATCGGCGCGCGCGCGCGCGCACGCGCGTGTGTGTGTGTGTGTGTGTGTGTGTGTGAGCGCGCGCGCGCGTATGCGTGTGTGTGTGTGCTTTTATGTGCAAACACAGGTGATGTATTTATCAGTGTGTGTGTGTGTGTGTGTGTTTCCATTTTGTTAATGTATCTAATTTATTTTCAGTAAACGGAGATGCAGGAACAATCAAAACTTTGAAAAACAAAAAGTAATGATCTAAAATAGGGGAGGGGGGGGGGGGGGGGGGCTGGGCGAGAACGACGCAAATAGAAAACGGATGACGGTTGGAGGGGGCTGTATGTATGGGGAGGCATGACAAGAAAGAAAGAGGAAGCGTTGGGGTGGGGGGTTGAGGAGGCTGAAACGGAGAGGGGGCAGGGGATGGGGTGGGGGAGGGGTAAATCCATGTAGTAACTACACAACATAGATGATTAAGGAGGCGGGGTGAGGGGAAGACGTGAAGAGATGGGGGGGGGGGGGTTAGGAGTGAGTCGTCTCCCATGTACTATGCAGTGTCTGCTAAAGCTGAAAAGAAAAGAAGAAATTCTTGATCTCTGTAGTTTGAAATTGAAGAGATTCGACAGCGGCCACTTATATGTAAGCAAATGTTTCTCAATAACAGCAAGTACACCATCTAGCAATTCCAAACTACACATAATCATGCTCACAGAGCATCGCGAGACTCGTCAACTAAGAAAAGATAACTCGTCCGTTGCGGAAAGCAGACGATACACGGTTTTCAGGGAACTAGGAATGTTTTCGATCGAAAAGTTTGATTACGATGTCCCGAAGCATTGAGAGTGTTCCGGAGCGTGGCTGACTTGTGAACCCCGTAAGTCCTTTGGATGACGAAGATTGCCATGAATTTCATAATTTTTCTTCCTTCCGTTCAAATAGACGGCAGCCTGCACAGCTACAGCTGGCAACAGTACCATCCAGTGGTGTCACAGTGTCTCATTGAAGCGTAAGGGAAATCAGCACGGGGCTAGCAATGAGACGTGATCGTCCCACTTTGTTGCCTGTAATATCCGAAAGTCCAAAAGGTTGTCACATGTAACACCAGTCGCAGGAAAGTGCGGGTATAATTGTACGTAAAAAAAAAAAAAAAAAAAAAAAAAAAAAAAGCTCGTAATATGGAGTTTAGGTGAAAAGGCCAGATAAGGCCTTGACCTTGAGCTACAATGGATAACTCGTTTTTTTTTTAACGCCCGTGAAGTGCAAGGCAAAGAAAGATTCAGCTTACACATGCACACACAGCAAATCGGGACCACCGGCTTGTCGAATTGTTTTTGTTCATTCGTTTCATTGCATCATAGACGAATGAAAGATAGTAGACAATTTCAGATGGGTCTCTTTACATTAGAAACGAATCAAACTAAATAAGAACAACCCAGTACATTAAATCAAATAAAAATAATTTTAATGTCTTATTGACAAAACTCGGTATGAATTACAACATAGAACAATTTTTGTAATGTTTTGCAATCTCTGTATAATAATAATAATAATGAATACTTATATAGCGCCTATTCTCGGCTAGAGACCAAGCTCTAAGCGCTTTACAATCCACACTCGTTTACACAACGGGCTGCCTACCTGGGTAGTGCCTACTGAAGAGCTGCCAGCTGGCGCTTCATTCAGTCGTTTCCCGTGTCATACAGTCAATATCGTCCAATATCGTTCACTCAATATCCTTACTTCCTCCATTCTTTCAATTTCTCACGCAGGGTGCATGCTATGTGTAACGTGTCATCCATACCAACGGCCAAACTGGCCTTCTCTTCCGAAAGTTGGTGATGGGATTTTACCTGTGTGCAAGATGTTTTCTGTAGTATTTACACCTGTTTTAGGGGCATTCAAAATTCAGTTAAAGAAGAGAAAAGGATACAACTGTGATGCGTAGATCGATGACAGTTAGTTTAATGGCGGTGCCTCTGCAAAGCAATTGAGAAAAGACGTAGGTACTTTGTGCACATATCCAAGGTGTATTCAGCCAGTGGGATTGCGACCCTGCAATATATGAACTTGGTTCCACTGATCAATATAGTACAATATGTTGCTCTATGCTTCAAAACATTAGTCAGTATGATGCAAGATGTTTCCCAATATTGCAGAAACCTAATCGATATATGGTGCAAGAATAGTGCTACCTTGCATTGCAGAAGTAGTAGTACTTTCATTTCACATCATTTACAAAAGTATGTGATATTAGACGAAGTAACGTTACACAAGACAAATCCGATGCGAGATGTTTCCCTGTGAGTCCGAACACTTAAGAAGACGACTCGAGATGCAGCTTTACCTTTCAGAACGCCAGTGAGTGTGGTGCAAGGCGTTTACACACGGTGTGATTTAAACATTCCTCCCTTGTCAAGTGAAGAGTTAGAAAATGACAAGAAAACTGTTTTCAACTTTTCGTCGTAATTTCTTGTCTCTGTGTCTCTGTCTTGTCTCTGTCTCTCTGTCTCTCTGTCTCTCTCTCTCTCTCTCTCTCTCTCTCTCTTCTCTCTCTCTCTCTCTCTCTCTCTCTCTCTCTCTCTCTCTGCTCTTGTGTGTGTGTTGGTGCGCGGGCATGCGGGCTTGCATGGATGGGTGGGTGCGTGCGCGCGCGTAAGCGTGTGTATGAGTGTGTTCATTTATTTGTTCCTTTCATATTTTTTGTGTCTTTTTACTCCGTCGTAGGGTTTCTTTCACGGAAACTTCAGTCACAGAGCCTGAGAAAAGTTCTAGAAAACACCTTAAAGTTTGATTATGATGAATATATTATATATCATATGTTGCTGGCAAAGTGCATGCATGTTTAGCACTGTTCTCAAATTTTGTTTACAGTGTTAGCCACGTAACCTGGATTTAGGTGCCTTTTGTGCCTTAAATCCAGATACAGAGAGCAAAAACACATCTACAAACTGGATTTTTTTTATATTTCTGCGTAGGATTTCTTTCACAGCCATTTTAAAACAGAATATAAAATCTGCGGTAAGTTCCAGAAAGAAATACCTGACAGATTCACAGGCATGAAGTTTGCTCTTCGCTGGCAAAGTGGATGTATCAGAAAAAGCTTCCAAATAGATGTTAAAAGTTATCCTGTCCAAGACACATTTTAAGTCTGATAATCTTTGCTAAAAATTGGAAACTCTCTAATAGAGTTTTTAGCTGTGCTCATATATATATATATATATATATATATATATATATATATATATGCAACACCAAGCTGCTCTGTAAGTTGCTGGAATGGTGCGGTACTTATCCTTGGAATTTATTAGTTTATTGTATATATATATATATATATATATATATATACTCTCTCTCTCTCTCTCTATATATATATATATATATGTATATATATTTATATATATGTATACATATATTTGAAATTCGTGTTACCATAATGGAATGCGTCAAAATACTACGCAGAGACCAAACATTTTAAAAACAACTAAACTAATGTCTGGTTTTTAAGTTAATGGAGATTTATAGATGTTTGTGATTATATAATCATTTCATCTTTTCCCTCCGATCGGTTCCTAATTCTTTTATTTCATCATGTACTTTTTTTTCTTAAAGCATATACAATCGCCCCCCCCCCCCCCCCCCCCCCCCAACCTCCCCGCCACTCGCCGCACTTCCAAAACTTCACTGACAACGTACAGTGACCATTGAGTTTTCTGTTGTTGAGAGAACCAGTCGTGGCGTCTGGTTGTATCCAGCTTTCATTTCCTCGGTGAGAATCATGTACATACTTGGCAATGATCATAATCTTTCACCTACAGTCATTCACTCAGATGTGTTGCTTTTCTGAAGATAGAAAGGAAAAAAACAACGACCAAACAAAAGCAAACACACGCGCATGCGCGCGCGCGTACCTGCTTGTACGTACGTGCGCGCGCGCGCGCGCGCGCGCACACACACACACACACACACACACACACACACACACACACACACACACACACACACGTAAGCACAAGCACACACACACACACACACACACACACACACACACACACACACGGGCGCACACACACACACACACGCACGCACACACAAAGTGACATTAAAGAAATTATGACGTTGACCATTTGCTTCAAAATAGTCAATCCTGTCGGGCACCTTGTACACACACACACACACACACACACACACACACACACACACACACACACACACACACACAGAGAGAGAGAGAGAGAGAGAGACAGACAGACAGACAGACAGACAGACAGATACAGAGAGAGAGAGAGAGAGAGAGAACAAAATCACAAACGCCTGTCACTCGACACGAAGTTCATGACTGTGGTTTTATCAGCATGGTTTATTCAACTCTTCCACGTGACGTTTTCTGCAGCCGTGCTTTAATCACTACAGCTTGTACACACATCAACACAGAGTTACCGAACTTCACAAGCACAAGGCACTGGTAATTATGACCTAAGAAGGCATCATGGTGGAGATATGTTTGTCTGGCTCTGTGCACGCGTGTGTGTGGAGGGGTTGCGGGAAATGGGGTTGACGGAAGAGGAGGGGGAAGGGGGGGGGGGGAGGGAGTGCGATAGGTTCGAAGTGACAATCAACAAGTGTCTTTTTCCCCTTTCAGTTGAAAAGAAAATAAAAAAGGAAGAATATGCTATGCAATAAAGACTACAATTTATCACACTTTTTCAGTGATGATGAAACATAGACAACAAGTGGAGTATTTTACAATCGTATGCAATTACCACGGCTTGTGCACACACCAAAACAATACAGTTAAAGGTTATAATAGAGTTGTTATGCAAAATAAAGGCAGTCGTGGTGGAGTTATGTGCGTGCGTGCGTGCGTGCGTGCGTGTGCGTGCGCGTGCGTGCGTGTGTGTGTGTGTGAAGCAAGTCGGTGAGCATGAAGTGCTGGAAAAACTTTTTTCTTCGTTAGAAAAAAAAAAAAACACGAAAAATGTGCATTGGCAGTAGGAATTATACACATATTGCACTTTCTTTTTTTTCCTTCTTTACGAGGTGGCAATATCTATAAACAACATATAACGGATTATGTCGCCCTGCTTAATTACTACAACTTGTAGACTATATACATACAACATATATACACACAAAATAGAGTTTTTGTCTGAAAATCAAGGCAATGGCGGTTGGTTATAGCCAAATACGGAGGCAGAGGTGGTAGATATGTATGAATTTATCTGTATGTGGAGGGGAGTGGGAATGAAGGAGGAGGGGAGAGGTGATGGGCAGTGGGGTCAGGAGTGGGTGGGTGGGGTGACGGTGGGGATGGGGTCAAAGGGGTTACAGGAGTGCCGCAGGGGTAGATTGTCAACTAAGTCCCCCGCCTCCCTCCCCCTCGGCAAATGTGAAAAAGAAGATATCTGATACAGTTGCATGTGTGTGCACAAGTGTGGTGTTGAGTGTGTGTGTGTGTGTGTGTGTGTGTGTGTGTGTGTGTTTCTTGCAAAAGCACACACGACACTTTACAAATGTCCCTCTTTTTCGTTTAATACTCATGCGGTCTTGTTCTTCCGACATCTGTGGATTTTGTTCGTATTATGAACACAGTGTCTTCACATATAAAGATGCATTATAACATACTTCCCATTGTGTCAAACTTTCAAACTTTTTATGGACTTTGCAAGGGAAAGAAAGCAAGGAAGAGGGGAAAAAGAAGAAAAGACAGAATTTAACATGCGGGACGAATTATTTGAACTTTAAGGATATAATGTCAGGAGAACTCTGCGTGTGAAAAAACAAATCGCCACCAACTTCAGTTGAAGTCTCAGAATACGCGCACAAAACGAACTAATATACAACTGCCAGATGCACACGCGCTCACATGCTTACAACAATAATCACACCTCCGCTGACTAAACACCAAAGTGCACTGATAAGCTGGGCAAGGCTGGTGTTTCACAGCATTTCGTACAACAAGGGGAACAACTGTGTGCATGTGGGCTGGGGGACATGCTGCTCAATACGATGAAAAGCATGAAGCCATTGGTGGAGAGGGGGGGATAGGGGGGGGGGGGATAAGGGGGGGGGGGGGGGGGGAATAGGAAAACAGCACGCGAAAAGAAAAGATATCAAAACAAAACAAAATAAACAGAACACAAATATGTTGAAATCAATCAAACAAAAGGAAAGGAAAGAAGAGCGGGGTGAAGGGGAGGGGGGAGGGACCCCAAAACAAACGCATAGGTCTTAGTCTAAATTCACCTCAAGGCCATGCTTATAGGCCAGCCGACAACGGGGGCCCTTATCGCGGATAATGACATTCTAAAATCGGAATTGTAGGAAAGCCTGCACACTTAAATCCGAGGTTAAATTCCAAACCAAGTCAGCTGGGAAAACGGTGAAACTTGAGACACTGCTGGAAAAAGAACAAGTAGAACAGCAGTAGTAGTGCGGTGGTGGTAATACAAGTAGTAGTAAAAGTACTAGTAGCAATAGTAGTAATAGAAGTAGTAGTAGTAATAGTCGTGGTAGTAGTAGCAGCAGCAGCATCGACAACACGCTAGTAGTAGTAGTAGTAGTAGTATAGTAGGAGTAGTAGCAGTAGTAGTAGTAACAGAAGTAGAAGCAGAAGAAGAAGAAGAAGAAGAAAAGGAGGAAGTAGAATCAGCAGAAAAAAATATAAAGTTTGGAATTGGAAAGGCTTACATCTCCTTTACCCAGTCTCTTTTTTTGCGCCATAACAACAAATCTAATATTCTAATTTCGGCAAAAGACACAAGGCAGCATATTCTTTAGATCAAATGTAGCCGCGTTTGTCCAGAATATAATGCTTAATACTAAGATTTTTCAACTTATCGTATATCCATCGGTGAATTCGATTGTGAAAGTTGTTTTTAGTTTTAATACGATTGTATTGGTATTGTTGTTGTTCCTATATAACTATTCGTGATAATTCTATGTGATTTATTTGTTATTTATAAATTTTCTCACAGTCAGTATCAGTGCGTGTTTGAAAGAATAGGTCATTGTTTATTGTATTTCGTTCCTTAATTTTTCATTCTCAATTTCGTGATGTTTATGAAGTCTTTTAGATACTTACAGCCCTTCAAGCTTTGAGGATTAAAAAAATACCACGATGATTGGACTTTGGTAAAGTCTGTTTCTAATTATCGAAAAAGTCGTTTTTTAAGATCAGTTTTGAAAGCTTGAAAAAGTAATAAAATACAATCCTGCAACCGAACAAGTCTGCATTCATGATTACAAAATCGATTTCACTGATTGGGAAAAAAAAAACACACAATGATTTGACTTTGGTGAAACTCTGTCTCTTATTTTCCAGAAGATCTTGATGGAACATTCTTTCTGTTTTGAAAGCTTAAGAAGTAATTGAAATACAATTCAGCAACCGAACAAAAAGTTTGCATCCATGATTACAG
>CM065733.1:19472595-19482595 GCA_033310375.1 Conus canariensis | reverse complement strand
TGAGCTGAGAGAGAGAGAGAGAGAGAGAGAGAGAGAGAGATGATGATGATGCAAAAGAGAAGGGGAGGAAAAATGTAATAAAAGAGAGAGAAGAGAGAGAGAGGGGGAGAAGGAAGAAGAAATGGTGGAGAGAGAGAAGAGGGAGTCGGGCTGATAAAGGTAAAGAAAGGACACACACCACACACAAACCCCGGGTAAATTCGGAATCTCATCCTGTTTCTATGTTACTGCGTATTTCACAAAGAAAGAAAGGGGAAAAAATTACTTGGACTTTTCCTCTGATAAGAGTTTCCCATTCACAACGCACATCCTTAACTATCGCCCCAGTCATTAAACAGACACATGCGGAGCAAAACACACACACACACACACACACACACACATCCCGCAACCAAACAGAGCATTTCAAAAGCAATAATGGAAACAAAACGAAAAAAAAAGTGATTGAGAACACACAGTGAAAGTCGTCTTATATATGGCGGCATTGTGATATAACTGGTGCAATTTGGCTTAGAAAATGGCATATTTGAAACCAATTTTGCAGTTTTAAATTAAAAAAAAAAAGACAAAACACTTACAGAAGTTAAAAAAAAAGAAGAAAAAATGAGAAAAGGGATATAATGACACAGAGGAAAAGAAAAAAAAAAACCCTAAAAGAAAGGAAAAGAAAAAATGATTAAAAGAAAAGTAACTATTCCATGGAATTGCGTCCCCTGACACAAGTCCTGTATGAAAGATGAAGCGGATTTCAAACGGAAGGAAGCTGACTCGAAAACGAGGTTGTTTCAACTTGCGTCTTTCTCGTTCCATCTTCACTTCAAATTGACTAGTTTCCCCGCGTCAAATCTCACACGAATTCTCGCCAGCCGATAACAGACGAGAAATAATCACAGAATATAACTGAAACCTACCTGAGGCTGAAATTTACTTTATTTTGAGTATGTTATTGAGAGGTGAATACTCATGTGCCCACCTGTTACGCTTACGCTTAAAATGTTTCTGATACTAACTGACGCGGGTCCTCTTTCAGACAGAGAAACAGTCGCAGCTAAATCTTGGCTAGTTTTCCCGCTGAGTTAGTCGCTACATTCAGATTTATGCCCATACCCACCTACGGTGAGGTGGCAGATGCAGCTAAACATCCCAAAAGAGTGGACGAAGATATGAGGACCTGGCGTATGCTATGGCTTACCACTAGAACGAAGACATGATGAGTGGCGGAAAATGGCAATTTTGATATCAGGCGCCATCTGTTGTCGATCGTCTGCGAGCATCTCTTGTCTTTTCTTTCCATATACATATTCGCTGAGTTCTGTAACAGTCCTGGCGATTGGCTTAGAGCTCGCTCAGTTCAGCTGGTACTTTTCCTCCCGGTGAGTTGATGGCAACCAGTCCATTTAGAGACTTGGGCCAAATTCGGTTATCAGACGCCGCTTGCCTACAGCAGCGGGTGTTTATTTGGGAAGGACCTCCTGCAAAATGCAAGTTTGGGTAGAGTTGTCTTTCTGTTTTGGCTCGCGCCAGAAGGTCGTTGGCAATACGTGAAACGTTCTGTGTGTTGTTTGTGTGTCTCGCTGTTCCTTGCTTTCTGTCTGTCTGTTTGTCTGTGTGCCGGTCTCAGTCTCTGGCTTTGTGTCTGTCCCTGTCTGTCCGTCTGTCTCTGTTTCTGTCTCTCCATCCGTCTCTCTCTGTCTCTCTGTCCCTTTCTCTCTGCCCCCCCTCCCCCTTTCTTTTTGTGTGTGTGAGTGTGCGTGTGTGTGTCTGTGTGTCTGTGTCTGTGTGTGTGTGATTCATTTTGCTCACTTAGCCTAATTTCCGTCTAAAAAAAATTATAAAGCGTCTCTCTCTCTCTCTCTCTCTCTCTCTCTCTCTCTCTCTCTCTCTCTCTGTCTGTCTGTCTGTCTGTCTGACCTTTAAGTCCTTTACTACTGGACAGTAAATGCGTCTGTTTGAGTAATTAGTCACGGAGTGTTACACACAGTACCCCTCAGACAGTAGTACCGTAAAAGGCCAATGCCAGTGAAGTGTGTTAGTATAACTCTCTCTTTCTCTGTCCCTGTCTCTCTCTGTCATTCCGTCACCCTGTCTCTTGCATGTCTGTCTGTCTGTCTGTCTCTCTCTCTCTCTCTCTTCTCATTTCTGTTCGCACTAACACCCCCCCCTCCCCCCCCCTGAGCCTCACCAATCCGCCTCCTTCCACCCCCTTTCTTTATTCCCCCCCCCCCCCCCCAACCCAACGCACACACGTCTCATTCAATCACCCAGATCCAACAACGCAGCTCTGTCAAGTCTCTCACAGACGGAGTCGGCGTGTATGTCCGTCAGTGTGCGCATGTGCTGTACACACGTGTTATGCAGTGCCGGCAAACGCCACCGAGTTGTTAACCGGGCATCAGACTCGCTGCGCAGAATGCGTGCAGCGTAGTTTGTCCGTACGTGTGTGTGTGTGTGTGTGTGTGTGTGTGTGTGTGGTGTGTGTGTGTGTGTGTGTGTGTGTGTGTGTGTGTGTTATGTGGCTGGCACGTTTCCCCGATGCCGCAGCAGCTCTGTCAGTGGTGTCAGCACACTCATTCGTCCTGGCACGATGCCCGCTGCTGTTACCGGCCAGGAAATGTATGTACAACGTGAGGCTTCACTGGCACCGGTGGCATCGTCGTACGTGACTGGGGCAGGAAAAGCGATCGGTACCACTAGGTCTCTTGGTTAGCCAGGCAGGTAGGTAGGTAGTTATGTCTTTGTTCAGGTTTTACGTCCATCCCCACTCACTTGCGGTGATATGACGGACAGGGATGCCAGTCCCAGGAGAGTGGGGGAAGGGGACCTGTTTTGACTCTTCTATACCCGCTACATGATGGCGTAACAACCGGGGCCGAGTAGTGTGCCCCCACTTCCCCTCTCCCTCCCCCACCCTGAAATTAGAGTGGTGGTGATGGTGGCAAAAGTATCTTTGTGCCCCCCCCCCCCCCCCTCTCCCTCTTCCCTTGCCTTGGCTTGTCAAGTGCCATCTAAACATGCATATTTTCTTCTCTGGGTAAACTGCTCAAGCTGTGCATGACAGCGCCTGTGACTACAGCAACCGGGAAAGCTACCGGGAAAGGACTAGTTTAGCGGTGCCCCCTGGTCTTGGAGTCTTCCCATCACCTCCCCCCCCCCCTCGCCCTCACCCCCCACCCCACCCCTTGTTTTAACGGGGGACAGATTTACACATGCATATGTTATGTTTTAGGATAGGCTCCAGTGCATCTACAATAATTACATTATTTTCAGCGTTTTGGGAGGGGGGGGGGGTTGCTTCTTGGCTCCTCCACCCCCACTCCTCACAGGGACTTTGCCCCTGGAGCCCACAGAGACCTAAACGGATTTTTGGGACATCCCCTCGGCTCCGCCATTAGAGACTTAGCGTTTGAAGAGCCCCTGTGTGAACATGGCTACTATTTTCCAATGACATTGCTATCTTTTTCAACCTACATATTGAGAACCATCTTCTTTCCGTTCAAATTCTTAACTTTACTGCCCCTCCCCCTCCCCTCCTCCCTCCCTTTCCCGCTCTCAAGTTGTGGTTCGCCTTCCGACAACAGCAACAACAAAAGACGTTTGCACTTTTGCGGCAAGGATATGACGTTGTCACACACTGTCCTTGGTCAGAACGCTATTTCAGCCCTTTTATCCTGTTATTGATGGAACACGAAACGGAATAATGCCAGTCGGTCGCCTGAGCAGCAATGGCTTTGTTACTGCCTACTCATTTGCATCCTTTTTCACCATTTAAGAATTAACCTCTGTTCGGTTAACACTCAAAGCAGTGGATCCGGGAAAACAAACAAAACAAACAAACAAAAACAATGATCTTGGCTTAGCAAACACTTGCGGCAGTCGTTGATTTCTTACTAGAAGCGCTGGTTTTTAAAAAGTTATAGATAGATAGATAGATAGATAGATAAGACAGATAGTTAAAGACAGACAAACAGACAGATAGATAGATAAATAGATAGATGAAAGTTGAAAATATAAAGGTAAAGAAAAAAGGTACCTTTCAGAGAACGATCAACGTTTCGTGCTGTAAGCACTTGGTCACAAAGTGAAGTGTTGAGGTTGTAGGGGAAGCTGGCAGGTTTCTTGTGACCACAGTTCAGCCAAAAAAATAGGGGAGGGGGTGGGGAAAAGGTGAACTGTGTTAATATGGTCAACAAAAGGGGTGGGGCAAAGAGGGGGTAGGGAGAGGTGGGAGGGAGAGGACCATGTGGGTGGTGGTTTCCAAAGAAAGGGAGGGGGGTGATGGTAAGGAAAACATGGTATAGAACATGGTATAGAACATGGGGGGGGGGGGGGGGGGGGGCTTACAGCACGAAACGTTGAAGGATTCTCTGAAAGATACCTTTTTTCTTTACCTTTATATTTTCAAGTTATATGGAAAAGGGACAGCAGTCAACATTTCTTCAGATAGATAAAAGACCATAGTGAAAAGCAAATCAGTACGGTGCAGCCCAAGTTGAAACCAGCTCGGTATATGGCAGTCCGAAATCAGCTAGATCTGGCTAACGTGCCGAAAACGAGCAATGTGCCGGGAAAAGTAACAGGTGTCGCAAATGGAGTTAGTGCCGCAAACTTGCAACACCGTGGTGATAGGGTTGTGCTGGGTGGTACCATCTGATGTTCACGGTTGAGGGTTATGTGGAGTGTGCCCATGGGAGGGAGAAAGAGGAGGCGGGGGGTGGGGGGGGGGGGGGTGGGGGTGGAGGGGAGCACGGGGATGAGGGGTGAGGGATGAATAGGGGTGAGGAGGGAGGTGAGAGATGAGTTGGTACGCGTGCTGTGTGTGTGTGTGGGGGGGGGGGGGGTGGGGTGCGCGCGCGCGCCGGCGCGCGCGTGTGTGTGTGTGTTGTGTGTGTGTGTGTGTGTGTGTGCGCGCGCGGTGTTTGTGTGTGTGTCCGTGTGTGGTGTGTGCGTGTGTGTGTGTGTGTGTGTGTGTGTGTGTGTGTGTGTGTGTGTGTGTGTGTGTGTGAAAAGAGGGGGGGGAGGGCGGGAGAGTGTGTGTGTGTGCGCGCGTGCGTGCGTACGTGCGTGCATATGTGTGTGTGTGTGTGTGTGTGTGTGTGTTGTGTGTGTGTGTGTGTGTAAAATGAGAACAAGGTGAAAGATGAGGTGCTGGTAATAGTAGGGTGATGAGAGAGAATGTAGTATATGTTAATACGTGTGTTGGTGTGTGTGCATATGCTCACATGTGCTCTCAGCCGTGCGTGTGATCTGACCACAATCAGGAAACAAACGAACTCCTCATAAATCAACCGACAAATATATCAGCGAAACGAGAAAAACATACAGAAAAGTGAACAGGCAGATAGAGAGACAGACTCAAAGACGGACATACCAACAGACTGACAAACAGTAAGATAGACAGATGGGGAGACAGACAGATAATATTCAGACAGATTCATACTTACAAACATGAACAGATACAGAAAGCCGTTATCTGTAATTTATTTACTTGTTTTCAGTCGACCATAGACTTGTACACAGCTGTCTTTATAATGGAAGCTGTGTTCTATCAACAACAGTTAATGCATGGGAACCGGCATTTAGTGTGTAAAAGAGACGCTTTGAGATAAAAGAAACATAACCAATGGAGTACATATCCCCCCCCCCTCTCTCTCTCTCTCTCTCTCTCTCTTAGCAGGTAGTGCTCATTTCACATCCCTTTAGTTAATATTGTCTCCACCATGAAGATTATGCGTTCACACCCATCCATTTATTTGTTTGTCTTTCAGCAGGATTATTCAAAAACCACGGAACCTATCTAATCCCAACTTCATCAAAAGATTAGGTTTGGCCCAGAGTCGAACCTATACAATTTTGGTGCTAATTCATTCAGCGGATCCGGATCAGACGGACAGATCCAGGATCTGTCATCAAATTTTTTTAAAGATCACACCACGCGAAAAGTAATGAACGGGTTTAAATTACATTTGGTGGGAAGATCGGGACTACACCCATTGAAATTTCGTGTGGAACCGTGGCATGGATACCCATCACACACTTGATCCGAATTCTGTTGACATTGTTGAAAAGATTCCACTGGAGATATAAACTGTGAAGCTACTGTTACGACTGATAAATGTCCACAGAGTAATATATTTTCATGAAATATCAGAACTATCTAGTGATTGAAACGTTGAACATTTCGCAATTTTGCGTGTCACATGGAGGAAAAAAAAAATTACGGGAAGTAACTCATTCAATCCGGACCAACTATTATTCCTCCTTGAAGATAAATAATATTGTTTTCTCCCTTGAATCGATTCAAATAGCGGATCCGAGATTCGTTCGACCTGACCTTGGCGGAGGTCAGCTGTCTCCCAAGTCACTTGCCTTTCTAGCTAGCTAGAGCAATTGATGGTTTGATAGGCTGATGGACTGGGAGGTGGGGACTGACGCATCGATCTGGTAGTACAGTACAGGCTCACACCACGTCAAGACTGAAAAAGAGGTAAGAATGCACCGCCTATTCATCTGGGAATCCTCCACACAATTTTCCGCCCGTCAGGTCAAATCAGCAAGAATAGCTCCCTACCCCTTCGCCCCTTCCCCTTCCACCCTCCTCGTCTTTGTCTTCTGTAGCAGACTGACCTGGCGACAGCTGTCATGCATGCCTACGTACAAACAAGCAGGTACCAGTTTGGCACACCTGGGCACCGTTCCAGGTAAACTCAGCATCTCTCCTGGCGCCGGCAGCGGCCGATGGGCGCGATGGAGGGTGGAGGGTGGGGAGGAGGAGGGTCGGGGGAGGGGGGGGGGGGCACGTACATACGCACATACGTACATACTTACACACATACGTGCTTGCTTGCTGTGGTGGGGGAGAGGTCTGTTTTTACCTTGTCTGCCGGTTTTCCCTCACCGCGCTCAGCCTCCCCCTCCCCCCCCCATCCCCTACCCCCCTCCCCGCCCCCGGTTCCTTTCGCTCAGTTAGGCTTTCCGATCTCCGCCGCCCTCGCCGAGAATAGGTAGAAGGCTGGTAAGTTTCGTGTATGATGCGAGAGAGAGAGAGAGAGAGAGAGAGAGAGAGAGAGAGAGAGAGAGAGAGAGGAAGGGGGAGGGGTTGGAAGAAGAGGGAGAGAGAGGGGGAGGTTGGGAGAGAGAGAGAGAGGAGAGAGGAGAGAGAGAGAGAGAGAGAGAGAGCGAAGGGGGAGGGGCTGGAAGAAGAGGGAGAGAGAGGGGAGGTTGGAGAGAGAGAGAGAGAGAGAGAGAGAGAGAGAGAGCGAGAGAGCGAAGGGGGAGGGGCTGGAAGAAGGGAGAGAGAGAGGAGGCGGGAAGGTTGGGAGACAGAGAGAGAGAGAGAGGCAGATAGCAAGTGAGCGAAAGAGAGGACTGACGAGAAAAAGAGAGCAGAATGAGAGGATGGAAAGTGGGGGTGGGGGGGGGGGGGGGGGAAAGGGAGAGGGGGCGGAGAGGTAGAGAGAAAAAGAAACGTAAAGAAAAAGAAAGAAGGGAAAGGAAAGAGAGAGGGAGGAAGAGGAGGAGGAGGAGGAGCAGGAACGAAGCGAGAGCGTAAACTCAGAATTATCGGCCTTTCATACCCAAGGATGATTATTTCAGGCGGAGGTCTGTTCCCACAACCTGCCCGTCTTGTGCACATTTGATTGCGCCATAAATCAGTCTGAACGATACATTGACCTAAAAGTTATGCAAACACAACCAAGCGACTAACGGGTAGCCTCAAGTAAGTGAAGGAATGCTGTGCTGAGAGAGAGAGAGAGAGAGAGAGAGAGAGAGAGAGAGAGAGAGAGAGAGAGAGAGAGAGAGAGAGAGAGGCGTTATTCTCAGACACAGAGACGATTTTGCTCTATTGCATCATGCTTTGCTTACTAGTCGCTTTCAGAACAAATTTTAGAGTTTCTTCTCTCGCCCAAATCCAAAATACATTCCATACTGTATCAGAGCCATGGTTGCTCCAAGTGTTTGTAATATATGATGTGTAAAAATTCTAATGGATTAATCACCAGGTTAAATTATTACATTTGTTTCTCCTCTTCTCACGAACTGTCGAGTTGACATAATTTTCACTATTTATTTTCAATCAACACCACTGATAGTAAGAACCAGTCACATTACAAAACACGGACACACACACACACACACACACACACACACACACACAATCGCACACGTACACATACACACGTGTGCGCACGCTCTCTCTCTCTCTCTCTCTCTCTCTCTCTCAGTGTCTCTGTCTGTCTCTCGGTCTCTCTTAGCTACCCTCACACTAACACACAGATACACACAGAGGCACACACGCGAGCACGCGCACGCGCGCACGCGCGCGCGCGCGCGCACACACACACACACACACACACACACACACACACACACACACAAAAACACACACACACACAAAAACACAGACACACACACACACTCTCTCTCTCTCTCTCTCTCTCTCTCTCTCTCTGTGGATCAGATACCCCCTTCCCTACTAACAGTCTTCCTGTCCCGTCCCCTGCACATTCACACTCCCACCCTCACCTCCGCCCCTGTTCTCAGTCTCCTATCTCGTCCTCGTCCTCCCACCCCCACCCCCACCCCCGCACACACATACACATTGTCATGCTGAATACTAGAGAGCTATGAAAATTAAGCTAATAACTGAAGAAAAGTAAATACACCAACAGAAAAAGACACAAACAGAAACGCCTCGTAAAAAGAAACAAAGACTAGAAAAATAACTCATTGATAAATGGACCAATTAACGAGCAACCCAATCCTCAAGGAAAAAAAAAGAGGGGTGGGGGGGGGGGGGATGGAGTGTGGCAGGAAGAGGCCTGGGCATGAGGGTTGGGGGAACGATGGAAATGAAGGGGTTGGGGGGGGGGGGGGGGGTTAGACATTCGACTATTGTATCATACGTTCAGTGCCAGTTGTGTGTGTGTGTGTGTGTGTGTGTGTGTGTGTTCGTGTGTTTTCTGCGGGCATTTGTGTGTGTGTGTGTGTGTGTGTGTGTGTGTGTGTGCGGTGTGTGCGCGCGCGCGCATTTGTGTGTGTGTGTGTGTGTGTGCGCGCGCGTGCATTTGTGTGTGTGTGTGCGCGCATTTGTGTGTGTGTGTGTGTGTGTGTGTGTGTGCGCGCGCGGTGTGTGTGTCTATGTGTCTGCGTGCGTGTGTGTCTGCGCGCGCGCATTTGTGTGTGTGTGTGTGCGTATGTGCATTCCCGAGCTCGTTTATACCCTCCCTCCCCCTTTCCTCATAAACTTCCTCACCCCCCACCTCTCACCTTTTTAACGGACAGTTGTTGGCCGTAGTCTCTTCCTCCCTGTAGGCGGAACCCCAAGGCTGCCCGGGGCTCCTGCTCAACTGCACCACAGACCCTGCCATCCTTCTCTGTCTCTCCCCCCTTTTCTATCTCTCTCCGTGGTCTGGTCCTTCGCCTAGGTGGACAAACCCCGCAGGTGGACTGTCAATCCCGGTCCTGTACTGTCTTCAGCCGGCGATCGACGTATTGTGTCGGGAAAGTTGTGGGGTGAGGTCGAGGCAGATGAAAGCCACGGAGGGAAAGGTTGTTACTGGAGCCAAACGTGGAACGTGTTGAGCGGATGGAGGGTTTTTAGTTGTGTACTGGGGGCAGGATGTGAAGAAAGTGGTTTCCACTGACTGTGGTTCTGGCCTTCTCCTCGTGTGCCTGTTAAAACAAAGACATGAATTAAGGAAACACATCACTTTGATGAATGCATCTCTAGTGAACGCACACATAAACGAACGAGCTAAGAAGATATTAAATAAGGTTAAAGAAAGATTAAAGGAAAAAATGTTAACAAACAAATAAACACAACAGTAGATAAATGAACAAATTAGTAGAAAATTCAATAAATAAATGAATGAAAAAAATGATACCGTCTCCCATGCCACCACCCTCCCCCCTCCCCCCCCCCAAAAAAAAAAAAAAAAGAAAAAAAGGAAAAAAAAAAAAAAAAGGGTTTTGTAATGTGAATACATAAATGAACCAAAAT
>CM065733.1:19455095-19460095 GCA_033310375.1 Conus canariensis | reverse complement strand
GGAGAGGAAAGAAGGTGCGGAGCAGGTAAGAAAAGGTGATCGGAGCAACGAAAGGAAAGTTTGGTTGCACGCTCGGCTCCCCTTCCGCCTCTCTCTCTCTCTCTCTCTCTCTCTCTCTCTCTCTCTCTCTCTCTCTCTCTCTTCTCTCTCTGTCTTTGTCTCGCTCTCTCTCTCTCTAGCCCTGCCTCTCTCTCTCTCTCTCTCTCTCTCTCTCTCTCTGCCAACGCTGTCTCTGTCTCTGTCTCTTTCTCTCTCTCTCTCTGTCTCTGTCTGTCTGTCTGTCTGTCTGTCTGTCTGTCTGTCCTGTCTCTCTTCTCTCTCTCTCTCTCTCTTCTACCTGCTTTCTCTCTCTGTCTTTCTCCGCTCTCTCTCTCTCTGTCTCTCTCTCTCTCTGTCTCTCTCTCGCTCACACACACATACACACACACACACACACACACACACACACACACACACACACACACACACACACACACTCTCTCTCTCTCTCTCTCTCTCTCTGTGTCTTTCTCGCTCTCTCACTCTGCCCTGTTCTCTCTCTCTCTCTCTCTCTCTCTCTCTCTCTCTGTCTCTCTTCTCTCTCTCTCTCTCTCTCTCTCTCTCTCTCTCTGCCAACGCTGTCTCTGTCTCTGTCTCTTTCTCTCTCTCTCTGTCTCTGTCTGTCTGTCTGTCTGTCTGTCTGTCTGTCTCTCTCTCGACCTGCTTTCTCTCTCTGTCTTTATCCGCTCTCTCTCTCTCTCTGTCTGTCTGTCTCTCTCTCTCTCTCTCTCTCTCTCTCACACACACACACACACACACATACACACACACACTCTCTCTCTGTCTTTCTCGCTCTCTCACTCTGCCCTGTTCTCTCTCTCTCTCTCTCTTTCTCTCTCTCTCTCTCTCACGCTTCTCTTACCCCCCCTCTCTCTCTAACTCTGCCCCCCCACCCCCTCTCTCTGTCTCTCTCTGTCTCTCTCTGTGCGTCAATCTATTCAGCGAGCCTTTGGTGGTATTTGCTCTGAGAGTCTGGAATGCTGCTGCTGCTGTTGCTGCTGCTTCGGTGCTTTCGGCTTGCAGGAGACGATGCAGGATTTGCCAGGCAGACGATGGGGGAAGATCATGTAAGACCAGAAGTGGGAGAGGGTGTGTGTATTGTGTGCAGGTGTGTTATATGGGAGAGAGAGCGAGAAAGAGAGAGAGAGAGAGAGAGAGAGAGAGAGAGAGAGAGAGAGAGAGAGAGAGAGAGAGAGGGAGAGAATGCGAATGGATGTGTGTCAAAGTGTGTGCCTGTGGTGTGTGTGTGTGTGTGTGTGTGTGTGTGTGTGTGTGTGTGTGTGTGTGTGTGTGTGTGTGTGTTCGCGTTCGTGTGTGCTTGCTTGCGCGCGCATGTGTGTGTGTGTGTGTGTGTGTGTGTGTGTGTGTGTGTGTGTGTGTGTGTGTGTGTGTGTGTGTGTGTGTGTGCGCGCGCTTGTCTAGTGTGAGTGCGTGCGTGAGCTCGCGCGTATGTGCTTGATACCTGTCCACCGTTGAGGGAGAGAGATGGAGGGGAGAGAGAGAAAGAGGAGGGGGAGATAGAGAGGGACAGAAAGATCGACTGACCGTCAGACAAAAACAGCAACAGAGACAAAATAGACGGTGTGTGTGTGTGTGTGTGTGTGTGTGTGTGTGTGTGTGTGTGTGTGTGTGTGTGCGTGCGTGCGTGCGTGCGTGCGTGCGTGCGTGCGTGCGTGCGTGTGTGTGCGCGTGTGTGTGTATGTGCACGCGCGCGCGTGCGTGCGTGTACGTGTGTATTTAAAGGAATGTTGAACGTTTCCTCGTGTTCACTTTCCTTCGCGCGATGTCTTCAAGATTCTCTTTTCCCTCCCTGCTCTTCATGCCCACAGTGATGGGGTCTGGCGGGCAGCCTAAAACCGAGTTGTGGTGACGAAAGCAGCACCCACGCGAGCAGGTGGTACTGTGAAGATGAATCGAGGTCATGCCGACTACCAGTCAGAGATCGTTACTATATATAGCTCAAGTGGGGTGTGGTGTGAGTTGGGCGGCACGTAATCTTGTTCTACTTAAAGTCATCCACCTGCGTGCCTTTGAAGATGCTGCTGCACCACTGTGTTTGTTTTCATATTCACGTCATTCAGTCTCCATGAAAATAGTTCCCATTAATACCTCTTGCCCTTGACCTTCGCCATACGTCATATGTAACAAACGGTCTACGGTCGTGATTTTCACTTGATAACTGAGGCGGTTTTTCAGCTATCTTCACAAAAAAGAAAAAAAAAAGAAAAAAAAAAAATCACGACTTTGTCAGTGAAGCATGGCCCTACATCTGTACCGAAAATTGTGTTTGTCAACAAACAAAAGGGTAAACAAACAAACAAAAATCACTGGAAGACTTTGCTCCATCAGAAAAAAATCATGGGTCTTTGGAGACCCACGACGTACAGCAAAGCTTGGTTCTTCAGAAAAAAAAGGGTCTTTGGAGACCCACGACATACGGCAAGGCTTTAGTTCTTTAAAAAAAAAAATTGAAAATTCTATTGTTTAAAAAGGGTCTTTGGAGACCCACGACGTACGGCAAGGCTTTAGTTCTATTGTTAGAAAAGGGTCTTTGAGATCCACGACATACGGCAAAGTTTTAGTTCTATTGTTGAAAAGGGGTCTTTGGAGACCCACGACAAACGGCAAGGCTTTAGTTCTATTGTTAAGAAAGGGTCTTTGGAGACCCACGACAAACGGCAAGGCTTTAGTTCTATTGTTAAGAAAGGGTCTTGGAGACCCACGACGTACGGCAAGGCTTCAGTTCTTGAGAGAAAAAAAAACATGGGTCTTGGAGACCCACGACGTACGGCAAGGCTTCAGTTCTTGAGAGAGAGAGAGAGAGAGAGAGAGAGAGAGAGAGAGAGAGAGAAACAAAAAAAAACATGGGTCTCTGGAGATCCAGAACGTACGGCTCGCAAAATTTTAGGTGACATAAGGCGGCGAGAGTCAAAGACAAGGGTGATCTTAACTGTAATAACGTGGAGATGAAGTACGTTGTAAATTTAAAAAAAAAAAAGAAAAAGACGAATCAAAGATTTAATTGTTTAAATTTTGTTTTTCCTGTCTCTGTTTCTTTTCTTTTCTTTTTCTTTTTTTTCTTTTTTTTTTTTTCGTTTGTTTACTGAAAAAACATGTCAGGCCGCGTGATTCACACAGTTTTGGCAAACCTCCGAGCGATTGGTAAAGATCGATATGTCAATTCCTCTGTCAGCTGGGGTGGCAAGGGTGTTGCGGTGGTGGTGGGTGGTGGTGCTGGTGGTAGAAATGAAGGACGAGGGACGTGGGGAAGTGGTGGTGATGGTGGTGGTGGGAGGGGGGGGGGAGAGGGAAGTAAGGGGAGGACGTTTAACAGATCACGACATAAGGTCGTTCTTAACTGAACCAAGTCTCAGATCGGTAGTTCGCGATCTCGGCAATCCATGTCCCTGTCCTTCATTGCCTGAACTTTTGGTTTGCAGTTCAACATCGGAGAGGAGCTTTGAGAATCTCGCCGATTCTAGGTTCGCAGAGAGAGAGAGAGAGGAGAGAGAGGGAGAGAGAGAGAGAGAGAGAGAATCAATCATCGTGTTCTGGGAACTGCTTAGGTTCGCGTAAAGGGAAGTAACCGCATGAAAGCTCGCCTGTAACAGGAATCGACCTGCGACTAGTTCGGAAACTCTCCTGTGATGGAAACCAGTTTCTGGTTGGTTGACTTAAATTTGCATTCTTGACTCGTAAAATTATTTTCATTTGGGACAGCTGACATGTTAATGTTGACAAAGTTTGTTTTTTTTTGGGGGGGGGGGGTGGGGGGTGGGGGGGGTGGGGGTGGGGGGGGAGGGGAAGCGTGGTAAATTGGAGATAAAAAGGTTGCTACAGTCAATTTCACAGCTTATTGGAAACAACGTGAAGCTACTTAGGCCTAACAACATTATCGCCGTCGACCATCAGCGAGCGGTATTTTGCAGGTGGTGTTCCCTCCCTTGAACCACCTTTCTCGTAAGCAAACTAAAGGCAACATCGTCAAGTCAAAGCAGAGGCAAAGCAAATGCAAAGCTGAGCCATGCTGACGAAAGACAACGCACAAAGCAAAGCTAAGGCATGGCAAGTCAAGGCAAAGACGAGGCGAAGGCAAGGCAAAGGCAAAAGTACGAGGCAAGGGCAAGGCAAGGCAAAGGCCAGGCGAAGCAAACCGAGACGGTGCAAGACAAGGCAAAGAGAAACAACACGTGGAAAGGCCAGGCAAGGCGAAGGCCAGGCAAAAAAAAAAAAAAAAAAAAAAAAAAAAAACAGGGCAAGGCCGAGCAGAGGCAAACAAGGCAAGCAAAGGCAAAGATGAAGCAAGGCAAGGCAATGTTAAGCAAGACAGGGAAAGGGAAAGCACAGGAAAAGAAAGGCAAAAGCAAGGCTAGGCAAAACGTGCCAAGGACAAGGCAGACACAAGCTTACGCAAGGCAAAGAAAGATGTATGTACATCGGCACTGAAAAAAAGAAGCAACCAATACAAACATATGAATGAAAGAAAAAAAAATCAACCAACTAAATATAAACAAAATTTCATCATCAGCAACAACAACAGACAGCAGACAAAAATTATACTAACTAACTAGCTAACTAAGTGACTAACTGATTAACTCACTACCTAACTAAGTGGCAAATAATTAATTAACTAACTAATATCTGAACATAAAAAAAAAAACCAGAACAGGCGTATTGAAGAGAAAAAGTTTTTTTTTTCCGTGTACGAAAATTGAGGCAAAATTACCACGTTAAATTGGGTCAAGCGCGCGCGCGCGCGCGCGCGCACACACACACACACACACACACACACACACACACACGCGCATGCACGCACGCGCCCGCGCGCGCGCGCGCGCGCGCACACACACACACACACACACACACACACACACACACACACACACACACACACACACACACACACACACACACCTCGTAGACAGACACAAAGGCGACCATTCAAGTTTCATGAGAGAATG